>CM061753.1:276469756-277069756 GCA_030979885.1 Lolium multiflorum | reverse complement strand
AACCTCAAGAGGAAGGTATGATGAGCACAACAGTAAGTTTTCCCTCAGTAAGAAACCAAGGTTTATCAAACCAATAGGAGATGAAGGCCATGTGAAGGTTGTTGGTGGAGGAGTGTAGTGTGGCGCAACACCAGTGATTCCGGCGCCAACGTGGAACCTGCACAACACAATCAAAATACTTTGCCCCAACTTAACAGTGAGGTTGTCAATCTCACCGGCTTGCTGAAAACAAAGGATTAAACGTATGGTGTGGAGAATGATGTTTGCTTGCGAAGAACAACAAAGAACAGAGATTGTAGTAGATTGTATTTCAGATGTAAAAGAATGGACCGGGGTCCACAGTTCACTAGTGGTGTCTCTCGAATAAGATAAATAGCATGCTGGGTGAACAAATTACAGGTGGGCAATTGACAAATAAAGATTCATATACATATCATGATGATCACTATGAGATTTAATCAGGGCATTACGACAAAGAACATAGACCGCCATCCAGCATGCATCTATGCCTAAAAATCCACCTTCAGGTTAGCATCCGCACCCCTTCCAGTATTAAGTTGCAAACAACAGACAATTGCATTAAGTATGGTGCGTAATGTAATCAACACAAATATTTTTAGACAAAGCATCGATGTTTTATCCCTAGTGGCAACAACACATCCACAACCTTAGAACTTTCTGTCCCAGATTCAATGGAGGCATGAACCCACTATCGAGCATAAATACTCCCTCTTGGAGTTACAAGTATCAACTTGGCCAGAGCCTCTACTAGCAACGGAGAGCATGCAAGAACATAAACAACACATATATGATAGATCAATAATCAACTTGACATAGTATTCCATATTCATCGGATCCCACCAAACACAACATGTAGCATTACAAATAGATGATCCTGATCATGATAGGCAGCTCACAAGATCTAAACATGATAGCACAAGAGGAGAAGACAACCATCTAGCTACTGCTATGGACCCATAGTCCAAGGATGAACTACTCACGCATCAATCCGGAGGCGGGCATGGTAATGTAGAGCCCTCCGGTGATGATTCCCCTCCGCAGGGTGCCGGAGGCGATCTCCTGAATCCCCCAAGATGGGATTGGCGGTGGCGGCGTCTCTTGAACTTTTTCCGTATCGTGGCTCTCGGTACTAGGGTTTTCGCGATGGAGAGATTATATAGGCGAAAGGGCAGAGTCGGAGGATGCTTGAGGGGCCCACCCCATAAGGGGCGCGCCTGCCCTTGGCGCCGCCTTGTGGGGTGGGGCCCCCTTGGCCCCTCTCCGTCTCTCCTTCTGCTCTGGAACCTTCCGCGGAAAATAAGACCGTGGGCTTTTGTTTCGTCCAATTCCGAGAATATTTCCGTGTAGGATTTGAAACCAAAAACAGCAGAAAACATGAACTCGGCGCTTCGGCATCTTGTTAATAGGTTAGTGCCGGAAAATGCATCAAAACATCATAAAGTGTGAACAAAACATGTAGGTATTGTCATAAAACTAGCATGGAACATCGAAATTATAGATACGTTGGAGACGTATCAAGCATCCCCAAGCTTAGTTCCTACTCGCCCTCGAGTAGGTAAACGATAAAAACAATAATTTCTGTGACATGCTACCATCATAATTTTGATCAACATTATTGTAAAGCATATGAGATGAATGAAGTGATTCGAAGCAATAGATTGCTAACAAAAGACAATGACTAAACAACTGAATCATATAGCAAAACTTTTCATGAATAGTACTTTCAAGACAAGTATCAAAAAGACTTGCATAAGAGCTAACTCATAAAGCAATAGATTCAAAGTAAGAGGTTTGAAGCAACACAAAGGATGATTAAGTTTCAGCAATTGCTTTCAACTTGTAACATGTATATCTCATGGATAATTGTCAGCATAAAGTAATATAACAAGTGCAATAAGTAAACATGTAAGAATCAATGCAACAGTTGACACAAGTGTTTGCTTCTAGGATAGAAAGAAGTAGGTAAACTGACTCAACATAAAGTAAAAGAAAGGCCCTTCGCAGAGGGAAGCATGGATTACTCATGTGCTAGAGCTTTTATTTTGAAAACATAGAAACAATTTTGTCAACGGTAGTAATAATTCATATGTGTTATGCATAAAACTTCCTACAAGTTGCAAGCCTCATGCATCGAATACCAATAGTGTTCGCACCTTGTCCTAATTAGCTCGGATTTCCATGGATTATCATTGCATTACATATGTTTCAACCAAGTGTCACAAATGGGTACCTCTATGCCACCTGTACAAAGGTCCAAGGAGATAGATCGCATTTGATTTCTCAGTTTTGATAAATCTCAACTTGTGGACATCCATACCGGGACAACATAGAAAACAGATAATGGACTTCTCTTTAATGCTTAAGCATTCAACAGATAATATTCTCATAAGAGATTGAGGATTAATGTCCAAACTGAAAACTTCCACCATGATACATGGCTTTGGTTGGCGGCCCAATGTTCTTCTCTAACAATATGCATACTCAAACCATTTAAGCAACTCACATGATATTCAACAAAGGTGTAAAAAGTTGATGGCGTCCCCAGAAACATGGTTACCGCTCAACAAGCAACTTATAAGAACTAAGATACATAGCAACATATTCATCACCACAATAGTTTTTAAGCTATTTTCCCATGAGCTATGTATTGTAAAGACAAAGGAATGAAATTTTAAAGGTAGCACGCAAGCAATTTACTTTGGAATGGCAGAAAAATACCACATATAGGTAGTTATGGTGGACACAAATGGCATGGGTTTTGGCTCAAGGTGTTTGGATGCACGAGAAGCATTTCCTCTCAGTACAAGACTTTGGCTAGCAAGGTTGTTTGAAGCAAACACAAGTATGAACCGGTACAGTAGAAACTTACACAAGAACATATTGCAAGCATTATAAGACTCTACACTGTCTTCCGTGTTGCTCAAACACTTTTACGAAAATATCTAGACCTTAGAGAGATCAATCATGCAAACCAAATTTCAACAAGCTCTACGGTAGTTCTCCACTAATAGATTTAAACTACATGATGCAAGAGCTTAAACATGATCTATGAGAGCTCAAAACAATTGCCAAGTATCAAATTATTCAAGACCATATGAAGCATTTTCTGATTCCAACCAAATAGCAATCAACGAAGTTTTCAGCCTTCGCCATGAACATTAAAGCAAAACTAAGAACACAAGTGTTCAAATGAAAAAGCGGAGCGTGTCTATCTCCAATACAAGGATTGCTGGGATCCAAATTTATTCAAACCAAAACAAAAACAAAAATACGCTCCAAGTAAAGAACATAGGATGTGGCGGAATAAAAATATAGTTTCACTAGAAGTGACCTGATAAGTTGTCGATGAAGAAGAGGATGCCTTGGGCATCCCCAAGCTTAGATGCTTGCGTCTTCTTGAAATATGCAGGGCTGAACCACGGGGGCATCCCCAAGCTTAGACTTTTCACTCTTCTTGATCATTGATACGTCCAATTTGCATCACTATTTTGTATCATAATTTGCTGTTATTCA
The DNA here is from genome assembly GCA_030979885.1 of Lolium multiflorum. Taxonomy (NCBI): domain Eukaryota; kingdom Viridiplantae; phylum Streptophyta; class Magnoliopsida; order Poales; family Poaceae; genus Lolium; species Lolium multiflorum. The sequence continues at coordinate 277,066,222 of CM061753.1, read as the reverse complement.
TTGATATATTTCATATTGGGACACAATACTTATGTTATTTCATCTATTTTGCATGTTTCATCATCATTGGAGGATCAAGCACCGGAGCCAGGATTCTGCTGGAAAAAGCACCGTCAGAATGCAATATTTCGGAAGATCAACCGTGGAAGGGAATTTCACGTAAATTCCTATTTTTCCAGATGACGGAGGGAGCCAAAAGGGGGAGAGAGAGGAGCCACTGTGGGCCCAGACCACAGGGCGGCGCGGCCCAAGGCCTGGCCGCGCCACCCGTGCTCTGGGGGCCCCACAGCCCCTTTCGCCTCCTTTTCTTCGCGTACTCCTTCGTCCCGAAAACCTAAGCCACAGAGAGGACCTCACGAAGGGTTACAGCCGCCTGCGGGGCGGAGAACACCAGAGAGAAAAGAGCTCTCCGGCGCAGGAATCCGCCGGGAAATTCCCTCCCGGAGGGGGAAATCGACGCCATCGCCATCGTCATCGAGCGGGACATCATCTCCATCATCATCATCATCTCCACCATCTACACCGCCATCACCACCGCTGCACCTCATCATCGCTGTAGCAATTCGGGTTAAATCTTGATTGTTTGATAGGGGAAACTCTCCCGGTGTTATTCTATACTTGTTGTAGATGCTATTGAGTGAAACCATTGAACCAAGGTTTATGTTCAGATTGTTATTCATCATCATATCACCTCTGATTGTATTCCATATGATGTCTCGTGAGTAGTTCGTTTAGTTCTTGAGGACATGGGTGAAGTCTAAATGCTAGTAGTGAATTATGGTTGAGTAATATTCAATGTTATGATATTTAAGTTGTGGTGTCATTCTTCTAGTGGTGTCGTGTGAACGTCGACTACACGACACTTCACCATTTATGGGCCTAGGGGAGTGCATCTTGTATTCGGTTGCTAATTGCGGGGTTGCCGGAGTGACAGAAACCTAAGCCCCCGTTAGTATATCGATGCAGGAGGGATCGCAGGATCTCAGAGTTTAAGGCTATGGTTAGATTTATCTTAATTACTTTCTTGTAGTTGCGGATGCTTGCAAGGGGTATAATCACAAGTATGTATTAGTCCTAGGAAGGGCGGTGCATTAGCATAGGTTCACCCACACAACACTTATCAAAACAATGAAGATTAATCAGCTGTATGTAGCGAAAGCACTAGACTAAAATCCCCGTGTGTCCTCAAGAACGTTTGGTCATTATAAGTAAACAAACCGGCTTGTCCTTTGTGCTAAAAAGGATTGGGCCACTCGCTGCAATTATTTCTCTCGCATTTTATTTACTTGTACTTTATTTATCTGCAATATCAAAACCCCCTGAATACTTGTCTGTGAGCATTTACAGTGAATCCTCCATCGAAACTGCTGCCAACACCTTCTGCTCCTCGTTGGGATCGACATTCTTACTTATCGAAGATACTACGATACACCCCCTATACTTGTGGGTCATCAAGACTATTTTCTGGCGCCGTTGCCGGGGAGTGAAGCGCTATTGGTAAGTGGAATTGGTAAGGAAAACCTTTACTATTTGTGCTGATTTTATTTCTGCCTGCTGCTATAAATCATTATGGAGAGATCTTCTCTTCAATTTCTATTTGGGAAATCTACTACTACTGCAACGGTAGTGGATGAAGCGCCAGGTGAGGAAGTAGTACCATATAAAATACCTATGAAAATTATTGAACGTGTTATGGATAACCGCTATGAAGGGGATGGAACTGTCCATCCTGGTGATCATTTACTGTTTTTGCATGAATTATGCGGTTTATTCAAATGTGCAGGTATTTCTATGAATGAAGTTAGGAAGAAACTATTCACTATATCGCTGTCTGGTAAAGCGGCGCACTGGTATAAATTGCTGAAGAATGGTGATTCTATTGATTGGGAGGACATTGTGCCTTTATTTTATTCCAAATTTTATCCTCCAAGTGAAATTCACAAAGATCGGAACCGCATATATAATTTCTGGCCTCATGATGGAGAGAGTATTGCCCAAGCTTGGGGGAGATTGAAGTCTTTAATGCTCAAATGCCCCATTCATGAGCTTCCTGGTAATGTTATTATTGATAATTTCTATGCGAGACTTTCTTTTCAAGACAAGACCTTGCTGGATACTTCTTGTTCTGGATCATTTACACGCAAGAATGAAGAGTTTAAAAGGGACCTTCTTGATCGGATCCAAGAAAATACTGAAGGATGGGAGAACGACAAAGATAGAGAATCAGGTATAACTTATGATTATAAATGCATTGAAGCTTTTATGGATACTGATAAATTCCGTAATATGAGTGCTACATATGGTCTTGATTCCCAAGTTGTTGCAAATCTTTATAAAGCTTTTGCCTCTCATTATGAACTGCCTAAGAAGAATTTTGATAAGTATCATGAACCGTATAAAGATAAAATTGATTCATCTGTAAACAAATGTGTAGTGGTTGAAACTGTTGATAATGTTATTCCTGAAGCTTATATTGAAAAAACTCCTTTCCCTGCTAAAATGAAGGAGTACTCTGTCATATCTAGTGCGGTTAATAAAAGTGAAAAGAAACCTAAAGAACCTGAAGAACAAATTAAAATTGAACCTGCTGTTGCTATAGTTAAAGATCTTGTGACTGAAAATGTGGAGGATGGTCATATTATTTTCTGTGAAGATGCTTCTAATATTGTTTCACATCCTAATAAATCCAAACAAGTTAGTGTTCCTATGCTATCTGTTAGAATTGGTGATCATTGCTATTATGGTTTATGTGATATTGGTGCAAGTGTTAGTGCTATTCCTTATGAGCTTTACACGGAGATTATGCACGAAATTGGTTCTTGTGAACTTGAAGATATTGATGTGGTTATTCATCTGGCTAATAGAGAAACTATTTCTCCAATTGGTATTGTTCGAGATGTGGAAGTTCTATGTGGTAAGATTAAATATCCTGCTGACTTTTTGGTACTTGGTTCTGCTGCTAGTGATCATTGTCCTATCATTTTTGGTAGACCTTTTCTAAATACTTGTGGAGCTATTATAGATTGTAAGAAAGAGAAAATTTTGACTAGATTTGCTGGTGAACCTTATGAATTTAACTTTTCTAAATTTACCAAAACTCCTTACAAAGCTGACTTGCCTAGTAATGATTTTAAAATGGAGCAGTGTGCATCTATTGTTCTTGTTCCTAATAATCCTTTGCAGCAACATTTGGAGAATAGTGAAAGTGAAGCTTTTAGGAAAGAAAGAGATGAGCTTGAGGAAATTTTTCTTCGCCAACCTATTCTCAAGCATGATTTACCGGTGGAAGATTTGGGTACAACACCGCCACCAAAGGAAGATCCTGTTTTTGATTTAAAGCCTTTACCTGATAATCTTAAATATGCTCATATTGATGATAAGAAAATATATCCTGTTATTATTAGTTCTAAGCTTTCAGAGGTTGAGGAAGAAAGGTTATTGGAAATATTGAAGAAACACCGAGGAGCTATTGGCTATACTCTTGATGATTTGAAAGGGATTTCTCCTTCTATTTGCCAACATGCTATTAATATGGAAGATGATGCAAAGCCTGTTGTTGAACATCAACGTCGTCTAATTCCGAAGATGAAGGAAGTGGTAAGGAACGAGGTATTAAAACTCCTTGAAGCTGGTATTATATATCCTATTGCTGATAGTAGATGGGTTAGTCCTGTTCATTGTGTTCCTAAGAAAGGAGGAATGACTGTTGTGCCTAATGATAATGATGAGCTTATTCCTCAAAGAATAGTTGTAGGTTATAGAATGTGCATTGATTTTCGAAAAGTTAATAAAGTTACTAAGAAAGATCATTACCCTTTACCCTTTATTGATCAAATGCTAGAGAGGTTGTCTAAAAATACTCATTTTTGCTTTCTTGATGGTTATTCTGGGTTTTCACAAATTGCTGTTAAAGCTAAAGATCAAGAGAAAACCACTTTTACTTGTCCTTATGGAACTTATGCTTATAGGCGTATGCCTTTTGGTTTATGTAATGCTCCTGCTACTTTTCAAAGATGCATGTCTGCTATTTTTCATGGTTTTTGCGAAAGTATTGTAGAGGTGTTCATGGATGATTTTTCTGTCTATGGGAATTCTTTTGATAATTGCCTGCGAAACCTTGATAAAGTTTTGCAGAGATGTGAAGAAACTAACCTTGTTCTTAATTGGGAGAAATGCCACTTTATGGTTAATGAAGGAATTGTATTGGGACATAAAATTTCCGAGAGAGGTATTGAAGTTGATAGAGCTAAAGTTGAAGCAATTGAGAAGATGCCCTATCCGAGGGATGTTAAAGGTATTCGTAGTGTTCTTGGTCATGCTGGGTTTTATAGGAGATTTATTAAAGATTTCTCTAAAATTTCAAAGCCTCTTACTAATCTTCTTCAAAAAGATGTACCTTTTGTTTTTGATGATGATTGTAAGGAAGCTTTTGAAACTCTAAAGAAAGCCTTAACAACTGCTCCTGTAGTTGAACCTCCCGATTGGAATTTGCCTTTTGAAATTATGTGTGATGCTAGTGATTTTGCTGTAGGCGCTGTTCTTGGACAGCGGGTAGATAAAAAATTAAATGTTATTCATTATGCTAGTAAGACTCTTGATGCTGCTCAAAGAAATTATGCTACAACTGAAAAGGAATTGTTAGCTGTAGTCTTTGCTTGTGATAAGTTTAGACCCTATATTGTTGATTCGAAAGTTACAATTCATACTGATCATGCTGCAATTAGATACCTTATAACAAAGAAAGATGCTAAGCCAAGGCTTATTAGATGGGTACTTCTTTGCAAGAATTTGATTTACATATTATAGATAGGAAAGGTGCTGATAATCCTGTTGCTGATAATCTGTCTAGATTGGAAAATATTGCTTATGATCCTGTTCATGTTAATGATAGTTTTCCAAATGAACAATTGGTTGTAATAAAGGTGAGCTCGCGAGAGAGCCCTTGGTATGCAGATTATGCTAACTTTATTGTTTCGAAGTATTTGCCTCCAACCTTTTCAGCTCAGCAAAGGAGGAAATTCTTTTATGACTTGAGGCATTATTTTTGGGATGACCCACACTTATATAAAGAAGGAGTGGATGGTATTATGCGAAGATGTGTTCCTGAATATGAACAACAGGAGATATTGAATAAATGTCATGGAAGTGTTTATGGAGGACATCACGCTGGAGATAGAACCGCGCAAAAGGTTCTACAATCAGGTTTTTATTGGCCAACACTCTTCAAAGATGCAAGGAAATTTATTTTATCTTGTGATGAATGTCAAAGAGTTGGTAATATCTCCAGACGCAATGAAATGCCTATGAATTATACTCTTGTTATTGAACCATTCGATTGTTGGGGATTCGACTTCATGGGACCTTTCCCTTCTTCAGACGGTAACACTCATATACTTGTCGCTGTTGATTATGTTACTAAATGGGTAGAAGCTATACCTACAAAAAGTGCTGATGGTGAGACCTCTATAAAAATGCTTGTAGATGTTATATTTCCTAGATTTGGAGTACCTAGATATATTATGACTGATGGAGGTTCTCATTTTATTCATGGAGGTTTTAGAAAAACTCTTGCTAAGTATGGTATTAATCATAGAATTGCTTCCGCTTATCACCCTCAAACTAGTGGTCAAGTAGAATTATCAAATAGAGAGATTAAAGCTATCTTAGGTAAGACTGTTAATAAATCTAGAAAGAATTGGGCTAGCAAATTGAAAGAAGCACTATGGGCTTATAGAACTGCTTATAAAAATCCTATGGGAATGTCACCTTATAAAATGGTTTATGGAAAAGCTTGTCATTTACCTCTAGAACTAGAGCACAAAGCTTATTGGGCTGTTAGAGAACTAAATAAAGATCCTAAATTAGCCGGTAATAAGAGGTTGTTGCAATTAAGTTCTCTAGATGAATGGAGAAGTGAAGCTTATGAAAATGCTAAACTCTTTAAAGAAAAAGTTAAGAAGTGGCATGATAGAAGGATCATCAAAAGAGAATTTAATGTTGGAGATCAAGTTCTATTGTATCGGTCTCGTCTCAGATTCTTTGCAGGGAAATTACTCTCGAAGTGGGAAGGACCATATGTTGTTGAGGAGGTGTATCGTTCAGGAGCAATTAAAATTAGCTCTCTCCAAGGCAATGCCACACAAGTGGTGAATGGACAAAGACTCAAGCATTATATCTCGGGCGATTCTTATAATATTGATGTTGATATTATTCAAGTGGAAACACCGGAGGCTTTTATCAAAGGACAAATTGACAGTCCGCCAGAACTGGACTTTGAATAGGTAACAGTATAGGTAATAAAAAGTCCGCGTTTACCTTTCCGAACATTATTTCTGCTGTTTTTAGAAAATATGAAAAATTACGAGTTCGAAACGGAGTGGAAAGGACGCACGAGGGCGTGCCACCATAGGCCGGCGCGGCCCCACCTGGCCGCGCCGACCTATGGTCTGGCCGCCTCTGTCCCGTTTCCACTCGTTTTCGGCCTGGAACCTTCCTTTTGTCGTAAAATATTTGCTATATAATCCCCCGGACCCCTGGAGGTCCGTAATATCGTTTTCTCGTCGTGTTTTGTTTCGAGCTGTTTTCTGCCAGATTTGTTTTGATCTAGAAGCACCATGGTCTCCAACAACAAAGACAAGGGGCCTTGGAGGGAAGAGATGGATGAGAGGATCAATAAGGAGAAGGAGAAGATAGCGTCGGCAAAAGGAGAGTGGGAAACTACGAGGAGTAAGCCAATTTTGGTGGGATCGGTTAATACTGGGCGTTCTTTTTCTCATAACTTGCAGGGAGCTCTTCCGCCTGCTCTGGACCTCGACTCTTTCCCTTGTGTGGAGGAAGCAATACGGGTTGCTGATGAGTTTTGTGATCAATATCGTGCTCTAAGGAGGGAAGTGGAGATACTTCAGGAGGAGAACCAGCGACTTCGCAGAATGCTGGAATATTACTCAAATCCCAGCACAAGGCCGTCACCGCCACACTCGGGTAACAATGAGTCTCTTCAGGTTTTGGTGCAGAATTGCAAAATTGAGAAGCTGAAGCTGAAGGAGATCCTTATGAAGCGCGAGAAGAATCCATCACCATCATCACCGAAGGAGTAATTCATCATCGGTATTGGCATCCCCTTGGTTTGTTCCAAGCTTGGGGGAGTGCCGCGGTATCACATCACCACCACCTTTATCTCTTACTATCAAGTAGTGTCATATCATGAGTAGGGAAGTTATCATATGGAATAGTATGCAATGTGGAAGTATCTCTCTTAGTTAGTTATCTATGTATCCGTTGGTGTGAGTTATCGTTATGGAATATTAATGAGAAGTCTTATCATTTACTTTTTGCACACCTTATTTTAGTTTGCAATCTCCATTATATGACTACTCTTGACATGAGTATTGATATCACTTTGGGAGCATCAAGTAAATCCATTTGGTTTTGGCAAACTTAGCATTGGTCAATAGCAACAACACCCTGATGTTTAATTAGAAGAGAGAAATACACTTAGATACATTACTCTATTATCTCTATGCTTAGTATTCTAAGTTAAAATTGCTTGTGCTTATGAGAAAGATGCATGATTGTTTCTATCATATGTATATTTGTTTGTTTCCCTCAACCTTTATGCTTGCTATCAAACCTTGCTAGCCAAAGACCTGTATCGAGAGGGAATGCTTCTCATACATCCATAACCCTAGACCAAACCTATGCCATTTGTGTCCACCATACCTACCTACTACATGGTATTTTCTGCCATTCCAAGTAAATACTTCATGTGCTACCTTTAAATAATTCAAACTATACTACTCCTTATTTGTGTCAATGTTCTATAGCTCATGAGGAAGTATGTGGTGTTTTATCTTTCAATCTTGTTGGGCGGACTTTCACCAATGGACTAGCGGCACATCCGCTTATCCAATAACTTTGCAATAAGAGCTGGCAACGGGGTTCCCAGCCCCAATTAATAACTTTCATTAATAATTCTCTTCACATGTTTTGCTCTGATTTATCAGTAAGCAACTTAATTTTGCAATAGACACTCCTCCATGGTATGTGAATGTTGGAAGGCACCCGAGGATTCGGTTAGCCATGGATTGAGAAAGCCAAGGTTGGGGGAGTGTCATCCTAAATAAAACTAAAACACATGTGTAAACAAAAGAGAAGGGGGATGATCTACCTTGCTGGTAGAGATGCCGTCCCTCATGGGAGCCGCTCTTTGAAGGTTCGTTTGGCAAGGGGGTTAGAGTTACCATTCGTTGACAACAACAAACACCGCTCAAAATCTTACTTTTATTCTCTTTATATGATTTCAAAACTTGAAAAGCTCTAGCACATGATTTAATCCCTGCTTCCCTCTGCGAAGGGCCTATCTTTTACTTTTATGTTGAGTCAGTAAACCTATTTCTCTCTATCTCAAGCAAGCAATTGAGTTGTTGTGAACCAATCATTTATGCTATGATTCAGTTAATCATGTCTTTTATACTTTCTTGTTTAGTACCAATTTTATTTGAATGAATATGGCTTTGAAGTTATCAATGATTATGAAGAGATTGTCATGCTTAAATATGAAGGCTCAGCAATAAAATCTAATATGAAAGCTTTGCTTAGAAGTACAATCCGTTAGTGGTTCTCTGACCAAGAACAAAGTTTGCCATCACCAATTATGATTTCTTATGCACCTTTACTTGTGATTTCTCTTTACTTATTTCAAGATGAGTTATATGAGGAAGTTGTTTACTAGAATGTCTTGTGTGAATGAATATGATGCTTCTTGTCCGTATTTTATTTATCGACTCTTCACTCCATAAACATGTGGTCTCGTTTATCGAGCTCAGTTTCGCTTGGGGACAAGCGAGGTCTAAGCTTGGGGGAGTTGATACGTCCAATTTGCATCACTATTTTGTATCATAATTTGCTGTTATTCATTGATATATTTCATATTGGGACACAATACTTATGTTATTTCATCTATTTTGCATGTTTCATCATCATTGGAGGATCAAGCACCGGAGCCAGGATTCTGCTGGAAAAAGCACCGCAGAATGCAATATTTCGGAAGATCAACTGTGGAAGGGAATTTCACGTAAATTCCTATTTTTCCAGATGACGGAGGGAGCCAAAAGGGGAAGAGAGAGGAGCCACTGTGGGCCCAGACCACAGGGCGGCGCGGCCCAAGGCCCGGCCGCGCCACCCTGTGCTCTGGGGGCCCCACAGCCCCTTTCGCCTCCTTTTCTTCGCGTACTCCTTCGTCCCGAAACCTAAGCCACAGAGGACCTCACGAAGGGTTACAGCCGCCTGCGGGGCGGAGAACACCAGAGAGAAAAGGCATCCGCCGGGGAAATTCCCTCCCGGAGGGGGAAATCGACGCCATCGCCATCGTCATCGAGCGGGACATCATCTCCATCATCATCATCATCATCTCCACCATCTACACCGCCATCACCACCGCTGCACCTCGTCATCGCTGTAGCAATTCGGGTTAAATCTTGATTGTTTGATAGGGGAAACTCTCCCGGTGTTATTCTATACTTGTTGTAGATGCTATTGAGTGAAACCATTGAACCAAGGTTTATGTTCAGATTGTTATTCATCATCATATCACCTCTGATTGTATTCCATATGATGTCTCGTGAGTAGTTCGTTTAGTTCTTGAGGACATGGGTGAAGTCTAAATGCTAGTAGTGAATTATGGTTGAGTAATATTCAATGTTATGATATTTAAGTTGTGGTGTCATTCTTCTAGTGGTGTCGTGTGAACGTCGACTACACGACACTTCACCATTTATGGGCCTAGGGGAGTGCATCTTGTATTCGGTTGCTAATTGCGGGGTTGCCGGAGTGACAGAAACCTAAGCCCCGTTAGTATATCGATGCAGGAGGGATCGCAGGATCTCAGGGTTTAAGGCTGTGGTTAGATTTATCTTAATTACTTTCTTGTAGTTGCGGATGCTTGCAAGGGGTATAATCACAAGTATGTATTAGTCCTAGGAAGGGCGGTGCATTAGCATAGGTTCACCCACACAACACTTATCAAAACAATGAAGATTAATCAGTGTATGTAGCGAAAGCACTAGACTAAAATCCCCGTGTGTCCTCAGGAACGTTTGGTCATTATAAGTAAACAAACCGGCTTGTCCTTTGTGCTAAAAAGAATTGGGCCACTCGCTGCAATTATTTCTCTCGCATTTTATTTACTTGTACTTTATTTATCTGCAATATCAAAACCCCCTGAATACTTGTCTGTGAGCATTTACAGTGAATCCTCCATCGAAACTGCTGCCAACACCTTCTGCTCCTCGTTGGGATCGACATTCTTACTTATCGAAGATACTACGATACACCCCCTATACTTGTGGGTCATCAATCATATTATATCATCCTCCTCTCTTGACCCTTAAAACTTCCTCCACACCAAACTTAAAGCAAACTCATTAGAGGGTTAATGCATAATCAAAATTCACATGTTCAGAGAGGACACAATCATTCTTAACACTTCTGGACATTACCCAAGGCTACTGAAAGTTAATGGAACAAAGAAATCCACTCAACACAGTAAAAGAGGCAATGCGAAATAAAAAGGCAGAATCTGTCAAAACAGAACAGTCCGTAAAGACGAATTTTTATAAGGAACTTAACTTGCTCAGATGGAAAAACTAAAAACTAATGAAAGTTGCGTACATATCTGAGGATCATGCATGATTTTTCTCTGATTTTTTTGATTCTTCTACAGAGAGAAAAACGCGAATTCGTGACAGACAGCAAATCTGTTTCTGCGCAGAAATCCAAATCTAGTATCAACCTTCTATTAGAGACTTTACTTGGCACAATAACATGGTAAGGAGAGGTTGCTAGAGTAATAACAACTTCCAAGACTCAACAAAACAGTAGTAAAATAAAAAAAACATGGGTTATCTCCCAAGAAGTGCTTTTCTTTAACACCTTTCAGCTAGGCGCAGAAAGTGCAAATCAAGTAACATCCAGAGAAAAAGCATCAACATCATAATTTGTTCTACAAACACAATTTGTTGCAGAGGGTACCTGATACGCGTAGATGCACACGTCCGTTGGGAACCCCAAGTGGAAGGTATGATGCGTATAGAAGCAAGTTTCCCTCAGTATGAAACCAAGGTTTAATCGAACCAGTAGGAGCCAAGAAGCACGTTGAAGGTTGATGGTCGCGAAATGTGATGCGGCGCAACATCGGGATTCCGGCGCCAACGTGGAATCTGCACAACAAAACCAAAGTACTTTGCCCCAACGAAACAGTGAGGTTGTCAATCTCACCGGCTTGCTGTAACAAAGGATTAAACGTATCGAGTGGAAGATGTTTGCAAAGAAAACAAGTAAGAGCAGGAGTAACGCAAAGAAACAGTAACAAGCAGCGATAGCAGTGTTTAGGAACAAGGCCTAGGGATTAGACTTTCACTAGTGGACACTCTCAACATTGATCACATAACAGAATAGATAAATGCATACTCTACACTCTTGTTGGATGATGAACACATTGCGTAGGATTACACGAACCCTCAATGCCGGAGTTAACAAGCTCCACAATAATGCTCATATTTTAGTAACCTTTAGTGTAAGATAGATCAAAAGACTAAACCAAGTACTAGCATAGCATGCACACTGTCACCTTCATGCATATGTAGGAGGAATAGATCACATCAATATTATCATAGCAATAGTTAACTTCGCAATCTACAAGAGATCATGATCATAGCATAAACCAAGTACTAACACGAGTGCACACACTGTCACCATTACACCGTGTAGGAGGAATAAAACTACTTTAATAACATCACTAGAGTAGCACATGGATAAATTGTGATACAAAACACATTGCAATCATAAAGAGATATAAATAAGCACTTCACTATGCCATTCATAACAATGAATAAGTATTCTGTGAAATATAGCCTAAGAGACCCACACGGTGCACACACTGTCACCTTTACACACGTGGGACAAGGAGTCTCCGGAGATCACATAAGTAAAACCCACTTGACTAGCACAATGACATCTAGATTACAAGCATCATCATATGAATCTCAATCATGTAAGGCAGCTCATGAGATTATTGTATTGAAGTACATAGGAGAGAGATGAACCACATAGCTACCGGTACAGCCCCGAGCCTCGATGGAGAACTACTCCCTCTTCATGGGAGCAGCAGCGGTGATGAAGATGGCGGTGGAGATGGCAGCGGTGTCGATGGAGAAGCCTTCCGGGCACTTCCCGTCCGGCAGGTGCCGGAACAGAGACTCCTGTCCCAGCATCTTGGCCTCGCGATGGCGGCGCTCTGGAAGGTTTTGCGTACCGTGGCTTCCTCTGTAAGGGTTTTCGATGTGGGGCTTTATATAGGCGAAAGGGTAGCGTCGGAGGGTCGAAGGGGCGACCACACCATAGGGTGGCGCGGGCCCCCCCTGGCCGCGCCACCCAGGTGGGGGGCCTCCCCCTGGCTCCTCCGTGGCTCGTTCTGGATGCTCCGGCAAAATAGGAACCTGGCGTTGATTTCGTCCAATTCCGAGAATATTTCGTTACTAGGATTTCTGAAACCAAAAACAGCAGAAAACAGAACTGGCACTTCGGCATCTTGTTAATAGGTTAGTTCCAGAAAATGCACGAATATGTCATAAAGTGTGCATAAAACATGTAGGTATCATCAATAAAGTAGCATGGAACATAAGAAATTATCGATACGTTGGAGACGTATCAGCACCTTAGATGATCCATTATCTAAATTTCCTATGGTGGTGCTAGGGGTTTTATCAATTTTAGGCTTATAATAATTCTTTGGTTTAGGCACCTTAGAGACATACATGAATTTTTGCTCTTTACCCACATAAGCTTTCTCCTTAAACTTAAGAGAAGAAAAAGTTGAACCCAAGGTTCCCATAGCTTCTTCAAGTTCACTAATCCTATTGGTTTGATTATCATGGATAGCACAAGTTTCTAAGATATCAATTCTTTCATTAATTCCTCCTAGGGATTTATCAAGTTTATCAGTGTTATCAAGTAATATTCCCAATTTAGTCTCAACACTTGGAAGATTTTTCTCTATGGCTTCCAACTTTTTCATGACATCCTCAAGAGAGATTTCAACTTTAACTTCATCAACAGGTGGTATTTCAACTAGACTCTCAATGATGCAACTAGTTTCTAAAGCAGGAGTACCTAGGAAATTACCCCCTGAAAGAGTATCAAGAACATACCTATTCCAGCTAGATATGCCAACATAAAAGTTCCTAAGGAGGATAATAGTGGAGTGTTTCTTAATGCACCTATGATGAGCATTACTAATTCTGTACCAAGCATCTTTAAAACTTTCTCCCCTTGTTGCTTAAAAGAACGAACTTCAACTTCAGGATTACTCATTTTAGCAAAAGTAAAAATAAACAAAGCAAACAGAATTAAAATAAAGTAAAAACAAGTACTCCCTCCGGTTCATATTAATTGTCTCTAATATGGATGTATCTAGACACATTTCAGTTCTAGATACATCTATATTAGAGTCAATTAATATGAATCGGAGGGAGTAACTAATTTTTTGTGTTTTTGATATAAAGAAAACAAGACAGAAAATAAAGTAAAGTAAAGCAAGACTATAAACAAAGTAAAGAGATTGGATGTGAGAGACTCCCCTTGCAACGTGTCTTGATCTCCCCAACAACTGCGCCTAAAAGTAGCGCTAGCGTATAGAAGCTTCCTTGTGACGGTACAACACACGTCCGTTGGGAACCCCAAGAGGAAGGTATGATGAGCACAACAGTAAGTTTTCCCTCAGTAAGAAACCAAGGTTTATCGAACAAGTAGGAGATGAAGGACACGTGAAGGTTGTTGGTGGAGGAGTGTAGTGTGGCGCAACACCAGTGATTCCGGCGCCAACGTGGAACCTGCACAACACAATCCAAAATACTTTGCCCCAACTTAACAGTGAAGTTGTCAATCTCGTCGGCATGCTGAAAACAAAGGATTAGACGTATGGTGTGGAGAATGATGTTTTCTTGCGAAGAACAACAAAGAACAGAGATTGCAGTAGATTGTATTTCAGATGTAAAAGAATTGACCGGGATCCACAGTTCACTAGTGGTGTCTCTCCAATAAGATAAATAGCATGTTGGGTGAACAAATTACAGGTGGGCAATTGAAAAATAAAGATTCATATACATATCATGATGATCACTATGAGATTTAATCAGGGCATTGCGACAAAGAACATAGACCGCCATCCACATGCATCTATGCCTAAAAGTCCACCTTCAGGTTAGCATCCGCACCCCTTCCAGTATTAAGTTGCAAACAACATACAATTGCATTAAGTATGGTGCATAATGTAATCGACACAAATATCCTTAGACAAAGCATCGATGTTTTATCCCTAGTGGCAACAGCACATCCACAACCTTAGAACTTTCTGTCACTGTCCCACATTCAATGGAGGCATGAACCCACTATCGAGCATAAATACTCCTCTTGGAGTTACAAGTATCAACTTGGCCAGAGCCTCTACTAGCAACGGAGAGCATGCAAAAACATAAACAACACATATATGATAGATCAATAATCAACTTGACATAGTATTCCATATTCATCGGATCCCACCAAACACAACATGTAGCATTACAAATAGATGATCCTGATCATGATAGGCAGCTCACAAGATCTAAACATGATAGCACAAGAGGAGAAGACAACCATCTAGCTACTTCTATGGACCCATAGTCCAAGGATGAACTACTCACGCATCAGTCCGGAGGCGGGCATGGTGATGTAGAGCCCTCCGATGATGATTCCCCTCTCCGGCAGGGTGCCGGAGGCGATCTCCTGAATCCCCCGAGATGGGATTGGCGGTGGCGGCGTCTCTGGAACTTTTTCGTATCGTGGCTCTCGGTACTAGGTTTTCGCGACGGAGAGATTATATAGGGCGGGAAGAGTCGGAGGGCGCTCGAGGCCCACCCCATAGGCGCGCCTGCCCTTGGCCGCGCCGCTGTGGGGTGGGGCCCCTTGGCCCCTCTCCGTCTCTCCTTCGGTGCTCTGGAACCTTCCGCGGAAAATAAGACCGTGGGCTTTTGTTTCGTCCAATTCCGAGAATATTTCCTGTGTAGGATTTGTGAAACCAAAAACAGCAAAACAGAACTGCGCTTCGGCATCTTGTTAATAGGTTAGTGCCAGAAAATGCATCAAAACATCATAAAGTGTGAACAAAACATGTAGGTATTGTCATAAAACTAGCATGGAACATAAGAAATTATAGATACGGAGACGTATCAACCTCCTGGTGCGTCTCCGTCCGATCGACCCGATCTTACGGTGGCCGCTTCCCCGCTCCTCAATTATCTTCTTCTTCTTCTTCCTCGAACCCGTGTCTTCTCCACCAACCGCTCTCACCTCTCCCCTTCTTCCAGCCACGCACCGCTGCAGCCCGGCCCGACCACCACGCACCGCGGCAGCTCCGGCCACGACGGTGAGCCCCAGCCTCACGCGCCTCCCTCGTGCAGCCCCGCCGCCAGGAGCCGTCGGAGAAGCCCCGTAGCGAGACCAACTGCCATGGATCCCAGTCAGTAGGGCTTCATCTACAGCGACCCCGCCTCTCCATCGACCGGGTGGATCCTGTGTACCGGCCCCGATGTCAGCTAGTGCCACAACGACATGAGCGTGGAGGAAAGGAACTACGGGCGCGGTGCTGGCTTCCTCGACTCCGACGCTGCCTCCCCATTGGCCGCATGGATCCTATGTATAGCCATCGACGACAGCTGATGCGTCGACGAGATCGAGCACATAGGGGCGGGAACTGCGGACGACAACATCTGCCACTACGGCCTCCCGACCATGGCCGTTGCGCACCACGACCAGCGATGCCGACGCCCGCCTCGGCACCACACGCCGTGACCCATGGCCGGTTGCCGCCCGTCCATGGCGTCTTTGGTTTGCCGCCTATCCATGACGTTCTAGGGATTGCCGCCCGTGACCCAATGTTGCGAGCATCGACATCCGAAGATGCTACCGAAGTTGGTCCGTGATGCTGCCGTCTAGGGGATCAGCGATGATACAATTGTTTTTTGCTACAATTGTTTTATTGTTCTGCTTTTTTAGTATAGAAATTGTGCTACAATGTCTCTGCTGAGTTCTTTGTCGATATCTTCGATAAGGTCGGGAACTATCTCCAGCTTCGGCGCTCCCAACGGAGGCAGCAGCCTCGCGCGACTTTGGGAGTTGCTGGTCGTGGTTTAGGGTGATGCTACCTTGGGTGTCTGGCGTTGCTACCGGCGAAGGCCGGTTTTGCTACCGTACGTGTTTAGTCTTGCTACAGGCGGAGGGTAGCTTTGTTACCGGCGGAGGTCGCCTTTGCTACCTCACTCGTCTAGTGTTGCTAGGCGTTGCTGCTTTGGTCGGACGGAGTTGCTGCAACCTTGGGCGGCGCTGCTATCGGCTGCAGGCAAGGTCTTCGTTGATGTCTCCGGTTAGGTCTCCATTAAGTGGAGTTGCAACATAGGACTATTTTTTTCTACCACTTTTTTGCGGTTTTGCTACTATTGCACAATATGTTTGCTACGGGGGTCTCTAGCGATGTCTCCGGCAAGTTCTCTAGCGAGTTTTCCATATATGTCTTCGACAATATCCATTTTTGCTACAATAATATAATTTGTTTTGCTACGTGCTCTCCGGCGAGTCTCTGGAGGTGTATCCGGCGAGCTCATCCTTTTTCTCTTATTTCGCGGGTGAATCGTTTTTTGCTACAATGAAGCAAAAAAGGATTTTTTTTGCTACAATATTTTTTTTTTGCTACGAGCTCTCCGGCAAGGTCTCCGGCGAGCTCAGCCTTTTTATTTGATTTCGTGACTGAACAGTTTTTTACTACAATGTAGCAAAGCGGGTTATTTTTTGCTGCTGGAATGTATTTTTTTGCTACAATGAGTAAAAGCACCTGGCCGTCTAAGATGGCCGATCCAACGGCTGGCTGGCGACCCGGCCTGGGAAATCAGATCCAGCAGTTCTCCACTGTGGATTTCTTATAAGGTGGGTCTCGTACCAATCTTCCAATCCTCTCTACTCTGATCACTGCTCAGGGTTCGCCGCCGGCAATCGAGGTACGCATCATGCTCTCTATCTCCTTTGATTTATAAAATCATTCCTTCTTAAGAGCTCATAGTTGATTTATTTACTGACCTAGAAGCTGAGTATTTCAGTTTTTTTGATCAGCAATGGCGACTTCGCCGGCTCGCCGCAGGCCGCGGCTCCCGTCGCCGGACATTTCAGCGGCGGAGATCCTGGACTCCCTTCCTCCGGCGATGCTCGACGAGATCCTCTCCCGCCTCCCCATCCGCGACGCCGCCCGCACCTCTGTGCTCTCCCGCGCCTGGCGCCGCCGCTGGGAGTCTGTCCCCTACCCCGTCCTCAACTGGCCCCGCGGGACGCCCTCAGCTCCCATCGACGCCGTCCTCGCGCACCGCACCTGCCCCATCAGCGAGTTTCGCCACCCGTACGTCCCGGAGACGGAGTTCCACCTCTCCGATCTCTGGCTCCTCCGCCTGGCCAGCGTGGGAGTTCAATCCCTCTACCTCAAGTTCAAATGGTTGAAGGCTGGTGGGAATTTCAGGATTCCACACTTCCACATGCTCCACTCCCACATCTTCTCCTGCCACGAGCTCGCCGTTCTCGACCTGGAGGCTTGCGACTTCCCCGATCCGCCGTCTAGCTTCGCAGGCTTTCCAAACCTAACCACCATAAGCTTTTGCAACGTTCGATTTCCCCGAGGCTTGAGTGGATTGGAGGCGCTGATCTCTTCATCGTCCTCGCTTCGGAGGCTGCGGCTTGAGAATTTGAGGATGCCTAACAAGTACGGGCAATGGGTTATTCATGCGCCCAATCTCCAGAGTCTGCTCATCAGTTCAGTGTTTGATTACGGGTGGCAGGTCGATGATCTCCCATCACTTGAGGAAGCAGAGATCAAACTTAGAAACTACTCTAATGACCAAGAAATCGTGAATCTTATCTCTCGGTTGGATCAAGCTAGGATTCTCCAGCTCGACATGCCGGTAAATTGTTTTAATTCCATTCCCCTTGTGCCCTGTTTTTCTGTAATCTGCATACATTCTTTAGTTGCACATAATTTCTTCTTGTCACTAAGGGCTAAGCGTAAGGAACCAGAATAATCTTTTGCTATCCTACCAAACTATATATATGGGTTTTTTGCTCAGACTAAGCCTAGGGATGTTGGACATTACTAGAGAGGCAAATGCAAAGGTCCTCTAACTAAGTCAATGTTTAGACTAATAGTGAATTGAAGTCGTTTTCTTTCACATGACCGCTGACTACCATAGTCTCAAATTCATGTTAATTTCTTTGTATGGTTTCTCTAGTCCAAAGCATGGATTGGTACTGCTGCCTATGCTGTTGAGTAGCAGGTTAACAACATTTTAGGGTTTGGGATAACTTGACTTGCAAAAAATCAACTGTGTACATTTGATTTTTCCTCACTGGGTGGTAAGCTGAACATAGAAGATCTTCATTTTGGTTCAACTGAACCCATAGTATGGCTATCCCTGTTCAGCTCTTGGTTAGGTTGTTCAGTTTAGTCATTTAACTGTTTAGTTGGTTGGGTCAGGTCAACCATTTAGCTGTTTGGTCAATGTTCGTGGATGAGTTTTGAACTTCCATAATATTATGAGATATGCCCCTTATATTCCATCAAACATATTGCATTACTCCTGGAGTCTGATATTACATATCTCTCAGCTATCAGGTTATAATTATATAACTGTATATTATAGTTTATGCACACAACTTAAACTTATGTCTTATATTACCTTGAAAGACCCCAATATATATTTTAGTATTATTTTATTATCCATCTGTTATTCATGTTGGCAGTTGAAATTGAAAAAGTGGTCTGAGGAAATAGATCTAATATTTGTTGCATGTTCTGATATTCATATTCGGTTTTTTCCTTAAGAAACTGGCACATCTTTATTATCCCGGCCTCTGCATCATAGATGTATGCGGCCTAATTTTCATATTCATATATCTGGGTGTAATCTCAGTTCTGAAATGTTAAAATGGCCAAATTTTTGTGTTCATCTGTTGTTGTTTATTTCCTTTCTGTCTGTTACAAATTAACATAATGCCTAGATACGAATTCCCCATTGTAACTAAGTACTAGTATGATTGGAGATAAGAACCACATTAGTACATTGACTATCCATGAACCCATGTATTTATATTCAGAACATATTTTCTTATTGTATTTTGGTTTACGAACAGAAGACATTTTTATTTGAACATTTCAAGCTCGGTATCTCCCCCTGCCCATACAAACACACAATTTTTTTCATCTCTGTTTGTTTTTATTTATAGAACATATTTTTCGTAAGTGCTTTGATGCATCTAGTTTTTATTAGTATTAAGTTTCATGCACCAGCCAGTAGAACCAAATGCGAAACTTATGGAGAGAAGGTGGGCAATCCACATACACTTAAAGACCCCCTCTCGTGTGTGACTTGGTAAGGCCTACATGTGATAGACGGAGGGTAAGGGCAATCTTTCTTTATAAAATTGCGAAAGCCGAGACTTGAACCCAAGACCCTGCTCTGATACCATATTAATGCTTGTTTGGATAAGTAGATTGTGGGAAACTAGTTTCCCGGAAATGCGTTAGAGCGCCTAACAATCTTGGTTTCTGTAAAACTGGAAAAACGAGTTTTTTTTAGAAAAACCGACTAATAGACGTTTTTCTGTAAACTGGTTTGGCGTCCTCCCACCCTACGACATGGTTCGCCGTCGGTGACTGCCTGGCGGCCGCGCCATCTCGTCGTCTTCACTCGCGAGGGCTGCGAGGGATGCCGCATCGTGGAGATAGGCTGCGCCGAGCACGACGTGCACGCTGCCGAGACGCTGCTCCTCACACACACCATCGGCGGCATGCTCGCCTTGCACCATCTCCATGCAAAATAAATGTCGCCGTCGGCGCTCGGCCCAATTCCGCACTACCAAATTTGTAAACCGGCGGGTGAACACGATCTTCCAGCAAAATCTGACCTCTGATTTGGCATGGCCAGCGGGGTGCGGAGTGCTAGCTGCGGCGTAATCAGGTCTTGCCCTTGCGGAGATACGCATCAGGCTGTCACCTTATCGCTGGGCTGGGTAGCCAAGAGTGAACACCCGCAGCTTGCACTTAGCGAGAGATTCAAATTGTACTTCAACGGGCTCTTCATGTTCAACAACAACTCCATGGAGCTGCTCAATTGCTGAGTTTTCTACGTCGAATAACGTTGCGTTGGTCTAGGTGGAAGACAAGGATGCCACGGCGGGGGCCGCATTGATGGCGGCCGATGTGCCGTTGGCATTTTCGCTGGACGCCAAAGTGTGTTGCCGCTGCCGCTGGTGGTAGGCTAGTGCAAACATGGTTTTCCTTAAACAAATTCTAACAGAAAAGCTAACTAAAACCGGTTTTGCTAAAAATCCTCCATAAACTCGTTTTCTAAAAACTAACTCTAGAACTTCCTAATCCAAACAACCACTAAGTTTCATGCAACAACCGGTAGAACTAAAAGTCCGAAGTGATGGAAAGAAGGTGGCCAATTCAAATATAGTTTAACATTTATTATGCTATTATTTGGCTAAATAAAGTTGCATGTGCTTATGCTCTAAGCTGTGACATCGGAGGTGACTCTCCAAAGTGCATGTCTGCCGAAATTCCACCATGATGATCACGATTTGTAATATGCTGTTTTACTATTCACTATTCTGGGCTAGCTCCAATTGCTTTGTGATACTGCGTTGTCAAAGAAAAAATTACTTTGTGATACAGAAGAATTTATCTGAAGATTTTTTAATTTTTGTGACGAATCAAAGTCATATACATTGTGATAAGATTGCACTTGTCAAATTCCCACGTCTTCTCGGGCCTCATCATGACGAAATCCTGTCCCCTTCCCTAGTTGTGGTCCATGGTATGTTGGTAGACTAAGTCACCAAACAATCGCACTTATATGCTGGTTAAAGTTCTCTTCCTTTCAATGGTTCTACCAGCCAGTTCTCAATTCTGGCATGTGAAATCTACTTACGGCAACAAAGCGCTGAATGTTTTACTTTCTTTGCATGTTCACTTCTCCTTAGTTCTCAGTTATGGCATGTGAAATTAAACTGTACTAATTAAATGGTGAATAGCTGTCGTCTAACCATTTAGCCATCATATTAATGATCACCTTTACATGGAACTTTTTTTGGCATCTATTTAACGTTTAAATTCAAATCTGAAATAACCCACCCAAGCAAATTAGCCTCCGAACTTACAGCTTCCTATCAAATACATTGTCATCCTAATACCCTGGCATCCAGAACATCAAATTTGGCTTATATGCCGGCATGTCGCGTCGGCATCATGCCATGCACAAGAATGAGAGTAGGAGACTTAAGGAATATGACAATGATTCTGCACACATGGAACAAGTCATCCAGTGATTGGAACCATAACTGGAATGAGAAATATAGAATATAACATCATATTCTTGAGTTTGTCTCCTTGGTTGCTGATATGTGGTATTGTGGTGTTTGGACTTGATTGGAGCTCACCTATACAGTGCACAAAGTTCTGGTCATTTACACAATAAATAGTTTTGGTTGCTGTGATGTGGCCTCAATGCAATTGTACTATAAAGTCTTGTATAATATAGTGACTAGACCCTTTTGTAGTTCGTAGAACTATAAACATTGATTGACAATGGTGCACCATGATTTACAGAATGGTTGCAAGCGTTTAAAGTTTTCTGGTACAACTGTCAAAGGTCTAAAATAATACTCCCTCCGGTTCAAAATAATTGTCCAAATATAGATGTATCTAGTGTGTAGATACATCCACTTTCGGGCAATTATTTTAAACAGGAGGAATAGGATAATATTTAGGCTTTTTTTTGCAAGAACACGCGCGATAATATTTAGGCTTCAAAATATCTGCCAAGTAGTATTTTCTGAGGCACCTTGAAATGTAAAGACCGAAACCAACTATCTAAAGTTGCAATATATTATATGTCAGATCATTGTATTGAATATGTTCCTGGCTTGATAACTCATTGTGCATATATGTAATTTATGTTCATACCCCCAATCTAACAGAACAGTTGAGTACATAACAGAAGAGCAATTGCACAAATCTAGTTTACATCACCTATTTTTTGCTTGATGTGTTATGTTTCACCCATGTTTCAGTGTGCATTGGACAATCTTCTGGAGGGACTCCCGCGATCCTTTGTGAATCTGAAGAGTTTATCGCTGCATATACCATATTGCTGTCTATCTAGCTTTTTATCTATCTTTTGTCTAGTCAGGAAGGCTCCTAACCTTGAAGTTTTGGATATTGAGGTAATAATGTTAATTGTAGTAGTTAAAAATTAAATGTCTTTTGTACTTATTATGTGTGCTATTTTTTGATTGAATCCTGTGTTGACAGCTTGGTTTCCACTTTGAAGAGGATGATGAAGTTGATATTAACGTTCTAAATGGGCAACGGGCTGATGATCTGTTCTCCAGTCTCACAAGTGTTCATATGAAAAATGTCACCTGGGATTCATATGAGATGACTTTTATCCAGTTTATTTTGTCCGAGGCAAGACAACTTGAGGTACTTAGTATTCATGAATCTAGAGGGCATTTGACATCCGATGAAAAGACATTTGTAGCTGCAGAGGTTGCACGATACAGGAGAGCTTCTCCAGCAGCTAATGTTGTCATCAGCCGCATGCCCTAGAGTTATGGGAGTTTGTAATTTGTAGGTTGTGTGGTAGATAAGTTTGCAACTTTGGTGCTGGACTGTACAATGGCACCGACGCAACCACCTGGTTACATATGTAAATTAACTCTATGACCAACATAGAATTTTGAATTCTACATGATCTTTTTCCCCTGTTTCTCTTCTCAGCATGCCATGCCATGCCATGATATTTTAGTTTCCATTTTACCAGGAATTATTTTTGAGCGAAAATTTTGTTTGGAACCATGATAACTCAAAGTTGCCCCTCAAAATCGAAGATAATGCGGATATTTCCGAGGTAAACCATAGAGCATCCAATATGCACATAATTATACACACAACCCACCGTTCTTACAAGAGCCTCACAAACCAGCTTGCAAAAACCAACCCAAATGTAAGAGAGATTTACAGAGAGAAGAATGAATAGTCCAAGCAGCATCGGAGAACAATCCCTTGGAAGCTGAAGTCTGAAGAGAAGAAACGGAACTGACACCCAGAAGCCCATGTTCATAGTTGCACATGACTAAAGATGAAGGTTGCGTTCAGAGCTTCAGATGTGTGTGTCAGTCTCTGGTGTGAGGCAGGAAGCACCCGAACATCTGCACGTGTACGTACAACGTCGACGCATTATTTCAGCCCAGTAAATGGATCGAAACCACGTACAGCCGAAAGCTGGCGCGCGTACCTTTGAGTAGAAGGGGGTGTGCCGGGTCTGGGAGCGCCTGGCGTTCGCGTAGCTCTCCGGCGACGGCATGCGGCGGCGCGGGACGCCGGGTGGCGCGCCGCGGGCCACCTCCCTGTCCCGTTTCACCCTCTCGAACTGCACCGTGAACCCCTGCGCCGCCGCGCTCTGCTCGTCCCACACCCCGAACTTGGGCACCGCCACCGGCCTCTGCCGTCCCCCCTGCATATACATATCGCCACACGATCGTGCAACTCATCATCAACACGAGCCAAGCGACTTGAGTAAGAGGTGGCTAGCGAGCGAGCTAGGCGCTCACCTGCGCGCCGTGATGCGGCGACGGCGAGGCGGACCGCGCCCGCGCAGCCTGCTGCTGCTGCTGCTGCTGGTGTCTCGGGTCGTGCGGCTTGTGGTGCCCGGCCGGGCGCTGGTGGTGGCCGTGGTCGCCGCCATGCTGCCCGTTCGAGGGCTGTTGCTGAGCGCTTGGCTGCGGCCGCTGGTGGTACTGCGGCGGCGGCGCGAACTTGCTCTGATGGCCGCCGCGGTGGCCGCCCGGGTCGGACGCCACGCTGCTGTTGCTCCCGACCCGGCGGTGCTGCTGCTGCAGCCCCGCGAGGTGGCCGCCGCTGGAGCTCACCGGCCGGTTGGAGGCAGTTGGGGTGATCAGCCGCGGCGGCGCGTCCTCCTCGGGGTCGTTGGGGTTGAAGGGGCGCTGGAGCGGCGGCGCGGTGGCGCCCTTGTTCTCGCGCACCTTCTCGAAGTAGACCGTGTACCCCACATTGTCGGTGTCCCAGGTGCCGAACTTGGGCACGCTGGCCCGGTTCTGAATGTTTACAAAAGTCAGGCACAATATTCATGCATTTTGCGTGAAAATGAAATCGACACATTTGCTAGTTTGCAGGAAGCTGATTTCTGTATGGACGTCTGCATCTGTTCCGTGTTTCGTAAAAAAAAAAAGCTGATTTCTTATGTTACATTATTCGGATTTTTGGTCTATTCTATCTGCTATATGTTGCATATTTTGGTGTTTTTTCTTCACCTTTTATACTCTGGCTAGATTTCTCATGCCACAGCATTATGTTTGATCCTTGTGTAGATTTACTTATGCCATGATAGTAAAACTGTTGAAAACATCTTCCAAAACAGAGTCATGCATATATCAAAGATTACTTTGTAATATGAACTATGAACTAATTGCTGTTTTGGTCATCTTGATGCACCAATAAATCACCATTATCTAAAATGTGTTGATGCCACACAACTAGGAGTGTTTGCAGGGTGGAGAATGACAATAGGCTATGACGGTCGTAGCTAGGGATGGCAACGATTTTCCTCTCCACAAGGAGTGCCTTCCCACCCAATCCTTATTTAACAACCTTGGGAGTTGGGAGACATTTCTTCCATTTCCCTATTAAGCAGCTGAATTCAAATTATATAGGCATAGTTTCATATTGTCACCTTCTTATACATAAAAAATATGTAATTCATGTAACACGCATGTGGTAAAATGATAACGACTTAGTTTCATAGGCCAAATATTTCCATATGATGTTACAACATCTTTTAAGTATATAAAATTATATGTATGAAAGTATTAACTAAGAGCAATGGGGAGCGGGGATAAAGAGACCTTCTAATCGGCCCCATCCCATATTAGACGCTAAGTATCAAATTTTCTCGCAACCACCCTCTAATAAATGTATTCTTCATGGGTTTACGAGAAACGAGATGCCATTGACATTCCTAATCATAGCAGTCAATGATTCTAAGAAAAAAAAGAATGATTCTAAGATTTCTTATACCATTTGATTATGATAACACTATTGAATATAAATATATTGCATAGCCTCCTTCCATCATTTTGGACATATATTAATACCACTTGGTGTTATCCTATTTTTTCAATTCAACCAAAAGTTCAAAATGTTCGAATAATCCAACTATTTCTTCAAAATGTTCATTGAAATAAACCTATAATATATGTTTTTGATTGTTCTATTAATTTCCCTTGATTTACTTTTGCTAAACGGTCTGAACTTCTTAAATTGTTTCCTCATAGTTTTTACTGAATTAGTAGGGTTCCCAAATATTTTTAATATGCTTTTTATTCCATCTTAGCATTTATTCCGTGAGTGGACATCACCTCACCGTCGAAAAGACTTCCCTGCGAGGCAAGAAATTATTATTTTTCATGGAAGGGATCTCTAGACTATTTTCATAGTTGGGTGGCATAATTAAGAATATCCAGCATAGAGTTGAGAACCAAACTTAAACTTTGAAACTAGTTGAGCCATGAACCTGGTAGAGAAGAATGGGCTTCTAACACCTCTATTGTAGGCAGCTATGAATATATCCAATAGGGCAGTATTATAAGTATTATATGTAATAATATGCTCTAACACCTATATAAAGTCAGACTGCCCCAACAGAATAGATTTGATGTTTATTCGACTAAGCCACAAGCTAATTTCGGCTGATTGTAATCCTATACATTTGCGGTCAACGTGTATAATATATCATTGCGATTGGCGAATCACAAGTGGGTTTGGTAATGTCTAGGGCTAACATAGTCGTGCGAATGTGTCTCCGATTAACGTGCGAAAGGGACGTGCCTCCCAGTTGAAAACAAGACCGTGTGCTCTTGAATGTCTTCTGAAACTGAAATCAATTGAAATGGCAAACTGCAGAGAGAAAACGCATTCTCTGCCATCTCTCATGTGGGTGGAATTTGCATTAAAAGTGTCAATGGATTGGGTTGACATATATTGACAAGCTCTATCATTTGCTCAATCGGGAAGATGGAAATAATCATCAGGTAATTAAGCCGTATGATGAACACGTCAGATGTATTAACGCGCTCAGGCTCAGCAATCTACGCTAGCTAGGAGCGCAAGAAATGTTGATGCATGCATAGATGGAAGGCAGGGACGGGATGAAGAGCACTCACGGCCATGCGCTGAGGTGAAAATCGATCGTCCGACCGGAGCCCGGCGAGGCCAAACTCTCTCGCCGCCCCTGTGCCACACACACTTTCTTCCTTGTCTCTCTCCTTCCCCCGCAGAGAGGAGAGGGGGAGGGGGCCAACGCAACAGCAGGGCGCGCCCGAGGCAGGGGAGGTCGGAGAGGGGCTAGCTTAAATTTGACAAGCCTTCTAATAATGGCCGCGCCCAAGCTGTCGATGTCCAAGCCGCAAAATAGCCTCCCCGTACCTATATAGACGACGGCGATGTCGATTGACAAAGGGCAGCAAATTAAGCTAGCTGGTGCCTCCTTGGTCCGATCGGTGTGGTTGTTTATCCAGGATATATAGCTCGTAGCTAGCTAGAATGCCAGATAGGAGATTCCGTCGTTGCGTTCTCAGCGCTTCTGCTGACCACGTCGTTGCCTTCCGCGAGGAGTGTCCCTCTGCTTGGTCAAGTCCAGGGCGGGCAAACTTTGTCTTTCTCGTTCTATTTGTTATAGTATGATGTTTTCGGGGGGGTGTTTGGTAGGTGCACCGATTATTGCCCTTCCATTGGCAAGGACATGGGGCATGCCCAAATACAATCTACGCTACGGTTTCGCACTTCGTTTAGTAACCTGTATTGCATCACTAGGAGCAAAATCGATCTCCTCCTCCGTTTTGTAGTTAGGGCTTGTCTGCTGTGGTGCGTCGTTGGGGTGGTGGGAGCGGCGCCCGGGCAAATAAATCTGCCACAACTCCACTCCCACACCGGCGGCGACCTTCACGGCGGCGTCTCGGAGTTGTTGGCAACGTGTGCTTGTCGATCTTTCAGGTCGGCAGCTTGGTCTTCTCGCCGTTCTTCAGATCTGGCGAGATCTGTTTCTCGACGTGTCACTGGCATTTGTCGTTGTCCACGACGGCGCTGGGGGCCGGGGCGAGGTGGTTCTTCTGGAGCGAAGATGTTGGTCCGGAGGTGGTGGATATGTCGTTCTTCTCCGACTTCGTCGATGGGAGGCGGCGTATCTTGGTCCAAGACAGCACGGGGATGTCCCCCGGTCGACGTGCCACAGCGACATGTGCCTCGCTGCTTGCAGCAGGCCTGTTCATCGACTCACAAAGCCTCGTTGGCGATGGTGCTTTCTTGGATCTTGCAATGGTGGAGGCTCGGCGTCTCTTCTTGCGTTCGTCTCGGCGGCGTTGGAATTGGACGGCGGCCGCTGGCTACGGTGGTTGCAGGAAACCCTAGGGATCGTTTTGTATTTCTCGATCTTTTAGGATTTTATCTGCAAATTCAGGATAATCATTTTATCTCGGTTTGTCTTTTAGTTTCCACATGTGTTGCTTCATGTAACTTGGTTTTCGATTAATGAAATATGTGGTTGCTCTCAAAAAAAAAAGGAGCAAAATCGATCCGATGATTTGTTGCCTGCATGCTAACACAAACAGTTCTCACGGTGCAAGGTACAATATTAATTCACTGGTAGAAAAAAGGGCTTCCGTCCAACCCTATTAGTCGCGAAAATGTAAGAACCGCGACCAATGGTGGCTTTAGTCGCGGCTCGGGTGGCGAACCGCGACCAAAGGCCTGGGCCCAGCGCGCTCGGTGGCCAGCTGGTGGACGGGAGGGGCTTTAGTCGCGGTTGGCCAGGCCAACCGCGACTAAATGTCCTCAGGCCTGGCCCAAAGGCCTTTAGTCGCGGTTGGCCAGGCCAACCGCGACTAAAGGCCCATCCCTATATAAAAGGGCCTCAGCTCACAGCACTTAGCCATTTGGTGCCACTTCTCTTCACAAACTTCACAAGGGGGTGTAGGTTTGCTTTTGGCTCCTCTTATGCACACAAGGTGTTTGATGAAATGCCCCAAGAGCATGAAACAAACATGATATGAAGTGTCGGAGCCACACTTGATCGAGCTTCCTCATTTATTTTTTCCTCCTCGATCGCGGTTAGCAACTTGAACCTTTCATATGTGTCATTGATAAAATATGCATATGTGTGTAGTTCATTGTTTAATTTCTATTTAGTTTAACAAATGCATGATGGTTAATTATATATTTTGTATTATAATAATGCAGATGAATCGGCAATGGATGTACGCTAACCGACTCTCCGGCGAATTCACTACGGGTTTGAAAGATTTCCTCGTAGTGGCTAATGCGAACAAGCAGGGGGTTTTGTTATCTGTCCATGTGTTGGCTGTAAGAATCAGAAGGGTTACTCTTCCTCAAGGGAAGTTCACCTGCACCTGATTCGGCATGGTTTCATGCCAAGCTATAATTGTTGGACCAAGCATGGAGAAAGAGGGGTTATAATGGAAGAAGATGAAGAAGGGGATGATATCATCGATGACAGCTATCTTGATCATTTCGGTGATACTTTCATGGAGGATGCTGAAGGTGGGGAAGGTGAAGGGGAAGGTGAAGGGGAAGGTTATCAAGAAGAGGCATGTGATGAGCCCGCTGATGATCTTGGTCGGACCATTGCTGATGCACGGAGTCGCTGCGAAACTGAAAAGGAGAGGGAGAATTTGGATCGCATGTTAGAGGATCACAAAAAGTCGCTGTACCCAGGATGCGATAATGGTCTGAAAAAGCTGGGCTGCACACTGGATTTGCTGAGATGGAAGGCACAGGAAGGTGTAGCTGACTCGGGATTTGAAAACTTGCTGAAAATGTTGAAGAATATGTTTCCAAAGAATAACGAGTTGCCCTCCAGTACGTACGAAGCAAAGAAGGTTGTCTGCCCTCTAGGTTTAGAGGTTCTGAAGATACATGCATGCATCAACGACTGCATCCTCTACCGCGGTGAATACGAGAATTTGAATGAATGTCCGGTATGCACTGCATTGCGTTATAAGATCAGAGGCGATGACCCTGGTGACGATGTCGAGGGCCAGAAACCCAGGAAGAAGGTTCCCGCCAAGGTGATGTGGTATGCTCCTATAATACCACGGTTGAAACGTCTGTTCAGGAACAAAGAGCATGCCAAGTTGTTGCGATGGCACAAAGAGGACCGTAAGTCGGACGGGGAGTTGAGACACCCCGCAGATGGAACACAATGGAGAAAGATCGATAGAGAGTTTAAAGATTTTGCAGCTGACGCAAGGAACATAAGATTTGGTCTAAGTACAGATGGCATGAATCCTTTTGGCGAGCAGAGCTCCAGCCATAGCACCTGGCCCGTGACTCTATGCATCTACAACCTTCCTCCTTGGTTGTGCATGAAGCGGAAGTTCATTATGATGCCAGTGCTCATCCAAGGTCCGAAGCAACCCGGCAACGACATCGATGTGTACCTAAGGCCATTAGTTGATGAACTTTTACAGCTGTGGGGCAGACCTGGTGTCCGTGTGTGGGATGAGCACAAAGAAGAGGAATTTGACCTACGAGCGTTGCTTTTCGTAACCATCAACGATTGGCCTGCTCTTAGTAACCTTTCGGGACAGTCAAATAAGGGATACAATGCATGCACGCACTGCTTACATGAGACTGAAAGTGTACATTTGCCAAATTGTAAGAAGAACGTGTACCTGGGGCATCGTCGATTTCTTCCGAAAATTCATCCAGTAAGAAAGAAAGGCAAGCATTACAACGGCAAGGCAGATCACCGGCCGAAGCCTGCGGAACGCACTGGTGCTGAGGTATTTGATATGGTCAAGGATTTGAAAGTCATCTTTGGAAAGGGTCCTGGCGGACAATCAATTCCGAAGGGAGCTGACGGGCACGCACCCATGTGGAAGAAGAAATCTATATTTTGGGAGCTAGAATATTGGAAAGTCCTAGATGTCCGCTCTGCAATCGACGTGATGCATGTTACGAAGAATATTTGCGTGAACCTGCTAAGCTTCTTGGGCGTGTATGGGAAGACAAATGATACAAAGGAAGCACGGCAGGACCAGCAACGCTTGAAAGACCCTGATGACCAGCATCCGGAATGGTTTCAAGGTCGTGCCAGCTACGCTCTGACCAAAGAAGAGAAGGTCATCTTTTTTGAATGCCTGAGAAGTATGAAGGTCCCGTCTGGATTCTCGTCCAATATAAAGGGAATAATAAACATGGCGGAGAAAAAGTTCCAAAACCTGAAGTCTCACGACTGCCACGTGATTATGACGCAATTGCTTTCGATTGCTTTGAGGGGGCTCCTGCCGGAAAATGTTCGAGTAGCCATTGTGAAGCTATGTGCATTCCTCAATGCAATCTCTCAGAAGGTAATCAATCCAGAAGTTCTACCACGGTTACAGAACGATGTGGTCCAATGTCTTGTCAGTTTCGAGTTGGTGTTCCCGCCATCCTTCTTCAATATTATGACGCACCTCCTGGTTCACCTAGTCGAAGAGATTTCCATTCTCGGTCCTATATTTCTACACAATATGTTCCCCTTCGAGAGGTTCATGGGAGTATTAAAGAAATATGTTCGTAACCGTGCTAGGCCAGAAGGAAGCATCGCCAAGGGCTATGGAAATGAGGAGGTAATTGAGTTTTGTGTTGACTTTGTTCCTAACCTTAAGCCGATTGGTCTTCCTCGATCGCGGCACGAGGGGAGACTAAGTGGAAAAGGCACGATCGGAAGGAAATCAACGATATGTATGGACGGCCATTCTCTGACTGAAGCTCACCACACAGTTCTGACCAATTCCAGCTTGGTGGCTCCGTACTTTGAGAAACACAAGAATATTTTACGCTCGGACAACCCGGGGAAGCCTGAATCCTGGATTAGGAAGGCCCACATGGAGACTTTCGGCAGTTGGTTGAGAAAACATTTAATGAATGACAATGTTGTTGTAGATCAGCTGTACATGTTGGCCAAGACACCATCTTCGACTATAACGACTTTCCAAGGGTACGAGATAAATGGGAATACATTTTACACGATCGCCCAAGATAAAAAGAGCACCAACCAAAACAGTGGTGTCCGCTTTGATGCAGCAACCGAGAATGGGCAAAAGGTCACATATTATGGTTACATAGAGGAGATATGGGAACTTGACTATGGACCCTCCTTTAAGGTCCCTTTGTTCCGGTGCAAATGGTTCAAGCTAACAGGAGGTGGGGTAAAGGTGGACCAGCAATACGGAATGACAATGGTGGATTTCAACAATCTTGGTTACCTTGACGAACCATTCGTCCTAGCGAAAGATGTCGCTCAGGTTTTCTATGTGAAGGACATGAGTAGCAAACCGAGGAAACGGAAAGATAAGAAAACGATCAGTACATCATGCGATGATCCAAAGCGCCACATTGTTCTTTCAGGGAAAAGAAACATCGTGGAAGTGGAGGACAAGACAGACATGTCAGAAGATTATAATATGTTTGGTGAAATTCCGCCCTTCAAAGTGAACACCGACCCAAGCATTAAGTTAAATGATGAGGATGCTCCATGGATACGGCCCAATCGTAAGCAAGCAGGGACACAAGGGAAGAAATGATGTGTAATAATTTATTGTACCAAACTTTGTTGAATGGATCATGTGAATTATATTATCCGTGATGTGTTTGGTGTCCATTTTCGAATGATTCGATTGATTCGAGATACCACTGATGATACATGAAATTTGGAGTGACTAAGTCATACTCCTGCCTAGGCGTATAATGGGAAAAGGACTAGAGGAGCCGTAATTGCATGGGATTTGGTGGATCTAGCATTGCCGAAATTGATTGGCCATGCCATAAATACCACTGATGATACATATGAAATTTGGAGTGACTTAGTCATACTCCTGCCTAGGCGTATAATATGCATACTCGTAGTCTTCATAGTCGCCGCCGTTGTACTGGTAGTCGTCGCCTTCTAAGTTGCCGCCGTTGTCGTCGCTGCCGTCGCTGTCGTCGGGCGGCGCTCGTGGCTCGAACTGAGGGTAGCGCAGGCGGGGGATATCGCCGGCCGTGATGTAGTCCATGACGCTCTGTAGAGTCCGGCCGTACCACCATAGCCGACGGCCGGCCTCGTGGAAGTTCCCAGGAGGCAGACCGTCCTCCTCATACCTGGCGAGCGCCCTGTCACGCCGATTGATGAAGAAGGCATCCCAAGTATGCTGGTTATCGGGATGCCAGCGGGGATTCATCCGCTGCTCCGGCGTGAGATCGAGGTAGTAGTGGTTCGTGATGGCCGCCCGGCGCGCAGTACCCTGAGGGACGGGAGGGACCGGCACGCCTCCGGCGCTTAGGCTCCAGCCGGCGGGGACGCGGTAGCCCGGTGGGCAAGGGTAGTTCGAGGCGCAAAGCTCCTCCACCTGCTGGTAGGTTAGAGTGGGTGCGGTGGAAGCCATGAGAGAGTGATGAGAGATTGTAGAGATGTGATAATGCTGGCCAAGCCGGGCTACATATATGTAGTGAGAAATGGCGGGAAAATGGGAGCGGGAAGACATGAGGCGGGAAGAAAATGGCGGGAAAAAAGAGGCGGGAAGACAGGGAAGAAATGGCGGGAAGAAATAGCGGGAAGAAGAGGAATCCAGAGCTGGTCATCTAATCTTTAGTCCCGGCTGGTGGGTGCAACCGGGACTAAAGGTGGTTTTGTCTCGTCTAATAAAACTGTCGGTGGGAAGAGGGGGCGAAAAGACAGAGGCGGGAAGAACTGGCGGGAAGAAGGGGCGAAAAGACAGAGGTGGGAAGAACTGGTGGTTAGAGGGAGGCGGAAAGACAGAGGCTGGAAGAAATTTATTTTTGTTGAATTTTAAAATGAATTAGTTTTATTTTTCTGAATTTTTTGATGTATTATTTGTATTTTTAAGATTTTGAAATGAATTAGTTTTATTTTTCTGAATTTTTTGATGTATTATTTGTATTTTTAAAATTTTGAAATGAATTAGTTTTATTTTTCTGAATTTTTTGATATATTATTTGTATTTTTAACATTTAGAAATGAATTATTTTTATTTTTCTGAATTTGTTGATATATTATTTTGTATTTTTCACATTTAGAAATGAATTAGTTTTATTTTTCTGAATTTTTTGATATATTATTTGTATTTTTCACATTTAGAAATGAAATAGTTTTATTTTTCACATTTAGAAATGAATTCAAAAGGCCTTTAGTCGCGGCCTGCCAATGACAAGGTTATTTTCCGCGGGAACAAAACCACCGAAAAATAACTTTGGTCGCGGGTCACCAACCGCGACTAGGTACCTTTAGTCGCGGTTGGCCACACCAACCGCGACCAAAGGTCCTGAGCTATAAAATCTCGCGCCCGAACCGCCGCGCCCATTCTCGATCTTCTCCGCGCGCGACCTCTCTGCAGCGACGCCTGCCCCGCCGCCGATCGACGCCGCGCGCCCCGCGAACCTCTGCGACGCGACGACGCCACGACGCGCGTGTCCGCTTCGCCTGTCGCGCCGAGCCGCCGCAACGTACGTGTGCCGACGCGTTTTTCTCGCCGCGCGCGGCCGCGCGCCGGCCGGCCGCCCCGTGTGTGTTCTTCCGACGTCCGCCGCCCCTTTCTTGGGCCGCGCGCCGCCGCCCGGCCTGGCAGCCCGCGTATTCGATCTTCCGACGACTACACCGTCACCGCGCCGCCGCGTCGCCTCGCCGCCGGCCCGAGAGAGAGAGATCGAGGGAGAGGATCAGAGGCCAGCCGGTCGGCCGGATTTTTTTTCTTTTTTTTGTGTTTTTTTGTTCTTTTTAATTTTAACTAGTTAATTAGTTTAACAAAAACGGTAAATTAACAAAAAAAGTAAAACTTGATAATTAACAAAAAAGTAAAACTTGATGTGACAAAATCATATTTCCAAGTGTTAAAAAACATATTTCCAAGTGTTAAAAAAATTTGACAAAATTTTTTACATGTACATCTCCAAAATATATGTGTGTTCGTCAAGTTTCATGAAAAAATGATAATTTTTGTAGTCTACATGAAAAAGAGAAAATTTATCTTGTGACAAGTTTTTATTTTAGCACCGAATTTTTTTTTACACACGCCACACGACAAGTCGATTTTTCATGAAACAACTTTGTGAGCGCATAGCACATGAAGATGTACGTGCCAAATTAACAAAACAATATGTTAAGGAGGGGCACCGATCGACCCGCGTGTATACGGAGGGGGCGCCGCGTGTAAATTTGACTTAACAAAATTTGACTTAACAAAAAATTTGCCACCGCCGCCCTCCTTTCGCCACCGCCACCGCCGCCCTCTCTCCTTTTGCCACCGCCGCCCTCCTTTCGCCATCGCCACCGCCGCCTGATACGCGTAGATGCACACGTCCGTTGGGAACCCCAAGTGGAAGGTATGATGCGTATAGAAGCAAGTTTCCCTCAGTATGAAACCAAGGTTTAATAGAACCAGTAGGAGCCAAGAAGCACGTTGAAGGTTGATGGTGGCGAAATGTGATGCGCAACAACAGGGATTCCGGCGCCAATGTGGAATCACAACAAAACCAAAGTACTTTGCCCCAACGAAACAGTGAGGTTGTCAATCTCACTGGCTTGCTATAACAAAAGATTAAGCGTATCGAGTGGAAGATGATTGTTTGCAAGAAAATAGTAAAGAACAATTGCAGTAGATTGTATGCTATGTAAAGAATATGACCGGGGTCCACAGTTCACTAGATGTGTCTCTCCCATAAGATAAAAGCATGTTGGGTGAACAAATTACAGTCGGGCAATTGACAAATAGAGAAAGGCATAACAATGCATATACATGATATGATAAATATAGTGAGATTTAATCCGGGCATTACGACAAAGTACATAGACCGCCATCCAACTGCATCTATGCCTAAAAAGTCCACCTTCAGGTTATCATCCGAACCCCATTCAGTATTAAGTTGCAAAGCAACATTGCATTAAGTATGGTGCGTAATGTAATCGACAACTACATCCTTAGACATAGAATCAATGTTTTATCCCTAGTGGCAACAGCACATCACAACCTTAGAACTTTCTGTCACTGTCCCAGGTGTCAATGAAGGCATGAACCCACTATCGAGCATAAATACTCCCTCTTGGAGTTAAGAGTACAAACTTGGCCAGAGCCTCTACTAATAACGGAGAGCATGCAAGATCATAAACAACACATAAACAATAGATTGATAATCACCATAACATAGTATTCTCTATCCATCGGATCCCGACAAACACAACATATAGAATTACATATAGATGATCTTGATCATGTTAGGCAACTCACAAGATCCAACAATGAAGCAAAATTAGGAGAAGACGACCATCTAGCTACTGCTATGGACCCATGGTCCAGGGGTGAACTACTCACTCATCACTCCGGAGGCGATCATGGCGATGAAGAGTCCTCCGGAGATGAATCCCCTCTCCGGGGTGCCGGAGGCGATCTCCTGAATCCCCGAGATGGGATTCGCGGCGGCGCGTCTCCGGAAGGTTTTCCGTATCGTGGCTCGGTCGGGGTTTTCGCGACGGAGGCTTTAAGTAGGCGAAAGGGCAGGTCAAGAGGCGGCGCGAGGGGCCCACACCACAGGCCGGCGCGGCCAGGGCCTGGGCCGCGCCGCCTATGGTGTGGCCACCTCGTGGCCCCACTTCCTTCCCTCTTCGGTCTTCTGGAAGCTCCGTGCAAAAATAGGACCCCGGGCGTTGATTTCGTCCAATTCCGAGAATATTTTCTTACTAGGATTTCTGAAACCAAAAACAGCAGAAAACAACGGCTCTTCGGCATCTTGTTAATAGGTTAGTTCCAGAAAATGCATAAATATGACATATAATGTGCATAAAACATGTAGGTATCATCAATAAAGTAGCATGGAACATAAGAAATTATCGATACGTTGGAGACGTATCAGCATCCCCAAGCTTAGTTCTGCTCGTCCCGAGCAGGTAAAACGATAACAAAGATAATTTCTGAAGTGACATGCCATCATAATCTTGATCATACTATTTGTAAACATATGTAATGAATGCAGCGATCAAAACAAAGGTAATGACATGAGTAAACAAGTGAATCATATGACAAAGACTTTTCATGAATAGTACTTCAAGACAAGCATCAACAAGTCTTGCATAAGAGTTAACTCATAAAGCAATAAATCAAAGTAAAGGTATTGAAGCAACACAAAGGAAGATTAAGTTTCAGCGGTTGCTTTCAACCTATAACATGTATATCTCATGGATATTGTCAACATAAAGTAGTATAACAAGTGCAATATGCAAGTATGTAGGAATCAATGCACAGTTCACACAAGTGTTTGCTTCTTAGGTGGAGGGAGATAGGTAAACTGCCTCAACAATAAAAGTAAAAGAAAGGTCCTTCAAAGAGGAAAGCATCGATTGCTGTATTTGTGCTAGAGCTTTTATTTTGAAAACATGAAACAATTTTGTCAACGGTAGTAATAAAGCATATGAGTTATGTAAATTATATCTTACAAGTTGCAAGCCTCATGCATAGTATACTAATAGTGCCCGCACCTCGTCCTACTTAGTTTGGACTACCGGATCTTTGCATGCCATGTTTCAACCAAGTGTCACAAAGGGGTACCTCCATGCCGCCTGTACAAAGGTCTAAGGAGAAAGCTCGCATTTTGGATTTCTCGCTTTTGATTATTCTCAACTTAGACATCCATACCGGGACAACATGGACAACAGATAATGGACTCCTCTTAAATGCATAAGCATGTAGCAATAATTATTACTCTCATATGAGATTGAGGATATATGTCCAAAACTGAAACTTCAACCATGATTCATGGCTTTAGTTAGCGGCCCAATGTTCTTCTCTAACAATTTTGCATGCTCCAACCACTAAGGTGATAGATCCTTCAGACAAGACGGACATGCATAGCAACTCACATGATATTCAACAATAGTTGATGGCGTTCCCCAGAAGCATGGTTATCGCACAACAAGCAACTTAATAAAAGATAAAGTGCATAAGTACATATTCAATACTACGATAGTTTTTAAGGCTATTTTGTCCCATGAGCTATATATTGCAAAGGTGAATGATGGAATTTTAAAGGTAGCACTCAAGCAATTTACTTTGGAATGGCGGAGAAATACCATGTAGTAGGTAGGTATGGTGGACACAAATGGCATAGTAGTTGGCTCAAGGATTTTGGATGCATGAGAAGTATTCCCTCTCGATAGAAGGTTTAGGCTAGCAAGGTTATTTGAAGCAAACTCAAGGATGAACCGGTGCAGCAAAACTCACATAAAATACATATTGCAAACATTATAAGACTCTACACCGTCTTCCTTGTTGATCAAAACTCAATACTAGATATTATCTAGACCTTAGAGAGACCAAATATGCAAATCAAATTTTAGCAAGCTTTATGTATTTCTTCATTAATGGGTGCAAAGCATATGATGCAAGAGCTTAAACATGATCACAACAATTGCCAAGTATCACATTATCCAAGACATTTTAGAATTACTACATGTAGCATTTTCCAATTCCAACCATATAACAATTTAACGAAGAAGAAACTTCGCCTTGAATATTATGAGTAAAGCCTAAGGACATATTTGTCCATATGCAACAGCGGAGCGTGTCTCTTTCCCACAAAGTGAATGCTAGGATCCATTTTATTCAAACAAAAACAAAAACAAAAACAAACCGATGCTCCAAGTAAAGAACACAAGATGTGACTGAATAAAAATATAGTTTCAGGGGAGGAACCTGATGATGTTGTCGATGAAGAAGGGGATGCCTTGGGCATCCCCAAGCTTAGACGCTTGAGTCTTCTTAAAATATGCAGGGGTGAACCACGGGGGCATCCCCAAGCTTAGAGCTTTCACTCCTCTTGATCATAGTATATCATACTCCTCTCTTGACCCTTGAAAACTTCCTTCACACCAAACTTCAAGCAAACTCATTAGAGGGTTAGTGCACAATTAATAATTCACATATTCAGAGGTGACACAATCATTGTTTACACTTCTGGACATTGCATAAAGCTACTGGACATTAATGGATCAAAGAAATGAATCCAACATAGCAAAAGAGGCAATGCGAAATAAAAGGCAGAATCTGTCAAAAACAGAACAGTCCGTAAAGACGAATTTAAAGATGGCACCAGACTTGCTCAAATGGAAAAACTCATAACTAATGAAAGTTTCGTACATATCTGAGGATCACGCTCGTAAATTGGCAGATTTTTTCGAATTTTCTACAGAGACCTGTGCCCAGATTCGTGACAGACAGCAATGCTGTTTCTGCGCAGCGATCCCAAATATAACATCAACTTTGACATAGAAACTTTACTTGGCACAAAAACATGATAAGGAGAGGTTGCTACAGTAGTAAACAACTTCCAAGACTCAACAAAACAAAAAATTGCTGTAGTGAAAACATGGGTTGTCTCCCATAAGCGCTTTTCTTTAACGCCTTTCAGCTAGGCGCAGAAATCAAGTATTATCGAGAGTAGAAGCATCAACATCATAACTTGTTCTAATAATAGAATCAAAAGGCAACTTCATTCTCTTTCTAGGGAAGTGTTCCATACCTTTCTTGAGAGGAAATTGATATTTAATATTACCTTCCCTCATATCAATAACAGCACCAACGTTCGAAGAAAAGGTCTTCCCAACACAATAGGACAAGATGCATTGCATTCGATATCCAAAACAACAAAATCAACGGGGACAAGGTTATTGTTAACCGTAATGTGCACATTATCAATCCTCCCCAAAGGTTTCTTTTTAACATTATCGGCAAGATTAACATCCAAATAACAATTCTTCAATGGTGGCAAGTCAAGCATATCATAAATCTTTTTAGGCATAACAGAAATACTTGCACCAAGATCACATAAAGCATTACATTCAAAGTCATTGAATTTCATTTTAATGATGGGCTCCCAACCATCTTCTAACTTTCTAGGAATAGAAGTTTCAAGTTTTAGTTTCTCTTCTCTAGCTTTTATGAGAGCATTTGTAATATGTTTTGTAAGGCTAAATTTATAGCACTAGCATTAGGACTTTTAGCAAGTTTTTGTAAGAACTTTATAACTTCAGAGATGTGACAATCATCAAAATCTAAATCATTATGAGCTACAGCAATGGGATCATTGTTCCCAAGGTTGGAAAAAATTTCAGCAGTTTTATCACAAGCAGTTTCAGCAGTTTTAGCAATTTCAGGCAGTTTTGTACGCTTTGCACTAGGAGTAGAAACATTGCCAACACCAATTATTTTACCATTGATAGTAGGAGGTGCAGCAACATGTGAAGAATTAACATTACTAGTGGTGGTAATAGTCCAAACTTTAGCTACATTATTCTCTTTAGCTAGTTTTTCATTTTCTTTCTATCCCACCTAGCACGCAATTCAGCCATTAATCTTATATTCTCATTAATTCTAACTTGGATGGCATTTGCTGTAGTAGTAATCTTATTATCAATATCATTATTAGGCATAACTTTCAATTTTAAGAGATTAACATCAGAGGCAAGTCTATCAACTCTAGAAGCAATAATATCAATTTTATCAAGCTTTTCCTCAACAGATTTGTTAAAAGCAGTTTGTGTACTAATAAATTCGTTAAGCATGTCTTCAAGACCAGAGGGTACACTCCTATTATTGTTGTAAGAATTCCCATAAGAATTACCATAACCATTACCATTAGCAGAAGGATATGGCCTATAGTTATTACCAGAGTTGTTCCTATAAGCATTGTTGTTGAAATTATTATTTTTAATGAAATTCACATCAACATTTTCTTCTTGAGCAACCAATGAGGCTAAAGGAACATTATTAGGATCAACATTAGATCTACCATTCACAAGCATAGACATAATCACATCAATCTTATCATTCAAGGAAGAGGTTTGTTCAACAGAATTTACCTTCTTACCTTGTGGAGCTCTTTCCGTGTGCCATTCAGAGTAATTTATCATCATATCATCAAGAAGTTTTGTAGCCGCCCCAATGTGATGGACATAAAGGTACCTCCAGCAGCTGAATCCAATAAATTCCGCGAAGAAAAATTTAGTCCTGCATAGAAGGTTTGGATGATCATCCAAGTAGTCAGTCCATGGGTTGGGCAATTCTTTACCAAAGTTTTCATTCTCTCCCATGCTTGAGCAACATGTTCAGTATCTAATTGCTTAAAATTCATTATGCTACTTCTCAAAGATATAATTTTAGCGGGAGGATAATATCTACCAATAAAAGCATCCTTACATTTAGTCCATGAATCAATACTATTCTTAGGCAAAGATAGCAACCAATCTTTAGCTCTTCCTCTTAATGAGAAAGGAACACTTTCAATTTAATAATATCACCATCTACATCCTTATACTTTTGCATTTCACAAAGTTCAACAAAATTATTAAGATGGGCAGCAGCATCATCAGAACTAACACCAGAAAATTGATCTCTCATAACCAGGTTCAGTAAAGCAGGTTTAATTTCAAAGAATTCTGCTGTAGTAGCAGGTGGAGCAATAGGTGTGCATAGGAAATCATTATTATTTGCATTTGTGAAGTCACACAACTTAGTATTTTCAGGGGTATTCATTTTAGCAACAGTAAATAAAACAAACTAGATAAAGTAAATGCAAGTAACTAATTTTTTTGTGTTTTTGATATGGAGAGCAAGACAGTAAATAAAGTAAAACTAGCAACTAATTTTTTTGTGTTTTGTTTAGGTGCAGCAAACAAAGTAGTAAATAAAATAAAGCAAGACAAAAACAAAGTAAAGAGATTGAGAAGTGGAGACTCCCCTTGCAGCGTGTCTTGATCTCCCGGCAACGGCGCCAGAAAATTTAGCTTGATACGCGTAGATGCACACGTCCGTTGGGAACCCCAAGTGGAAGGTATGATGCGTATAGAAGCAAGTTTCCCTCAGTATGAAACCAAGGTTTAATCGAACCAGTAGGAGCCAAGAAGCACGTTGAAGGTTGATGGTGGCGAAATGTGATGCGGCGCAACAACAGGATTCCGGCGCCAACGTGGAATCTGCACAACAAAACCAAAGTACTTTAACAAACAGTGAGGTTGTCAATCTCACGGCTTGCTGTAACAAAGGATTAGCGTATCGAGTGGAAGATGATTGTTTGCAAGAAAATAGTAAAGAACAATTGCAGTAGATTGTATGCTATGTAAAGAATAGGACCGGGGTCCACAGTTCACTAGATGTGTCTCTCCCATAAGATAAAAGCATGTTGGGTGAACAAATTACAGTCGGGCAATTGAAAAATAGAGAAAGGCATAACAATGCATATACATGATATGATAAATATAGTGAGATTTAATCCGGGCATTACGACAAAGTACATAGACCGCCATCCAACTGCATCTATGCCTAAAAAGTCCACCTTCAGGTTATCATCCGAACCCCATTCAGTATTAAGTTGCAAAGCAACAGACAATTGCATTAAGTAATCGACAACTACATCCTTAGACATAGAATCAATGTTTTATACCTAGTGGCAACAGCACATCACAACCTTAGAATTTTCTGTCACTGTCCCAGGTGTCAATGAAGGCATGAACCCACTATCGAGCATAAATACTCCCTCTTGGAGTTAAGAGTACAAACTTGGCCAGAGCCTCTACTAATAACGGAGAGCATGCAAGATCATAAACAACACATAAACAATAGATTGATAATCACCATAACATAGTATTCTCTATCCATCGGATCCCGACAAACACAACATATAGAATTACATATAGATGATCTTGATCATGTTAGGCAGCTCACAAGATCCAACAATGAAGCACAATTAG
Source organism: Lolium multiflorum (assembly GCA_030979885.1). NCBI lineage: Eukaryota > Viridiplantae > Streptophyta > Magnoliopsida > Poales > Poaceae > Lolium > Lolium multiflorum. The sequence continues at coordinate 277,024,229 of CM061753.1, read as the reverse complement.
GAGAAGACGACCATCTAGCTACTGCTATGGACCCATGGTCCAGGGGTGAACTACTCACTCATCACTCCGGAGGCGATCATGGCGATGAAGAGTCCTCCGGGAGATGAATCCCCTCTCCGGCAGGGTGCCGGAGGCGATCTCCTGAATCCCCCGAGATGGGATTCGCGGCGGCGGCGTCTCTGGAAGGTTTTCCGTATCGTGGCTCTCGGTACCGGGGGTTTCGCGACGGAGGCTTTAAGTAGGCGAAAGGGCAGGTCAAGAGGCGGCGCAAGGGGCCCACACCACAGGCCGCGGCCAGGGCCTGGGCCGCGCCGCCTATGGTGTGGCAACCTCGTGGCCCCACTTCCTTCCCTCTTCGGTCTTCTGGAAGCTCCGTGCAAAAATAGGACCCTGGGCATTGATTTCGTCCAATTCCGAGAATATTTCTTTACTAGGATTTCTGAAACCAAAAATAGCAGAAAACAGCAACTGGCTCTTCGGCATCTTGTTAATAGGTTAGTTCCAGAAAATGCATAAATATGACATATAATGTGCATAAAACATGTAGGTATCATTAATAAAGTAGCATGGAACATAAGAAATTATCGATACGTTGGAGACGTATCACCGCCCTCTCTCCTTTTGCCACCGCCGCCCCCTTTCGCCACCGCCGCGCCACCGCCCTCTCTCCTTTTGCCACCGCCCTTTCGCCACCGCCACCGCCCCCCTTCTTCACTTAATTAATTAGTTTTTACTACATGTTTTCAGGACTGACATATGGCGGACGATAGAGCTGACCCGATTATGGACAACTATGATCAAGAAGCTGAAGAACATTTATTTGGCATCATAAAAGGCGATATTGTTTATGTGCCGACCGAACAAGATGAAGAGGATATTTCTTCTTATCTGAATCTTGACGGTCAAGATGAAGGCCGTCAGCAAGATGATGGGGAAGAAACGTCGATAAACGACGATCTTCAATTGCAAGTAGCAACCAGCTCCGGCGCCGAGGTATATATATACATTTTGCCTCTGGTGATACAAACTTACTGATATTTTAGCCCTCGGCCGGATCGTCGAAAAAATCGAGTACGTCGTCGTCAAAGCGTGGCGCAACCAAGACGCTCAAACAAGGAGAAACATATACCATCGAGGTTGTCGACAGTGCAACCGGCAGGCCGCTGGAGCCCCAGAAGCACGCCACCAAGTTTATCAACCAATGCGGAGCCGTTGTTAGAGACAACGTCTCGATCACCCTCCAGGAGTGGCATGAGCCAAAGAAGGCACGTCTTGGTTTCACTTTTGTCGACAAGAGAACTAAAAAGGATTGCTTTAAAAAGCTTATGGAACATTTCGTCCTACCTCCGGAATACCACAAATTCGATGAGGAGGGTAACAAGATTCAGGAAAACAAGGAGAGGAGGAGGCTAGTCAAACAGTTCGCTCTTCATAAGATGGCCGAAACATTCCGGAAATTCAAGCAAAATCTAGCCCGTGACTATGTCAACCAGAACAAGACTCCGGATTTCAAAGGACAATATGAGAGACTGAAACATGATTGGCCAGAATTTGTGAAGCAGAAGAAATCGGAGCACTTCATTGAAATATCGAAAAAAATAAGGAAAATGCGGCTAAGAAGGAGTACAATCATATTATGGGGCCAGGAGGGTATCACTTTTGGGAGCCTAAGTGGGAGAAGATGGAGAACGAGCTGAGAACGCGAGGAATCCGTCCAGGTACAGAGGGATGGGACCGAAGGGCCAAAAGCTGGTGGTACGGGCATGGGGGAACGCTAGACCCGGAGACAGGGGCGTGTGTTCACCGGAACAAAACGTTTAAACCCACCCAAGCCCTTATTGACGCAATGAGGGATGCTCAAGAGGGGAAGATCAAGTTCAACAGAGAGAACGACGCGCTGACAAAAGCCCTCGGGAATCCTGAACACGAAGGATGTGTACGAGGCATGGGGAACATTCCGTGGAAAGTAGGGTTCTCCCAGGACGATGACCCGTACGGTTACAGAAGCCGTAAGAGAAAGTCGGATCGGGATGCAGATGTTGTGGCGCGGTTGGCATCGGAAGTCGATGAGATGAAGAAAACCCTGACTATACTAGTACAAGAGAGATCGGCAGCTGGGACGCATGAAGATCATCCAGCGGATCTCGGAAGCCAGCAGCGGAGAAGCAGCGTGGCTTCCACGGAGGCCCAGCCGGCTACTGATGCACCGGAGATCCATATTACTGCACCGGAGCCTCCTCGCTACCCCGTGGATGATGTAAAGGAGATGAAAGAATGTCATCTGCATTATCCTACTGGGAACATGTCCACGAAGGTAGCCATCGGCAGTGCTTTACCATGTGAGCCTGGAGCACTCCACCACAACAACCCCATTCCAGATGGCTATGCTCGTGTCACGGTGGAGGACATAGTCCCAGGGTTTGAGGACCTGGAGATTGACATTGCTACACCCGAAGGGGAGAGAAGACTTGGAGGTGTCAAGCGCCAATTCATTCTATGGAAAAAGAAGTTTATCAAGTTTCCAGACGAGGCGCCAAGGCGAACAAGTCCACCCCACTCCGGTGGTGGTGGCGGTGGCGGCGGCGGTGGTGGTGGTGGTTCACCTACACCTCCTTCACGTCAGCCGACGCCGCCCCCCAATTCACCTCCGGCGGGTAGCCGCCGCCCCCCGGTCCCGCGCGCCCCCAATCCACCTCCGGCGAAGAAGCAGAAGCAGTCCTGGACTATTAACCCGGAGCCTTATGTACCTAAAACCACAAAGGTACCAGAGCCATCACTGAAGCCTCTCATCCCGAGGCCTTGGGAACTTAGTGTCGAGGAAAATGCAGCGGTCGTGGCTGCTCAGCATGAGAAATGGAAGGCGGACTGCAAGAAGAAAAGAGAGCCCGAGCCCAAGCCAGTATTTTCTGAGAAGGACAAGAAGTGGGCTAAGTCATTTTTGAGCACACCGTCCCAAGCCGCGAAGAATCTGCCTGACGACTATTCACGTGAACTTCGTAGGCAGGCACTCATGTTGAAGGAGAAGGAAGAGCTGGCGGAGAAGCAGGAGAAGAAAGCCTTGGAGGAGGCCGAGAAAAAAGGGGGGAAACAAGTTGCCCAGCTCGGGGAACAAAGTAAACAATCGATCGCCCCGCTCATAGTGAAAGCCGCCGGTCCGGATGCCCCCGATATCATAGCAGCTGCGGCAGCACAGGGATTGACTGTAACGAGTGCCAGAGAACAAGCGGCCAACTTAGGTCTGACTCTTCGTGCAGTGTTAGGCCTTGATGAGGCGCCAATGAAGGACGTAGTAATTACATATGTGCCGAATGGGCCTCTCGTCGAGCCTGCGCAGGAAGAGGATCTACCTCGACAAATGACAGGTCTGCTAAATTGGTACAAGGGTTACATAAAACTTAAAAACGCCAAAGACTATATTTATGCGGAAGTTAGACATGAGCATCACTTCAAACATTACTATATAACAATTCATCGGAGTGAATTGTTCCAGCTTTTCAATCTGCGCGAGCTCGACAAATCTATCATCAGTTGCTACGTTCTGTAAGTGATTTATTAATTTCTACCCCATCTCGTTCATTGCCTGCACTATATATATATATATATATATATATATATATATATATATATATATTGTCCTAACTATCTTGTTGTGTACGCTATTATGCAGAATGAAGAAGCGGGAAATGCGAATAAGGAGCATCCATGATGTTGGGTTCATTGACCCACAAATCGTTAATTCATATGTGTTAGAACATTTTCCCGCCGACGTGGAGGAAGACCTGTGGCGGTTTTTTACAAAACAGGAACTCAAAAGTGATATTCTATTTCCTTACCATTTTGGGTGAGTGTTTCTGTCTTGAGCACATTCTCTTTTGTTTACTCCATGCATGGTATGTGGCTAATCGATGAGTTATGCATGACTGTGCATGTATCGTGTCCGCAGGTTCCACTGGATTCTGCTAGTAATTCAATTTCACGACTCCACAGTTCTCGTCCACGACTCTCTGAATATGGATGCAAAGCTTTGGGCCGACATGAGAAAAATGATGCAGAAGTAATTATTTTCATTCATTTGCGCTCTATATCGATCGGCCTATTTCGTTCATTTCCTAATATCAAGTAACTAATAACTCTCTTGTTCATTTAATTTTCTTTGCCTCGTAGGGTTTGGAGACGGTTCGTAGACACAAAGGTCGGTGAATTCAAAAAAGAGCTACATTTTAAAGACTGGGGATATTCAGCCACCGGGGACCAATCTATGTGGATACTATGTTTGTGAGATGATCCGGAGATACACCACTGAGCGGCAGCCGTCTGAGAACAACATCAAGAGGAATAACCTCCGGAAGACGCTTAGTCCAGAAGCTCGCTTCCGACCACTTCAAGAGGAACTAGCTGGATGGCTCGCGAGGGAAGTCATCGATCCTAGAGGAGAACACTATGTAGAGGACGTAGAACTTCATATGCACTAAATTATGTATGGAAACTTGTTCAAAATTGTATATGGTCATCCGATATTGAATATATATTGTATATTCCTCTTGAATTCTTTTTGGTTCTAATTTCAAATTTGTTTGAAATTGTACATTCATATGCATGTATGTAGTACCGTAGAATATGTGAAACTCCTTCAAAATTAAAATAAAACACAAAAGAAAATAAAACAATACAAACTAAAAAAAACCAGGTTTAGGGGGGGCTAAAACCCTAAACCTGCGGCGGCCTTTAGTCGCGGTTGGCCAGGAGAACCGCGACTAAAGGTCCTCCGCCCCGAAGGACTGCTGGCGGCCACGTGGAGGCGCCTTTAGTCGCGGTTCGTAAGGAACCGCGACTAAAGGGGGGGCCTTTAGTCGCGCTTAGTTGGTCGCGGTTGCGCAACCGCGACCAATGGCAGTTGCGAACCGCGACCGATGGCCTTTTTTCTACCAGTGATTTGCTCATATTAGAAACAATGCGCGGTTCTCTTTTGAGCTTTCATGGTTCGAACAAGAGAGCTTTTATGATCTGGTTGCAAGCAGTGGCGGAGGGTGACGCAAAACAAAGGGAGGGCCAATTGCTTGTTTTCCTAAATAATCACATACATGTCTTGCAAAAATATGTAACCTCTAAATCAACCGAGAATTTCCATATACAGTTCATGATAATATACATAATTTGTTCACATAAGACCATGTTAGAGCCAAATATCCCAAATAGAGTAAAGAATCTGAATTAATGTGTATGCGTAGCCAAAATAAAATTTTCAAATATCCCAACCAACATACAATAATCAGGGAATCAAATGTGCAGCCAAGGAATCCAACAGTCTAACTTTATAACGATTTTTTCTATTTCGATCACTACATAGCATGAGAATTGAACACTCAATGACTTAATTTCTTCCATAGCATGCTCAATCTGATGTTCCATGACCAGTGTCCATGGAGGCGAACGGCCCCATTGCCATATGCTGACCACAACAATCTGAAATTACTGCAGCTTCAGGTTAAATGCTTGACGTTACATGGGCCATCTATTTTGGCTGGTTTGAACCAGCGGACGAAGAATAAAGAGCAAGGCCATGGGAATTGGAAGGAAGGAGGAAGACTTTAGAGATCGGGAATTTGGGGGTTAGAGAACTGGAGAAGAGACAGAGCCACACACATGACGCGTACAAGGACAAGGAGGCAGACATCAATCGTAATAAATCACCAGATGACCAGATGGGCTTAGGCCACATACCCTAGTAAAACATAATTTTCAGTTTGAGAAGACTGGGCCGGAGCCCAGTATGGTCTCCAAGAAGCGCCGCCAGTGGTTGCAAGGGAATGGACGGTGGTCTCCGTTGGAAAAACACCGATAATAACTTGGCAGAACAAAATAAGGCATTTACGGAGATCTTTACGTGGATGGGCAAAGAACTTAAGTGGGAAATATAAAAAGGAGAAGGAGAGGTTGCTCAATATAATAGACTTCCTGGATACTCAGGCTGAGTCGTGTCCCCTAAATGATGAGGAAAGGGCTGAATTAAGGAAGGCAAATGAACAATTAAACAAGCTTAGAAGAGATGAAGAAATCAAATGTGCACAAAGGGCTAAAATCAAACACATACAGGAGGGTGGCAATAATACAAAATATTTTCACCTAATTGCTAATGGAAAACATAGAAAGATGAAAATCTTCCAACTGAAACAAGAAGAAGGGACAATTGTTGGTGACGAGAATTTAAAAGTTTTTATTACTGAATACTATAAGAAGCTCTTTGGAGCACCTGAAGATAATTCTTTCACTATGATGGAGGATCGCACCAATGTTAATTTTTTTTACAGAGGATGAAGTGTTCAATGTCATCAATCAGATGGAACATAATAAATCACCATGACCTATGGCTTTCCAGCGGAGTTCTATCAAAGATTTTGGAGTGTAACTAAAGGGGTTTTGATGGCCATGTTTGGGGACTTCCAAAACTTTGGGATTATTACTTTGCTTTAAGAAAGAAAATGCTTCCAAATTCAACAATATAGACCTATCTGTTAAATGTAAGCTTCAATTTTTTTACTAAAGTGGCTACTAACCGGATGTCAGATGTGGGACACAAGGTAGTGAGACCATCCCAGACTACTTTCATGCAGAGTAGGCATATTTTAGAAGGAGTAGTTGTGTTACATGAAACGATCCATGAATTACATAGTAAGAAGCTGGATGATGGAGTCCTTTTCAAAATTGATTTTGAGAAGGCGTATGATAAGGTAAAGTGGCCTTTCCTCCAGCAGGTACTTCGGATGAAGGGGTTTGATAACATTTGGTGTGAGCCCATTAGAAGTTTTGTAGAAATGGGTAGTGTCGGGATTAAGCTGAATGATGACGTGGGACATAACTTTCAGACACGGAAAGGATTAAGGCAGGGGGATCCGTTATCACCTATTCTTTTTAATATTGTCGCCGATATATGCTGGCTATTTTGATAGCTCGGGCTAAAGAGGAGGGTCAAGTTGGAAGCCTTCGTCCACACTTAGTCGAGGGAGGGGTATCAGTTTTGCAGTACGCTGATGACACCATTTTGTTTATGGAACACGATTTAGCAAAGGCCGTTAATATGAAGCTCATTCTTTTTATTTTTGAGCAACTAGCCGGTCTTAAAATTAATTTCCATAAGAGTGAGTTGTTCTGCTTCGGTAAAGCTACAGAATTGGAACATCAGTATAAAAAAATCTTTGGGTGTACATCTGGAGACTTTACCTTTCAGATATTTAGGGGTTCCTATCCATTACCGGCAACTTCGTAATTCTGAATGGAATCCGATGGAGAACCGTTTTGCCTCAAAATTAGGATGTTGGAAGGGCAAGATGTTGTCCTATGGGGATCGTTTGGTGCTTGTAAATTATGTACTTACAAGCCTACCTATGTTTATGTTATCATTCCTAGAAATTCCTAAAGGGGTGCGCAAGAGACTCGATTATTATCGTTCCCGCTTTTTTTGGCAAGAGGAGGATGATAAGAAGAAATATAGATTATCTAGATGGAATATAGTATGTAGGCCTAAGGACCAAGGGGGTTTGGGAATCGAGGTGCTTGAATTGAAAAACTTTTGTCTATTAAGTAAATGGCTTTTTAAATTGTTACATGAGGAATGGATGTGGCAACAACTGCTTCATAATAAGTATATCAAGAACAAAACGTTGGCTCGGGTAGATGCTAAACCTTCAGATTCACCTTTTTCGAAGGGGCTTATGCAGGTTAAACCGGAGTTTTTTACGAGAGGGAGGTTCAAAGTTGGTAATGGGAGGATGGTGCGGTTTTGGGAGGATACTTGGCTTGGAAAATATCCTCTATCTTTACAATATCCATCGTTATATAATATTGTCCAACGGAAAAATGAGTTGGTTTCTACGGTACGTATTAGCAAACTCACAGCTGAATATTGGTTTTAGAAGAACTTTCAATGATTATAAATACAATTTGTGGTTACACTTATGCCAGCGGCTTATGTCTAGTCATCTATCTAATGAACCTGACACTTTTGTTTGGAACCTAAATGAATCTGGTTTATTCTCTGTTAAATCCATGTACCTTGATCTTATGAATGGACATACTACATTTTTGCGGAAATACCTTTGGAAGATTAAGGTTCCTCTAAAAATTAAGATTTTCATGTGGTTCTTAGGTAATAGAGTGTTGCTTACTAAGGATAATTTGGCAAAGAAAAAAATGGACATGATGTCAAAAATATTGTTTTTGTAACAATAATGAAACTATTGAACATCTGTTTCTTCATTGTCCTTTTGCAAAAAATGTTTGGCGAATGATTTTCTTTACATATAATATTCCACCTCCTTCCAATGTAACTAATTGTAGGGATTCGTTGCATAGAAAATAAAAATTTTCCTACCGCGAACACGCAATCCAAGCCAAGATGCAATCTAGAAGACGGTAGCAACGAGGGGATTATCGAGTCTCACCCTTGAAGAGATTCCAAAGCCTACAAGATGAGGCTCTTGTTGCTGCGGTAGACGATCACTTGCCGCTTGCAAAAGCGCGTAGAAGATCTTGATCACGGCGCCACGAACGGGCAGCACCTCCGTACTCGGTCACACGTTCGGTTGTTGATGAAGACGACGTCCACCTCCCCGTTCCAGCGGGCAGCGGAAGTAGCTCCTCTTGAATCCGACAGCACGACAGCTTGGTGTCGGTGGCGGTGGAGAACTCCGGCGGAGCTTCGCTAAAGCACGCGGGAGCTATGGAGGAGAAGGGGGCGGCTAGGGTTTGGGAGAGGAGGCTATGGGCGCCGGCCTTGGGGGGGGTTGGCCGGCCACCCTAGGGGGAGTCCACCTGGGACTCCTCCCCTTAGGGTTGGCAGGCCATGCAAGGTGGAGTCCCTCCGGGACTCCACTTTCTTATGGTGATTTCTTCCGGACTTTTCTAGAACATTCTAGAACCTGCCATAAATGCACCGGATCATTTCCAAACTTGGAATATGACTTTCTATATATGAATCTTATTCTCCGGACCATTCCGGAACTCCTCGTGATGTCCGGGATCTCATCGGGACTCCGAACAAATATTCGAACTCCATTCCATATTCAAGTTCTACCATTTCAACATCCAACTTTAAGTGTGTCACCCTACGGTTCGCGAACTATGCGGACATGGTTGAGTACTCACTCCGACCAATAACCAATAGCGGGATCTGGAGATCCATAATGGCTCCCACATATTCAACGATGACTTTAGTGATCGAATGAACCATTCACATACGATACCAATTCCCTTTGTCACGCGATATTTTACTTGTCCGAGGTTTGATCATCGGTATCACACTATACCTTGTTCAACCTCGTCTCCTAACAAGTACTCTTTACTCGTACCGTGGTATGTGGTCTCTTATGAACTTATTCATATGCTTGCAAGACATTAGACGACATTCCACCGAGAGGGCCCAGAGTATATCTATCCGTCATCGGGATGGACAAATCCCACTGTTGATCCATATGCCTCAACTCATACTTTCCGGATACTTAATCCCACCTTTATAACCACCCATTTACGCAGTGGCGTTTGATGTAATCAAAGTACCTTTCCGGTATAAGTGATTTACATGATCTCATGGTCATAAGGACTAGGTAACTATGTAACGAAAGCTTATAGCAAATAACTTAATGACGTGATCTTATGCTACGCTTAATTGGGTCTGTCCATTACATCATTCATATAATGATATAATCTTGTTATTAATAACATCCAATGTTCATGATTATGAAACTAATCATCTATTAATCAACAAGCTAGTTAAGAGGCTTACTAGGGACTCTTTGTTGTTTACATATCACACATGTATCAATGTTTCGGTTAGTACAATTATAGCATGGTATATAAACATTATCATAAACACAAAGATATATAATAACCATTTATTATTGCCTCTTGGGCATATCTCCAACAGTCTCCCACTTGCACTAGAGTCAATAATCTAGTTTACATATGTAAAGATATAACACCTTGGTCTTCTGGTGCTTTATCATGTTTTGCTCACGGGAGAGGTTTTAGTCAACGGTTCTGACACACTCAGAAACGTATGTATTTTGCAATTCATTTGCGTCTTCACGCATCACTCATTTTCCAAATGAGTCGGCATTAAATATGTTTGGTCTTCTGGTGGAACCTTAATTCCGCGGTCTGAAATATGTCACTAATATTGTCAAATACAATATAGCTTCAAAGTTCTGACACTATCGAAACTACACCAAGTTCTCAAAGAACCTCTTGACTTAATATCCTCAGTCATTGTCAAAACAATGACACTTCTTTTGTAGAATCCGTCACAACATTTTAGAACTCTTCTAAATCTAGCATTGTGCTACCTTTTAAACAACACTTAGCCTAATTGAGATTTGAAATTCATTTTTATATGTGACCAAACTAATATCGGTGCAACATTTTACAGCGATTTGTTTGTCATTACCCCATACAAAAATATATTTATATATCCTTGATTCTTCTGAAGTACTCAAGGATATTCTTACTGTTGTCCAATGATCATCACATGAATCATTCTGGTATATGCTCATAACACTTTAGAGCATAGGACATCTGATTATGTACATATTATACGTGATCTATAATCACTCATGTGTTTCAACTCATTGAGTATCATATACACTCAAGTCTTGTTTAATCCTTCACATGAATAGAACACCTTCTTTATATACTTTAACTTAAACTTATTATGTGTTTCAATCTATCTTCATAGATCTTGACACTAAATATGTTTCAGTCCATATCCTTTCATTGAAGCTAATTCTCAATGAAACCTTTTAATCAATTATATAATTACACTATTTATAATCAACGATATGTCAGCTACATAAAGTATTACAAATATGTCTCAGCGCTCCCACTTAATTTCTTGCAAATGTAAGCACCTTCATCGTTTCGATGAAATCAAAAACTCTTTGACTATTTCATCCGGTGAAGATTCCAACTCCGCAATACTCACTTCATCCAATTGAAGTTCGTATTCTTATCTAGTATTCTACGGACTAGCAAAACTCTTGGTTGTATCTTGTATACACCTTTAATACACACTTCTGTTAAGTAATATATTTTGCTATCCTACTAGCATATCTCATAAAGAAATATGTAGTGATTACTAGAATAATCCACATAGACTATAAGCATTGCTACGGAAGATCTAATCTTATCGTAGTCAACTCTTTGAACTTTGTCGTAAACAACTTTTCGACAAATCGTGCTTATTCAAGGATATTGCATCCAAGTCCATCAATTTTATAGATCCATTTACTTTCAAAAAGTATTCATCTATCTTGGATTTCATGGCGCATAGCCATTTTAACGGAGTCAGGGCCCATCATAACTTCTTTGTATGTAGTTGGTTTATTATTGTTCAAAATCAATCCTTTGTCCACAAATCATTTATTTGATCACAAAGTAAACCAAACCTACAAGGTTCAATAGGTACTTCGATCTTCATGGCTAAAACACTTTGTAGTCATGGGAGTCATGATTGTCGTAGCCGCTTCCGGAACCTATTTCCGATGCTGCGCTACTCTGATCATTATGCTCAGGTTCATAAACCTTATCAAGTTCTATTGTCCTCCCACTCAAATACTTCACTAGAAAACAATTTCTTGGAAATAAGCAAGTAACATTAACAAACACTTTTGTCTTTTACTTCATAGTGGAAAGAATTCCCAATTAATTCTTTGGGATAACCAACAAAGACATTCATCCGATTTTGGTTGTAAACTTATTTACTTATGCTATGCATACCAAAATTTAAGAAAAGACTATTAGGGTTTATACCCATGCCATAACTCGTATGGTGTCATTTCAACGGATCATGATGATGCTCTATTCAGTGTAAAAGCGGTAGTCTCTAAAGCATAATCCACAAAATTGTAATGGCATCAATATTTTATCTCATCATTGATCCAACAAGATTTGGATACATCTCTCGGATACTCCATCATCACTATGATACTCCAAGAAACGTGAGTTGTAGAACAACTTCATAACTCTCTTAGATGTTCACTAAAAATCGTAATTCAAATATTTCCAATATGATCCAATCATAGATATTTGACTTTTCTATTACGATGATTTCCACCTCATGCTGAAATTTATTTGAATCCATTCAAATGTTTCAAACTTCTTCCTTATCGAATATATCTACATATATACTCAATTCATTGTTGGAAGTTTTCATAAAGTAGAAGAATCTCCCGCACACAACTATGCCCAGTGAACCACATATATCATCATGTATGTTTCCACTAAGTTAGTTGCCCGTTCAACTCTTGGCCTATGAACGGTATTTTAGTCATTCTCTTTTAGAAAAGATTTGCAAGCGCCAAACGATTCAAAAATCAAATGACTCCAAAATCCATTTGCATGGAGTTCCTTCATGCGTTCCTTTCTAACATGACCTAAATGGCGGTTCCACAAATAAGTGGAATTCAAATCATTTGCCTTATGGCATTTTAGCGTCAGTGTTATGTATGTGTGTGTATTTCACCATTAAGATTTATAATAACTTATCCATTGTACATGGAGTAATGTCACAATTTCAACAACTCATTGCTTTCATTTGACCAGAGCAAAATAACAATTATTAAGTTCTTTATTATAAATTCTAAGGGCTAGATAGAATGCCAACGATGAACATAATAACACTTTATTGTTCCAGACGTGCATACCTATCATATTCCTTGTCAGTCACTTAGGCCATTGTATTCTTGTATTGCGTTTTGTATGACACTTCATACCAACCAATATGGTACAAATACCCAAGAATTTTATTGTGTGACCAAACGAGGAATACATCCATAACATGTATATCATTTATATACACCTGAGCTAGACTTTCTAGTCTTTTCTTTATTTCTTTCTGCCAATAATATTTTGTAGTTTCTCTTTTAGCTTTCCTCATTATTCAGAAAAACACTTCAACATCAATAACTTCTAGGTTTGTTGATCAAATATCAATAACCTTGAGGTTCTTTGAAGTTGATCATCATATGATAAGTGTTCCGGATTTCACTATTAGTAACCTTTTAATATGATGAACAATTTCACTCATAATTTTATCCATCATATCATGACGACTTTTCGAGACCATGTCTGTACATGCGTAAAGTTTAACCTCAGTATTCGTGTGTGCAAATCTGGCTTGCACCCGTTGTATGCACACATAGAATCTATACCTTAGTATTCGAAACTATGAGTCTTAGCAACGGTGCATACTAAGAACGATCACTTCATGGATATATGAATATCGTTAGTGCCCCAATAGTTGGAGGATTGGGACGCCTTGCGTCTTCAACCTTCGTACATTCCCATAAAACTTATGAGTTTATGTAGTCTCACCAAATTATATTCTATCGCCTTGCAACAAGGTCTTTAGATATCACATATATCTCATACCTTGATTATTTCTGAAAACTAAATTTTCAGCTCCTTACTTTTCAAACAGATTTGAACTTCAAGTTTCACGGAGACAAGATAACTTTAGGTACTAATTGAAACCATAGCTCTTTGAATCAACAATGTGAGGTTTACTAAAAGTTTGCAATAGGACTTAATCATTTATTGATTCTTTAACAATACGGTACCAGTCCGTAAAGTTTATTTTCAGATTTTAACAGTATTTCTATCTCAATAACAAGACTAGCGCTTGGTAGAAAAACGGATGCCAATACTACAAATTAATTCAAAATACTACTCAGACTATGTTTATGATAATTAGTTCATGTTTTAATCTAATTACTAATGAACTCCCACTTAATACAACATCCCTCATAGTTGTTAAGTGGTACACGATCCAAATCCACTACACCAAAACCGATCATCACGTGAGATGATGTAGCTTCAATGGTGAACATCAACATGTTGATCATATCATCCATATGACTCGTGTTCAACCTTTCGGTTTCCGTTGTCCCGAGGCCATGTCTGTACATGCTAGGCTCGTCAAGCAAACCCAAGTATTCCGCGTGTGCAACATGGCTTACACCCGTTGTATGTGAACGTTGAGTCTATCACATCCGATCATCACGAGATGCTTCGAAACGACGAACTATATCAACGGTGCATACGAGGGAGAACACTTTATTATCTTGATATTAATGTGAGGGATCATCTTATAATGCTACCGTCGCGATCTAAGCAAAATAAGATGCATAAAGGATTAACATCACATGCAATTCATATGTGATATGATATGGCCCTTTAGTCTTTGCGCCTTCGATCTTCATCTCCAAAGCACGTACATGATCTCCATCATCAACGGGCATGATCTCCATCATCGTCGGCGTAGCGTCAAGGTCCATGGCGCCGTCTTCATGGTTGTTCACCTCATGTAGCAACTATTACAACTACTTTGAAATACTACTCAACATGAAATTTAAAGACAACCATAAGGCTGCCGGTTGCCACAATACAATAATGATCATCTCATACATATTCATCATCACATCATGGCCATATCATATCACCAAACCCTGCAAAAACAAGTTAGACGTCTCTAATTTGGTTTGCATATTTTACGTGGTTTAGGGTTTTCGAGTGAGATCTAATCTACCTACGAACATGAACCACAACGGTGATACTAGTGTTGTCAATAGAAGAGTAAATTGAATCTTCACTATAGTAGGAGAGACAGACACCCGCAAAGCCACTTATGCAATACAAGTGCATGTCGAGCGTGGAGCAAATCTCATGAACGCGGTCATGTAAAGTTAGCCCGAGCCGCTTCATCCCACTATGCCACAAAGATGCAAAGTACTCAAACTAAAGATAACATAAGCACCAACGCCCACAAAACCATTGTGTCTACTCGTGCAACCATCTATGCATAGACACGGCTCTGATACCACTGTAGGGATTCGTTGCATAGAAAACAAAATTTTCCTACCGCGAACACGCAATCCAAGCCAAGATGCAATCTAGAAGACGGTAGCAACGAGGGGATTATCGAGTCTCACCCTTGAAGAGATTCCAAAGCCTACAAGATGAGGCTCTTGTTGCTGCGGTAGACGATCACTTGCCGCTTGCAAAAGCGCGTAGAAGATCTTGATCACGGCGCCACGAGCGGGCAGCACCTCCGTACTCGGTCACACGTTTGGTTGTTGATGAAGACGACGTCCACCTCCCCGTTCCAGCGGGCAGCGGAAGTAGTAGCTCCTCTTGAATCCGACAGCACGACGGCTTGGTGTCGGTGGCGGTGGAGAACTCCGGCGGAGCTTCGCTAAAGCACGCGGGAGCTATGGAGGAGAAGGGGGCGGCTAGGGTTTGGGAGAGGGGGCTATGGGCGCCGGCCTCAAGGGGGCTGGGGTGGTGCGGCCAAGGTGTGTATGCCCCCCTCCCTCTCCTCCTCATTATATAGGTGGAAATCCCCAAGTGTTGGTATCCAAGTCTTTGAATAAGACCCGAAACCAAAACCTACCAAAGGGACAAAACCTACCCAAGGGGGGAATCCCACTCAAGGTGGGACTCCCACCCCTTCCTTGGGGGGTTGGCCGGCCACCCTAGGGGAGTCCACCTGGGACTCCTCCCCTTAGGGTTGGCAGGCCATGCAAGGTGGAGTCCCTCCGGGACTCCACTTTCCATGGTGATTTCTTCCGGACTTTTCTAGAACATTCTAGAACCTGCCATAAATGCACCGGATCATTTCCAAACTTGGAATATGACTTCCTATATATGAATCTTATTCTCCGGACCATTCCGGAACTCCTCGTGATGTCCGGGATCTCATCCGGGACTCCGAACAAATATTCGAACTCCATTCCATATTCAAGTTCTACCATTTCAACATCCAACTTTAAGTGTGTCACCCTACGGTTCGCGAACTATGCGGACATGGTTGAGTACTCACTCCGACCAATAACCAATAGCGGGATCTGGAGATCCATAATGGCTCCCACATATTCAACGATGACTTTAGTGATCGAATGAACCATTCACATACGATACCAATTCCCTTTGTCACGCGATATTTTACTTGTCCGAGGTTTGATCATCGGTATCACACTATACCTTGTTCAACCTCGTCTCCTGACAAGTACTCTTTACTCGTACCGTGGTATGTGGTCTCTTATGAACTTATTCATATGCTTGCAAGACATTAGACGACATTCCACCGAGAGGGCCCAGAGTATATCTATCCGTCATCGGGATGGACAAATCCCACTGTTGATCCATATGCCTCAACTCATACTTTCCGGATACTTAATCCCACCTTTATAACCACCCATTTACGCAGTGGCGTTTGATGTAATCAAAGTACCTTTCCGGTATAAGTGATTTACATGATCTCATGGTCATAAGGACTAGGTAACTATGTAACGAAAGCTTATAGCAAATAACTTAATGACGTGATCTTATGCTACGCTTAATTGGGTGTGTCCATTACATCATTCATATAATGATATAATCTTGTTATTAATAACATCCAATGTTCATGATTATGAAACTAATCATCTATTAATCAACAAGCTAGTTAAGAGGCTTACTAGGGACTCTTTGTTGTTTACATATCACACATGTATCAATGTTTCAGTTAGTACAATTATAGCATGGTATATAAACATTATCATAAACACAAAGATATATAATAACCATTTATTATTGCCTCTTGGGCATATCTCCAACACTAATATGTTTGGTAATTTGCTAAATGGAGTGAATAAGAAGGATAAAGCTTATATTCGTATTGGTGTTTCGGCAATTTGTTGGTCGATTTGGACTAGTCGGAATGATATTATCTTTAATAAACAAAAAGGAACAAATATTTTGCAGGTTATTCTTCGTGCGACGCAATGGCTACAAGTATGGGCATACTTGCTCCCGACGGACCAACGGGATACCATGGTTACTGGATGCAACCGGCTCCTGGAGGTCACTCATGACTGCTATTTCTAGCCTACTGGATGGCGGCACATTAGCAGAATTCTAGATGGATAATTCTTTGTATACTTTCCATCTTGCATATGCTTCGTTTCGTTATTTTCTTAGTTTTCTTTGGATACCAGACTATCTTCATATAATAAGTACTTGATGTTGACGTTTTATTTAATAAATGGCTGTGTGCAACGATTGATGCAGAGGCCGGGGCTATGCTCGCATATCTAAAAAACCGTGACTTTTACCGTACTACACCAGTATCAAACACAACGACTAGCAAAATAAAGTAGAAGAGTTCATCCGTAGGTACTGCATGTACTTAATAAAAGACATTCCAAGCTACTACGAATGATAGCTCATCAGTGCAGATCCAAGAATGAATCAAATAGGAGTTTATCATTACATTTTCCGCTGAAAAAATAGGTGGTTCATCAATGCCGATCAAAGGGGGTGTTCAACCTTCTTCTTTTTTCCCAATCGCGGCCCACTCCATCCTCCGGTTCTTCCAACTTTCATTGTCGTACAATCATATTCTGGCCGATCAAATAGGTGGACTTGAGATAGAAATAAACATGAGTGGACACATTGTGGCCAATGTATTGCTTCCTTCCACGGTATGCCAATGACTGTAATTTCAGGACCATAGCATTCACATGAGTACAATCGATAGCGCCAATACAATCCTGTCAAGTCATGAACAAAGAGTCATATTTGTGACCATAGTAGTCATTTGATGAGAAGTAACTAGAATATTAGTGCTCACACCGAAATATGGCCACCGGAATCTTGCCAGGTGCGCGACCCGTTGGTAGCTTGATCATCTCTTCTCTCAGCTCTCCAGTTGCATGCAAGACTTTTTTTTTGAAATAGCGATAACACAATCTTTATGGATCTATTTAGCGTGCTATAAAACCTCTAAAATTCCGGTTATAATTTACAACATGAAGACACATAGCAACTTGCTCATCCATAGAGGTGTGGATGCTATCTTCCATCAATCCTACATTTCTAAACCTTTTGACAGGTTCAAAGAAAGGGGTCTTCTCATCCGAAACATTTAGACAACCTCTACATTGTTGGAGTTGTAGAGGTAGTTCAGATTTGCCACCATCTGCCAATCTCGGACTGGCATATGACCATATTTGATTGATAGAAATGCATCACACCTAACTGTTCTCTTGCAGAGCAGTAGGATCCATTTCAGAATCACAACTATGAGTGTTGATGACTGGTGGTTAAGATCTAGGTGATTGACTCAAATAGATGTAACATGAATATGCACGAACGGTGGAGGCAGATAGTAGGGATAGAGGATGTGGTTTTCCTTCGATATGGCAGGTGAGGGAGAGGACCTACGGTAGGAGAAGAACCTTCCCTTGCTGGATATGGTGCCGCAGATCCAGTGTCGGAGACGAATAAGACATCTGCTCTTACAAACGACGGTAACAATCTGGTGCCGGAGTGTAGAAGGAATCATGTGCCGATGGGGTAGATCAGCGTCCCCGTCGATGCCGATGTCTAAGGGGAAAATAAGAATTTTTATTGGCGCAAATGTGGGAGGTAACCGAATGGAGATGACACCAAAATTTGCCGCTCAACCCAACCAAGATTTCACAATCTCCCGAAATCTGGTGTCGAGTTCCCACATGCACGATATCTCTGCTTTTTTGCACCGTTCTAGCATAGTTTGGGATTGACCCAGGTTGATTTAAGCAGTGTCCAAGGCACAACACAAAACTTGTGTAACCACCCAATCAAGCTTATTTCCTCAAACGGTCTTATCAGAAGAGAATGCAGGCTACTAAAATATGCTCATGGTGTCTCGTCCTCTTCATTTTGTTGCGGTTACTTGTGGATTTCCCGTGGTAAGAGAAGATGGTGGTGGACATGGGTGATAGAATAATTATGATACTTTGTTTTAGATAACGACGTGACGTGATCTAGGCGGAAGAACAATGCGGATCTTGAAGAATTCGAGGGGCTAATGTTGGGGATATACTTCATAGGTATACCAACGACGTAGTCCATACCGACAAGCCGCGTGGCCCATAGATGGGGGTTGGGCCTCTGGCTGGGTGGCCCAGTTGCTGATTGACAAAGATGGAGAGTCCAGGATCAGAAGCTCTACCCGGATCCGTACCGACATAGGTTAGCTGGATCCTTACAAGTATGGTAAGTTATACCAAATTAGGTTAGACCTAGTAAAGTTCGACCTGTACTACTCCATGTAACCCTAGATCCTAGCACATTTATAAGCCGAATCCTAGGAGTCCTTGAGGCGGACCAATCTCATCATTGTAATCGCTCACTTATTGCTCTTATAGTGAATTATAGCAGCATGTAAAGTTTTGTCAACACCCAGATTTTTAAGTCCGGATGCCTATTATGTCATACATCGCAATCCTAGGAATATTGTTGTTGCGAGGCATAATAGTTAAGTATCACAGTCATCATTCACTTACAAACCATAATGTCTTACAATTTGGAATCACATGATCCATATTACACGAATAGTTGATCTATTGATCAACGAACTGATCAACGAACATACATAAGTTCAAAGCGGAAGCGTAAAGATAACGGGACTCTATAGTCCACAGGCCAACACTTGACATCAGCAGACTTCTAGTTGTGGTAGACGTCCTGCTGACCGTCCTCCTCGTACTGCTGCTCCTCTTCATAGTCTGGCCATTTGAATAGCCAGGGACACAGCCGTGAGTACTTTAAGTACTCTTAAACTAATACTAATGTAAGTGCTAACAGTTTTAGTAAGGGGCTAAGCTCTAGTTTATTTGCATAAAGCCAGTTTTAATTCACAAGCATTTTATAAAGACTTAGTCATGTGCTAACTAACTCAAGTGGGAACATTAGTGTCATTCCCACAACATGGTTGTGATTCAAAACCCAAGTCACCATTCACCATTCATTTCATCAACATTTTCAAGAGTCTAACACTGGAAACTGTATGGCCTTTCCAACTCCGTAACCGTGGACACGGCTATTCGAATAGGTTTACACTCTGCAGAGGTTGCACACTTGTGCCACAACATTTGATTTCATCCGTCGGGATAACCCCGAATCATCGTAACATAGTACGCGGATCATCAACCCTAACCTTTCATTTATAAACTCTAGTATGAGCACCTCTCCCCATGAGCTTTGCCTCCCAGTGAAGACCAACTGTCAACCTGGGAACTGCACAGGGCTTGGCCGTACAATTCACCTCAATTCACATCATTCCTCAACAACGGAGGCAGCCTCAGCATAACCCCTATGATGTGTGTTCAGAGGGAACCCATACTAAGGTACATAAACTTCTAGTTAAGCCCTTACCCATAATCAGGTATTGTGGGGGTACTTATGAATTGGAAAGGTATCGCATCCAAACCAATATTAGTTTTTAATCAAAAATCACTATCTTCTCTTGGTCATATTCACCTTCAAAATTCATTTCAATGGAATGCATCATCATTCCAAAGTTTCAAATTCATTTCAAGTCACATGTTCCCATCTAGAGTAGTCAAGTTTTAATATTAGCACTAGCATCTAGTCATGAGGGGTGCTAACTACTTGGAATGCTAGTTAGGCTAAGTTGGATACTCTTGTACTAATCTAACATTAACCCCATTGAATCATGAATCAAAAAGTACTTTGATAAAACCAAAGCAATAAAGCTTGTAAGTAAAGCTTGTAGTAAAACTTGGGATAGGTTCATGAATCATAAGAAAAGATGAGTGTGCCTTGTTCTTGGTAGAACTTTGCACTTTGCAAGAATATTAGCTTGCCTTGGTAGTTCTCAAAGTTTTCCTCCTCCTCCTCTTGGTAGCAACCTTCTTCTTCCGGGTATTCTCCGGTACTAGCGTCTAAATTTGAATACGAGGTATAATCACTCACTAATTCAAGGGCTATTCCAAACAACACATATATTCACACAATTTACTCTAAGCACACAATGAACATAATTAAGGTGCATTGGTTGTGTTGTTTGAAGAAAAATATTTTCCTTTCATTACATATGTAAATGATAGTTTCCATATGGTTCTTGAAGAATAATTTCCTCTCATTGAAATCTTCTTAAGATTTAATTTCTCAACAATCATTCATGAATTTTCTATTGACCTAAGTCAACCATTCATGATCATTAATTGAGAAAACAATTTAAATGAGGTAAACCACCTCATACCCATTTAATAATCCTACACATGAGTTAAATCTCCAATTAATTCATATAAGAGTGTTTGGACCAGGGGTACAAACATCACATGAATTCATTTGGGACAAGATTTAAATGAAGCATAATACTTCATATGATTTACCTAATAGTTTTTGACAATATTACTTTAATAAACTAGCCATATTTTCCACTATTTTAACTAGGGCATGATCATGCAAAGTAACCACACCATTTTCTTGCAGAAACAATTAGTGTAAGTCAAATGTGAGCTATGAGAGTTGGAATTACTTAATTATCTATTTTAGTTGATTTTTAATAATTATTTGAACATGCAAAAGTCCCTGCCTTCTTCTTTTTATCAATTTATTTCTACAACAAAACTTGAGGTGGGACCAGTGGCATATTGTAGATATTTTTACTAGCTTTCCAACCATATAAAGTTTGCTAAATTTGGCCAAGCCAAACAGATTCTATGCAATTTCAAAGTTGGGTCCAGTGTGGAATTCAAACCAAATTATTTAAACTCGATTTGAATTAAAAAGGCCGGCGGGAAATCCTAACGGGCCAAACGAATTTAAAACGGCCCAAACCAGCCCACCATGCGTCCACGCACGCGTGGGCTGCCTGGCAGGGGGGGTCCACCCGTCAGTGGCCGTTAAACACCGAATCGGTACGTTTTAAAGTGGGGCGTTGGATTAGAAGCAAATCAGACGGTCGAGGTTCATCGTCTTCTCCGACGAGAACCCGTCGCTTTGGCGGCGAGGTAGGGGGTCGGAGAGCTCACCGTGGCTCCAGCGACGGTGGGCAGTGTGCTCGAGGTAGATGTGGACGACGGCGAAGCGCTGGTAGCAGTGGCGGAGCTCGAGGTGGCCTGGATCAATGGCGATTTCTCCAGGGCTTCCGCGGCTCCGAGCTTGCGATTGGCCTTGCTCCGGCGACGATCGAGGTGGCTAACGGTGCGAGGCGAAGTGGTGAAAGGTGGGGAGTGAGGTGGTGTGCTCCGTTGCTTCCAGGGAACGCTCTATTTATAGGACTGAGTGAGGGTTGCGGGGCAGGGTGGTGGTCAACATGCTCGCGGCGATTCCGGCGAGCTAGAGGGCTGGGTGACGCGCAGGGCTGTTCAGCATGTCCAGGCGGTCCTTCTGGTGGCGACAGCAGGGTCGGGGGAGGTTTGGTGGCGATGCATTGCGTCCGTGTGCGCGGCGGCGTTCACGGGATCGTGTCGTCGTCTCCGGCGGCGGCGTCCAGGGCAGCGGTCGCGGCGTGTCTGGCGGTGTCGCGGTGGCGTGCTGAGACTCAACGCGGAGAGAGGGGGACCAGGGCGAGCGCAAGCGAGTGGGACGGCGCGTGTCCAGAGCGTGCCCGCGCGTGCACTCGTGCGACACGAGCGGCATGCTGTGGGGTTTTGGGCGCGTGTTGTGCGGCGTGGTCATGGCGTTGCTGTCGATTTGGACGGTGCTAGGCGATGTAGGGGAGTGTGGTGGCGAGCTTTGGCACGGTGGCCAGGGCAGAGAGTGAAGGAGGAGAGGGGGAGGTTGTCGGGGTGGCGACATGGCCGGCATGGCCATGCCCTAGCTGCCCTCCTCTTCTCCTTAGGCTTGCTATGCTTCATTATGAGAGGGGACCAGGGGACCATTTAGTGTAGGTTGGGGTAGGTTAGGAGTGGTGTAGGACACTATTTCAAATAGTGTCAAATAGTGTCATATTTGAATTTTGCCAAATTTGCCCAATATTGATTGGGTTCAAATGGTTACAAATTTTGAAATGTGTTGGTTTTATTGAGTTGTAAATGATCAGAGACAAGGAGAGGTGGTGGTGGAATTTTTAAAATTCCAAGAATTTCCAAAATGCTAAGTGTGAGATTGTTCAAATTAATAAAAAGTTCCAACTTTGCATGTGTGTAGATTTTAATCCAAAATGAATTTGGCATAGTTGTCTTTACAGAAAGTGTTCACCTTGATGTCCTCTTGGATGACATGCCAAGAGTTGAGAAGGTTTAGTTTGAAAATTTTGAAATATAGGGGCTCAAAGTAGTGACCAGATTATAATGGGCAGATTTGACCATCATTCCATGTGACCTCATTTTTCCTTTGAATTTGATTTAATTGGTGTTTCTATGATTCACAAAGTTGTAATATGTGTTTAGTAATGTATTCCAACTAATGGTGAAGACCAAATTGGTCTAGGGTCAAAATTTATGAAAATGGCATAAAGCCTATGTGAGGGTTTTAGGGTTTTAGCTTTTGATTTTATTCTCTTTCATTTTATTTGCTTTGTGATCTTCACTTGATCACATTAGGGTTTTTAGGGTTTAGCACACACACAAGGTAACAAGCATCATGGCATATCACTCAAATGCACAAGTCCTATGCATGGCACTATATGTAAGAAAAAGTTTTTGTTGGTTTGAAATTTTGCTCTCTGGAATTCTTCTAATTTTCTTTTATTGAAATTTTGTATGTTACAAACCCTTCCCCCTTACAAAAGATTTCGTCCCGAGATCTAAAAGAAAATTAGGTACTAAAGAGATCTGGGTATTCTTTCTTCATGTCTTCCTCCCGCTCCCAAGTGGCTTCATCTTCGGTATGGTTGCTCCACTGTATCTTCAGAAACTTGATACTTCGGGTGCGGGTGGTTCTGTAGGCTTCCTCCAGTATGCGGATAGGCACTTCGCGGTATGTCAAGTCCGTGTTGATATCTACGGATCGGTGATCGATGTTTTTGAACACTTCGGTCTTCTCAGGGACTTCTAGGCACTTCCGGAGGAGTGAGATGTGGAACACGTCATGTACAGCCGCCATTTCTTCTGGTAGTTCCAGTTTATAGGATACTTCACCTCGGCGGCTGAGAACTTTGAAGGGTCCGACATATCGAGGAGCAAGCTCTCCATTCAACTGGAATCTCTGCATTCCTTTGAGGGGCGATGATACGTCTCCGACGTATCGATAATTTCTTATGTTCCATGCTACATTATTGATGATATCTACATGTTTTATACACATTATATGTCGTATTTACGCATTTTAAGCACTAACCTATTAACAAGATGCCGAAGAGCCAGTTGCTGTTTCTGCTGTTTTTGGTTTCAGAAATCCTAGTAAGGAAATATTCTCGGAATTGGACGAAATCAACGCCCGGGGTCCTATTTTTGCACGAAGCTTCCAGAAGACCGAGGGGAAAGGAAGTGGGGCCACGAGGCGCCGCCACACTAGGGCGGCGCGGCCCGGTCTTGGCCGCGCGGCCCTGGTGTGTGGGGCCCTCGTGTGGCCCCCGCCCTTCCGCCTACTTAAAGTCTTCGTCGCAAACCCTCTGTACCGAGAGCCACGATACGGAAAACCTTCCGAGACGCCGCCCGCCAATCCCATCTCGGGGATTCAGGAGATCGCCTCCCCTGCCGGAGGGAATCATCTCCCGGAGGACTCTTCATCGCCATGATCGCCTCCGAGTGATGAGTGAGTAGTTCACCCTGGACTATGGGTCCATAGCAGTAGCTAGATGGTCGTCTTCTCCTTATGTGCTTCATTGTTGGATCTTGTGAGCTGCCTAACATGATCAAGATCATCTATCTGTAATACTATATGTTGTGTTTGTCGGGATCCGATGGATAGAAAATACTATGTTATGGTGATTATCAATCTATTACCTATGTGTTGTTTATGATCTTGCATGCTCTCCGTTATTAGTAGAGGCTCTGGCCAAGTTTTTCTCTTAACTCCAAGAGGGAGTATTTATGCTCGATAGTGGGTTCATGCCTCCATTAAATCTGGGACAGTGACAGAAAGTTCTAAGGTTGTGGATGTGCTGTTGCCACTAGGGATAAAACATTGATGCTATGTCTAAGGATGTAGTTGTTGATTACATTACGCACCATACTTAATGCAATTGTCTGTTGCTTGCAACTTAATACCGGAAGGGGTTCGGATGATAACCTGAAGGTGGACTTTTTAGGCATAGATGCATGCTGGATAGCGGTCTATGTACTTTGTCGTAATGCCCTGATTAAATCTCACTATATTTATCATATCATGTATGTGCATTGTTATGCCTCTCTATTTGTCAATTTCCGACTGTAATTTGTTCACCCAACATGCTTTTATCTTATGGGAGAGACACCTCTAGTGAACTGTGGACCCCGGTCCTATTCTTTACATCGCATACAATCTACTGCAATTGTTCTTTACTATTTTCTATGCAAACAATCATCTTCCACACAATACGGTTAATCCTTTGTTACAGCAAGCCGGTGAGATTGACAACCTCACTGTTTCGTTGGGGCAAAGTACTTTGGTTGTGTTGTGCAGGTTCCACGTTGGCGCCGGGTGTTGCGCCGCATCACATTTCGCCACCATCAACCTTCAACGTGCTTCTTGACTCTTACTGGTCCGATTAAACCTTGGTTTCTTACTGAGGGATGATGGGGTTCGTTGCATAGAAAACAAAAAATTTCCTACCGCAAAGCGAATAAAACCAACAGATCTAATCTATGGAACACCCAAGATCCAATCTACTAGATCTAAGCAACGAGATGGAGATGAGACTAACCCTCGAAGATTCCAAAGCCTACGAGATTAATCTCGTTGTTGGTGTAGACGATCGTCCCCGGTGCTGCAATCCGGCAGCACTTCCGTACTCGGTCGCGCGTATGGTGTCGATGAAGCTCCTTCCTCTCCCCGTTCCAGCGGGCAGCGGAGGTGTGGTAGATCTCCACGGAATCCCAGCAGCACGACGGCGTGGTGGTGGTGGTGGAGAAGAATTCCTGCAGGGCTTCGCCTAAGCCAGAGCAGGAGAAACTGGGAGGGAGGAGAGGTGGCACTTTAGGGTTTCGTACGGAGCAGCAATGGCCGGCCAAACTACCCCACTATTTATAGTCGGAAGGTAGGGTTAGGGTTTCGCGAAACCGATCAAGTGGCGGCGCCTGGTGGGCCCACACCACACCCTGGCGCGGCCAAGGGGGGGCCCGCGCCGCCGTGTGGTGTGGCCCACTCCTGGCCTTTCTCCGTCTCCCCTTTGGACTCCGTCTGCGCGACAGAAAAATAAGAACTTCTGTTTTTATTTCGTCCAATTCCGAGAATGTTTCCAGAACAACTTTTCTTGAAATACAAAACAGCAGAATTCTTCCAGAACAATTCCGGCTCTCCTCGTGATGTCTTGGATCCTATCCGAGACTCCGAACAACATTCGGTCTCCATCTCATATTCCGAATCTACTTATGCGACATCGAACCTTAAGCGCGTCACCCTACGGTTCGTGAACTATGCGGACATGGTCGAGACTCCTCTCCGAGCAATAACCAATAGCGGGATCTGGAGATCCATAATGGCTCCCACATATTCAACGATGACTTAGTGATCGATTGAACCATTTACATACGATGTCAATTCTCTTTGTCTCGCGATATTTTACTTGCCCGAGGTTTGATCATCGGTATCTCCATACCTTGTTCAACCTCGTTACCGACAAGTACTCTTTACTCGTACCGTGGTATGTGATCTCTTATGAACTATTCATATGCTTGCAAGCTAATCAGATGACATTCCACCGAGAGGGCCCAGAGTATATCTATCCGTCATCAGGATGGACAAATCCCACTGTTGATCCATATGCCTCAACTCACACTTTCCAAATACTTAATCCCACCTTTATTGTCACCCATTTACGCAATGACGTTTGATGTAATCAAAGTACCCTTTCGGTGTAAGTGATTTACATGATCTCATGGTCGAAGGATTATGACAACTATGTATCGAAAGCTTATAGCAAATGAACTTAATGACTTGATCTTATGCTACGCTCATTTGGGTGTGTGTCCATTATATCATTCAACCAATGACATAACCTTGTTATTAATAACATCCAATGTTCATGATCACGAAACCATGATCATCTATTAATCAACAAGCTAGTTATACAAGAGGCTTACTAGGGACTCCTTGTTGTTTACATAACACACATGTATCAATGTTTCGGTTAATACAATTATAGCATGGTATATAAACATTTATCATAAACACAAAGATATTATAATAACCACTTTATTATTGCCTCTTGGGCATATCTCCAACAGGAAACTTGCCATGCGCATCATACCTTCCTCTTGGGGTTCCCAACGGACGTGTACATCTACGCGCATCAAGCAAATTTCTGGCGCCGTTGCCGGGGAGATCAAGACACGCTGCAAGGGGAGTCTCCACTTCCCAATCTCTTTACTTTGTTTTTGTCTTGCTTTATTTTATTTACTACTTTGTTTGCTGCACCTAAACAAAACACACAAAAAATTAATTGCTAGTTTTACTTTATTTACTGTCTTGTTCTCTATATCAAAAACACAAAAAAAATTAGTTACTTGCATTTACTTTATCTAGTTTGCTTTATTTACTGTTGCTAAAATGAATACCCCTGAAAATACTAAGTTGTGTGACTTCACAAACACAAATAATAATGATTTCCTATGCACACCTATTGCTCCACCTGCTACTACAGCAGAATTCTTTGAAATTAAACTGCTTTACTGAACCTTGTTATGAGAGAGCAATTTTCTGGTGTTAGTTCTGATGATGCTGCTGCCCATCTTAATAATTTTGTTGAAATTTGTGAAATGCAAAAGTATAAGGATGTAGATGGTGATATTATTAAATTGAAATTGTTTCCTTTCTCATTAAGAGGAAGAGCTAAAGATTGGTTGCTATCTTTGCCTAAGAATAGTATTGATTCATGGACTAAATGTAAGGATGCTTTTATTGGTAGATATTATCCTCTCGCTAAAATTATATCTTTGAGAAGTAGCATAATGAATTTTAAGCAATTATATACTAAACATGTTGCTCAAGCATGGGAGAGAATGAAATCTTTGATAAAGAATTGCCCAACCCATGGACTGACTACTTGGATGATCATCCAAACCTTATATGCAGGACTAAATTTTTCTTCGCGGAATTTATTGGATTCAGCTGCTGGAGGTACCTTTATGTCCATCACTTCGGGGGCGGCTACAAAGCTTCTTGATGATATGATGATAAATTACTCTGAATGGCACACGGAAAGAGCTCCACAAGGTAAGAAGGTAAATTCTGTTGAAGAAACCTCTTCCTTGAGTGATAAGATTGATGTGATTATGTCTATGCTTGTGAATGGTAGATCTAATGTTGATCCAAATAATGTTCCTTTAGCTTCATTGGTTGCTCAAGAAGAAAAAGTTGATGTGAATTTCATTAAAAATAATAATTTCAACAACAATGCTTATAGGAACAACTCTGGTAATAACTATAGGCCATATCCTTCTGCTCATGGTAATGGTTATGGTAATTCTTATGGGAATTCTTAAAATAATAATAGGAGTGTACCCCCTGGTCTTGAAGCCATGCTTAAAGAATTTATTAGTACACAAACTGCTTTTAACAAATCTGTTGAGGAAAAGCTTGATAAAATTGATATTATTGCTTCTAAAGTTGATAGACTTGCCTCTGATGTTGATCTATTAAAATTGAAAGTTATGCCTAATGAGGATATTGATAATAAGATTACTACTACAGCAAATGCCATCCAAGTTAGAATTAATGAGAATATAAGATTAATGGCTGAATTGCGTGCTAGGTGGGATAGAGAAGAAAATGAAAAACTAGCTAAAGAGAATAATATAGCTAAAGTTTGGACTATTACCACCACTAGTAATGTTAATTCTTCACATGTTGCTGCACCTCCTACTATCAATGGTAAAATAATTGGTGTTGGCAATGTTTCTACTCCTAGTGCAAAGCGTACAAAACTGCCTGAAATTGCTAAAACTGCTGAAACTGCTTGTGATAAAACTGCTGAAATTTTTTCCAACCTTGGGGACAATGATCCCATTGCTGTAGCTCATAATGATTTAGATTTTGATGATTGCCACATCTCTGAAGTTATAAAGTTCTTACAAAAACTTGCTAAAAGTCCTAATGCTAGTGCTATAAATTTGGCCTTTACAAAACATATTACAAATGCTCTCATAAAAGCTAGAGAAGAGAAACTAAAACTTGAAACTTCTATTCCTAGAAAGTTAGAAGATGGTTGGGAGCCCATCATTAAAATGAAATTCAATGACTTTGAATGTAATGCTTTATGTGATCTTGGTGCAAGTATTTCGTTATGCCTAAAAAGATTTATGATATGCTTGACTTGCCACCATTGAAGAATTGTTATTTGGATGTTAATCTTGCCGATAATGTTAAAAAGAAACCTTTGGGGAGGATTGATAATGTGCGCATTACGGTTAACAATAACCTTGTCCCCGTTGATTTTGTTGTCTTGGATATCGAATGCAATGCATCTTGTCCTATTGTGTTGGGAAGACCTTTTCTTCGAACCGTTGGTGCTGTTATTGATATGAGGGAAGGTAATATTAAATATCAATTTCCTCTCAAGAAAGGTATGGAACACTTCCCTAGAAAGAGAATGAAGTTGCCTTTTGATTCTATTATTAGAACAAGTTATGATGTTGATGCTTCTACTCTTGATGTTACTTGATTTGCACTTTCTGCGCCTAGCTGAAAAAAACGCTTATGGGAGACAACCCATGTTTTTACTACAGTACTTTGTTTTATATTTGAGTCTTGGAATTTGTTTACTACTGTAGCAACCTCTCCTTATCATGTTTTTGTGTCAAGTAAAGTTTCTATGCTAAAGTTGATGTTATATTTGGGATCGCTGCGCAGAAACAGCATTGCTGTCTGTCACGAATTCTGGCATAAGTCTCTGTAAAAAATTCGAAAAAATCTGCAAAATTACGAGCGTGATCCTCAGATATGTACGCAACTTTCATTAGTTTTGAGTTTTTCCATTTGAGCAAGTCTAGTGCCCCTTTCAGGTTCGTCTTTACGGACTGTTCTGTTTTTGACAGATTCTGCCTTTTATTTCGCATTGCCGTATTTGCTATGTTGGATGAATTCCTTTGATCCATTAATGTCCAGTAGCTTTGTGCAATGTCCAGAAGTGTTAAGAATGATTGTTTCACCTCTGAATATGTGAATTTTTAATTGTGCACTAACCCTCTAATGAGTTTGCTTGAAGTTTGGTGTGATGGAAGTTTTCAAGGGTCAAGAGAGGAGTATGATATACTATAATCAAGAGGAGTGAAAGCTCTAAGTTTGGGGATGCCCCGTGGTTCATCCCTGCATATTTTAAGAAGACTCAAGCGTCTAAGCTTGGGGATGCCCAAGGTATCCCCTTCTTCATCGACATCATCAGGTTCCTCCCCTGAAACTATATTTTTATTCAGTCACATCTTATGTACTATGCTTGGAGCGTCGGTTTGTTTTGTTTTTGTTTTTGTTTGAATAAAATGGATCCTAGAATTCACTGTATGGGAGAGAGACACACTCCGCTTTTGCTTATGGACAAATATGTCCTTAGGCTTTACTCATAATGTTCAAGGCGAAGGTTGAAACTTCTTCGTTAAATTGTTATATGGTTGGAATCGGGAAATGCTACATGTAGTAATTCTAAAATGTCTTGGATAATGTGATACTTGGCAATTGTTGTGCTCATGTTTAAGCTCCTGCATCATATACTTTGCACCCATTAATGAAGAAATACATAGAGCTTGCTAAAATTTGGTTTGCATATTTGGTCTCTCTAAGGTCTAGATAATTTCTAGTATTGAGTTTTGAACAACAAGGAAGACGGTGTAGAGTCTTATAATGTTTACAATATGTCTTTTATGTGAGTTTTGCTGCACCGGTTCATCCTTGAGTTTGCTTCAAATAACCTTGCTAGCCTAAACCTTGTATCGAGAGGAATACTTCTCATGCATCCAAAATCCTTGAGCCAACCACTATGCCATTTGTGTCCACCATACCTACCTACTACATGGTATTTCTCCGCCATTCCAAAGTAAATTGCTTGAGTGCTACCTTTAAAATTCCATCATTCGCCTTTGCAATATATAGCTCATGGGACAAAATAGCCTTAAAAACTATTGTGGTATTGAATATGTACTTAAGCACTTTATCTCTTATTAAGTTGCTTGTTGTGCGATAACCATGCTTCTGGGGACGCCATCAACTATTCTTTGTTGAATATCATGTGAGTTATTATGCATGTCCGTCTTGTCTGAAGTAAGAGAGATCTACCACCTTAATGGTTGGAGCATGCATATTGTTAGAGAAGAACATTGGGCCGCTAACTAAAGCCATGAATCATGGTGGAAGTTTCAGTTTTGGACATATATCCTCAATCTCATATGAGAATATTAATTGTTGCCACATGCTTATGCATTAAAGAGGAGTCCATTATCTGTTGTCCATGTTGTCCCGGTATGGATGTCTAAGTTGAGAATAATCAAAAGCGAGAAATCCAAAATGCGAGCTTTCTCCTTAGACCTTTGTACAGGCGGCATGGAGGTACCCCATTGTGACACTTGGTTAAAACATGTGTATTGCGATGATCCGGTAGTCCAAGCTGATTAGGACAAGGTGCGGGCTCTATTAGTATACTATGCATGAGGCTTGCAACTTGTAAGATATAATTTACATAACTCATATGCTTTATTACTACCGTTGACAAAATTGTTTCATGTTTTCAAAATAAAAGCTCTAGCACAAATATAGCAATTGATGCTTTCCTCTTTGAAGGACCTTTCTTTTACTTTTATTGTTGAGTCGGTTTACCTATCTCTCTCCACCTTAAGAAGCAAACACTTGTGTGAACTGTGCATTGATTCCTACATACTTGCATATTGCACTTGTTATATTACTTTACATTCACAATATCCATGAGATATACATGTTATAAGTTGAAAGCAACCACTGAAACTTAATCTTCCTTTGTGTTGCTTCAATACCTTTACTTTGATTTATTGCTTTATGAGTTAACTCTTATGCAAGACTTATTGATGCTTGTCTTGAAGTACTATTCATGAAAAGTCTTTGCTTTATGATTCATTTGTTTACTCATGTCATTACCATTGTTTTGATCGCTGCATTCATTACATATGTTTACAATAGTATGATCAAGGTTATGATGGCATGTCACTCCAGAAATTATCCTTGTTATCGTTTACCTGCTCGGGACGAGCAGAACTAAGCTTGGGGATGCTGATACGTCTCCGACGTATCGATAATTTCTTATGTTCCATGCTACATTATTGATGATATCTACCTGTTTTATACACATTATATGTCGTATTTACGCATTTTCCGGCACTAACCTATTAACAAGATGCCGAAGAGCCAGTTGCTGTTTTCTGCTGTTTTTGGTTTTAGAAATCCTAGTAAGGAAATATTCCCGGAATTGGACGAAATCAACGCCCAGGGTCCTATTTTTGCACGAAGCTTCCAGAAGACCGAGGGGAAAGGAAGTGGGGCCACGAGGTGCCGCCACACTAGGGCGGCGCGGCCAGGTCTTGGCCGCGCGGCCCTGGTGTGTGGGGCCCTCGTGTGGCCCCCAGTGTTGCCCTTCCGCCTACTTAAAGTCTTCGTCGCGAAACCCTCTGTGCCGAGAGCCACGATACGGAAAACCTTCCAGAGACGCCGCCGCCGCCAATCCCATCTCGGGGGATTCAGGAGATCGCCTTCGGCACCCTGCCGGAGAGGGGAATCATCTCCGGAGGACTCTTCATCGCCATGATCGCCTCCGGAGTGATGAGTGAGTAGTTCACCCCTGGACTATGGGTCCATAGCAGTAGCTAGATGGTCGTCTTCTCCTTATGTGCTTCATTGTTGGATCTTGTGAGCTGCCTAACATGATCAAGATCATCTATCTGTAATACTATATGTTGTGTTTGTCGGGATCCGATGGATAGAGAATACTATGTTATGGTGATTATCAATCTATTACCTATGTGTTGTTTATGATCTTGCATGCTCTCCGTTATTAGTAGAGGCTCGGCCAAGTTTTTGCTCTTAACTCCAAGAGGGAGTATTTATGCTCGATAGTGGGTTCATGCCTCCATTAAATCTGGGACAGTGACAGAAAGTTCTAAGGTTGTGGATGTCTGTTGCCACTAGGGATAAAACATTGATGCTATGTCTAAGGATGTAGTTGTTGATTACATTACGCACCATACTTAATGCAATTGTGTTGCTTGCAACTTAATACTGGAAGGGGTTCGGATGATAACCTGAAGGTGGAGTTTTTAGGCATAGATGCATGCTGGATAGCGGTCTATGTACTTTGTCGTAATGCCCGATTAAATCTCACTATATTTATCATATCATGTATGTGCATTGTTATGCCCTCTCTATTTGTCAATTGCCCGACTGTAATTTGTTCACCCAACATGCTTTTATCTTATGGGAGAGACACCTCTAGTGAACTGTGGACCCCGGTCCTATTCTTTACATCGCATACAATCTACTGCAATTGTTCTTTACTATTTTCTTCACAAATAATCATCTTCCACACAATACGGTTAATCCTTTGTTACAGCAAGCCGGTGAGATTGACAACCTCACTGTTTCGTTGGGGCAAAGTACTTTTGGTTGTGTTGTGCAGGTTCCACGTTGGCGCCGGAATCCCTGGTGTTGCGCCGCATCACATTTCGCCACCATCAACCTTCAACGTGCTTCTTGACTCCTCCTGGTCCGATTAAACCTTGGTTTCTTACTGAGGGAAACTTGCCACTGTGCGCATCATACCTTCCTCTTGGGGTTCCCAACGGACGTGTACATCTACGCGCATCAGGCGACACCTTGAGGTAGGCGAAATCTCCGATTTCAAAGGTCATTTCTCGGCGTCTCTTGTCGGCGTAACTCTTCTGTCTTGACTGCGCCGTCTTGAGGTACTCTCGGATCTTGTGCACCTTCTCTTCGGCTTCTCGAAGAACATCGGGTCTGAAGACTTGGATTTCTCCGACTTCCGACCAGTTCAGAGGGGTACGGCATTTCCTTCCGTACAAGGCTTCAAAGGGGCCATCGTAAGCTGGCTAGCTTTGTTGTATGAAAACTCTGCATAAGGCGGCAGTCTTCCCACTTGGATCCGTACTCCAGTACAGGCTCTCAACATATCCTCTAGTATCTGGTTGACTCTTTCGGTCTGTCCATCATGCGGGTGATAGGCTGTGCGGAAATTCAGCCGGGTTCCGAGTCCTTCATGCACTTTCTGCCAGAATCTTGAGGTGACTGTGATCCTCTATCGACACTATCGACTTTGGGGTTCCGTGCAGGGCTACAATTCGGGAGATATACAACTCAGCTAACTTTGGGCCTTGGTAGGTGGTTTTGACAGGGATGAAATGGGCTACTTTGGTCAGTCTATCGACGACTACCCAGATGGAATCATTTCCTTTGCTGGATTTGGGCAGTCCCGTGATAAAGTCCATTCCTACTGAGTCCCACTTCCATTCCGGAATCTGCAGTGGCTGCAGCAGTCCTGCGGGTCGCTGATGTTCTGCTGATACGTCCATTTTGCATCACTATTTTATATCATAATTTGCTGTTATTCATTGATATATTTTATATTTAGAGATGATACTTATGTTATTTCATCTATTTTGCATGTTTCGTGATCATTGGATAATTATTCACCGGAGTCAGGATTCTGCTGGAAAAAGCACCGTCAGGACACCATATTTCGGAAGATCAACAATTGACGGAAATTATACGGAAAATCCTTTTCCAGATGATGAAGGGAGCCAAAAGGAGGAGCCGAGAGGGCCACCATGGCCCCCATAGGCCGGCGCGGGCCCAGGCCTGGCCGCGCCGCCTTGTGGGGGAGGGCCCACAACCCCCTCGCCGCCACTCCTTCGCGTGCTTCTTCGTCCCGAAAACCTAAGCAGCGGGAGTTACGGAGTGAGCCGCCTCTGGGGGCGGAGAAACACCAGAGAGAAAAGAGCTCTCCGGCGGGCAGGAATCCGCCGGGAAATTTCCCTCCGGAGGGGAAATTGCGCCATCGCCATCGTCATCGAGCTGGACATCATCTCCATCATCATCATCATCATCATCATCATCATCTCCATCATCTACACCGCCATCTCCACCGCTGCATCTCGTCACCGCTGTAACGATTTGGGTTGGATCTTGATTGTTTGATAGGGGAAACTCTCCCGGTGTTGATTACTACTTGTTATTAATGCTATTGAGTGAAACCATTGAGCCAAGGTTTATGTTCAGATTGTTATTCATCATCATATCACCTCTGATCATGTTCCATATGATGTCTCGTGAGTAGTTCGTTTAGTTCTTGAGGACATGGGTGAAGTCTAAATGTTAGTAGTGAATTATTGTTGAGTAGTATTCAATGTTATGATATTTAAGTTGTGGTGTTACTCTTCTAGTGGTGTCATGTGAACGTCGACTACATGATACTTCACCTTTATGGGCCTAGGGGAGTGCATCTTGTATTCCTTTGCTAATTGTGGGGTTGCCGGAGTGACAGCAACCTAAACCCCCGTTAGTATATCGGTGCAGGAGGGATAGCAGGATCTCGAGTTTAAGGCTGTGGTTAGATTTATCTTAATTACTTTCTTGTATTTGGATGCTTGCAAGGGGTATAATCACAAGTATGTATTAGTCCTAGGAAGGGCGGTGCATTAGCATAGGTTCTCCACACAACACTTATCAAAACAATGAAGATTAATCAGCCGTATGAAGCGAAAGCACTAGACTAAAATCCCCGTGTGTCCTCAAGAACGTTTGGTCATTATAAGTAAACAAACCGGCTTGTCCTTTGTGCTAAAAAGGATTGGGCCACTAGCTGCAATTATTTCTCTCGCATTTTATTTATTTGTACTTTATTTATCTGCTATATCAAAACCCCTGAATACTTGTCTGTGAGCATTTACGGTGAATCCTTCATCGAAACTGTCAACACCTTCTGCTCCTCGTTGGATTCGACACTCTTATTTATCGAAAGTACTACGATACACCCCCTATACTTGTGGGTCATCAAGACTATTTTCTGGCGCCATTGCCGGGGAGTGAAGCGCTATTGGTAAGTGGAATTGGTAAGGATACTTTTACTGTATGTGCTGATTTTGTTTCTGCTTGCTATTATAAGTCATTATGGAGAGATCCTCCCTTGAATTTTTATTTGGGAAATCTACTACTACTGCAATGGTAGTGGATGAGGCGCCAGGTGAGGAAGTAATACCATATAAAATACCTATGAAAATTATTGAACGTGTTGTGGATAACCGCTATGAAGGGGATGGAACTGTTCATCCTGGAGATCATTTACTGTTTTTACATGAATTATGCGGGTTATTCAAATGTGCAGGTATTTCAATGGATGAAGTTAGGAAGAAATTATTTGTTATGTCGCTATCTGGTAAAGCGGCGCATTGGTATAAACTGTTGAAGGATGGGCGTTCTCTTGATTGGAAGGATATTGTGCCTCTATTTTATTCTAAATTTGATCCTCCAAGTGAAATTCACAAAGACCGCAACCGTATATATAATTTTTGGCCTCATGATGGAGAGAGTATTGCCCAAGCGTGGGGAGATTGAAGTCTTTAATGCTCAAATGCCCCATTCATGAGCTTCCTGGTAATATTATTATTGATAATTTCTATGCAAGACTGTCTTTTCAAGATAAAACCTTGCTGGATACTGCTTGTTCTGGATCATTCACGCGCAATAAAGAAGAGTTTAAATGGGACCTTCTTGATCGAATGCAAGAAAATACTGAAGGATGGGAGAACGACAAAGGTAGAGTGTCAGGTATAAATTATAATTATGAATGCATTGAAATTTTTATGGATAATGATGAATATCGTAATATAAGTGCTACATATGTTCTTGACTCTCAAGTTGTTGCAAATATTTATAAAGCCTTTGCCTCTCATTTTGAATTACCTAGGAAGAATTTTGATAAGTATCATGAACCATATAAAGATAAAGTTGATTCGCCTAAAGGCAAATGTATTGAAATTAAAACTGTTGATCATGTTCTTCCTGAGGCTTATATTGAAAAAACTCCTTTCCCTGCTAAAATGAAGGAGTATTCTGTTATAACTAGTGTAGTTAATAAAAGTGCAAAGAAACCTATAGAACCTGAAGAACAAATAAAGGTTGAACCTGCTGTTGCAATAGTTAAAGATCTTGTACTGAAAATGTGGAAGATGGTCATATTATTTTTTGTGAAGATGCTTCTAATATTGTTTCGCATCCTAATAAGTCTATGAAAGCCAGTGTTCCTGTGCTCTCTGTTCGAATTGGTGATCATTGCTATTATGGTTTATGCGACATTGGTGCAAGTATTAGTGCCATTCCTTATGAGCTCTACACGGAAATTATGCATGAAATTGGTTCTTGTGAACTTGAAGATATTGATGTGGTTATTCGGCTAGCTAATAGAGAAACTATCTCTCCCATTGGTATTGTTCGAGATGTTGAAGTTCTATGTGGTAAGATTAAATATCCTGCTGACTTTTTGGTACTTGGTTCTGCTGCTAGTAAGTTTTGTCCTATTATTTTTGGTAGACCTTTTCTAAATACATGTGGAGCTATTATAGATTGCAAGAAAGAGAAAATTGTTACTAAATTTGCTGGTGAATCTTATGAGTTTAACTTCTCTAAATTTGCCAAAATCCTTATAAAGCTGATTTGCCTAATGATGATTTTAGAGTTGAACAGTGTGCATCTATTGCTCTTGCTCCTAGTAATCCTTTGCAGCAGCATTTGGAGAATAGTGAGAGTGAAGTTTTTAGGGAAGAAAGGGATGATCTTGATGAAATTTTCCTTCGTCAACCTATTCTTAAACATGACTTACCGGTTGAAGATTTAGGTGTAACACCACCACCAAAAGAAGATCCTGTATTTGATTTAAAACCATTACCTGATAATCTTAAGTATGCTTATATTGATGATAAGAAAACATATCCTGTTATTATTAGTGCTAAGCTTTCAGATATCAAGGAAGAAAGGTTATTGGAAATATTGAAGAAACACCGAGGAGCTATTGGCTACACTCTTGATGATTTGAAGGGGATTTCTCCCGCTATTTTCCAACATGCTATTAATATAGAAGATGGTGCAAAACCTGTTGTTGAACATCAGCGTCGTCTAATTCCCAAGATGAAGGATGTGGTAAGAAATGAGGTATTAAAACTTCTTGAAGCAGGTATTATATATCCTATTGCTGATAGTAGATGGGTTAGTCCTGTGCATTGTGTTCCTAAGAAAGGAGGTATAACTGTTGTGCCTAATGATAATGATGAGCTTATTCCTCAAAGAGTAGTTGTAGGGTATAGAATGTGCATTGATTTTCGAAAAGTTAATAAAGTTACTAAGAAAGATCATTACCCTTTACCTTTTATTGATCAAATGTTAGAAAGGTTGTCTAAAAATACTCATTTCTGTTTTCTTGATGGATATTCTGGGTTTTCACAAATTGCTGTTAGAGCTAAAGATCAAGAGAAAACCACTTTCACTTGTCCCTATGGAACTTATGCTTATAGGCGTATGCCTTTTGGTTTATGTAATGCTCCTGCTACTTTTCAAAGATGCATGTCTGCTATCTTTCATGGCTTTTGTGAAAAGATTGTTGAGGTATTCATGGATGATTTTTCTGTCTATGGGAATTCTTTTGATAATTGCTTGCGAAACCTTGATAAAGTTTTGCAGAGATGTGAAGAAACTAACCTTGTTCTTAATTGGGAGAAATGCCACTTTATGGTTAATGAAGGAATTGTGTTGGGACATAAAATTTCTGAGAGAGGTATTGAAGTTGATAGAGCTAAAGTTGAAGCAATTGAGAAGATGCCCTATCCTAGGGATGTTAAAGGT
This sequence comes from Lolium multiflorum, assembly GCA_030979885.1. Taxonomy (NCBI): domain Eukaryota; kingdom Viridiplantae; phylum Streptophyta; class Magnoliopsida; order Poales; family Poaceae; genus Lolium; species Lolium multiflorum. Next base: position 276,985,463 of record CM061753.1, on the reverse strand, counting down.
ATTCGTAGTATTCTTGGTCATGCTGGTTTTTATAGGAGGTTTATTAAAGATTTCTCTAAAATTTCAAAGCCTCTTACTAATCTTCTTCAAAAAGATGTACCTTTCGTTTTTGATGATGATTGTAAGGAAGCTTTTGAAACTCTAAAGAAAGCCTTAACAACTGCTCCTATAGTTGAACCTGATTGGAATTTGCCTTTTGAAATTATGTGTGATGCTAGTGATTTTGCTGTAGGTGCTGTCCTTGGACAGCGAGTAGATAAAAAATTGAATGTTATTCATTATGCTAGTAAAACTCTAGACGTTGCTCAAAGAAATTATGCTACAACTGAGAAAGAGTTATTAGCCGTAGTTTTTGCATGTGACAAGTTTAGACCCTATATTGTTGATTCAAAAGTCACAATTCATACTGATCATGCTGCAATTAGGTACCTTATGGAAAAGAAAGATGCTAAGCCAAGGCTTATTAGATGGGTTCTTCTTTTGCAAGAATTTGATTTACATATTGTAGATAGGAAAGGTGCTGATAATCCTGTTGTGATAATTTGTCTAGATTGGAAAATATTACTTATGATCCTGTTCCTGTTAATGATAGTTTTCCAAATGAACAATTGGCTGCAATAAAGGTGAGCTCGCGAGAGGCCCTTGGTATGCTGATTATGCTAACTTTATTGTTTCGAAGTACTTGCCTCAACCTTTTCAGCTCAGCAAAGGAGGAAATTCTTTTATGATTTGAGGCATTATTTTTGGGATGACCCACACTTATATAAAGAAGGAGTGGATGGTATTATGCGAAGATGTGTTCCGAATATGAACAACAAGAGATATTGAGTAAATGCCATGGTAGTGTTTATGGAGGACATCATGCTGGAGATAGAACCGCACAAAAGGTTCTACAATCAGGTTTTTATTGGCCAACACTTTTCAAGGATGCAAGGAAGTTTATCTTATCTTGTGATGAATGTCAAAGAGTTGGTAATATCTCTAGACGCAATGAAATGCCTATGATTATACTCTTGTTATTGAACCATTTGATTGTTGGGGATTCGACTTCATGGGTCCTTTCCCTTCTTCAGAAGGTAACACTCATATACTTTGTCTGTTGATTATGTTACTAAATGGGTAGAAGCTATACCTACAAAAAGTGCTGATGGTGAGACCCCTATAAAAATGCTTGTAGATATTATATTTCCTAGATTTGGAGTACCTAGATATATTATGACTGATGGAGGTTCTCATTTTATTCATGGTGGTTTTAGAAAAACTCTTGCCAAATATGGTATTAATCATAGAATTGCTTCAGCTTATCATCCTCAAACTAGTGGGCAAGTAGAATTATCGAATAGAGAAATTAAAACTATTTTGGGAAAGACTGTTAATAAGTCTAGAAAAAATTGGGCTAGTAAGTTAAAGGAAGCATTGTGGGCTTATAGAACTGCTTATAAAAATCCTATGGGAATGTCTCCTTATAAAATGGTTTATGGAAAAGCTTGTCATTTACCTTTAGAACTAGAGCACAAAGCTTATTGGGCTGTAAGAGAACTTAATAAAGATTTTAAACTTGCCGGTAAGAAGAGGTTGCTACAATTGAGTTCTTTAGATGAATGGAGAAGTGAAGCTTATGAAAATGCTAAACTTTTTAAGGAGAAAGTTAAGAAGTGGCATGATAGAAGAATTATTAAAAGATAATTTAATGTTGGAGATAAAGTCCTATTGTATCGGTCTCGTCTCAGATTTTTTGCAGGGAAATTACTCTCAAAATGGGAAGGACCATATGTTATTGAGGAGGTATATCGTTCATGAGCAATAAAAATTAGCTCTTTGGAAGGTAACGCCACACAAGTAGTGAATGGACAAAGACTCAAGCATTATATTTCTGGAGATTCTTATAATGAAGATATTGATATTATTCAAGTGATAACTCCGGAAGCTTTCATCAAAGATCAAATGTGTTTGCAGAGTCCGGCTTTGAATAGGTAATAGTTTTAGTAATAAAAAGTCCGCGTTTAACTTTCCGAACAATATTTCTGCTGTTCTTGAAAATATAAAAAATTACGAGATCGAAACGGAGTGGAGGAGGAGAGCCCGTCACCATAGGCGGCGCGGGCCCCACCCAGCCGCGCCGCCCTATGGTGACAGACCCTCGGCGTCCCGTTTCCACTCGTTTTCGACCTGAAACCTTCCTTTTGTCGTAAAAATATTTGCTATATAATCCCCCGGATCTCCAGAGGTCCGTATATCGTTTTCTCGTCGTGTTTTGTTTCGAGCTGTTTTCTGCCAGATATTGTTTTCAGATCTAGAGCCACCATGTCTTCGTTGGAGCCTCCGAAGGACAACTTCTTTGAGAACGTCGTCAACCCGTACATAAGCGAGTTGAAGATGCATCCCAAGGAATTGCTGCTCGTGGGGAGAGTTGCAGATAGAAGATGTTCGTGGACCTAAGGGAGAAGGAAGCTTGGAGGACAGGATGGAGAAACTAGAACAAGAGGTCTTCACCTACAAGAAGATGGCTGAGCGTGAAGTGGACATCTTCCAGAATTGTGTCCGAGCTCATTGGTGAACACGAGAAGGAGACTGCAAAGCTGTGGAGCGATATCCTCTCACTTCACAACACAACCAACCAACTTCAGGCGCAACTTTATGATGCTTGGAATCAAAACTGTGAGTATGAAAACAGGTTTAAACGCATTAGCGATGCTGCTAGTTTCAGGATTCGAGAGACCAAGACATCGTTTGTTGATGGAGAGCCTCTTCCCTGGAAGTCTGATGACGAGAAGAATCCACCATCATCACCGGAGGAGTAATTCATCATCGGTATTGGCATCCCCTTGGTTTGTTCCAAGCTTGGGGAGTGCCGCGGTATCACATCATCACTATCTTTATCTTTTACTATCAAGTAGAGTCATATCATGAGTAGGGAAGTTATCATATAGAATAGTTTGCAGTGTGGAAGTATCTCTCTCTTAGTTGGTTATCTATGTATCCGTTGGTGTGAGTTATCGTTATGGAATATTAATGAGAAGTCTTATCATTTACTTTTTGCACACCTTATTTTAGTTTGAAATTTCTTTTATATGATTACTCTTGACATTAGTATTGATATCACTTTGGGAGCATCAAGTACATCTATTTGGTTTTGGCAAACTTAGCATTGGTCAATAGCAACAACACCTTGATGTTTAAATAGAAAAGGGAAATACATTTATATATATTACTCTATTATCTTTATGCTAATGAGTTAGTATTCTGAAGTTAAAATTGCTTGTGCTTATGAGAAAGATGCATGATTGTTTCTATCACATGTATATTTGTTTGTTTCCCTCAACCTTTATGCTTGCTATCAAACCTTGCTAGCCAAAGACCTGTATTGAGAGGGAATACTTCTCATGCATCCATAACCTTAGACCAAACACATGCCATTTGTGTCCACCATAACTACCTACTATGTGGTATTTTACGCCACTCCAAGTAAATACTTCATGTGCTACCTTTAAATAATTCAAACTATATTACTCCTTATTTGTGTCAATGTTTTATAGCTCATGAGGAAGTATGTGGTGTTTTATCTTTCAATCTTGTTGGGCGGACTTTCACCAATGGACTAGTGGCACATCCGCTTATCCAATAATTTTGCAATAAGAGCTGGCAACGGGGTTCCCAGCCCCAATTAATAACTTTCATTAATGATTCTCTTCACATGTTTTGCCCTGATTTATCAGTAAGCAACTTAATTTTGCAATAGACACTCCTCCATGGTTTGAGAAATGTTGGAAGGCACCCGAGGATTCGGTTAGCCATGGCTTGTGAAAGCAAAGGTTGGGGGAGTGTCATCCATAATAAAACTAAAATACATGTGTAAACAAAAGAGAAGGGGATGATCTACCTTGCTGGTAGAGATGACGTCCTTCATGGGAGCCGCTCTTGGAAGGTCTGTTTGGCAAGGGGGTTAGAGTGCCCGCTACCATTCGTTGACAACAACAAACACCGCTCAAAATCTTACTTTTATGCTCCTTATATGATTTCAAAACTTGAAAATCTCTAGCACATGATTTAATCCCTGCTTCCCTCTGCGAAGGGCCTATCTTTTACTTTTATGTTGAGTCAGTAAACCTATTTCCCTCTATCTTAAGCAATCAATTGAGTTGTTGTGAACCAACCATTTATACTATGATTTAGTTAATCATGTCTTTTATGCTTTCTTGTTTAGTACAAATTTTATCTTATTGAATATGACTTCGAAGGTTATCAATGATTATGAGGAGATTGTTATGATTGAGGATGAAAGCCCGGCTATATAAATTCTAATATGAAAGCTTTGCTTAGAAGATAAGTGCAATCCTTTAGTAGTTCTCTGACCAAGAACAAAGTTTGCCATAACCAATCATGATTTCTTATGCACCTCTATTTGTGATTTCTCTTTACTTATTTCAAGATGAGTTATATGAGGAGAATGTTTACTAGAATATCTTGTGTGAATCAATATGATGCTTCTTGTCCGTATTTTATTTATCGACTCTTCACTCCATAAACATGTGGTCTTGTTTATTGATTGATATATTTTGATTGTCCATTTTGCATCACTATTTTATATCATAATTTGCTGTTATTCATTGATATATTTCATATTTAGAGACGATACTTATGTTATTGCATCTATTTTGCATGTTTCGTGATCATTGGATAATTATTCACCGGAGACAGGATTCTGCTGGAAAAAGCACCGTCAGGACACCATATTTCGGAAGATCAATAATTGACGGAAATTATACGGAAAATCCTATTTTTCCAGATGATGAAGGGAGCCAAAAGGAGGAGCCGAGAGGGGCCACCATGGGCCCCCCCATAGGACGGCGCGGGCCCAGGCCTGGCCGCGCCGCCTTGTGGGAAGGGGGCCCACATCCCCCTCTGGCCGCCTCTCCTTCGCGTACTTCTTCATCCCGAAAACCTAAGCCGCGGGAGTTACGGAGAATTGATAGAGCCGCCTCTGCGGGCGGAGAAACACCAGAGAGAAAGAGCTCCGGCGGGCAGGAATCCGCCGGGAAATTCCCTCCCGGAGGGGGAAATCGACGCCATCGCCATCGTCATCGAGCTGGACATCATCTCCATCATCATCATCATCATCTCCATCATCTACACCGCCATCTCCACCGCTGCATCTCATCACCGCTGTAACGATTTGGGTTGGATCTTGATTGTTTGATAGGGGAAACTCTCCCGGTGTTGATTACTACTTGTTATTAATGCTATTGAGTGAAACCATTGAGCCAAGGTTTATGTTCAGATTGTTATTCATCATCATATCACCTGTGATCATGTTCCATATGATGTCTCGTGAGTAGTTCGTTTAGTTCTTGAGGACATGGGTGAAGTCTAAATGTTAGTAGTGAATTATTGTTGAGTAGTATTCAATGTTATGATATTTAAGTTGTGGTGTTACTCTTCTAGTGGTGTCATGTGAACGTCGACTACATGATACTTCACCTTTATGGGCCTAGGGGAGTGCATCTTGTATTCCTTTGCTAATTGTGGGGTTGCCGGAGTGACAGCAACCTAAACCCCCGTTAGTATATCGGTGCAGGAGGGATAGCAGGATCTCAGAGTTTAAGGCTGTGGTTAGATTTATCTTAATTACTTTCTTGTATTTGCGGATGCTTGCAAGGGGTATAATCACAATTATGTATTAGTCCTAGGAAGGGCGGTGCATTAGCATAGGTTCTCCCACACAACACTTATCAAAACAATGAAGATTAATCAGCCGTATGAAGCGAAAGCACTAGACTAAAATCCCCGTGTGTCCTCAAGAACGTTTGGTCATTATAAGTAAACAAACCGGCTTGTCCTTTGTGCTAAAAAGGATTGGGCCACTAGCTGCAATTATTTCTCTCGCATTTTATTTACTTGTACTTTATTTATCTGCTATATCAAAACCCCCTGAATACTTGTCTGTGAGCATTTACATGAATCCTTCATCGAAACTGCTTGTCAACACCTTCTGCTCCTCGTTGGATTCGACACTCTTATTTATCGAAAGTACTACGATACACCCCCTATACTTGTGGGTCATCATCTGCCTTGACTCGCTGACAGATGTCACACTTGGCGATGTAACTTCCAATTTCTCTCTTCATTCCATGCCACCAGAATTGCTCCTTCAAATCCTGGTACATCTTGGTACCGCCGGGGTGGATAGAATAAAGGGTATCATGGGCTTCCTGCAGAATGACCTGCTTCAACTCTGAGTCCGATGGTACGCACAGGCGTTCTTTGTACCAAAGAACTCCTTCCTCATCTACAGTGAATCCTGGTGCCTTCCCTGCAGCTATCTGGTTCTTGATTCCGTCAATGCTGGCATTTCCCTTCTGGGCTTCCTTGATCTGACCAATCAAGGTGGGCTGAAGCTCTATGCTGGCTAGGAATCCTTCTTGACTAGTTCCATTCTGAACTGCTCAAACTCTTGGTGTAGGCTGGGTTGTTCGGATGCTATCATGGAGTTTAACTGACACGGCAGTCTACTCAGGGCATCTGCCACTACATTGGCTTTGCCGGGGTGGTAGTGAATTTCCATATCATAATCCTTTATCAGTTCCAACCATCTTCTCTGCCTCATGTTGAGTTCTTTCTGGGTGAAGATGTACTTCAGGCTCTTGTGGTCAGAATAGATCTCGCAGCGATTACCCATGAGGTAATGACGCCACACCTTTAGTGCTAAGACTACGGCTGCAAGCTCTAGGTCATGGGTGGGGTAGTTCTGCTCATGTTGCTTCAGTTTCCGAGACAGATAAGATATCACTTTGCCTTCCTGCATCAACACACATCCAAGACCAATCTTGGACGCATCACAGTAGACATCGAATGATTTGGTGATATCCGGCATGATTAGGATTGGGGCTGTGGTCAGTCTGGTTTTCAGTGTCTGGAAACTCTCTTCACACTTCTCCGTCCATTCAAACTTCTTGTCCTTCTTCAACAGTTGGGTCATTGGTCGGGCTATGCTGGAAAATCCTTCAACAAACCTACGGTAGTATCCGGCCAATCCGAGAAAGGCACGGACCTCAGTCTGAGTGGTTGGGGCTTTCCATTCTTGCACTGTTTTGATCTTGGCGGGATCTACAGCTATTCCTCCTGCAGACAAGATATGTCCCAGGAATCCTACTTCCTTCAACCAAAACTCGCACTTGCTGAACTTGGCATACAACTTGTGCTGTCTAAGGGTTTCTAGGATGATCTCCAAATGTTGCTCATGTTCCTCTTCGGTTTTGGAGTAGATAAGGATGTCATCGATGAAAACAACGACAAACTTATCCAAAAAGTTCATGAAGATCTTATTCATGAGGTTCATGAAATAAGCTGGGGCATTGGTCAATCCAAATGACATGACATTGTACTCATACAATCCATATCTGGTGGTGAAGGCAGTCTTTGGGATATCCGTTGCACGGATCTTCAGCTGATGATAACCAGTCCTAAGATCAATCTTAGAGAACACAGTGGCACCGGTCAACTGGTCAAACAAGTCTTCTATCTTTGGCAAGGGGTATTTGTTTTTGATGGTGACATCGTTAATCTTACGATAATCCGTACATAAACGACTGGCACCGTCTTTCTTGTCCACAAATAAAACTGGGGATCTCCAAGGCGACGCACTTGGTCGAATCGACCTTTGGCTAACATTCATCCAGTTGTTTCTTCAGCTCCACTAGTTCTGCCGGGTTCATGCTATAGGCTCTCTGGGCTATAGGTCCTGTTCCGGATTAACTCGATGATAAACTCGATATCCCGATCGGGGGCATGGGTAGACCCTCGGGAAACAAATCAGGATATCGACAGACGACCTGATTTGATCCGAGTTGGTTTGGCTACACTTTGGTTGCAGGTAAATTTTCGGGGTAATCTTTCAGAGATGTGCTCTACTAGGATACCGGTGCTGCTAGTCATGGTGATGGCTTTCTTGGCACAGTCAATCAATCCATGGTGTTTTGACATCCAATCCATTCCTAGTACAACTTCCAAACCTTTGGTTCCCAAAATAATCAGGTTGGCATAGAAATCTACTTCATGGATTTTGATGGGTACATTTTTGCAAAATTTTCTGGCTTTGGTGGTTGATCCGGGAATTTGAACTATCATAACATGTTTCAAGCTGATAGGTTGAATTTTACTTGTGGATGCAAAATCTTCGGTGACAAAAGAATGAGATGCTCCGGAATCAAACAACACTCTGGCAAGTACTGAATTAACAGAAAACATACCCAGTACAACATCTGGTGCTTCCTGGGCTTCTTCAGCATTCATGTGGAAGAGACGGCCACTGCGGTTATTGGGGTTGTTGGGGGCGAACTTTTTGCCGGTGGAGACACGGCGTTGCTGCTGAGCAGGTGCCGCGGTGTTGCCTGCGAGTTTGGCGAGTCTCTTGGGACACTCGTTGGAGTAGTGCCCCACTACACCACACTCATAACAAGTGATGGTGGCCTTGTCCTTAGTTGCAACGGGGATGGCGTTGCTTCCGGTTCTGGGGGTGTTGTTGGTGTTGGTGTTGTTGTTGTTGGGGGCTCTGGGCGGAGCGCGGTTGAAGTTGTTGTTGTTGTTGTAGTTGCTGTTGTTGTGGTGGCCTCCTGGCCTGGGGTTTCCTCCACTCCGGTTTTGATAACCCGGGCGTGAAGTCTGCATCTGGGGTTTTTGTTGTTCTGGGAGTGAAACCTCCGCTTGAGCTGGGGCGATACTTAGGGGCATTGCTGGGCCCACTCTGGTGCATCATACGGCGTTTGCGGTTCTCATTGGCTTGGTTGAGTTTGCCTTCCATCTGGATGGCGGAGTCCACTAGGGCTTCTAGGTCGGCGAAGGGAATGTTGACAACGACAGTCTGCATCTCATCATGCAGTCCGTTCAGGAATCTCTCCTGCCTCTTCTCGGTGGTGTCGGTCTCGTCGGGGGCGTACCTTGACAGTGTAAGGAACCTGTCGCGGTATTCTACCACCGTCATCCTGCCTTGTTTGAGTTCGCGGAACTCATCCCTCATCTTTTTGATAAGACCCGGGGCACATGGTACTTGCTGAACTTGAGCTTGAAATCTGCCCAAGTCATGACCTGACCTCCGTTCATGGCACGAGTGTTGGTCCACCAGGCTCTAGCTGGTCCGGCTAAGTAGTGCGTGGCAAACATCACTTTCTCATTGGCTTCTACTCCAGCCACTTCAAGGTTATTCTCCATGGTTTGCAGCCAGTCGTCTGCGTCCAAAGGCTCTTCAGTCTTGCTGAAAACAGGGGGGTTTGTGTTTTGGAAATTCTTGAGTTTGGACCCAGGGTGATCATGGTTGCCATGGCCATAGTTGTTGTTGGCCAGCTGCTATAATGCTGCTATGTTGGCTTGGCGTTCAGCTCTGTCAGTCTCCCTGTCCGCCATCAGGGTCTGCAGCAGTTGCATCATTGCATCCGGATTCGCATTGCGATTCGGACGAGCCATCTGAACATGTAGACAGATCATGAGATAAGAGGGAAATTCTATGTCTTGTTTGGGTAAGTTTTGAAAAACCTTTAAAACTTGTAAACTTTTTTGATGATAACACACAACATTCATTCATTCATGCATCACATATTACATACTAACACAACCAGGGTTTTAAGAACCCTTCTCCTCATTCTACGATACAAGGAACCGGATAAAAACTCATACACAGGGTTTAAAAACCCTTCATGCTACGATACAAGGGACGGGATACAACTCACACCTACAGAAGTGGTCTAGTGCAACTACTCCTCAACATCGACGTCCACATCGATGGGGATGATCCCATCCTTGGCGGCCTCAAGGAACTCGTAGTCCTCCTCCTCGGGGTCCTCCTCCTCCTCAAAGTCGTCGTCGTCACTCAGGAAGGCTCCTCCTCCCTGAAGGTCGATGCCTCCATCGTCATCCTCAAGCTCTCTCAGCTGGTCCTCCTGGGCCTTGACAGTGATCTCTAAGGCTGCTATCTTAGCGCGAAGGCGCACTATAATAGCATCCTTCTTGGCGCGCTGCAAGCGGAGTGACTTGTGGTCCTTGTTGAGCATCCTGATGGCCTCACCATGCTGAGTCAGTGCAAAGTGAGTCTGGTTCACATAACCACGGGAGTTATCCAGCTCCTTCTGGAACAGCATGTAGTCCAGATGGTCCACATGGTGCCTCAGCTGGGGGTGCATCTGTACCTGCATGGGTACTCCAAAGGCATCACGCCTTGCATGGTGAGCAAAGCGAGACGCAAGCACAGCTACCACGTTCTGTCCGCACGAGCGCAAGTCCCTCCTGAAGGGCGCGGCGAGTCCGTCCGCCGTTGCTTTCCCTGAAGGAGAAGAGGATCCTCTCAGAAGTGGGAGGCTCCACCTTGCCCCTCAAGTCAGCGGTGATAATCCACTGAAGCTCCCCTCCGTGCTGGTCGTTGACCTCGACTCCGTGAAACTCGGGGTGGGGGCGACCAAGGTCCGAAAGGCCGTCAAGGTCCCTCTCGAAGATCAAGTCCCCGCCGTTCCCGAGCTGGTAAAACTTCACGTTGGTCGGCTCCATCTGAAAGAGAATGGATGAGTAAGTTAGAGAGGAGCAAGTGTGGCAAAATTTTAAGTACTTATTATAAGGAAGAGCATGGCATATCATTTTTGAAAGATCTCAAGGAAACGAGGGGTATAAGTTTTTGCAAGTATTCATTTCCTTTGTTTTGTGAAACTAACTTTGTCAGAACGTCCATTCTAAACTAGGGTCTCCTAAGGTCAAACAATGGCTCTGATACCAACTTGTCAACACCTGGATTTTTAAGTCCGGATGCCTATTATGTCATACGTCGCAATCCCAGGAATATTGTTGTTGCGAGGCATAATAGTTAAGTATCACAGTCATCATTCACTTACAAACCATAATGTCTTAAAATTTGGAATCACATGATCCATATTACACGAATAGTTGATCTATTGATCAACGAACTGATCAACGAACATACATAAGTTCAAAGCGGAAGCGTAAAGATAACGGGACTCTATAGTCCACAGGCCAACGCTTGACGTCGGCGGACTCCTAGTTGTGGTAGACGTCTGTGACCGTCCTCCTCGTCTTTGCTCCTCTTCATAGTCGGCCATTTGAATAGCCAGGGACACAGCCGTGAGTACTTTAAGTACTCGCAAACTAATACTAATGTAAGTGCTAACAGTTTTAGTAAGGGGGCTAAGCTCTAGTTTATTTGCATAAAGCCAGTTTTAATTCACAATCATTTTATAAAGACTTAGTCATGTGCTAACTAACTCAAGTGGGAACATTAGTGTCATTCCCACAACATGGTTGTGATTCAAAACCCAAGTCACCATTCACCATTCATTTCATCAACATTTTCAAGAGTCTAACACTGGAAACTGTATGGCCTTTCCAACTGTCCGTAACCGTGGACACGGCTATTCGAATAGGTTTACACTCTGCAGAGGTTGCACACTTGTGCCACAACATTTGATTTCATCCGTCGGGATAACCCCGAATCATCGTAACACAGTACGCGGATCATCAACCCTAACCTTTCATTTATAAACTCTAGTACGAGCACCTCTCCCCATGAGCTTGGCCTCCCAGTGAAGACCAACTGTCAACCTGGGAACTGCACAGGGCTTGGCCGTACAATTCACCTCAAATCACATCATTCCTCAACGGAAGCAGCCTCAGCATAACCCCTATGATGTGTGTTCAGAGGGAACCCATACTAAGGTACATAAACTTCTAGTTAAGCCCTTACCCATAATCAGGTATTGTGGGGGTACTTATGAATCGGAAAGGTATCGCATCCAAACCAATATTAGTTTTTAATCAAATATCACTATCTTCTCTTGGTCATATTCACCTTCAAAATTCATTTCAATGGAATGCATCATCATTCCAAAGTTTCAAATTCATTTCAAGTCACATGTTCCCATCTAGAGTAGTCAAGTTTTAATATTAGCACTAGCATCTAGTCATGAGGGGTGCTAACTACTTGGAATGCTAGTTAGGCTAAGTTGGATACTCTTGTACTAATCTAACATTAACCCCATTGAATCATGAATCAAAAAGTACTTTGATAAAACCAAAGCAATAAAGCTTGTAAGTAAAGCTTGTAGTAAAACTTGGGATAGGTTCATGAATCATAAGAAAAGATGAGTGTGCCTTGTTCTTGGTAGAACTTTGCACTTTGCAAGAATATTAGCTTGCCTTGGTAGTTCTCAAAGTTTTCCTCCTCCTCCTCTTGGTAGCAACCTTCTTCTTCCGGGTATTCTCCGGTACTAGCGTCTAAATTTGAATACGAGGTATAATCACTCACTAATTCAAGGGCTATTCCAAACAACACATATATTCACACAATTTACTCTAAGCACACAATGAACATAATTAAGGTGCATTGGTTGTGTTGTTTGAAGAAAATATTTTCCTTTCATTACATATGTAAATGATAGTTTCCATATGGTTCTTGAAGAATAATTTCCTCTCATTGAAATCTTCTTAAGATTTAATCTCTCAACAAACCTTCATGAATTTTCTATTGACCTAAGTCAACCATTCATGATCATTAATTGAGAAAACAATTTAAATGAGGTAAACCACCTCATACCCTTTTAATAATCCTACACATGAGTTAAATCTCCAATTAATTCATATAAGAGTGTTTGGACCAGGGGTACAAACATCACATGAATTCATTTGGGACAAGATTTAAATGAAGCATAATACTTCATATGATTTACCTAATAGTTTTTGAAAATATTACTTTAATAAACTAGCCATATTGTCCACTATTTTAACTATGGCATGATCATGCAAAGTAACCACACCATTTTCTTGCAGAAACAATTAGTGTAAGTCAAATGTGAGCTATGAGAGTTGGAATTACTTAATTATCTATTTTAGTTGATTTTTAATAATTATTTGAACATGCAAAAGTCCCGTGGCATATTGTAGATATTTTTATCAATTTAGTTCTACAACAAAACTTGAGGTGGGACCAGTGGCATATTGTAGATATTTTTATCAATTTAGTTCTACAACAAAACTTGAGGTGGGACCAGTGGCATATTGTAGATATTTTTACTAGCTTTCCAACCATATAAAGTTTGCTAAATTTGGCCAAGCCAAACAGATTCTATGCAATTTCAAAATTGGGTCCAGTGTGGAATTCAAACCAAATTATTTAAACTTGATTTGAATTAAAAAGGCCGGTGGGAAATCCTAACGGGCCAAACGAATTTAAAACGGCCCAAACCAGCCCACCACGCGTCCACGCACGCGTGGGCTGCCTGGCAGGGTGGTCCACTCGTCAGTGGCCGTTAAACACCGAATCGGTACGTTTTAAAGTGGGGCGTTGGATTAGAAGCAAATCGGACGGTCGAGGTTCATCGTCTTCTCCGACGAGAACCCGACGCTTTGGCGGCGAGGGTAGGGGGTCGGAGAGCTCACCGTGGCTCCAGCGACGGTGGGCAGTGTGCTCGAGGTAGATGTGGACGACGGCGAAGCGGCTGGTAGCAGTGGCGGAGCTCGAGGTGGCCTGGATCGTCGGCGATTTCTCCAGGGCTTCCGCGGCTCCGAGCTTGCGATTGGCCTTGCTCCGGTGACGATCGAGGTGGCTAACGGTGCGAGGCGAAGTGGTGAAAGGTGGGGAGTGAGGTGGTGTGCTCCGTTGCTTCCAGGGAACGCTCTATTTATAGGATTGAGTGAGGGTTGCGGGGCAGGGTGGTGGTCGACATGCTCGCGGCGATTCCGGCGAGCTAGAGGGCTGGGCGACGACGCAGGGCTGTTCAGCATGTCCAGGCGGTCCTTCTGGTGGCGACAGCAGGGTCGGGGGAGGTCTGGTGGCGACGCATTGCGTCCGTGTCTGCGGCGGCGTTCACGGGATCGTGTCGTCGTCTCCGGCGGCGGCGGTCCAGGGCAGCGGTCGCGAGCGTGTCTGGCGGTGTCGCGGTGGCGTGCTGAGACTCAACGCGGCGAGAGGGGGGCCAGGGCGAGCGCGAGCGAGTGGGACGGCGCGTGTCCAGAGCGTGCCCGCGCGTGCACTCGTGCGACACGAGCGGCATGCTGTGGGGTTTTGGGCGTGCGTTGTGCGGCGTGGTCACGGCGTTGCTGTCGATTTGGCCGGTGCTAGGCGATGTAGGGGAGTGTGGTGGCGAGCTTTGGCACGGTGGCCAGGGCAGAGAGTGAAGGAGGAGAGGGGGAGGTTGTCGGGGTGGCGACATGGCCGGCATGGCCATGCCCTAGGTGACGAGGGATCACCTCGGCAATGCCTACGGATTGTAGACTAGGGTTTCGGGAGAGAGCGACGATGGAGATTCCGGGGACGAGATTAGGCACACGACGTACCCAGCTTCGGGTCCCCTCGGTGGAGGATCCCTACGTGCTGCTAGCAATCCACTATATGATGATATGTATGTTTACAGGGTGCCCATAGGCGGAGTTATGTTGTCTATATTCTGTCAATCTATTGGCCTCTCTTTCGGGTGCCCTGGCTAGCTTTATATATGCAACCAGCCTAGGGTTTTACAAGAGTCCTAGTCGACTACTTCTTCGGGTTGCCTTGTTGGGCCTTCTCCATATTTGGTCTTCTCCATATTGGGCCGAGCCAGGTATACTAATAATGGGTATCCGAAGGGTATGCCCATGTCAGTAGCCCCCGAGTTTCTAGGGAAGTCGAAGACTTTCGTAGAAACTCCAAGCATAACCATCTCTGAAGTCGAAGAAATACAAGGCGAGGTCCATGTCGTAGATCATGTGTAGCGTAGATGATGTCGACGATTCTTGAAATTATTTTTCTATCGGGTGCGCGACAGCGCTCCCGATGGGAGTAGCCCCCGAGTCTATGGGTAAGTGCTTGCACTTGGGCATAGACTCAAGTTGTACTACTCGATGAAGAACTTAACTATATTTCTGGAGGACTTGATGAAATCCATGGGCTCCCGATGGGAGTAGGCTCCACTCGAATCGTAGAATCGAGTTGAGTCTACAAAGCTTGATTGTCGTAGATGTTGTCGAAGTTATTTTTCTATCGGGTGTGCGACCAGCGCTCCCGATGGGAGTAGCCCCCGAGGCTACAGCCAAGTGTTTGCACTTGGGTGTAGGCTCAACTTGCTGTCGACACCACAATTTTTCCTCTTTCTTGTATCTTATCGGGAGGGTGAACAATACTCTCGATAAGAGTAGCCCCCGAGCCTATGCAAAGGTGCTTGCACCTAGGCACAGGCTCAAGTTGTACTACTCGATAAAGAACTTGGCGCAGCCCCTCTTTTTATCGACTCCAGGCCGTTGCTATTTTTACTTGACATCCATATCTATATTGTACGGGGATAATGGTAATTGGGGCTAGTTCATCCGACGGATCAGGTACTAGTTAACTGCTCTAGTGGCAATCCGCAAAAACCTACTTCAAGATCACGTCCCTGGACATGATCTCGGGATACTGGTGCTAACTCGACAGTGCCGCTTAAGGTCTTACCATCTGTCGAGCCCCAGTCATGTTTTATCGGGTCCACAGCGCGTCCGCTGGGATATTTCTTCACATCTGTTGATGTGGAAAAAAGTAGCAGACGCAGTCTTTGGCGATGCCACGCCACACAGGACGGACCGGGGTCTTACCTTCGCAGAGTTTTGCGGCATTCAGAGATTATTCGCGACTTTGGCGCTCTGAGAATATTTTGTCAAGTGCATTGTTCGGCTGATGCGATGACCCATTTTGCGGGTTCTTCTATTTTTCTCTCGAGCTTGATGAGACAGCCGAATATATTGGTTCTTCTATATTGTCGGATACATCACCGATGCTCTTGCTCGGAACAATATGATCGAGTCAATGAACCCGAAGATTTGTCCACCTTTTTTTTTTTGATGAAAATTTCGTCGAGTTCCTCCTTCAGGAAAATTTCTTCAGGTCCTCTTTTGAGGACAATTCTTCGGGTCCTCCGTAAGGACAATTCTTCGGGTCCTCTTTGAAGATAATTCTTCGAGACCTCCTTGAGGATAATTCTTCGGGACCTCCTCGAGGATAATTCTTCGGGACCTCCTTGAAGATAATTTTTCGGGACCTCCTTGAAGGTAATTTTTCGGGTCCTCCTTGAATAAGATTTCACCGAGTTCTATCTTGAAGACAATTTCGTCGGGTTCTCTCAAGATTTCATCGGGTTCCTCCCTGAAGAAGATTCGCCAGGTTCTCTCTTGATTTCGTCGGGTTCCTCCCTGAAGAAGATTCGTCGGGTTCTCTCTTGATTTCGTCGGGTTCCTCCCTGAAGAAGATTCATCGGGTTCTCTCTTGATTTCGTCGGGTTCCTCCCTATAGACAATTTCGTCGGGTTCTCTCTTATATACTTTGAAATTTGCTATCTCCTGCACAAATAAACAAACTTTTTCTATCTTTTCCTTGACTCCCTTTTTTGCATGCGGTGTCAGATGCTCGGATTCGATGATATGTAAAGTGAATATACGCCGCGCAGCCCCCGAGCGTAGGGTGCGGCGAAATTAAATGATAATCAACTTTATGTGAAATAAAGGAACACTTAGCTTATTGGGCACGACGGAGTCGATGCGCGATGAGGTCTTCGAGTGCAGCGAAAATGTTGAGCCGAAGTAAATACCACTGAATTAACGAAAGTGGATACCACCAAATTGTTGATGAAGAGATAGCCGAGCCCCCGAGCACTGCTGGGGTGATGTCATGATTGTTCCGTAGACGCCGTGTCACCGTTGTTACTCACGGCGAAGTCATTGTCGAGCCCCCGAGTGTTTAGTCATGATGTCGGAAGAAGTTTACGGAATTGCGGCGTCATATAAGGTGAAGCCATTGAGGATGAATCCATTGACAATAATATACGAAGATGAAATCCAGATGAAGTATTTCAGATGAATCCACGTTGAAGATTACGCCATTAACCATGAAGCATATATTGAAGATGAATCCTCCAATATCATAGATGATGAATCCATTGACCCGAAGAAACATAAATCCAATAACAACCATAGAAGATGAATCCATTGACCCGTAAACGCATCGGATAATATTGTATAAGAGTAAACCCAATCCACATAGATGAATCCGAATAAATTCACTGACCCGAAAAAATAAATCCGGTAATAACCATAGAAGATGAATCCATTGACCCGGAAACCCATTGGGTAATATTGTATAAGTGAACCAATAATAACCCAAAGAAAACCAATCCAATAATCCGAAGAAAATAAATCCACAGGTAAACGAGTATATTTGTGATAACGAAGTAATGGCGCAGCCCCCAGTGTTTGGATGATTTTGCTA
Organism: Lolium multiflorum; assembly: GCA_030979885.1. NCBI lineage: Eukaryota > Viridiplantae > Streptophyta > Magnoliopsida > Poales > Poaceae > Lolium > Lolium multiflorum. The sequence goes on along the minus strand of CM061753.1, from coordinate 276,968,206 downwards.
TAATAATGTAATGGCGCAGCCCCCGAGTATTCGGGTGTGGCGAAAGTAAACGATAATTGACTCTCAGAAAAGTAACACTTAGCTTTATATCAGGCGAATGTGCGCTGTCGATTTTCAGCGAACGAGCCCCGAGCATGCGACTGCGTGTGGAGAAGTAATCAGAGCTTGTTCCGATCTGAAGTTGTATTGGGGCGCATAAATCTGATGATCCTTGTGTCTGAAAATATCGAGTTCGTGACGGACGAGACCCCGAGGTTAAGCCTCCACGGTCCATCGTTTTACTTACTCGAGTACGTGGTTCACAATGACTCGAAAAGTAATGTCGACGATCATCTGTGCTGCTTGGGAGATAGACTATACATGTTCCGTCAGTCTAGTTGCATCAAATCGAGACATCTACTCTAATCTTATCCAGGTTAGACAATCACACAAAATATCAGACAAACATATATCCGCATGGAAGATTAGATCAAAACGGTAAGTAAAACAATAGTTTCGCACGGATGGCTAGGTGCAAAGGAAATAAACACCCAGATGACTGAGATGAGTAATACGGAGAGAGAGAAGATTGAGAGAGAAAAAACTCATCTGTAATGTACCATACGTGTACGCATGTTTGTTTGCCCAAGCAAGGCATACGTCCACGATCCTCTTGCTCTGGCCGTCGGCCGCCATGGCTACGTTGTCCGCACGTTGATGCTTAATCCTTGGATCAAATCTCTGATCGGCCGCTCGTGTTGAAATTGAATATAGAAAAATTGTTGTTGACGAAGGCCATGCTGGACGATATCCATGGATCCAGCCGACTGAAATTTGGCTGGCAGTCGAAGTAAAAATTTCCGATTTCCGATCTTGTTGATGATGCTGCTTACGAAGAATCCCGCCCGGATAACGAAATCCAGTCGCCGCGATTTCCCACAGACGGCGCCAATTGGCGAGGGATCACCTCGGCAATGCCTACGGATTGTAGACTAGAGTTTCGGGAGAGAGCGACGATGGAGATTCCGGGGACGAGATTAGGCACACGACGTACCCAGCTTCGGGTCCCCTCGGTGGAGGATCCCTACGTGCTGCTAGCAATCCACTATATGATGATATGTATGTTTACAGGGTGCCGCCATAGGCGGGGTTATGTTGTCTATATTCTGTCAATCTATTGGCCTCTCTATTTCGGGTGCCCTGGCTAGCTTTATATATGCAACCAGCCTAGGGTTTTACAAGAGTCCTAGTCGACTACTTCTTCGGGTTGCCTTGTTGGGCCTTCTCCATATTTGGTCTTCTCCATATTGGGCCGAGCCAGGTATACTAATAATGGGTATCCGAAGGGTATGCCCATGTCACTAGGTGCCCTCCTCTTCTCCTTAGGCTTGCTATGCTTCATTATGAGTGAGAGGGAACCAGGGGACCATTTTGTGTAGGTTGGGGTAGGTTAGGAGTGGTGTAGGACACTATTTCAAATAGTGTCAAATAGTGTCATATTTGAATTTTGCCAAATTTGCCCAATATTGATTGGGTTCAAATGGTTACAAATTTTGAAATGTGTTGCTTTTATTGAGTTGTAAATGATCAGAGACAAGGAGAGGTGGTGGTGGAATTTTTAAAATTCCAAGAATTTCCAAAATGCTAAGTGTGAGATTGTTCAAATTAATAAAAAGTTCCAACTTTGCATGTGTGTAGATTTTAATCCAAAATGAATTTGGCATAGTTGTCTTTACAGAAAGTGTTCACCTTGATGTCCTCTTGGATGACAGGCCAAGAGTTGAGAAGGTTTAGTTTAAATTTTTTGAAATACAGGGGCTCAAAGTAGTGACCAGATTATAATGGGCAGATTTGACCATCATTCCATGTGACCTCATTTTTCCTTTGAATTTGATTTAATTGGTGTTTCTATGATTCACAAAGTTGTAATATGTGTTTAGTAATGTATTCCAACTAATGGTGAAGACCAAATTGGTCTAGGGTCAAAATTTATAAAAATGGCATAAAGCCTATGTGAGGGTTTTAGGGTTTTAGCTTTTGATTTTATTCTCTTTCATTCTATTTGCTTTGTGATCTTCACTTGATCACATTAGGGTTTTTAGGTTTTAACACACACACAAGGTAACAAGCATCATGGCATATCACTCAAATGCACAAGTCCTATGCATGGCACTATATGTAAGAAAAAGTTTTTGTTGGTTTGAAATTTTGCTCTCTGGAATTCTTCTAATTTTCTTTTATTGAAATTTGGGATGTTACAAGTTTCGCCACTATTGTGAGATTTGAAGCTGGGTAACTTGTGTCTAACCATCCCAATAGCTCCCCACCTTGTGCCCACCCCCCTCTCTCTATATCTCTATCTCTATCTCTATCTCTATCTCTATCTCTATCTCTATCTCTATCTCTATCTCTATCTCTATCTCTATCTCTATCTCTATCTCTATCTCTATCTCTATCTCTATCTCTATCTCTATCTCTATCTCTATCTCTATCTATATCTCTATCTCTCCATGCCGTGATGTACCCTTCATGGTGTTCTCGTCCTTCACATAACGACAACAGGGTCCGAATGCGACTGTGAAGTGGAGTTCGAGGCATGAACGATCGATGGAGTAACCATATCGTGTCCCACCACCTTCTCATCCGATGCCTTAGATACTCCCAACATAATGCATGATCTACATCAGGTGCATGCAATTGGGGCCGACCTATGCAACAACATGATCTCTTGAATGCCTTTGAATTGCTACGCCGAGAACGCTAGCGGATATAAAGATGACGATCGCATCGTCGATGTAGTGGATCACAGTGAAGACGTGGTAGGTTGCGGCCATGACGCCTTCTCCAAGAACTGACCGAACATAGGCATAGACGTTCCTAGTAGAGAATAGCTTAAATAGGTCATCTGATCTGCGGCGTGGCAAGTTATAAACACGCCACAACTAATATTGGTGGTGTGGGGCATGCTACACCACCTATATGGTCCTACCCCTAGCATGGCGTAATAAGTGCCACACCACAAGAATCTGTGCCCCACCGGCCAATCCGGTTGCAAAACCTTAGTGGCGTGGCATTTTGTAAACACACCACTAAGTTTTTTTAATCCGTGGCGTATTTTTATTACCAAGCCACAAATGTATTTTTTACCAGTGTTTTTCGTAATATGACGATACTAATTATATCTAAAGAAAAAAGAAACAAGGGAGAGTCCGCCCAAGGGCTAGGCCTCCAATGACATGGTGAAATTGGTCATGCCACGAGTAGGCCCACGCCAACCATGGCCTCATCCCTGGCCCTCTTGCCGCATCGTTCACGAAAAAAGAGAAATGAACAGCCGGACAGATCTCTCCCTCACTCTCCCCTTCTGCCCATTCTCCGGGAATGCACTGCCGCCACGCTCCCCCTCCATTACCCATTCGCGCTGCTCCGCCCTACCTCTCACCCTCGCCCAACCCCTCTTGATCTACTGGTCCCATGCCGCCAAACCCCGTGGATCCTCTGCCTCGAATCCGCCGTCCCCGCGCCTCTCCATTCGTCCCGCACAGTCACAACCCAGGAGATCTGCATCCTCAAAGCCCCTTCTATACCCACGCCTCTCCGCTCGTCCCCGTGCCGCCACGGCCTCTCTCTGCTCGTCCCTGCTTTGCCACCGTCCCATCGCTCATTGAGTCACGCCGCCTCTCTCTGCCCTCCAAAATTAGTAAGTTTTGTAGAATTATTTGTAGTAGATTTGTGTATAATTATTTGTAGCAGTGTAACATAGTAGTGTAGAAATTGTAGTTTAAATTTGTAGTATCAATTGTGTAGAAACTATCAGCGTATAATGTAGCAGTGTAGAAATTGTTAGTGTGTAGAATTTATAGTAGTGTAGAATTGTAATAGTGTAAAATGTAGTATCAATTGTGAAGAAAAATGTGTAGTAATTACGAACTTTTATCTTGCAGCAACAATGGATCCGAATCCTCCGTGCACCACAGATGGTGCAATAACGTCAAAATTGCCACTGAGCTTCCTAAAAACATGATCACCCTGACGGTATGAATATTGTTGTGCCAAAATTTCTACAATATAGTAGTAGGCAACTATATATATATATGTATGTCAAAAAATTTGTTCTGTAATAATTGCTTTCCTATGTTTTTGGTAAGTGCATCCCCTGCAGCTCAACAAGGTGTGCCTTCTTGGACCATCTGAACGTGGACATTCATACACTAGGATCATTTGAGGTGATTATAATTGAGTTCTCATGGCCTGTGGATGGGTTCAGGATTCAAGTCATGAATGAGGCTAACTGTATCAATTTCGGTTGTCTTGTATAGGAATCATTTACATACCGATACGAGTTGGACCCATGGGTGGAAGTCCATGTTGTATCTCGACAACCAGTTTCACCATATGTACTTCCAGTAGGCTCACCTGAAGAACACATCATCTTGTGACTCTGAAGAGCTCCCTCCCCGAGCATTACCTGACGTGTTGTTTCTTTATGAGATTTCTAATAGTACTTAGCTAGGTTGTACATGTTTTATCTTCTATGTCTAGGAATATAAATCACTATGATGTCGATGTAGTGGACAACATGTATGACTGTGTCTCCAGACTTCCAGATGATGTTAGCTCCTATTCTATATATCTTGTATGTTATGCTGCTGTGATATAATTAGTGTTGATGACTTTTTTTCTTCTTATGAAAAATCATTTTGTGGCATGGCTAGGTCACCCCACAAATACAAAAAAACACATGTGGCATATTTCAGGCACGCCACATGTATTTGACATACCTGTGACGTGACTGAGACACGCCACAGGTACCAAATACCACGGACGTGACATCAATGACATGCGAAATCCATGCCACTAAGGGTGGGTTTTCCACACAACTTCAAAGATTTTCTCTACTAGTGTGTGATCCTTCACCGTGAAAGAGGACATGGAGTGTTCTTGCTGACCATGGATAGCCACGGCGCCTCTTCGCTGCAGTTGAAAATCCCCGCTAGTTGCAACCACCTGAACTGCTCGTTGTGCGCACTGGTTGATGCTCCGCTACCCTCCTCCATCTCCATGGTGGCCGAAGAAGAGATACACATCAGTAGCCTTCGCTGCACATGCTCAACCTTGTGCTTATTGATGGGATGCGACATGTAGAAACTTTTTAGTAGCCACAAGTACACCACCACCACCACCTTACAGATCTTCACGGTTGGCTAGTCCACGCCGCTCTCCTACACCAGTAGCATGCATCCCAATGGCATAATTCTATGCCTCAGTAGGACGCTGAAGTCCCTACTAGAGGAAAACCTACCAGAACTACACCTAGTATTTACACTACAAGCTCCGAGGCCTTTCCTCATCACATCCCGACTGGCAACACCGCAAATAATAGCTTTGGGTCGGCTCGGTTCTCCGCTGCTGAATCTCAACTAGTGTAGCATGAGGGAAATAGGAAGGGATAAGAATAGGCTCCCAAGTGAAGGGATCTTTTTTAAATGCGAAGATCTAGAATAGACGCGCAATCTCCTCGAAAGAGCTAAGTGCATAGACTAGGGTAAATTGGGATACACCTTCATGGACCATTCAAAAAGATGTACCTATAAAACATTAATGTCGCACTATCACTTTATGGAGAATCATGCCTCATGTGATCTTTGTGTCCTTGAAGTTTAGACCGCTCGATGGAAAACCTATGAGTAACTGTTCGAGAGCCCCCACTCGACATATGGTTTATCCTATAGTTTCATGGATGATCTGAAAATTTATGAAGAAACTAGCTGGGCAAAAAATTCAGAGACCAGCTCTAGCAAGATGGTGATTAGCTAGTGATGACACCACAAGTGTTGAAACTTAACGTCGACATGGAAGTGTCGAAGTCAACGGTTCGTGGGTATGTTGGTAAGTTTACCTTCATAGAAATAGGTATACCACGACACATCGGCAATCATTCTCTAGGTATGTTGGATGCATCGACTTTGTAGGCCTTGGCGTGCCTCGAAGCATTGTCTCTTGCAAGCGATCTTCAACTTTGATGCATAAAGGTATCCTCTAAATGTCTAGGTGTTTTCAACGATGTTATGAACAATTCCTTAGCTTCATATAATATCATCATGAGGGAGATTAGTATTCTGCAGTCACTCTTCTCAGAAATATTTTCAAACCATGAAAACAAAAACTTATTCACCGATTCTAATACCTATGCTCATAACACCCAGTCACTAGATGTCAGACGCTATTTGTGGCTCTTTCAACAGCTCAATGCGGTTTTAGCAATAAGTTTACCCATGTTGGTAATTTAGTTACATACCTATTATAATTAGTGATAAGCTAAATCGGAGGTAGAACTTGGATATTAACATACAAAATATTATTTGGGTTTTCATATGGAATATCTCAGGGTCTATCATAAAAACCAAACCCCTCCTTCTTTTTAACTCACATGCAAATAAATAAATATTTTTGTATGTAAAAGATTTTATAGATGTAAAAATGAGGCGATTCAGAATAAATAGTCACACTAAATCAATAATACAATACTAATATGCTCCGCTCCACTTTATCTATCAACTCATATGATATAGTTCACTAAATTAGGAAGGAAATAGAAACGGAAAATCCAATATTTCTGCCTTGTGGTACTTAGTTTGCAACAAAACAAGTATTTTATCACTACGAAGTTATGGTAAAGAACTCCATACAATGGCAATTGAGGAGTGTAATTAACAACGGACCAAGTAAACTAACACACTACTCACACAAATCAATAATGCTCCACCAAAATGAAAACTTGTGGAAATAATTAGGAAATGCAAAACTTTGATGCACACTTAAGAAATCATTGTGTAAAAATACCACTCAGATAACTTCTAAGGACCCTAGGATACACTCTAAATGCAAATTGCCACAGACCTATCGATGCTAATAAATATGTGCTCAATGGAGGCACACTTTTTTTGAGGTTCAGGAGGCACACTACTTAATCAATAGTCTAACGGAAGCCATACATATAAATCACTAGTGGGTTAAAATAAGCTAGAAATTAATTTTTAGTAATTAATTATTTAAAAAAGGCGAGAAATAAATATTAAATGAATTAATAGGTTAAGATAACCCAATGATATATTATTATTAATTAGTTGTTTAAAATAAGCCTTGAATTAATTATTATTACCTATGAATGGTGAAAAGAGTTTGTATGTTAGATTATATTTTACAGTCTAAGTTGTCTGTGAAGTCTTTTCATTATCTCATTTCGAATGGTTTGGTATTTATTTCTTATTCTAATCCAATTCATGACCAATTTTCTTACATTTAGAAATAATCAAGACCTTCATTTATTCCGCGATGTCATCACTTGATAGGTCATTGTGTTTTATTTGTCTCGATAGTTTACAAATGGCTTAAATTTTTATCAATCTCTTATACAGTAGAAATACATAGACTGAATATAAATATTTGGTACCATTGAAATTTATATAGGTTAAATTTGAATGTAAATATGATGACCGTTGTTTTCATTTTCAATTAAATTTCACCAAATTTTTGAAAATTTAGTCATTTATATAGGTAAAAAATATTATTTCACAAATGAAGTTGAAATAATATCAGGAAAATTCAAAGTTATATCAAATATCCACAAACTTTGGTGGATTGCTGTCAAATGAATAATTTAGCTGAATACAAACCAAAATAGTCAAATTCGTGGAATTGTCGTTAGTGAATTCTTGTGGTTATATTTTTGAAAAAATTGCAACCACTTTAGGGGATTAATTTAAACATAAATTGAACTTTAAAAGTTTCTCTTATACATGTTACCTGAGGTATTTGAAACATAGACAAACGTTTCCCATCAGAAAAAATTATTTGGAGGGCAATCGACGATAGCTTTTGCCAATAAATTAGAATAACCAAAATTGAATAGAATATGCTTCAGAGTATTTGGCAAGCAAAATGTATATATGCATGTGGGTGTGTGTGAAAAGTTGAAGTACTACATATATTACACGTGTCACGAATCTGTTGGATGCTTGGTCGATATCAATAAAGAACAAGCGACAAACCATCTCTCACGCGCTTATTATGTCAGTAAGACTTTTCACGCGCGCAAATATTTTCCGTGTACCAATGAGCTTCTTTCCTTTCTAGGGTTTCTATCTAAACGTCTTTTCCAGTAATGGTTCCACGTACGGAAGGTCCCGACAAATAAGATTAATAACGAGCTCTTAGGGTTTCTATCCAAAATGTTTTGGCGCCAACGACCATATCTAATGGCAAAAAAATACATTTGAATTTATCTTAAAGAATGCAAAACATGGACAGTGAAAATATATTTTAAGAAGTCTAGGGTTAGTAAATAATCCCCGTCACAATTTTATCCATTAACATGGCGCCAAGTTTAAATTTCCCCGTGTTTTTCATACCTAAGGGGTAGCACCTTAAAAAAACTCCATCAATTGTCATGCAGACTTCTCTTAGACCTAGATACCACCATTTGTGGAAAATGGATGAGCTGTAGACTCGAATAATACTAACAAGCGCTTAGTTTGTGATGAGCATCCCCTTAAAAACAGAAGAGACAATACTTACAATGAACAATATTTTTTTTATGATTTAACACAGGTGAGCGTGAGTCATAATCAGATATATATCCAAGTATATTAGTCCGAGGGATATTATTAGAACCCATGACTCAATATACTCTCATAAAAATGTTTTATTTCTTCAACATAAAGAGAGTTGTAATTTGAGTATGGACACATCGATTGCTACAATGTTCTGTGATTATTCTTGTTGAATGAAACTAATCTAGAAGGCAATCCATTAGTATAAGGTTTCTTGGTCATTTTGGCATTTGTGTTGTTGTTCAGATAGATGTTGTAACTAAACAAAGATTCATGGTGTGACTACCCAAAGATTTGATAGAGATCAACAATCATGCCTGCTTCAAGATTAAAACTTGTAAAGCCAATCTATGGATTGGATTTCCAATTATCATTTTATATTAGTTTAGGTCAAAAGGTTACAACAAACCTGGTCACGATCTTCTGAAAAATCGTGTGCTTGGAAAGTATGAGTATGTATTCTGATGATTTAGTTGTCTTTTTATCCTTGGATCTGATTTCCTTAAATTGGTGAATGCTCTAAACAAACGCTGAAAAATAACTTGAGACTGATTTTTTTTTGGATCAATCATGCGCCCGAGTAACTCGATACAACCTCTCTCGAATGTCCAAGAGCAGAAGATTTAGGGAGATAATTACATAGCTGATCATGTGTTAGCACCGTATACCAGACAAGTTGGGGATTGCACTTTCAGAATTTCCATTTGCCTTCTTTTGTATTTCTTGGTGATCCCACCAATTTCTTTCTTGGACTTGCATATTTCTTATTTACCTCAAAGCAATAATCTGAGATGCAACAACTAACACCATAGATGTTTCACTAGTTGGGTAAACATATTGCATGACTGGTAAACAAGCGAAACAGTACATGAGTAACATTACATCATGGCAACAGCCTGACTTACATTACATGACGGTGGTAAACAACACGAGAGTAAACAGATTACATGATGGAATCACTTAAACAAGTACGAAAATGAAGGATCTAAGAAAAGAACAGATACATAGATACTGAGATCGCCAATGGAGTAAGCATTGCAGACATCCATATGGGATCGGAGATCCAGAAGGGTAGAGTCCCGCTCGGCCTTCAATTTGCTTTCTTGCCACGCATCATCAGCATATCATTGCTCCAATCTCCGGCCAGAAGCAGGTCCCATCCCCTCCGCGCGCCGATTCCGGCGCCTACAGACCGCCGAGGTCGGCGAAATTGAGCGGGTCCTTGGTGCTGGGGGAGAAGTTATCCCCAGAGAACCCCACGCCAGAAGCACTAGGGGTACGGATGTTGGGAGGGAGGATGAAGGGCTCGGGTGTCCTGAGCATCAGGCCTGTACGGATGGAGGAAGAAGCAGAATCCCCGAGAGGGGGATCCGTCGTGGAGCTGAAGCAGGTCTCCACCGAGCTCGCCGGCACCGGTGCCACGTTGCGGATCTGCGGGAGGCCGAAGAGCTCACGGAGGCTCATCGGGTGGGAGGCGAGTTGGTTGGCGACCCAGCCCCTGATGGTGAACCGCTTGGGCGCGGTCATCGTGGCTCCAGGCGCCCGCTGAACGAGCCTCGACGGATCAAGCAGGAACGGGCGCACAGGGAACGGTACGGGCTCGCTCGGGGGCGCCTTGTAGGAGAAGGTTGCCGGTGCCGGTGCAGGGGGAGCTGGTGGAGGCAGTGGAGGCGATACGGGGTAAGCGGGACCGCGGCGGCCAGGGGCTTTTGTTACCTTGTCGATGAGGTCGTAAGGCGGAGGGTAGTCGAAGTTGGTCTTGGCCTTGGATCCGTACACGCTCTTGGCAGCCAGGTCGTAGGCGCAGGCGGCGACCTCCTCGTCGGCGTACGTCCCCAGCCACTGCCGCTTCTTGGACCCAGGTACATTGATCCCCGCCCCGTACCTGCCCGACGGCAAGTAAGACACGCCGCGGAACTTCATCCTCCTTACCGGAGCCCCGGCTTCCATCACGCGCTCCCGCTCCCTCACCGGCGCCGGCGCCTTCCTGGCGAGCGCGGCGGCTTGGCGCTCCCGCATAGTCTCCATGGAAGCGCACAGAGTGACGGAGGGAGATTTGTCTAGATATGCTACGAGAGATAGAGAGAGAGAGGGGCGAGTACGAGTGTGTGTGAGGCACAAGCCGAGGACGGGGCGTTTTAAAGGCGCAGGAGGCTTGTCACCGCGCGGCGCAGCCCAGTCTGGCGTGGCGTCTACAACAGCTGTCGGCTAGCTACGTGCATGGCCTGCATGCCTTGCCACACCTCATGATGACTGGGCGTAATTAATACATACTCTCAATTTTATCTTTTGTTTATACAATAGTAATATATATTGTTTTTCTCTTTATCTTTGGATACTTAATTATACGATGATCCAGGACAAAATCCTAGGCGTGAGGAGTAAAAAATCCATTTTGTTATCTTTTCTTACAAAATAGATTTGGTAAATATTTTCGTGATATGGTAGATATTTCGTAAATATTTACAATATACATAGCTGGAAATAATAATATAGTATCTCTATAATAACAAAGCTGGATAAATCATCACATTAATCAGCACAATCAATGGTATGTATTACCTCTCCCAAAACAAGCGGCTCAAGTTTATTTAGATAAGGATGCTATATAAAAGTGATCTTTGCTTGCTCCTCAACGCCCCAAAGCACTTTTAATGCGTGGATGATCACTGCCAGCTCATAAACAATATCTTGGACCCACCTTTTAGAACTTTTACTTGTTTGACAGAAATTTTCTCTTCCAATATTTTTCCATTGATTTTCTTGACAATTCCCAACAATAAATTCTCATTTTAGCAACCTTTTTTACAGTATTTTTTCAATTCCACACATTAAATCCTCAGATTTGGCAAAAAAAATTGACAATAATTTATCAGTGATCTAGTAATAATTAATTTTCACCAGTAATTCCATAGCACTAATTTCTGAAGAGCTTTTCTTCAACGCCATTTCGGCACACGAGTGGTAATTGTCTAGCGGTAGTTCTTCCGTACCTCTACTTAAAAAAATACTAATAGTAATAAATCTTCACCGGTAATTCCATAGCATTAATTTCTCAAGAGCTTTTCTTCAACGCCGGCCACGCAGCACAGCCCGCTTTGGCACCGCATGACTGGGCGTAATACTTACTCTCAATTTTTTTTATTAATATATATTGTTTTTCTTCTTTATTTTTGGATTTTGTATGAGGATCTAGGACAGATCCTAGGCGGGAGGACCAAAAATTTATAACCTCTCCCAAAATAAATTTCCCAAAATTAAATGTTATGATTTTTTTGAAGATACTGTGATGATTTATCCAGCTTTGTTATTATAGAGCTATTATATTATTATTTCTAGGCACGTTATTAAAAAATATTATTTTAATAACGCGCCTAGAAATTTCCAGGACAGAATCCTAGGAGTTATCCTAGGCGCGTTATCCAGCTTTGTTATTAAAAATCATAACAAATTCATAACCTCTCCCAAAATAAGTTTCACAAATTTTTTTGGCAAACTATTTTAAGTACTACATATAAAATTTGAGCAACCTTGCTCGCTCCTCAGCGCTGCAAGGCACTGTTCTTGCGCGGATGAAGCGCATGAACAATGTATAGGGCCTGCTTTTTACTTTTTGACAGTAACGTCCCCTTACAATTATTTTCAGAGATTTTCTTGACACTTCCACACACTAAATCCTCAGCTTTGGCTATTTTTTTGACAGTAATTTATCGGTGATCTAATAGTAATTAATCTTCACCAGTAATTACATAGCAGTACTTACTCAAGAGCTTTTCTTCAGCGCTATTTCGGCACATGAACGGTAATTTTCTAACGGTGGTTCCTTCGCATCTTTACATAAGAAAACCGTTTTATCGGTCATATATTCTTTTATCCAGAAAAAATACTAATGCATACTCTAATAGGAATATATATATATATATATATGTATGTCAAAAATATTTGTTTTTTAATAATTGTTTTCCTATGTTTTTGGTAAGTGCATCCCCAGCAGCTCAAGGCGTGCCTTCTTGGGCCATCTAAATGTGGACATTCATACACTAGGATCATTTGAGGTGATTATAATTGAGTTTTCATGGCCTATGGATGGGTTCAGGGTTCAAGTCATGAATGAGGCAAACCGTATCAATTTTGGCTCTCCTGTACAGGAAGCATTTACATACCGATATGAGTTGGACCCATGGGAGGAAGTCCATGTTATATCTTAACAACCAGTTTCACCATACCTACTTCCAGTACAGTCACCCGAAGAACACATCATCTTGTCACTCTCAGGAGCTCCCTCCCAGAGCATTAGCTGACGTGGTGTGTCTCTCTGAGATTTCTAATAGTACTTAGCTAGGTTCTATATGTTTTATCTTCTATGTCTAGGAATATATATCACTATGATGTCGATATAGTGGAGAACATGTATGGCTATATCTACAGACTTCTGGATGATGTTAACTTCTATTCTATATATCGTGTATGTTATGCTGCTGTGATAAATAGGTGTTGATGACCTCTTTTTTATTCTGAAAAATCAGTTTGTGGCATGGCTAGGTCACCCCACAAATACAAAAAACACATGTGGCATGTTTTAGGCACATCACAAGTATTTGACATACATGTGGCGTGGCCGAGACACGCCATAGGTACCACATACCACTGACGTGACATCAATGCCATGCCAAATCCACGCCCACTAAGGGTGGGTTTTCTACACAACTTCAAGGATTTTCTCTACTAGCGTGTGATCCTCCGCCACGAAAGAGGACCTCTTCAACTCCACATCCACGACGCGCAAGTAATCCAATTCCCAATGTGGAGAGGAAGACATGGTCCGCCTGGGCAACTCCGAAGAAGATGACGCCTCTGCTTCCGCCTCCCTGCAAACATGAGAAGCAGACATACCTGCGCTAGACAATGGTTGTTCCAAGGAACACCTTTCCCAGAAATAGGACGCTGGCGTAAGGACACCAGACCGATCCAAAGATCAAGCCAACATGATCTAGTCGCCATTTGTTCGACTTGAGGAATGGAATCCCTACACCTGAGGTGTTCCCACGATCCGGGTTGTGGACTTCCCATATTGATATTACTCAATAACGTTCTTAACTGGTAGCTATGAATGTAACTCTTGGGCCACCTATGAAGCAAGCCGCATTACGTGGATCGACCAAGAAGAAATTTACTCCAACATCAAAGAGATGTTCTTTGGGCCCTCTAGTGTAACTGGCATGCCGAGTAACTGGCTTGCGGCTTATGGTTAGAAAATAGACTTGGAGATCACGTCACATTAATAGATTTCTCATAGGTCTCCGGGAGCGAGCATGCATTTCTAGAAGCCCGCCTATCAGTGTTGAGTGATTCTTATGGAAATATGTCTGTCTAAGCTTGAGCCAACAGTGTCACATAGTTAAGAGAGTGAACCCAGCCGGATGAGATCCGACTAACCGAAGCCGACTCAGTGGAGACTTAAGCGGACTTGTACACTTGTCAATGGGTTGGACCCACTTTAACTAGGTAAGGGTATTGGGGATGCGGGGAAAATAGGAGTGTGCCCTCACCCTCTCCCTATATAATGGATAAAGAAAGGTCGGCCAACACGATATATTGCCGGAAATGTAGATTCCTATCTCCCTCGTCGTTGGCGGTGGAAAAGAGGCTAGTACCTCCCCGTCACCATTTCACGTTGTACGTGTGTGAACCTGCTGAGGTGCCATACCCGCCGTGCTCTAGGCATCAGTGTTACCTGAGTCGGAGAAGGAAAGCAAGCTGGGGACGGAGCAAGGTCGCTAGAGTTTATGTGTTGACCAACAAGGAAACGAGGAGCTGTCCAAGACGAGTATGAGGACAACACTGCGCTGAGCGATGTACCACTTACTTCCGGATTGGCGCGTCTAGAGGTAAGAACCGTGACCTCTCACCTGAGAAGGATCCTCGGTGGCATATCGCTGCAGCCGGATGAAGAATGTTTTGTTCCCATTTGTACTCCGAAAACGAGACACAACACTTTTAGCTTTAATTTATCTTAGGATGCCAAAGTATTACGATATATACATCATGATACTTACAACCATGCAAAGTTCTAGGCCATGCTAGATCTCTTTGAAAAAAAAGCTCCAAACAAATTAAAGAAGGCTAGCTTATGCTTCATGAATAATAGCTAACACCCAATGTGAAGTCCAAGATTAATATGAAATTATAAAATATTTAATCTCCAAAATATTCAACAAATTCTGTTCTCCATCTTCCACTAAAATAATTTAGTTATGTACTCTATTAGTTGAATGTTAGATGCAATGTTACTGTGTGAAATCAATATTGTAGAACTTGAGGTTAATCGGCATACAATTTTTTTTGGATTTTCCATATAAAATATTTGAACTGGATCTGTCTTGAAACAATCGCATCTACTTTTATATTTGTACTTAGATGCTAATATTTGAAATGGTTGTATAACTTGCATTTTAAAAATAACATATGCACATCCTACACTAAATAATTATAATCATTGACTACTATATGATCCAATCCAATCATATAACCACACATATGATAAGGTCTACGAAAAGTAGCAATGAAAAAAAGGAGAAGTCCAATAACTGTTGCTGCCACGTGGTATTTATCTTAGAAAACATTATTTAATAGCTACGACATCATGAGGAAAAACTTTCAGCCGAAGATGATTGATACACAATTAGAAAGCATAAAAGTAAAACACCATAATACTCACAAATCTACAAGCTGCATGCAATGGATGTGTGACCCAATGTTGTAATAGATCAAATTCTTGCTAACCAAAAAATGTCTCGGAAAAATTCTTTAATAGAGAACTTCAATGTGTTTACAAATTTTTTGTTTACAAATTTGCACATAAATTTCGTGAGATACATCAACATGCGTTCTATACACAAAGAAGGAATGAATATAATTGATGTTAACAAAATATTGTAGATCAAATATACCCAAAATAAAGTTTTAACAATTAGTCATTTAAAATAAGCCATTAATTTATTCCAGATAATGAGCTATTTAAAGAAGGTACAAATAAATCCTTTTCAATAAGAGGTCTAAGATAAGGCATAAAGCACTTCTTGTTAATGATTGGTTCAAAAGGACACGTCTGTTTAATTCTATTTGCTACAGATGGTGGGATTAATTTATTCATAACTACAATAATGATGATTTATGCATTGATGTTCATTTGAAGAAAATAGTCATCTCCAAATTCTCTCCCTTATCTCATTTAGAAAAATTGACGTCTATTACTTGTTTGGATCCTACGCTAGATCCATTTCATCAAAAGTAAGTCAACATTCCAAAGGAACCAAGAACTTCATAGAGATAACAATTAGTACCTCACATGATAGATCTATGCAATAGTAATTTTTGTATAAAAATATGCAACCAGACACTTCAAATTCTGTTTAAATCATGTACCACAAAAATACATTGATAAAAATTATAGTATTTAGCACCATCTGAATTTATCTTAGTGAAAAATTCATTGAAAATAATTCAGGCAATATCATTTTCAACTAAATTTTACCATAGTATTGAAACATAACTAATTTTAGTAGGTTCTGGATATTTTTTTCACACATGACTTTGATTTGAGTTCAAGAAGAATCCAAACTGTTATCAAATATTCCGAAACTTGTATCAAAATACATTTAAATGAAGAACTCAGTCCAATCATTTTGGAAAAACAAAAGCCAAAATAACAAAACTTTTGGAATTTCTGTAGATTATTTATTATTGATATTTATGAAAATAATATGTCTAACCATAAAAAAGCCTAAACTGAATTTCCTGAAACTATGTTACACATCTTAGATAAATTGTTGTCAATATGTGAATATGGCTCGTTAAGATAATACGGCTAGTCGGTAATGCACTATAACTTATTGCCTCTAAAGGTTAAGAGCAAAAAATAGAGTAGACTTTAATTTATTGTACAAATTGACGCCGACCCAATTATGTCATTCATTTTAGTCAATGTATGAATACATGTTTTTGTGTGTGCGCGAAAAATTGATGTATGAAAAAATACACGTGTCATGAATGCATGCATGGTCGATACTGGTATAAAGAACAAACAAAAATCATATGGCGTGTGCATGCTTAGTATGGTAAGACTTTCCACGTGTGCAAACATTTTCTAAGAACCAATGAGCTTTTTCAGTTTCTAGGGTTTCCGTCTAACGGTTTTGTCGAGTAGCGTTGTTCGAGAGTGTCTGAAGCTTTCCGCCAATGAGCGCAATTATGAGGTTGGGGGGAGCACGTCAGCAGAGATCAAGTCCCGATCTCTGGGGCCATGCAGCGTTCGATAGATCGTTATGGTGCTTTATCCGGAACATGAGTGGCATGGGAATCCTCCCTTGGATAGGCATGCACCTTTGCCTCTTCCGTGTCTCGAATAGAGGGAGAAGCTAGCGGAAGGGCGTGAATGGAAATACAAAAAAATTATGGTAATGGCTAGGACAGCGTAGGCCATATCCCTTAGTCCGCTGACCGGGTGAAGATACCAATACCCAGGAGCCCCGGCGGGTTCCGTAACACGGCAGACCGATCTACGAGACGAAGTGGCCCATGATAGAGCCTGGTCCCAGGCAGAGTCTCTGTCCGCGATGCATAAGATATAGCAGGTCGAAGTGCATCCTAGGCCGTTGTAGTCGTATCCACTTGTGATACAAGAGGAGGGCCATGGCCTAGGAGCTGGAGGAGGAGAGAGAGAGGAGATCCAGGAGAGCTCAAGTCATATAGCTAGCAACAAGATGTGGACAAGATCGAAGATAGAGAAAAATAAAGAACTACACTAGCAGAGAGAGAGGTTCTCGAAGATCTTCCTTCATAGGAATCCGGACAAGATATTCTCCTCCGTTGTAATCCCATGTTCTTCCAAAAACAAATCAATACTAACCATACAAGCAAAACTAGGGCTGTTAGCCCTCCGGCGGCTTGAACCTGCATAAAATCCTTGTGTGTGTTCCTGCGTGTTTGCATATTCATCGACATCAGGGAGGAGGGAAGAAACCTTAGACATTGGCTGGACAACCCCATACCGAAAAAATAAAGAGGGTGGAAGTGTACTTGGTGTGCCTGATGTCAGAGTTCCAAATATCGACAACTTCATAACTATTTGTCCATTTTTTAGATCAGTCGTTACTTCTTTATTTCTTATATTTGCTGTTATTGTTTAAAATTTAATTTACTATTTGGTACCACTTTTACTCCCACCAATCCAAAGTATTCCTAAAGCATAATTATATGAATTTAATAGTAATTTCAAGAAAAAAATGGTAAATCTAATGGAATGTGTATACCCGTACACAAAAAAAAATATGATGAAAAATGTCTTCTATATAACAATTTCCATATTTATTACTCCAACAAAAAGTAATAAAAACATATGTCTAATTTGCAATTCATCACCCACATATATAGTCTGGTAAGAGTACATGCTACTACGAAAAACATGTACCACTTTTCTATTGAAATTAACACATACACACTAGTAGATCGAGTCTTCTCACACGGCTGAAATGGCCCATTGCACACGGTAAATGTAACCGTCACAAGGCGTGGGTGGGAGATACTCCAAAACAAAGAACACGGTTTCCAAAATAAAGCACACGGTTTTCCATAACCGTGTGCGACGGGGTCCAATGTCACACACGGCTCATTACATGAAATCGTGCACGATAGGCTGATCTATCACACACGGTGCTCACTATTCGACCGTCAGAAAACTCGAAGATCGCAAACGCTGTGGTTAATTTTGGCGTATGCATTTCAGAGAGATGGCACATTTTTTTAATGAGCCGTTTGGTTTCTGCTAGCCTTGTTGACGTTTCATATATGCAACAAGAAATGCCCAGCTATCCCAGTAGCCCATAACTCAACATCGAAAATCACAATAAAGTAACAAAACTCATTTGTACTTGATTGTGCATTTTATACACCACATGTACACATGTATTTCAACATAGATTAACTGCTAGCTATATAAATGAGAGTTCTACAGAAATAATTCTTGATTACGTTATTGTCTTCATGCAACAGTCAACCTTCATGAGAACCTTCAGTTGTCTTCTTTTCACCTTTGCGATATTCTGGCAACACAGCACAAGACACTCTTAACTAAAATAATGGCTTATGCAGTGCACCAAACCATCACAATAATGACGGTTTCAATCCTTATGATAAGAAGCCGGTATCACATCTGAAACAAACTGCACAAACAAATCTTTGAAGTTAGAATATGAATATACCAAACACATGATAGCTAGACTTAAACTGGTTAAGAAGAAATAATTTAGGGCCTTAGTGATTTAGAGTGAAACAGGAGACACCATTGGCCCGAATCAACCAATCAACTTCGTATGCAGTGTCACCAAAATACAATCTCTGTTCTAGGATGATAGCTATAGTTAACTATAGGAAATGGATTGAATAAATAGTAATGTGCAGATCTAAGGCATGAAATTAATTGTTCTTACACAATGGATCTGGTGAAGCTACGATATACACATGAACATATAAATCAAACAATACACAATGACATAAGTGGTGGAAAATGCTACTATTTAACAAAGTAATTTAATCAAGTTAGAATATGATGCATCCCATAGCTAAGAGTAGATCCGGAACTACATACAACATATAACATATAGAACATGGTACCTGACAAAGGATTAATTTGTCAATGCCTACAGATTGTAGACTAGGGTTTTGCTAGAAGTAGAGGGCAAGTAGATCTCGAAGGTTCAGGCGAAAAGTACTCGACGATTATGAAAACTAGGGTTATGTTGACAGTAGATTCGGTCATTTCTTTGTCCCTCGACTCCCCCTTATATAGGAGGCGGAGCCGAGGATTTCGTGGTACACAAGTTACAGAGTTCGGGAGGGTTTCGTACCCAACCCGTAAGATTACAAATCTCTATCTTTCCTAATACAAACTATCTTTCCTTAACACTAAATGGGCTTCCAAGTCTTCTTATTCTTCGAGTCCGGGCTTTGATTAAACCCCGGGTACCATCTTTGGCAGGCCCATTGGGGATGCCTATGTCGTAGCCCCGAGATTTTTCTTGAATCGAAGAATCAGGGAAAATCTCCAATTTTTACTCATTACATAATCTTTCGATATGTAAACACTATTTTGTACAGGGATAACGGTAATTGGGGCTAGTTCATCTGACGGATCAGGTACTAGTTAACTGCTCTAGTGGCAATCCGCAAAAACCTACTTCAAAATCACGTCCCTGGACATGATCTCGGGATACTGGTGTAAACTTCGACAGGTGCCGCTTAAGGTCTTACCATTCTGTCGAGTCCCGGTCATATTTTATCGGGTACCTAACGCGTCCGTTAGGATTTTTCTTCGTATCTGTTGATACGGAAAATAGTAGCAATCCGCCGTCGGAGACAGTGCCACGCCGCTCGAACGGATCTGGGGTCTTACCTTCGCAAAGTTTTGCGGCATTCAGAGATTTATTCGCGACTTTTAGCGCTCTGAGAATATTTTGTCGAGTGCTTTTCGGCTGCTGGAATAGCACATTTTATCGAATCATATTTGATGACTTATTTTGTCCTCCCGATGGGAGTATATGTAGAGTTATGTGTAACTCGAAATATACTCACTCCTACTTCTTTCTTTTAATGAAAATTCATCGGGCACGCGAACAGCGTTCCCGATGGGAGTAGCCCGAGGCTACAGCCAAGGACTTGTGCTTGGGTGTAGGCTCCACAGATTAGTATCCTTTGCCGCTATATTTATAATCCTTCTCGATATTTTTCTATTTATCGGGTGCGCGACCAGCGCTCCCGATGGGAGCCCCCGAGGCTATGAACAAGTGCTTGCATTTGGTCATAGGCTCTCGTCAATTCTATCTTGTCATACTCGAAATTTTCTCTTTTCCAGAGTAGCCCCCGAGCATTTGGGCAAAAACTTGTATTTGAACAAAGGCTCCCGAAATAATCTTCCATTGTCGATAATATCTCCCAGCTTCATAGTCGAGCTTTTCTTTTACCATGATGACGTCATTGCTGATGAAAGCCACGATTTCTATTTTGGAAACATGCGAAAACCGCTCCTCTCACTGCCTTGTGGGTCCAGATTTGCCATCTGATTGACACGTCGTGCAAGTGGAGGACACACGTCTTCCGCTTTTTCTGGCGCACGCACCATAACTTCCCCAATGTTGAATTACTTTTTTACCTTTGTTGCCACGTGGCTATCATCTGCCACGCATTTTCCTTATCCAATGGTTCATCGTTTCACCTCACCCTTATATAAGATCATCTTCTTCCTCCTTGAGCACTTCCGCTCGCGCCGTCTTTCTTCTTTCATCTGCAAATTTCTTACTGCGATCCACAACCTCTTAAGCTCCTTGCCTAGAAACTACAATCCCTGCGCCATTGTTGATGCCGCCGCGTCGATTGACAAGGCACAACACACCGGACTCCTCCATGGCTGCCGCGGATCTTGGGGCGGCGGAGTGGGAAAGATCGAAGATTTCCACTCAAGATGTCAATTTGCTGAAGAAGTTGGGGATCAGCAAGAAACCCAAGGCATTATGCTTCCCCAGTGAGGAGAGCTACCCCACCCCTCCAATGGGGTACCGGGTAAGTTTTGTCGATCACCTTATTCGTGGTCTGTCCGCCCCCATTCATCCTTTTCTCCATGGATTACTTTTTGTCTACGGTTTGCAACTCCATCATCTTACGCCAAACTCCATTCTTCACATCTCCATTTTCATCACTCTTTGCGAGGCCTTCCTTGGCGTCCAGCCTAACTGGGCGCTATGGAAGCGCATTTTCTTCTGCCGCCGTAATGGCTCGCCCAATGTCACCTATAATATAGGTGGCGTTGTAATTTATGTTCGACCCACTGTTGACTACTTCGACGTCAAGCTTCCTGACTCAGTTCAAGGATGGCGCAAGAAGTGGTTGTACATTCAAGAGGAGAACCATGGATGTGAAGACAACATCCCTCCTTTTGATGGCGCCGAGAAAATCTTGCGCCACCGTTCCTGGGACGCGGATGCCACCGAAGAAGAAAGGGCGTCGACAGAAACCTTGATGGCTCGTGTCCACGAGTTGCAAAACACTCGCGGCAAAGAGCTTTCAGGTATCCAAATCACTGCATATTTTCTTAGGACTAGAGTGCAGCCGCTTCAGCCCGCAAATATCCTCTCTGGAAATATGCCGGCGACAAGGACGTAGATCGGCTGTCGGTGGATTTAGAGGTCAAGGATTTAGAGAGACTTGTCCGAAAAATTTCATCTCTCAGCAAAAAGGATGCTGTCCCTTCTTCTTGCCGTGTGACACCCTTCAGCGCCGCCAATCCACTTCCCGAGGTAATCTTTGTCTATTGTCTTGTTATTGCTTTGCTATCTTTCTTTTTGTATCTTCTTTTCTGACATCTTTCCCTGTTTTGTTTTGCACAGAATCATCCAAACCTTGTCTCGCTGCCTCCTCTTCCGGAAGGTGGAGAAGTCGAGGAAAGGGCCATTGTCACTGATGACAATGAAGAAACTCCGTCTTTTGTGAATGAACCCGTGGATTCTCAAAAATCTGCGGGATCTTCCGAAGGCACTGCGTCGGCGCAATCTCCTCCTCCCGCTGTTTCTCCAAAAGGCAAAAGGAAAAGGAAAAGCGTTGAAGATTCCGGCACTTCTAAAGCCGAAGAAGTTGATCCTTCGCATAAGAAGGCAACTTATGATCCATATCTTGCGTCCCTCGTCAGCTCGTAAGTCATCTTGATGTCCCTTTATTTCTTGTAGTCGAAGTTTTTGTCTCATCTTGCTTTTTATGCTGTCGATCTTTAATCACAGTGACGATGAGGGAGAAGTACCCACTCGTGACGTGGCTCCTTGGACGAGCGCGTCACATACTTTAGTTGTGTCAGAGACGCCAATTGATGGAGAGGAAACCTCGCATCCTCAACAAAACATCGTCACCACCACTCCTCCTTCAAGCCCCCTTGCTCCTTCGCCAAAAAGGACAAGGGTCGAAACGATCATCGAGCCTACCCCTTCATTGGGTAGCTCTTCTCATTCGCTCTTAGATGATGTAAGTTTTGGTCTTTCCTGGTAGTATCTATATTTCCTCTATTTATTTCTTTTTGTGCCTTCATATTTTTTTTACCGATATTTTCTTTCTCTACTCTTCTTTGACAGCCCATGATGAAAGAGCTTATTCGCATTGGATCCCAATTCCTTGGGTACCGTGAATATGCCAACAAGATTGAAGGTAAGCAACCTTTTTGCTGTCACTTTTTCTAATCTTCTTGCTCTTATTCTTGTCGAAATTTATTTTGGTAGAAAAACTTGCAGAGGACAACAGGCTTGCCGACACTCTTGCTCAGAAACTGGAGCAAAGTGAAACGGCTCGCCAGAAAGCCGAGCTTGATGCTAGACAAGCAAAAGTAGAGGCTGATGAGGCCAAAGCAAAAGCTGCTAGTGTCGGAGAGCTGCAGAAGAAACTTGATGATGCTGAAGCTGGTTTAAACGAGCACAAAGCCGCCCAGGACAGCCATGAAAAGGGGATCCTCAAGCGCTTGAATACGCAAAATCGTCGCTTCCTCGGTAACTTTGTTGATCCCTTCTATTTTTCTTAAGACTTGCTTTCTTTTGTTTTTATTTGCTGTCCACTAACATATACTCTTTATGGCAGGTCAAACAAGCCAAGACTTTGACCTTGAGAATCCCACCAATGATCCTCGGCTTGACGCACTATCTTATCTGGAGTTTCATGGCCAAGAAATTCGCGAAGGCGTGGTGAATGCTGACGCAGGATTGTCCAAGTTGTTTCCCTACTTCTTCCCGAAGAAAGAGGAGCCTAAGACTTTCCTTGCCCTTGCCAAGGACTTCAATCCACCAGAAGATCTTGGTCTGAAGATGCGTCAGGAGAACATGAAGGTTGCTGTTGAGAACACTATCGCCATGGTCGCTGACAGTCAACAAAGTTGACTGGATGAAGGTAGGCGACACCGAGCAGATAGAACAATCAAAATGGAGGTCTTTGATCAAGGCAGCCAAGCCCAACACGAAGAAAATCCTGGCCTATCTCGGGATCAAACCATCTCCAACTCCTAGCTCGTCAAGGCCGGAGGTCTAATTGAATGCCTTTGCTCTTTCTGTCTTTTGCTTTCTCTATTTCTTTTGCTGTTGTCGCCATTTTAGCCTTGGCGACAATTACCCTGTTAGTCCTTTTGGAGAACTTCTTTTGTAATGTCCATGTAAACTTTCTAGAAATCAATGAAATTCCTCTTGGTACTATCATTGATCCGGGGATTTTCTTTTCCAGTTAATATTTGATAATTATTCGACCAACCCTTGCTCTCCCGATGCTGCACCTGCGTCTTCCTTCTCGAAGAAAATACTAGTCGATGATAATCCCCTTGAAGATTCTTCAAGCAAACATTTGTCGGAAGATTTGCAAGAACTTCGACAACAACTTCAATCCATGAAGAAACAAACTCTGGCAATGATGGAACAATCTCGGAAAGCGTCTGAACAAGAGAAACTTGCTCTTCAACAAGCCAACGAGGCTATGATTGCCAAGGACACTGCTGTATTGGAAGCAAAAGGAGCTACTACCCGAGAAAATAGCATGCTCGAGCTAATGTTGGAAGCTAGCACGGATATGTTAGGTATGTTTTTCCAACCTCTCAATGCCTCCTCTTTATTTTGCTGAGCCTTCTTCCAAGTTTCTTGCCTTGTTGCCTAATAGGCTCGGTTCTTGATGTTGCCGCCGAAGATCGAAGAGTGAACGAGAGAACGAATCTTCTTGTCAATCTTTCCCTTAACCATGGCTGTTTATTCTGGGCCACCCCTGAACGAACCCAGCAGATTGTCAGGTTCCAAGATCGTGCTTGCCAAGTGCGCGAATTTCTCAATTTTTGCACGACAACATTAACCCTTGTTTTCAAGACTTTGTTTCCTCGAAATGATGTTCCTACAACTCTTCCTGAATTGTTGGAGACCTTCAGAGATGCTCCTCGTATTCATAATTTTGTGCGAGCTCAATTGACTGCTGGAGCAAGATTTGCCATGATTATGATACATATTTGTCATCCAAAATTAGACCTGACGAAGATTGTCGTTGATTGCCTGGCGAAAAAATCGCGGCGGAAGAATAATATTGACACAATCAATGAAATGGTGACTCCTGTGGCCGAGTCGATGATAGATGAGCTTCTTCGGATGGACTCAGAATTCTTCGTCAAGGGATCTTATGCTGAGCATAAAACAACCAGAGGCTTGTCAATAGATAGTATTTTAGGTTCTGACTGATTTGTTCCATATTGCAAAACCTTGTCAAAGAAATTTGTTGTATATCACAAAGTGCTCTATATTGTTGGAGCCCCCGAGCCTTTTGGCTAGAATTTGTACTATTTTTCCCTTTCAAAGATTTCTTCTTTTGTTGTAACTAGTAAAAATGCCCATGCGTTGCATCGGGATAAACAAAAAATCAAACCTTTAGCAATTATTTATGATTACAATTCTCATATGTGGCACCATCGACGGGATGATCACGCCATCTCTATTCATAACGAAAATGATAAATTCTAAAAGGGCGAGTCGGCGCGTTCCCTGAGCTTCACCTACTTGTAATAATTCAAAGTTGTAATGACGGTTGGCGCCATATTTTAATTCGCGAATGGCGGGCAACACCCGATTGGTCTACATTTTGTGTCGCCCAACTAAGGCTGTTGACTGAAACAATGGTTGATGTCGAAGTAAAAAAAAAAGTTAACTTTATGTTGGCAAGTCTAACCAAGTGACCGTGCGTTGCATTAGGTTGATTTTATTAAATAAATATAAATATTTTTAGGTCATGAAAAAATTCACATAGGTCGAGAGACAAATCTAGCTAATCATGTTCCCTTTTCAGTTTACTATCAATATAGAAATGTAAGTTATATACATATTGTCGATCTATACAATGTAGAACTTTGACCTTAATTCATTCATAACATTTACCAATCAATAAAACTGGACAACGTAGATACAGAAACAATGATAGATGTAAAATTAAAGCACTGTTCAGAGCATGGAGAAAAAGCAACTGAGAAAGGGAAAAGAACTTGTCCGACCGTGGAAGAAACCACAGGAATCTTGCATGACACCAAGAAAATGATCATGGGGTGCAACCTAGAGGAACGATGAAGTGATTCTTCTATTGTCGGCCTGAAGAGCTATTCCACACCGCCCAAATGCAAAATTTGCTGGTTTAGATTGTAAGTGATTAGTGCCGGTGCCGGTGACTCCTTAGTTTGGCCAAAGGTCTGGTTTCAGGCTTTCAGCAGCAGTTTATCTGAGAGGATGTAGGCCATCACCAAGCTCAGCATGTTGTGCCTCACTCAACCGCCAACATTCAGTAGGAGCTCGGTGGTCTTTCCTGACAATACCGTCGGCCTGATCCCCTTGCTGGCTACCTTGTCAGCCGCATGGTCCTGGTAGCCTTCTTAGGCAGCGAGGTCTCGATTCTCCAAGGCAGGACTACAGATGATTTGTAGGTACATTATTGCTTAACAACTTGTTTTTCCATATGGGGCATTACATAGAACATATGTGCAGGTTCTAGATAAAACCAATACCACAAGTTAAGATTCAAAGATCGTTTGTGTAACAGACCACCTGAAGCAGTCGCAAGCAAAAGACAACTAATCCATCAGCTACAGCCAATGATTTTTGGTCAATGAAGCACGAGATGTGGCACCAGGTGGAGGCAGCCGGCAGATGGCGAAGCCAATATCTGCACTTAAATATTACATCTGCGATCGGTAAGTCAGTTAGAGAGCTAGGCGTTGTACAGCAGTAATTTTCGGAAAAATCAACATAGAAAGATCGCAGTTCCATCAACAGTTGATCAGTTAGAGGGCCACATCACGACGGGGCTTTCTGCCTCCCTCCATCGGCTGGCGCCGTTGCTTCCGAGGGTGAGCACCATGCCCACATATTCGTGTCAGCACGTCCAGTGTGACATGAGGTTGTTGTGAAGCTTACTGCCGTCCGATACCACGATCACCTGGCAGGTCAAGGGCATCAATGGCGACACCAGCTTGCAGGTGCACCACACCGTCGTCAATGGAATCAAGGGGAAGAGTAGGCCCGTTGTGTCTTTCTGCTCCAAGTGGTCGTCACCATAGCCCTGGCTGGCACTCCAGACGCGCTCCGGTGACAGCGTGCCTCCTCTGCCATCGTCGTATTTGGCAGCAGCACGAGCGCTGAATCTAGGAGTCATCGACCATGGTGGAGACAGGGAGCTCGGATTCACGATTGTGGCGGTCGAGGTATGTGGATCGGCTATGTGGACTCCATCGGCTCTCACTGAAGCAAAACTCTCCTGACAACAGCGCCATGCCATTGTGCCAAGATCGCATAGCTCTTTGACGGAGGACCTCGCCGAGCGTTTCTGGAGTACCTAGCCACATGATTCCGATTTTTCCGGGCTTGCTCGCAATGTCAACCGGAACGATCTCAAGATTGAAGGAACCGTAGAAGCTAGACGCGATGTCTTATATCGATCAGAGTCTGTAAAGATGTCCTCTTCGTGCTTGAGTCGATCGAAGTCCTTGGTTCTGCTGTCCACGTACTCATAATAGATCCGGTTCATTGAGAGGCCCACTTCGTGGGTTGACAAATCTATTGTGGACTGCTCCGGCACGGACGGGCGGAGGGAAGAAATCCAGGCCCAGGCCCATCAGAGGCTAATGACGAGCCAAATCAAGGCACGCACCAATCGACAGAGGCGGACATACGTAGCCTCTTTTGACTCAGCGGTGGCATGAGATGGTAATTTCAACGAAAATTTGGGGTAGAAAAAAACAGACCAACAAGAACCTCTTTTGCTTTTATTATTAGGTATAGACTAGTAAAAATGCCTGTGCGTTGCACCGGGTCTAAAATAAATTAAATATTTTATATTTAAGTGTATCTCAATTTTGGTTGTATCATTGTTGTTGAAGTATTTTAGTTTTCACCCAAGTATAATACCCAATACAATAACCCTCACAAAAGTAATAAAAGAAAAAATCCCAACTTATTTTCTAATTTTTTGTATACATCATGTGTATCTAAAAGTATGAAATCATCATGCTGAAAATCACTTGACTAAATTAAATCTTGTCAAATTGCTACAGAATTGGATTGCATGAAAAATAGTAGTTTAATTTAGAAAAAACAAAGACGCAAAAATGAATCATTTCTTTTGCCAGCAGCTATACGGTTCATATAAAAAAGAGTAATGAAGATATGCAAATTTAATTCAACTATCTGGGTCGCGACTTTGGCAATGCTGATGAGTATTTGATAGGCCATGAAAAGTTTCCCATCGGAGATCAGTTTTTTTTTGGCATTAGCTGATCATTCTGTTCCGCTTTCAGTGGATCATCATCGTTTTGAACAACTACGCCATCCAATTGTCAAGTTCAATGGCTCCTTGCAGTTTTCCGGTGCTCAATTCGAATATCAAATGGACAAGCGGATTTCTAGAAATTCCTATCAAATATACTAAAGTATTTCTGATTCAAGCATCATAGCTCTTGCCCTCCGCACTTTGACTTCACTACAGTTCGTCCATAGCAAAACTCACCAATGCTATCTCGTCAGTAATAGATATCAGTGCAGATGCTACTTCATTATTATGGAATCTCGAAAACAAACCCAAACATTATACATTCTGCTAGTACGGTACCATTCTCATCCTCTAATACCTTGCACTTGTCAATCAAAGACTGATCTTACTTAGATAGGGACTCCTTTCTATCAGTCATGTAGTATGTGATTTCTTCGTTCAATGTCGAATAAAACTGTCAAACAAGATAGCTTCTCAAATAAAACCAACGTGTGAGTCTTCTTCACATGATCCCTTTCACTGTTTGTTCTGTAGCTCTTGTCCCAACTGTTTTGAGTAGCCGCTGGTTTTGAACTTCACGCCGGCGATGGTGCCGGCAGCGAGGCGGTTGCCCAGGCAGGAGCAAGTTCATTGTCTGTCTTCAGTTTTGGAACCACGACATTCAGCATCGGCATGACCGGCCTGTACTTCGTGAAGAGCTGACTTCCACGGAGAGAGGACCTACGCAGATCGCGAACTGCACAGTGTTGACCCCATTCCACGGAGTAGAAGACGGGGATCTCATCTCTGGACCTCTGACGCAGTAAACCATGCCCAACAGCAAGACGCTGTGAGGCCGGCAGCGGAGATCTTGGGGCGAGCGGGCGGCGGCCTGGGCCGGATTTGTCCGACGACCGGCAGCGACGGCGGCGCTCAATTGCGGCCTTCAGCACTTCCCACTACCAGGTGTAGCGCCGGAGGCACGGCACGCGCAAGAAGTGGGACGTCGGTGGCTATATCCTCCGAGCAGCGCGTCGTGGTGGCGCGGGAAGGGCGAGGGCCAGGATTGCCGCCGGGAGCTGAGATGGCCGTAGGAGGTCGGCAGGGGCGGGGAGGAGAGAGTCTTCCTCTGCAAGAGGTTGTCGTCGAGGACGGCAAGCTCGAGTGGTGGGGAAGATGAAGAAATCCCGAGTTAGTCGCCGAGCACACATACGCCGGCTGCCTTCCCTCCCTCACGGAAGATTTGGGGGAGAAACCAAACAGTTATTTTAACTTACCGGTGGCAAAGTTTGTAATTTCAGAGCAAAATAAGGTCAATAAAAAACGGACCAACAAGAAACCCTTTTGCTTTTATTATTAGGTATAGATAAGACATCTTGATGGACTGCAAGCCCTCGATTATCCTAGTGTCGAAGTTCTATATTTCTGTTGCCAGGTTCTTGGACCAAAGCAATGAGATTTTTGACGTGTATACTATATTTAACATTACTAGCTTTCGATTTATGTATTTGGCGAGGTATTATTGTACCAAGGCGAAATATTTCGGTAAGTCGAGTTTGTCTGATTTGTACGTATTTTGAGGCTTGAAGGTGTAGAGCCTCCGAGTGTGTCGACGAATAAGAAGTATATCTTTACTATTTTTATTATATTGCAGCATCGCGAGCCCGCCTCATTAAAAACCTTTCCGACCCCACTCGGTGCCCGAAAAGGAAAAGAGTGCTTCTGAAAACTCGCGGGCGTTTCAGTACATTGTATGTTTACAGAGGAGACTATATTTCGGCATCTAAGCGTAAAAACGCTGAGCTGCGCCATGTTCCAAGGATTTGGCTCAGCATTCCCCGTCTTCTTGTCCTTGATTCTGTATGCTCCTCCTTCGATTACTTCTGTGACGATGTAGGGTCCAAGCCATGGTGACTCGAGTTTTTCATGACTTTTTTGGTTGAGTCGCAAAACTAAATCACCAACTTGGAAAGATCTTGGCCGCAATCGTCGACTGTGGTAATTCTTCAGGTCCTGTTGATATTTAGCGACTCGTGACAGGACTTCGTCTCGAGCTTCGTCAAGTGCATCGACGTCATCCTCCAAAGCTTTTCTCGAGGTTTCTTCATCATATTCTGTGACTCTTGGAGAATCATGCTCTATTTCTATCGGCAGGACTGCTTCGGCTCCATGGACCAGAAAAACGGCGTTTCTGCGTCGCCGTATTTGGTGTTGTTCGGATACTCCACAACACACTTGGCAGCTCATCTGGCCAAGTATGCCGAGCTTTTTCCAATGGTCCTAGCAGGCGCTTCTTGATACCATTGCAGATGATGCCATTGGCCTTCTCGACTTGACCGTTGGTCTGTGGATGTGCAACAGACGCAAAACTCAATTTGATGCTCACTTCTGCGCAGTATGCTTTGAACTCCTTGGACGTAAAATTACTGCCGTTGTCTGTGACAATGCTATGAGGGACTCCAAATCTAAAGACGATGCTTTTCACGAATTTAATCGCCGACGCGCCGTCCGGTGAATTTATCGGCTTTGCTTCTATCCACTTTGTAAATTTGTCGACAGCGACAAGCATATACTCATAACCTCCTGGCGAAGCTTTGTGTAGTTTTCCCACCATGTCGAGACCCCATTGAGCAAAGGGCCAAGACAATGGGATTGACATAAGTTCTGCTGCGGGAGAGTGAGGTTTGGCGGCAAACCTTTGGCACGCGTCGCAAGTTCTCACTATTTCCTTCGCGTCCTCGATTCTTCAATAGAATCCTGCTCGAAAACTTTAGCGCAATAGCTCGGCTGCTCGCGTGGTGCCCGCATATTCCTTCGTGCACGTCTTTCAGGATGATTCTTCCTTCTTGTGTAACACATCTTTGTAGCACGCCCGAAATGCTTCTTTTGTACAACTCCCCTTTTACCACGGTAAAGCTTTTGATCTCTAATTATTCGCCTTGCTTCAAGCTGGATCGTCGGGTATTGTTTTCCTTAGGATGTATGATATGTAAGCCTGCATCCATGGAGTTTGCACCATCATGACTAGCTCCTGCTCCTCTTCTTCTTCTCTGTGTCATTGGTGGTACTCGAGGATTTCTCTTTTTCTCCTTCTTTATTTTCGCTGGCTTTGTTGATCTCTCGCTTATCTCTTCCCAAAACACGCCTGGAGGATCGCGAGACACTGTGACCCGATGTTTGCAAGAACATCGGCTTCATCGTTACTCAGCCTGCTGATGTGGTTTACTTCGCATCCGTCAAACAATTTCTCCAGCTCATTGTACACCTCTTTGTATGCTATCATACTCTCGTTGACTGCATCACATTGGTTCATAACTTGGTGCCACCAATTGTGAGTCGCCGAAGATTTTCAATCGGGTTGCACCACAAGCTTTCGCCATCTTCATCCCGTGTATGAGAGCTTCATATTCTGCTTCGTTGTTAGAATCATTTGGAAACGTCATCCTTAAGACATATTTCAACTTGTCGCCTTCAGGTGATACCAATATCACGCCTGCTCCAGCACCTTCCAACCTTTTGGACCCGTCGAAGTTCATGGTCCAAGTTCTCGATAAATCTGGGGGCCCCGTGTTTTGTAGCTCCATCCACTCTGCAATGAAATCTGGTAAAACCTGCGATTTTATTGCCTTTCTTTTCATACGTGAGGGGAAAGTTCTATTCCCCAAAGGGAGACACGACCCGTAGCTTCTGGATTGTTTAATATATTTGACAAGGGAGCTTCATTGACCACTATTATCGGGTGCGCCGAAAAATAGTGTCGCAATTTTCTTGCTGTCGTGAATACTCCATATGCCGTTTCCGATATTGCGCCGCTGTTTTGAAAGCGACATACTGGATGAAATATCTTGGCCTCGAACTCCATGAAGCTTGCCTTCTTCTTCTCTCGACTACTAGGGCTGTGCTGACCACCTGAGGTGTGGCTGCAATGTATAAGATGAGAGGTTCTTTCTCTTTAGGCGCCACCAATATCGGTGGTGTCGAAATTGTCCGCTTGAGGTTCTCGAAGGCCCTATCTGCTTCCTCGTTCCATTGAAATTTTTCCCCCTGTTTGATCAATGCGTAGAACAAGCGTCTTTTCTCCTAGCCTTGCGACAGATCTGCTTAAAGCTGTGACTCGCCCGTTAGCTGTTGTATTTCTTTCAACTTTGTTGGCTTTCTCATAGTAACGATGGCCTGGATTTTTCGGGATTAGCTTCAATCCCCCTTGCTGATACTAAAAACCTGAGAAGTTCTCCTGCAGGAACTCCAAAAGAGCATTTTGTCGGGTTCAGTTGGAGGCAAAATTTGTCGAGGTTGTCGAAGGCTTCCTTCAAATCTTCGATCAGAGTCGACCCCTTTTTTGATGTTATCACGACATCGTCGATGTAGACTTGCACATTTTTCCCAATCTGTGTTGCTAGGCATTTATCATCCGTGATATGTTGCTCCCGCGTTTTCAAACCAAAGGGCATTGTTTTGTAACAACACGCAGTAAGGTGTTATGAACGCTGTCTTGGCTTCATCTTCTTCCTTTAATCTGATCTGGTTATAACCAGAGTATGCGTCCAAAAAGGAAAGACGTTCACATCCTGCCGTGGAGTCGATGATTTGATCGATCCTTGGGTGGGGAAAGTGATCCTTAGGACAATGTTTATTGACACACGTAAAGTCGACACACATGCGAAGGACTTTTGTGTGTTTCTTCGGCACCATCACTGGGTTAGATACCCACGTGGCTTCTGTAGATATTTCTTTGATAAAACCAGCATCTTTGAGTCGGTCTATTTCTGATAACATAGCTTTGCGGTTGGGTTCCGAAACGCCGTAAAGGTTGCTTGATTGGTCTTGCGAGAGGATCCAAATTGAGGTGGTTCTCGGCAAGTTCCCTGGGTACTCCTGGCATGTCAGCTGGACACCATGCGAAGATTTTCCGGTGCTCACGGAGGAACTCGACGAGCGCGCTTTCCTATGCGACGTCCATGTTTGCTGCAATGGATGTCGTTTTCTTTGGGTCTGTCGGGTGGATCTGTACCTCTTTTGAATCCTTGGTTGTGTTGAAAGTTGGCTCTTTAGAAGATCTCCCTACCTCTGGCAGCACATCATAATCTGTGAACCTTGGCGCCGCATATTCTGCTTGCATCCGAAAGTTTACGACAGTCGATGAAAATCCTTGTCGCATTTATCAGATAACGCGAAACTTCCTTTGATTGTGATAGGTCCCTTGGGCCCGGGCAACCTCCACAACAGATATGTATAATGCGCCATGAACCTGGCATATGCTGGTCGTCCCAACGGAGCGTGATATTGCGACGGGAAATCCACAACCCGAACTCCAAATTCTCTATCTGTAGTTTTCGGGTTCCAAACTGAACGTCGAGGTTGATCTTGCCCAATGGCTAACTTGGCTTTCTGGTGTAATCCCGTGGAAACGTGTGTCAGTTGGTTTCAAGTTTGCCAGGATATGTTCATCTTCCTCAATGTATCTGCATACATAAGGTTTAAGCTGCTGCCGCCATCTATGAAAACTCTCGACACGTCAAAACCAGCGATTACTGCGGGTAAGATGAGTGCTGATTGTCCTGGTCGAGGAACTTGCTGCGGATGGTCCGCGATTGTGAAGCCGATGTCTTGCCCCGACCAATTTAAGTACTCGACTGTTGGTGGAGGCATCTTCTCTGCCATGAACACTTGTCGTGAGATTACCTTCTGCGCCCTGTTGGATGGCCTAGCTTTCTGAATCATCGAGACCGCACCGTTAGAATTAGGATCAACATATGGAGGTGGGTGTGGTGCCGCCGCTATTCTGAGCTGGTGCCGATTTTCGTCCGTAATTGCGGGAGGAGGTGGAAGGTGGATCTCGCTCCTTGGCCCCTGGGGGTTTCTATTCATGGCTTGGGCATTTGCAATTCCTGCGGCTCGCAACATTGCCTGAAAATTTCGGCAGTCTTTCTGGAGATGCCCTGATTGCCTCTTTCCATTGTGGTCAAGATAAAAGTGCATTTGACACGGACCGTTCATCATCTCTTCGGGGGACACATAAGGTCTTTGAAACCTTGGTCCACTGTTTTGTCTGTTGCCGCGAGAATCGCCTCTATTGTCGCCTTGATGCTCGTTACTCCTTTGATAGTCATCTCG
Source organism: Lolium multiflorum (assembly GCA_030979885.1). Classification (NCBI taxonomy): domain Eukaryota; kingdom Viridiplantae; phylum Streptophyta; class Magnoliopsida; order Poales; family Poaceae; genus Lolium; species Lolium multiflorum. The sequence continues at coordinate 276,934,169 of CM061753.1, read as the reverse complement.
ACTGTTCCCTCCAGGATTTCCTCGGCACCGATATATGGCCGGAGCATCGTTGTTGTAGAACTAGCGAGAAAATCGCCTTCTATTTTGATAATTTCGACCACGATCCTCTTCTGGCGACTGTGTCGCTTGTTGTATATTGCGTCTTCTCCATCTGCCCACTTATTGGCTATCTCCATGAGTGCTGATATGGTCTTAGGGTTAGTTCTCCCTAAGTCCTCGACGAAGTCTCCTCGGCCCAACGCATCTATTGCTCTCTCGTCGGATATATCTTCGAGTTTTTTATAATGTTCCACCGCTGTATATATTTTCTCATCGACTCGTCATGTTTGTCGACACACCCTCAACTCTTCCAATGACGCAGGTTTCTTGCAGGTGGATCGGAAATTTTTCACGAAGATATCCTCAAAGTTATCCCAGCTGTCGATGGAACTTGGGGGGAGTTTCTTTATCCAAGATCTCGCAGCACCGCTCAAGTGAACTTGGATACTTTGCATGGCTGTTGCTCTGGTTCCTCCTACCAGCTTTACCATCTCTAGATAATCAACGAGCCAATCCTCGGGATCCTGCAAACCGTCGAATTTCTTGAAATTTTCGGGTAACTTGAATCCTTTTGGGACTCGAGTTTTTCGAACCCTTCTCGTAAAGCACGGGATCCCACACATATCTTCGTCAACTTCTGGTGAGTGCTGACGCTCTCTTCTTTCTTGTCGCGCTCTGTCCACCCTTACTTGGACTTGTGTCTCTTGCTCCACTTGTTCTTGGTGGGTCTTGAACTGCTGCGGTGGGTCGTGGACTATTTTGCCTAGGATTTTCTTCGGGAGGCGTTGCTGCGAACGCTGTTCCCAGAACTCCAACTCCCGCCATTGCCATATTAAACAATGCTTCTCTCGGGTCCCCGGGGGTGGCCTGGACGCGAGGATGTACGCTTGCGTTGCCATGTATCCTGCTTCTGGCGTTTTCGGGATGATATTTCCCCTTGTATCAATCGACATAAAGGACATGTCGAGATTTTGAATTATGTTTCCCTCTCTGCTTCGGGTATGTTTTGCAGCCGAGACATTGCTCTCCTCCGAGCTTCTCTGTTGTCTCCGAAGTTCCGATTGTCGACTTAACTGCTCGGCGTGCTTGATGCGGAAGCTGCCTCTTTTCTCCTATTCAAGGATGTTGTCTGTTTTTCCAACTCTCTGCTTACTCGAGCAAGTCTATATTGATATGCTTGTAGTTCTTGCGCAGTAGCGGTGGTGGTCATTGGTTCTGAACCATCCATGGCTCTTGCAGCCCTATCCACGCTGCTTGCGGGAGTTGTGCTCTTTCTCGGGGTGAGGACCCGGCGTATTTAGTGCCTAGGCCTTTTCTGAGATCAGCGGGATCGATGTAAGGATTTCCCAAATCATCGAAAGCCTCTGACGTTTCTGGTTCTGATCGGCCTGCCTCTTCTATCGCATAGATCTGATGATATTTTGCGTATTAATTTTTGTCACGATTGGTGACACCATCATATAGAGTGGTGAAGACCTTTCCGATGGCAGCAGATTTGTCGATGAAGCTGAGGTTGTCGACGCTGTCGGAGTCGCTGCTTATAAAGGAGTCCGCAGACGACTCGAAGGATGTGTTGCTGAAGATCTTGGCGAGCTTTCCGCTTGCTTGCTGTCGACGAAGCGTGGCGACGAAAACTCCTCATCACTCGATGAAAAGTTAGAATCGACCGCTGAAAATTCCGACGAGATCGGAACTTCGAGACGGTAGGATCCTTCTTTGTTGACGCCAAATCGAAATTCCCCGAACGTCATGACGATAGGATCCTCCAGATAGGCACATGCATCCATACGGGAGGGCGGGTGAGGAATAAAATCGACTAGATCAGTTTTTTCCAGGTTACCTCGATCCATCGCATTGCTTGCCACCGACGAAGTCGACGATCTTGAACGTGCCATCGAGATCAGCTCCTTGCAACCTCTAATCCCCACAGACGGCGCCAATTGACAAAGGATTAATTTGTTAATGTCTACAGATTGTAGACTAGGGTTTTGCTAGAAGTAGAGGGCAAGTAGATCTCGAAGGTTCAGGCGAAAAGTACTCGACGATTATGAAAACTAGGGTTATGTAGACAATAGATTCGGTCCTTTCTTTGTCCCTCGACTCCCCCTTATATAGGAGGCGGAGCCGAGGGTTTCGTGGTACACAAGTTACAGAGTTCGGGAGGGTTTCGTACCCAACCCGTAAGATTACAAATCTCTATCTTTCCTAATACAAACTATCTTTCCTTAACACTAAATGGGCTTCCAAGTCTTCTTATTCTTCGAGTCCTGGGCTTTGATTAAACCCCGGGTACCATCTTTGGCAGGCCCATTGGGGATGCCTATGTCAGTACCTTCCACATCATATGACACAACATGCTTAACAATATTCTAATGAAACCAGCCTTGCTAACTGTGGCAGTGATTAAAAAACTGAAACTCACCGATCATAACACAATATTCTAATGGATCCGGCTTTGCTAACGGTGTTAAAAATCGGATCAATGGTCAACTTAAACAAAAAAATCATGAGAAATAACCTATACCTCTGGGAAACGATGAAGATGGCGAGGACGAGACAGCTTGACCGGTGCTCTCGGAGTTCGACAGTGAGTTTCAGCCGGCACAATCGATGAAGAAGCCCTCAACGACGTCATCTCCATTCCGGCAAGGCAGCTATGTAGTAGCTTCTGCCATGCGAACCAGGTGCTTAAGGGGAGCAAGGTGACCTGTGTTTTCCTAAATCCGGATTGGCGGCTGTCGTGGAGTGAGTCCGAAAAGGGACCCTGGTGGTCATTATATATCCCCAAAAAATGGTAGGGTTACGTTTGATGGGCGCAAATGGACCCCTAATCGCACACAGTTTGCGAATGAAAGCCATGTGCGCTATGTACCTTCGCCCACGACCATATTGCACAAAGTCGTATCCGTTCTTCTCACATGATTTCTTTACACCTGCACCTCGACATGCTTCAGACACGATTTATTTAAACTGAGCCGTTTGCTCTAAGTTTGCACCTACATAAGTTTACATCGCACACAATTCATTCTTGAAGAAGAGTTCATAATATATTTGGGCTTAGACCGGAGGGGAACCAATTAATGAAATATGGTTTCCCTTCCTTTTACAAAATACCATCTATAATATTTGGGCGTCGGTCGGAAGCGCACCAATAAAATATGGTTGCCCTTCCTATCAAAAAAAGATCAGCATTAACTTCGCATGACCTACATATATAGGTCCTAATAAAGTTGGTAATAACAGTGTCATGTACTAAACATCCTTCTCTTCACTAGACGTAGACGACGTCGGTGTTTGATGCATCTGAATCGTCGACAGCTATGCACTCTCCGGAGCCTGATGCTTCGACTTCGAAAGTGGCCCTACACCTTGTCAGCGCGGTCATCCACAGCTTAGCAAGATCGTCGGAGGGAAACTACGGAACACGCGCTGCGCGGCCAACCTTCTTACCTTTATTCTTCGTGTGCATACATGCACGCAGCCGGTCCTCGCGGAGAGTCTTGAAGGAGTCCTCCACCACGTGATGCACAACTTCTTCATCACGCCACGCTGACTCGATGGACTGCTCCAGCACCATCTGCTCCTCTAAGTGCTCCTCCATCCCGGCCAGATCATCCTCCTATGTAGTGTTCTCCTCCTGCTCTGGAGCGTGCTCCTCCTCCTAGTTAGACCCCATGAGGTCGATGATGCTTCCCCCAACACCATTTTGCTGTGAGGAATGCTCCTTCTCCACATCTTATAGCGCAAGGTTGATGCAACATAGAGTGAATTCGCAGGGAGACATGGTGTAGAGGTGGGTAGGCCGTCGGAGGGAAGAGTGAGCGACGCATTTTATAGGCGAGGAGGTAAACGACGCGAAGATTTTGATTTTGCATTTCGAACGAAATCGGTGAACTTGAGGGAAAATTTCACAACTCAAATATTCGCAAGCGATTTTAGACAAAAACTGTTTGCCCAGTATAGCTGACACCGTTTGCGATACCTTGCTCAGCATATGATTCTCTTTGAACAGCGACTGCTCTACCACTTGAGGCGCCTCCTGTGCTACCTAAGGGGCCTCCTCCACCACCGGAGAATCCTTCTGCGCCACCGGAGGGGCATGGCTCCAAACGGTGACGCTGTGCCTGCGGGTACTGCGCGGCACACGAGAGGCGAGCGGTCTTCGTGGTGCGTGATACGTCTCAAACGTATCTATAATTTCTTATGTTCCATGCTACTTTTATAACAATACTTGCATGTTTTATACATACTTTACATCATTATTATACATTTTCCGGCACTAACCTATTAACAAGATGCCGAAGCGCCATTCTGTTTTTGCTGTTTTTGGTTTGAAATCCTACAAAGGAAATATTCTCGGGATTGGACGAAATCAACGCCCAGGGTCTTATTTTTCCGCGGAGCTTCCGAAGACCGGAGGAGATACGAAGTGGGGCCGCGAGGGCCGGCACCATAGGGCGGCGCGGCCTGCCAGGGCCAGCGCCGGCCTATGGTGTGGGGCCCCGCGTCGCCTGACCTACCCTTCCGCCTACTTAAAGCCTTCGTCGCGAAAACCCCTGTCCGAGAGCCACGATACGAAGAACCTTCCGAGAGCGCCGCCGCCAATCCCATCTCGGGGGATTCAGGAGATCGCCTCCGGCACCCTGCCGGAGAGGGAATCATCACCGGAGGGCTCTACATCATCATGCCCTTCTCCGGATTGATGCGTGAGTAGTTCATCCTTGGACTATGGGTCCATAGCAGTAGCTAGATGGTTGTCTTTTCCGCTTGTGCTATCATTGTTTAGATCTTTTGAGTTGCCTAACATGATCAAGATCATCTATTTGTAATGCTACATGTTGTGTTTGGTGGGATCCGATGAATCTAGAATATTATGTCAAGTTGATTATCAATCTATCATATATGTGTTGTTTATGTTCTTGCATGCTCTCCGTTGCTAGTAGAGGCTCTGGCCAAGTTGATACTTGTAACTCAAGAGGGGGTATTTATGCTCGATAGTGGGTTCATGCCTCCATTGAATCTAGGACAGTGACAGAAAGTTCTAAGGTTGTAGATGTGCTGTTGCTACTAGGGATAAAACATCGATGCTTTGTCTAAGGATATTTGTGTTGATTACATTACGCACCATACTTAATGCAATTGTCTGTTGTTTACAACTTAATCTTGGAGGGTGCGGATGCTAACCTGAAGGTGGATTATTTAGGCATAGATGCATGCTGGATGGCGGTCTATGTACTTTGTCGTAATGCCCTGATTAAATCTCATAGTAATCATCATTGATATGTATTGAATCTTTATTTCTCAATTGCCCACCTATAATTTGTTCACCCAGCATGTTAGTTATCTTATTGGAGAGACACCACTAGTGAACTGTGGACCCGGTCCATTCTTTTACATCTGAATACAATCTACTGCAATCATTGTTCTTTCTTGTTCTTTGCAAACAAACATCATCTTCCACTCGTACGTTTAATCCTTTGTTTCGGCAAGGTGAGATTGACAACCTCACTGTTACGTTGGGGCAAAGTATCTTGATTGTGTTGTGCGGGTTCCACGTTGGCGGCGGTTTCACTGGTGTTGCGCCTACACTCCTCCACCAACAACCTTCACGTGCTTCTTGGCTCCTACTGGTTCGATAACCTCGGTTTCTTTAGAGGGAAAACTTGCTGTTGTGCGCATCACACCTTCCTCTTGGGGTTCCCAACGGACGTGTGCATCACGCGTATCAAGACTGTTTTCTGCGCCGTTGCGGGAGATCAAGACACGCTGCAGTCTCCACATCCAATCTCTTTACTTTGTTTTTGTCTTGCTTTACTTTACTTTATTTACTGTCTTGTTTGCTTTATGTCAAAAACACAAAAAAAATTAGTTGCTTTACTTTCTGTCTTATTTACTTGCTCTATATCAAAACACAAAAAAATTAATTACTTGTCTTTATTTTATTCTACTTGCTTAGTTTACTTTTATTATTATTATTGCTACAAATAATAATGATTTTATAAGTACTCCTATTGCTCCACCTGCTACTACAAATTAAACCTGCTTTACTGAATCTTGTTATGAGAGAGCAATTTTCTGGTGTTAGTACTGATGATGCTGCTGCCCATCTTAATAATTTTGTTGAACTTAATGAAATGCAAAAGTATAAGGATATAGATGGTGATATTATAAAACTGAAATTATTTCCTTTCTCATTAAGAGGAAGAGCTAAAGATTGGTTGCTTTCTTTGCCTAAGAACAGTATTGATTCATGGACTAAACGTAAAGATGCTTTTATTGGTAAATATTATCCCCCTGCTAAGATTATATATTTGAGAAGTAGCATTATGAATTTTAAGCAATTTGATAATGAACATGTTGCTCAAGCATGGGAGAGAATGAAATCTTTGGTAAAGAATTGCCCTACCCATGGGTGACTACTTGGATGATCATCCAAAACTTTTATGCGGGATTGAATTTTTCTCGAGGAACCTATTGGATTCAGCTGCTGGAGGTACTTTTATGTCCATTGAGGCGCCGCAACAAAGCTTCTTGATGATATGAAGATCAATTACTCTGAATGGCACATTGAAAGAACTCCTCAAGGTAAGAAGGTAAATCTGTTGAAGAAACCTCTTCTTTGGGTGATAAGATTGATGCTATTATGTCTATGCTTGCAAATGGTAGAACTCATATTGATCCTAATAATGTTCCTTTAGCTTCATTGGTTGCTCAAGAAGAAAATGCTGATGTGAATTTCATTAAGAATAATAATTTCAACAACAACTATAGGCCATATCCTTTTAATTATGGTAGTGGTTATGGTAATTCTTATGTTAGATCTGTTTTGCCTAGTGAGGAAAAGTTATTGGAAATTGAAAGAACCACTAAGAGCTTTATGCAATCACAATATGAGCAAAATCAATTGTTTACTAAAACTATGAATGAACAATCTGCTTTTTTGAAGAATATAGGAAATCAACTGTAAAATTTGAATGTGAAAATTTCTGGTTTGCAAACTAAACTTTCAAATGCTGAAAATCGAATCTCATATATGTCTGAATCACAATCTTCTGTAATTAATAAAATGGCTGCTAAACCTGAGGATAATGATAAAAAATTTGCTACAGCAAATGCCATCAAGTTCAAATTAATGATAATATTAGAATGTTGGCTGAATTGCATGCTAGGTGGGATAGAGAAAAAAAAGAAAAACTTGCTAAAGAGAATAATGTAGCTAAATTTTGGACTATTACCACCACTAGTAATGTTGATTCTACATATGTTGCTACACCTCCTAGTATCAATGGTAAAATAATTGGTGTTGGCAATGTTTGTACTCCTAGTGCAAAGCGTGCAAAATTGCCTGAAACTGTTGAAACTGCTTTTGATAAAACTGCTGAAATTTTTCAAAATATTGGGGACAATGATTCCATTGCTGTAGAACATAATGGTTTAGATTTTTATGATTGTCATATTACTGAAGTTATAAAGTTAGAGCAAAAACTTGCTAGAAGTCCTAATGCTAGTGCTATAAATTTAGCCTTTACAAAACATATTACAAATGCTCTCATTAAAGCTAGGGAAGAGAAATTAAAACTTGAAGCTTCTATTCCTAGGGAGTTAGAAGATGGTTGGGAGCCCATCATTAAGATGAAATTCAATGATTTTGAATGTAACGCTTTATGTGATCTTGGTGCAAGTATTTCTGTTATGCCTAAGAAAATTTATGATATGCTTGACTTGCCACCATTGAAAAATTGTTATTTGGATGTTAATCTTGCTGATAATTCTAAAAGAAATCTTTGGGGAGGACTGATAATGTTCGCATTACGGTTAACAATAACCTTGTCCCCGTTGATTTTGTTGTCTTGGATATTGAATGCAATGCATCTTGTCCTATTGTCTTGGGAAGACCCTTTCTTCGAACTGTTGGTGATGTTATTGATATGAAAGAAGGAAATATTAAGTATCAATTTCCTCTCAAAAAAGGTATGGAACACTTCCCTAGAAAGAGAATGAAGTTGCCTTTTGATACTATCATTAGAACAAATTATGATGTTGATGTTTCTTATTTTGATGTTACTTGATTTGCACTTTCTGCGCCTAGCTGAAAGGCGTTAAAGAAAAGCACTTCTTGGGAGATAACCCATGTTTTATTTTACTACTGTATTGTTGAGTCTTGGAATTTGTTACTACTGTAGCAACCTCTACTTGTAATGTTTTTTGTGCCAATTAAAGTCTCTATGGTAAAGTTGATGCTAGATTTGGATTGCTGCGCAGAAACAGAATTGCTGTCTGTCACGAATTTGCGTAGAAATCTCTGTAAAAAAATCAAAAAATCTGCCAATTTACGTGCGTGATCCTCAGATATGTACACAACTTTCATTAGTTTTGAGTTTTCCGTTTGAGCAAGTTAAGTGCCTCTGTAAAATTCGTCTTTACGGACTGTTCTGTTTTGACAGATTCTGCCTTTTATTTCGCATTGCCGCTTTTGCTATGTTGAATGGGTTTCTTTGTTCCATTAACTTTCAGTAGCTTTGTGCAATGTCAGAAGTGTTAAGAATGATTATGTCACCTCTGAATATGTGAATTTTTGATTATGAACTAACCCTCTAATGAGTTTGCTTGAAGTTTGGTGTGGAGGAAGTTTTCAAGGGTCAAGAGAAGAGGATGATATAATATGATCAAGAAGAGTGAAAGGTCTAAGCTTGGGGATGCCCCGGTGGTTCATCCCTGCATATTTTAAGAAGACTCAAGCATCTAAGCTTGGGGATGCCCAAGGCATCCCCTTCTTCATCGACAACTTATCGGTCACTTCTAGTGAAACTATATTTTTATTCCATCACATCTTATTTCTTTACTTGGAGCGTCTGTTTGCTTTTATTTTTGTTTTGGTTTGAATAAAGTTGGATCCCACCATCCTTATATTGGAGATATTACGCTCCGCTTTTTCATATGGAACACTTGTGTTCTTAGTTGTGCTTTAATGTTCATGGCGAAGGCTGAAAATTGCTTCGTTGATTGCTATTTGGTTGGAATCAGAAAATGCTTCATATGGTTTGGAATAACTTGAAACTTGGCAATTGTTTTGAGCTCTCATAGATCATATTTAAGCTCTTGCATCATGTAGTTTAATCTATTAGTGGAGAACTACCGTAGAGCTTGTTGAAATTTGGTTGCATGATTGGTCTCTCTAAGTCTAGATATTTTCTGGTAAAGTGTTTGAACAACAAGGAAGACAGTGTAGAGTATTATAATGCTTGCAATATGTTCTTGTGTAAGTTTTGCTGTACCTGTTCATACTTGTGTTTGCTTCAAACAACCTTGCTAGCCCAAACCTTGTACTGAGAGGAAATGTTTCTCGTGCATCCAAACACCTTGAGCCAAACCCATGCCATTTGTGTCCACCATATCTACCTACTATGTGGTATTTTTCTGCCATTCCAAAGTAAATTACTTGAGTGCTACCTTTAAAATTTCATTCCTTTATCTTTGCAATATATAGCTCATGGGACAAATAGCTTAAAAACTATTGTGGTGATGAATATGTAGTTATGTGTCTTAGTTCTTATAAGTTGCTTGTTGAGCGGTAACCATGTTTCTGGGAACGCCATCAACTTTTTACCTTTGTTGGATATCATGTGAGATGCTATGCATGTTCGTCTTGTTGAAGTAAGGGTGATTTTCATGATCAAATGGTTTGAGTATGCATATTGTTAGAGAAGAACATTGGGCCGCTAACCAAAGCCATGTATCATGGTGGAAGTTTTAGTTTGGACATACAACCTCACTCTCTTATGAGAATATTGCTGTTGTTGAATGCTTATGCATTAAAGAGGAGTCCATTATCTGTTGTCTATGTTGTCCCTGTATGGATGTCCTAAGTTGAGATCTATTAAAAAGAGAAATCAAATGCAATTGATCTCCTAGGACCTTTGTACAGACATAGAGGTACCCCTTTGTGACACTTGGTTGAAACATATGTCATGCAATGATAATCCATGTTAATCCAAGCTAATTAGGACAAGGTGCGAGCACTATTAGTAATCTATGCATGAGGCTTGCAACTTGTAGGAAGTATTATGCATAGCACATATGAATTATTACTACCGTTGACAAAATTGTTTCTATGTTTTCAAAACAAAAGCTCTAGCACAAAAATAGTAATCCATGCTTCCCTGCGAAGGCCAATCTTTTACTTTATGTTGAGTCAGTCTACCTACTTCCTTCTATCTTATAAGCAAACACTTGTGTATTTGTGTGCATTGATTCTTACATGTTTACTTATTGCACTTGTTATATTGCTCTATGTTGACAAATATCCATGAGATATACATGTTACAAGTTGAAAGCAATTGCTGAAACTTAATCATCCTTTGTGTTGCTTCAATGCATTCTACTTTGAATTTATTGCTTTGAGTTAGCTCTTATGCAAGTCTTGTTGATGCTTGTCTTGAAAGTACTATTCATGAAAAGTTTTTCTATATGATTCATTTGTTTAGTCATTATCTTTTGTTAGCAATCTTTTGCTTGAGATCACTCCATCCATCTCATATGCTTTACAATAATGTTGATCAAGGTTATTTTAGCATGTCACTTCAGAAATTATTTGTTGTTATCGTTTACCTACTCGAGGCGAGTAGGAACTAAGCTTGGGGATGCTTGATACGTCTCAAACGTATCTATAATTTCTTATGTTCCATGCTACTTTTATAACAATACTTGCATGTTTTATACATACTTTACATCATTATTATACATTTCCGTCACTAACCTATTAACAAGATGCGAAGCGCCAGTTGCTATTTTACTTGTTTTTGGTTTCAGAAATCCTACAAAGGAAATATTCTCGGAATTGGACGAAATCAACGTCCGGTCTTATTTTTCCGTGGAGCTTCCAGAAGACCGGAGGAGATCGAAGTGGGGCCGCGGCGGCACCATGGCGCGCGGCCTGCCAGGGCCCGCCGGCCTATGGGTGGGCCGCGTGACCTACCCTTCAGCCTACTTAAAGCCTTCATCGAAACCCCCTGTACCCGATACGGAAATCCTTCCAGAGATGCCGCCGCCGCAATCCCATCTCGGGGATTCGGAGATCGCCTCCGGCACCCCCCGGAGAGGGGAATCATCACCGGAGGGCTCTGCATCATCATGCCCGCCTCCGGATTGATGCGTGAGTAGTTCATCCTTGGACTATGGGTCCATAGCAGTAGATAGATGGTTGTCTTCTCCGCTTGTGCTATCATTGTTTAGATCTTGTGAGCTGCCTAACATGATCAAGATCATCTATTTGTAATGCTACATGTTGTGTTTGGTGGGATCCAATGAATCTAGAATATTATGTCAAGTTGATTATCAATCTATCATATATGTGTTGTTTATGTTCTTGCATGATCTCCGTTGCTAGTAGAGGCTCTGGCCAAGTTGATACTTGTAACTCCAAGAGGGGGTATTTATGCTCGATAGTGGGTTCATGCCTCCATTGAATCAGGACAGTGTGAGAAAGTTCTAAGGTTTGGATGTGCTGTTGCTACTAGGGACAAAACATCGATGCTTTGTCTAAGGATATTTGTGTTGATTACATTACACACCATACTTAATGCAATTGTCTGTTGTTTACAACTTAATACTGGAGGGGGTGCGGATGCTAACCTGAAGGTGGATTATTTAGGCATAGATGCATGCTAGATGGCGGTCTATGTACTTTGTCGTAATGCCCTGATTAAATCTCATAGTAATCATCATTGATATATATTGAATCTTTATTTGTCAATTGCCACCTGTAATTTGTTCACACAGCATGTTAGTTATCTTATTGGAGAGACACCACTAGTGAACTGTGGACCCTGGTCCATTCTTTTACATCTGAATACAATCTATTGCAATAATTGTTCTTTACTGTTCTTTGCAAACAAACATCATTTTCCACTCGATACGTTTAATCCTTTGTTTTCAGCAAGCCAGTGAGATTGACAACCTCACTGTTACGTTGGGGCAAAGTATCGTGATTGTGTTGTACGGGTTCACGTTGGCGCCGGTTTCAGCGGTGTTGCGCACTACACTCCTCCACCAACAACCTTCACGTGCTTCTTAGCTCCTACTTGTTCGATAACCTCGGTTTCTTTCTGAGGAAAACTTGCTGCTGTGCGCATCACACCTTCCTCTTGGGGTCCCAACGGACGTGTGCATCACGCGTATCAGTGCGAACTATGACGAAGTGAACTGCGTGTGTACCGTAATGGTGGGGTGTGCCAAACATTGTTGTGGCGGGAGGGGTGGGGTTGTTTCTGTATCCCGGCCGAGAAAGCCGACTCGTCGACTACGCGTGGCACGGGGGAAGGCGTAGAGACCAGGCGTCGACCGAAAGTTAGACACACGACTTTTACATATTGTACCGTTTGAGTGCCACATAGGAGAAGAGTCGGACAAGATTAAAAACTCGTTGCAAAATATTCACACGACAACGTTACCCATAGCCGTGTGTGATGAAGGCCTGCTGCCAAGCACACGGTTCGTATTTTGTGGTGTCAGCGTTTGGTCACACAACACACGAAAAGCCTTTCCGTATGACACAGGGGTTCTCAATAGGCCCAATCTATACTACTGATATCACTTCTTTGACGAAAATGTAAAACTTTTGGGTCGATGCATTGACATAAACCACAACCAAGCACTTACTGTTTTCTCCTTTAAATATTTCCTTTTGGGGTTTTTACAGAACACTTTATATTTATCGTTTTATTAGAAATCACTGGTGGAAAAAACGGCTTAATTGGTTTGCTGCATTGGTCGCGGTTCTTGCGACCAAGCAACGACTAAAGCCCACCCCTTTAGTCGCGGTTGCTTACGAACCGCGACTAAAGCGCCTCACGTGGCCGCCAGCAGTCCTTCGGGGCGGAGGACCTTTAGTCGCGGTTCTCCTGGCCAACCGCGACTAAAGGCCCCAGGTTTAGGGTTTTAGCCCCCCCCTAAACCTGGTTTCTTTTTAGTTTGTATTGTTTTATTTTCTTTTTGTTTTATTTTAATTTTGAAGGAGTTTCACATATTCTACGGTACTACATATACATGCATATGAACAAACAAATTTGAAATTAGAACCAAAAGGAATTCAAGAGGAATTGACAATATATATTCAATATCGGATGACCATATACAATTTTGAACAAGTTTCCATACATATGATTTACTGCATATGAAGTTCTACATCCTCTACATAGTGTTCTCCTCTAGGATCGATGACTTCCTTCGCGATCCATCTAGCTAGTTCCTCTTGAAGTGGTCGGAAGCGAGCTTCTAGACTAAACGTCTTCCGGAGGTTATTTCTCTTGATGTTGTTCTCACACGAAACCCGCTCAGAGGTGTATCTCCGGATCATCTCACAAACATAGTATCCACATAGATTGGTCCCCTTTGGCTGAATATCCCCAGTCCCAGACACTACCCTTTTAAATTGTAGCTCTTTTTTGAATTCACCGACCTTTGTGTTTACGAACCGTGTCCAAACCCTACGAGGCAAAGAAAATTAAATGAACAAGAGAGTTATTAGTTACTTGATATTAGGAAATGAACGAAATAGGCCGATCGATATAGAGCGCAAGTGAATGAAAATAATTACTTCTGCATCATTTTTCTCATGTCGGCCCAAAGCTTTGCATTCAGATTCAGAGAGTCGTGGACGAGAACTGTGGAGTCGTGAAATTGAATTACTAGCAGAATCCAGTGGAACCTGCGGACACGATACATGCACAGTCATGCATAATTAACTCATCGATTAGCCACATACCTTGCATGGAGTAAACAAAAGAGAATGTGCTCAAGACAGAAACACTCACCCAAAATGGTAAGGAAATAGAATATCACTTTTGAGTTCCTGCCTTGAAAAAAACTGCCACAGGTCTTCCTCCACGTCGGCGGGAAAATGTTCTAACACATATGAATTAACGATTTGTGGGTCAATGAACCCAACATCATGGATGTTCCTTATTATGCATTCCCGCTGTTGGAGATATGCCCAAGAGGCAATAATAAAGTGGTTATTATAATATCTTTGTATTTATGATAAATGTTTATATACCATGCTATAATTGTATTGAAACATTGATACATGTGTGTTATGTAAACAACAAGGAGTCCCTAGTAAGCCTCTTGTATAACTAGCTTGTTGATTAATAGATGATCATGGTTTCGTGATCATGAACATTGGATGTTATTAATAACAAGGTTATGTCATTAATTGAATGATATAATGGACACACACCCAAATGAGCATAGCATAAGATCAAGTCATTAAGTTCATTTGCTATAAGCTTTCAATACATAGTTGTCATAATCCTTCGACCATGAGATCATGTAAATCACTTACACCAAAGGGTACTTTGATTACATCAAACGTCATTGCGTAAATGGGTGACAATAAAGATGGGATTAAGTATTTGGAAAGTGTGAGTTGAGGCATATGGATCAACAGTGGGATTTGTCCATCCTGATGACGGATAGATATACTCTGGGCCCTCTCGGTAGAATGTCATCTGATTAGCTTGCAAGCATATGAATAGTTCATAAGAGATCACATACCACGGTACGAGTAAAGAGTACTTGTCGGTAACGAGGTTGAACAAGGTATGGAGATACCGATGATCAAACCTCGGACAAGTAAAATATCGCGAGACAAAGAGAATTGACATCGTATGTAAATGGTTCAATCGATCACTAAGTCATCGTTGAATATGTGGGAGCCATTATGGATCTCCAGATCCCGCTATTGGTTATTGCTCGGAGAGGAGTCTCGACCATGTCTGCATAGTTCACGAACCGTAGGGTGACGCGCTTAAGGTTCGATGTCGCATAAGTAGATTCGGAATATGAGATGGAGACCGAATGTTGTTCGGAGTCTCGGATAGGATCCGAGACATCACGAGGAGAGCCGGAATTGTTCTGGAAGAATTCTGCTGTTTTGTATTTCAAGAAAAGTTGTTCTGGAAACATTCTCGGAATTGGACGAAATAAAAACAGAGGTTCTTATTTTTCTGTCGCGCAGACGGAGTCCAAAGGGGAGACGGAGAAAGGCCAGGAGTGGGCCACACCACACGGCGGCGCGGGCCCCCCCTTGGCCGCGCCAGGGTGTGGTGTGGGCCCACCAGGCGTCGGCTCTAGGTCGGTTTCGCGAAACCCTAACCCTACCTTCCGACTATAAATAGTGGGGTAGTTTGGCCGGCCATTGTTGCTCCGTACGAAACCCTAAAGTGCCACCTCTCCTCCCTCCCAGTTTCTCCTGCTCCGGCTTAGGCGAAGCCCTGCAGGAATTCTTCTCCACCACCACACCACGCCGTCGTGCTGCTGGGATTCCGTGGAGATCTACCACACCTCCGCTGCCCGCTGGAACGGGGAGAGGAAGGAGCTTCATCGACACCGTACGCGCGACCGAGTACGGAAGTGCTGCCGGATTGCAGCACCGGGGACGATCGTCTACACCAACAACGAGATTAATCTCGTAGGCTTTGGAATCTTCGAGGGTTAGTCTCATCTCCATCTCGTTGCTTAGATCTAGTAGATTGGATCTTGGGTGTTCCATAGATTAGATCTGTTGGTTTTATTCGCTTTGCGGTAGGAAATTTTTGTTTTCTATGCAACGAACCCCATCAGTGGTATCAGAGCCACGTCTATGCATAGATCTGTTGCACGAGTAGAACACAATGGTTTGTGGGCGGTGATGCTTTTGTTGCTTTAGTTTGTGTACTTTGCTTCTTGCGGGATGGTGGGATGAAGCGGCCCGGGCTAACTTTACATGACCGCGTCTCATGAGACTTGCTCCACGCTTGACATGCAACTTGTATTGCATAAGTGGCTTTGCGGGTGTCTGTCTCTCCCACCATAGTGAAGATTGTAATTTGCACTTCTATTGTCAACACTAGTATCACCGTTGTGGTTCATGTTTGTAGGTAGATTGGATCTTACTCGAAAACCCTAAACCACGTAAAAGATGCAAACCAAATTAGAGGCGTCTAACTTGTTTTTGCAGGGTTTGGTGATGTGATATGGCCATGATGTGATGATGATTATATTTGATGTATGAGATGTTCATTATTGTATTATGGCAACCGGCAGGAGCTTTGTTAAAGACATGCGTGTCTATTCATCATGTAGTAGCTTTATTTCAAGTAGTTGTTATAGTAGCTATAAGTGATGGACAACCATGAAGCGGCCACTGACCTTGACGCCATGCTGGTGATGATGGAGATCATGTCCGTGCTTTGGAGATGGAGATCAAAAGCACAAGAAGAAAGGCCATATCATATCACACATTATGAATTGCATGTGATGTTAATCCTTTTATGCATCTTATTTTGCTTAGATCGCGACGGTAGCATTATAAGATGATCCCTCTCACTAAATATCAAGATAATAAAGTGTTCATCCTTAGTATGCACCGTTGCTAAGACTTGTCGTTTCGAAGCATCTCGTGATGATCGGGTGTGATAGACTCACTACGTGCATACAACGGGTGCAAGCCAGATTTGCACACGCGGATACTAAGGTTGCCTTGACGAGCCTAGCATGTACAGACATGGTCTCGGAACACGGGATACCGAAAGGTAGAGAATGAGTCATATGAATGATATGATGAACACTTTGAGTGTTCACCTTTGAAGCTACATCTTTTCTCGTGAAGATCGGACTTGGTGTAGTGGATTTGGTTCGTGTAATCACTAAGACAATGCGAGGGATGTTGTTTTGAGTGGGAGTTCACCTAGTTAATTTAAGAATTAAAATTGAACTCATTTTTATCATAAACTTAGTCTAAACTCTTTGCAAATATGTTGTAGATCATGGCGCCCCCCTCCATCAATTTTAACCAGTTCCTAGAGAAAGAAAAGCTTAAGGGCAATGGTAGCAACTTCACTGACTGGTTCCGTCATGTGAGGATTTTCCTCAGTAAGCCTGCAATATGTGCTCGAAGCACCGCTAGGTTCCCCACCACCTCCTGTAGTATCCGAGGACATAAAGAATGTTTATGAGACTCGGGTAACTCGGTACTCCGAAGTTCAGTGTGCCATCCTGTGCAGTTTAGAGGCAGAGCTCCAAAAGCGTTTTGAGCACCACGACCCTTGTGATATGATGTGTGAGCTCAAACTTATCTTTGAAACTCATGCGGCCGTGGAGAGCTATGAGGCCTCGAAACAGTTCTTTAACTGCATGATGGAAGAGGGCAGCTCCGTTAGTGAGCACATGTTCGCCATGTCCGGACATGCGAAGAAGCTCAGTGACTTGGGGATTGTGATCCCTAACAAGCTGGGTATTCATCGTGTCCTCCAATCACTGCCACCAAGTTACAAGAACTTCGTGATGAACTACAACATGCAGAACATGAACTGAACTCTTCTCCATGCTGAAGTCTGCTGAAGTAGAAATAAAGAAGGAGAACCAAGTGTTGATGGTCAACAAGACCACCAGTTTCAAGAAGCAGGGCAAGCCTAACAAGGGCAACTTTAAGAAGGGCGGCAAGAAAGTTGCAGCGCCTCCTGAGAAGCCTAAGGCTGGTCCTAAGCCTGAGACTGTGTGCTACTACTGCCAGGGGAAGGGGCACTGGAAGCGGAACTGCACCAAATACTTGGCCGATCTGAAGAGCGGCCACGCCAAAGAAAGGTATATTTGATATACATGTTATAGATGTCTATCTTACTGGTTCTCGTAAGTGCCTGGGTATTTGATACTGGTTCGGTTGCTCACATTTGTAACTCGAAACAGGAACTGCGGAATAAACGAAGCCTGGCGAGGGACGAGGTGACGATGCGCGTTGGAAATGGATCCAAGGTCGATGTGATCGCCGTCGGCTCCCCCTACATCTACCTTCGGGATTAGTTTTAAACCTCAATAATTGTTATTTGGTACCTGCGTTGAGCATGAACATTATATCTGGATCTTGTTTGATGCAAGACGGTTATTCGTTTAAGTCTGAGAATAATGGTTGTTCGATTTATATGAATAATGTCTTTTATGGCCATGCACCTGAGATGAATGGTTTATTCTTGTTAAATCTCGATAGTAGTGATACACATGTTCATAACATTGATGCTAAGCGAATTAAATTGAATGATAATTCTACTTATATGTGGCACTGTCGTCTTGGTCATATTGGAGTGAAGCGCATGAAGAAACTCCATTCCGATGGACTTCTTGAGTCACTTGACTTTGAGTCACTTGACAGATGCGAAGCATGTCTAATGGGAAAAATGACTAAGACTCCATTTTCTGGCACAATGGAGCGAGCTACAGACTTATTGGAAATCATACATACCGATGTGTGCGGACCAATGAGTGTAGCATCGCGCGGTGGTTATCGTTATGTTCTAACCTTCACGGATGATCTGAGTAGATATGGGTATATTTACTTTATGAAACACAAGTCCGAGACTTTTGAGAAGTTCAAGGAATTCCAAAGTGAAGTAGAAAATCAACGTAACAAGAAGATTAAGTTTCTGCGTTCTGATCGCGGAGGCGAATATCTGAGTTATGAGTTTGGCATGCATTTAAAGAAATGCGGAATACTTTCACAATTGACACCGCCGGGAACACCACAGCGCAATGGTGTGTCCGAACGTCGTAATCGAACTCTCTTAGATATGGTTCGTTCTATGATGTCTCTTACCGATTTGCCACTATCGTTTTGGGGTTATGCTTTAGAGACAGCCGCATTCACTTTAAATAGGGCACCATCTAAATCCGTTGAAACGACACCGTATGAATTATGGTTTGGGAAGAAACCTAAGCTGTCGTTCCTTAAAGTTTGGGGTTGCGATGCTTATGTAAAGAAGTTACAACCGGACAAGCTAGAACCCAAAGCGGAGAAATGCGTCTTCATAGGATACCCTAAAGAAACAATTGGGTATACTTTCTATCATAGATCCGAAGGCAAAATCTTTGTTGCCAAGAACGGATCCTTTCTTGAGAAGGAGTTTCTCACTAAAGAAGTGACTGGAAGAAAAGTAGAACTCGGCGAGGTTGATGAACCTTCTCTCATAGATCAGAGTAGCGCAGTGCCGGAAGAAGTTCCTGTGCAGCCTGCACCGATAGGAGAGGAAGCAAATGATGATGATCATGAAACTTCAACGAGGAAGCTACTGAACCTCTCAGATCGACGAGGGAACGTACCACTCCTGATTGGTATGATCCCTGTCTAAATGTCATGATTGTGGACGACAATGATGAGGACCCTGCGACGTATGAAGAAGCGATGATGAGCCCAGATTCCAACAAATGGCAAGAAGCCATGAAATCCGAAATGGGATCCATGTATGATAACAAAGTATGGACTTTGGTAGACTTACCTGATAGCAAGGCTGTCGAGAATAAATGGATCTTCAAGAGAAAAACAGATGCTGATGGTAATATTACTATCTATAAAGCTCGACTTGTCGCAAAGGGTTTCCGACAAATTCAAGGAGTTGACTACGATGAGACTTTCTTACCTGTAGCGAAGCTAAAGTCTGTGAGGATTTTGTTAGCAATAGCTGCATTTTTCGATTATGAGATTTGGAAGATGGATGTCAAAACGGCGTTCCTTAATGGTGACATTGAGGAAGAGTTGTATATGGTACAACCCAAAGGTTTTGTCGATCCTAAAATGCTGACAAGGTATGCAAACTTCAGCGTTCCATTTATGGACTGAAGCAAGCATCCCGGAGTTGGAACCTACGCTTTGATAGAGTGATCAAAGACTTCGGTTTTATACGGACTCATGGTGAGGCCTGTATTTACAAGAAAGTGAGTGGGAGCTCTGTAGCGTTCCTGATATTATATGTAGATGACATATTATTGATTGGGAATGATATAGAACTATTAAGCAGCGTTAAAGGTTATTTGAATAAGTCTTTTTCAATGAAAGACCTTGGTGAAGCAGCATACATTTTAGGCATCAAGATTTATAGAGATAGATCAAGACGCCTAATAGGCCTTTCACAGAGTACTGGACAAGATTCTAAAGAAGTTTAGAATGGATGAAAGCAAGAAAGGGTTCTTGCCTATGTTGCCAGGTAAGGTCTTGAGTAAGACTCAAGGTCCGGCTACGGCAGATGAAAGAGAGAGGATGAGCAAGATCCCCTATGCTTCGGCAGTAGGCTCTATCATGTACGCCATGCTGTGTACTAGACCGGATATAGCACATGTTGTTAGTTTGACCAGCAGATATCAAAGTGATCCAGGAATGGAACACTGGACAGCGGTCAAGAATATCCTGAAGTACTTGAAAAGGACTAAGGATATGTTTCTTTGTTATGGCGGTGACCAAGAGCTCGTTTGTTACACCGATGCAAGTTGGAACACCGATCCTGATGACTCTAAGTCTCAGTCTGGGTACGTGTTTATATTGAATGGTGCGGCAGTAAGCTGGAGCAGTTCCAAGCAATGCACGGTGGCGAAATCTTCAACAGAATCTGAATATATAGCGGCTTCAGAGGCTTCATGTGAAGCGGTATGGATGAAGAGGTTCATTGTTGAGCTTGGTGTGGTTCCTAGTGCATTGGACCCGCTAGTCATTTATTGTGACAACACGGGTGCCATCGCCAATGCAAAGGAACCAAGGTCACACAAGAAGCTAAAGCATATCAAGCTGCGTTTTCATTCGATTCGCGAGTACATCGAAGATGGTGAAGTAGAGATTTGCAAAGTACACACGGATCTGAATGTTGCAGATCCGTTGACTAAAGCTCTCCCAAGGGCAAAGCATGACCAACACCAAAATGCCATGGGTGTTAGTTACCTTACAATGTAATCTAGATTATTGTCTCTAGTGCAAGTGGGAGACTGTTGGAGATATGCCCAAGAGGCAATAATAAAGTGGTTATTATAATATCTTTGTATTTATGATAAATGTTTATATACATGCTATAATTGTATTAACCGAAACATTGATACATGTGTGTTATGTAAACAACAAGGAGTCCCTAGTAAGCCTCTTGTATAACTAGCTTGTTGATTAATAGATGATCATGGTTTCGTGATCATGAACATTGGATGTTATTAATAACAAGGTTATGTCATTAGTTGAATGATATAATGGACACACACCCAAATGAGCGTAGCATAAGATCAAGTCATTAAGTTCATTTGCTATAAGCTTTCAATACATAGTTGTCTTAATCCTTCGACCATGAGATCATGTAAATCACTTACACCGAAAGGGTACTTTGATTACATCAAACGTCATTGCGTAAATGGGTGACAATAAAGATGGGATTAAGTATTTGGAAAGTGTGAGTTGAGGCATATGGATCAACAGTGGGATTTGTCCATCCTGATGACGGATAGATATACTCTGGGCCATCTCGGTGGAATGTCATCTGATTAGCTTGCAAGCATATGAATAGTTCATAAGAGATCACATACCACGGTACGAGTAAAGAGTACTTGTCGGTAACGAGGTTGAACAAGGTATGGAGATACCGATGATCAAACCTCGGACAAGTAAAATACCCCCCTAAACCTGGTTTCTTTTTAGTTTGTATTGTTTTATTTTCTTTTCTGTTTTATTTTAATTTTGAAGGAGTTTCACATATTCTACGGTACTACATATACATGCATATGAACAAACAAATTTGAAATTAGAACCAAAAAGAATTCAAGAGGAATTGACAATATATATTCAATATCGGATGACCATATACAATTTTGAACAAGTTTCCATACATATGATTTACTGCATATGAAGTTCTACGTCCTCTACATAGTGTTCTCCTCTAGGATCGATGACTTCCTTCGCGATCCATCCAGCTAGTTCCTCTTGAAGTGGTCGGAAGCGAGCTTCTAGACTAAGCGTCTTCCGGAGGTTATTCCTCTTGATGTTGTTCTCACACGAAACCCGCTCAGAGGTGTATCTCCGGATCATCTCACAAACATAGTATCCACATAGATTAAATTGTAGCTCTTTTTTGAATTCACCGACCTTTGTGTTTACGAACCGTGTCCAAACCCTACGAGGCAAAGAAAATTAAATGAACAAGAGAGTTATTAGTTACTTGATATTAGGAAATGAACGAAATAGGCCGATCGATATAGAGCGCAAGTGAATGAAAATAATTACTTCTGCATCATTTTTCTCATGTCGGCCCAAAGCTTTGCATTCAGATTCAGAGAGTCGTGGACGAGAACTGTGGAGTCGTGAAATTGAATTACTAGCAGAATCCAGTGGAACCTGCGGACACGATACATGCACAGTCATGCATAATTAACTCATCGATTAGCCACATACCTTGCATGGAGTAAACAAAAGAGAATGTGCTCAAGACAGAAACACTCACCCAAAATGGTAAGGAAATAGAATATCACTTTTGAGTTCCTGCCTTGAAAAAAACTGCCACAGGTCTTCCTCCACGTCGGCGGGAAAATGTTCTAACACATATGAATTAACGATTTGTGGGTCAATGAACCCAACATCATGGATGTTCCTTATTATGCATTCCCGCTGTTGGAGATATGCCCAAGAGGCAATAATAAAGTGGTTATTATAATATCTTTGTATTTATGATAAATGTTTATATACCATGCTATAATTGTATTAACCGAAACATTGATACATGTGTGTTATGTAAACAACAAGGAGTCCCTAGTAAGCCTCTTGTATAACTAGCTTGTTGATTAATAGATGATCATGGTTTCGTGATCATGAACATTGGATGTTATTAATAACAAGGTTATGTCATTAGTTGAATGATATAATGGACACACACCCAAATGAGCATAGCATAAGATCAAGTCATTAAGTTCATTTGCTATAAGCTTTCAATACATAGTTGTCATAATCCTTCGACCATGAGATCATGTAAATCACTTACACCGAAAGGGTACTTTGATTACATCAAACGTCATTTGCGTAAATGGGTGACAATAAAGATGGGATTAAGTATTTGGAAAGTGTGAGTTGAGGCATATGGATCAACAGTGGGATTTGTCCATCATCCGATGACGGATAGATATACTCTGGGCCCTCTCGGTGGAATGTCATCTGATTAGCTTGCAAGCATATGAATAGTTCATAAGAGATCACATACCACGGTACGAGTAAAGAGTACTTGTCGGTAACGAGGTTGAACAAGGTATGGAGATACCGATGATCAAACCCGGACAAGTAAAATATCGCGAGACAAAGAGAATTGACATCGTATGTAAATGGTTCAATCGATCACTAAGTCATCGTTGAATATGTGGGAGCCATTATGGATCTCAGATCCCGCTATTGGTTATTGCTCGGAGAGGAGTCTCGACCATGTCTGCATAGTTCACGAACCGTAGGGTGACGCGCTTAAGGTTCGATGTCGCATAAGTAGATTCGGAATATGAGATGGAGACCGAATGTTGTTCGGAGTCTCGGATAGGATCCGAGACATCACGAGGAGAGCCGGAATTGTTCTGGAAGAATTCTGCTGTTTTGTATTTCAAGAAAAGTTGTTCTGGAAACATTCTCGGAATTGGACGAAATAAAAACAGAGGTTCTTATTTTTCTGTCGCGCAGACGGAGTCCAAAGGGGAGACGGAGAAAGGCCAGGAGTGGGCCACACCACACGGCGCGCGGGCCCCCCTTGGCCGCGCCAGGGTGTGGTGTGGGCCCACCAGGCGTCGGCTCTAGGTCGGTTTCGCGAAACCCTAACCCTACCTTCCGACTATAAATAGTGGGGTAGTTTGGCCGGCCATTGCTGCTCCGTACGAAACCCTAAAGTGCCACCTCTCCTCCCTCCCAGTTTCTCCTGCTCCGGCTTAGGCGAAGCCCTGCAGGAATTCTTCTCCACCACCACCACCACGCCGTCGTGCTGCTGGGATTCCATGGAGATCTACCACACCTCCGCTGCCCGCTGGAACGGGAGAGGAAGGAGCTTCATCGACACCGTACGCGCGACCGAGTACGGAAGTGCTGCCGGATTGCAGCACCGGGGACGATCGTCTACACCAACAACGAGATTAATCTCGTAGGCTTTGGAATCTTCGAGGGTTAGTCTCATCTCCATCTCGTTGCTTAGATCTAGTAGATTGGATCTTGGGTGTTCCATAGATTAGATCTGTTGGTTTTATTCGCTTTGCGGTAGGAAAATTTTTTGGATGTTCCTTATCGCATTCCCGCTTCTTCATTCTGCATACACAACAAGATAGTTAGGACAATATATATATATATATATATATATATATATATATATATATAGTGCAGGAAATGAACGAGATGGGGTAGAAATAAATCACTTACATAACGTAGCAACTGATGATAGATTTGTCGAGCTCGCGCAGATTGAAAAGCTGGAACAGTTCACTCCGATGAATTTGTACATAGTAATGTTTGAAGTGATGCTCAGGTCTAACTTCCGCATAAATATAGTCTTTGGCGTTTTTTAATTTTATGTAAGCCTTGTACCAATTTAGCAGACCTGTCATTTGTGGAGGTAGATCCTTTTCCTGCGCAGGCTCGATGAGAGGCCCATTCGACACATATGTAATTACTACGTCCTTCATTATTGGCGCCTCATCAAGGCCTAACACTGCACGAAGAGTCAGACCTAAGTTGGCCGCTTGTTCTGTGGCACTCGCTACAGTCAATCCATGTGCTGCCGCAGCTGCTATGATATCGGGGGCATCCGGACCGGCGGCTTTCACTATGAGAGGGGCGATGGATTGTTTACTCTGTTCCCCGAGCTGGGCAACTTGTTTCCCCTCTTTTTTACTTTCTAATTCTTTCTCGGCCTCCTCCAAGGCTTTCTTCTCCTGCTTCTCCGCCAACTCTTGCTTCTCCTTCAACATGAGTGCTTGCCTACGAAGTTCACGTGAATAGTCGTCAGGCAGATTCTTCGCGGCTTGGGACGGTGTGTTCAAAAATGACTTAGCCCAGCTCTTTTGCTTGTCAGAATATACTGGCTTGGGCTCGGGCTCTCTTTTCTTCTTGCAGTCCGCCATCCATTTCTCATGCTGAGCAGCCACGACCGCTGCATTTTCCTCCACACTAAGGTCCCAAGGTCTCCGGATGAGAGGCTTCAGTGATGGCTCCGGTACCTTTGTGATCTTAGGTACATAAGGCTCCGGGTTAATAGTCCAGGACTGCTTCAGCTTCTTTGCCGGGGGCGGCTGCTTCTTCGCCGGAGGTGGACTGGGGGGCGGCGTCTGCTTACCCGCCGGAGGTGAATTGGGGGGCGGCGTCGGCTGACGTGAAGGAGGTGTAGGTGAACCACCACCACCACCGCCGCCGCCGCCGCCGCCACCACCACCGGAGGCGGGTGGACTTGTTCGCCTTGGCGCCTCGTCTGGAAACTTGATAAACTTCTTTTCCAGAGAATAAACTGGCGCTTGACACCTCCAAGTCTTCTCTCCCCTTCGGGTGTAGCAATGTCAATCTCCAGGTCCTCAAACCCTGGGACTATTTCCTCCACCGTGACACGAGCATAGCCATCTGCAATGGGGTTGTTGTGGTGGAGTGCTCCAGGCTCACATGGCAAAGCACTGCCGATGGCTACCTTCGTGGACATGTTCCCAGTAGGATAATGCAGATGACATTCTTTCATCCCCTTTACATCGTCCACGGGGTAGCGAGGATGCTCCGGTGCAGTAATTTGGATCTCCGGTGCATCAGTAGCCGGCTAGACCTCCGTGGAAGCCACGCTGCTTCTCCTGCTGGCTTCCGAGATCCGCTGGATGATCTTCATGCGTCCCAGCTGCCGATCTCTCCTGTACTAGTATAGACAGGGTTTTCTTCATCTCATCGACTTCCGATGCCAACCGCGCCACAACATCTGCATCCCGATCCGACTTTCTCTTACGGCTTCTGTAACCGTACGGGTCATCGTCCTGGGAGAACCCTTCTTTCCACGTAATGTTCCCGGGCATGCCTCGTACACGTCCTCCGTGTTCAGGATTCCCGAGGGCTCTTGTCAGCGCGTCGTTCTCTCTGTTGAACTTGATCTTCCCCTCTTGAGCATCCCTCATTGCGTCAATAAGGGCTTGGGTGGGTTTAAACATTTTGTTCCCGTAAACACACGCCCCTGTCTCCGGGTCTAGCGTTCCCCATGCCCGTACCACCAGCTTTTGGCCCTTCGGTCCCATCCCTCCGTACCTGGACGGATTCCTCGCCTCCTCAGCTCGTTCTCCATCTTCTCCCACTTAGGCTCCCAAAAGCGATACCCTCCTGGCCCCATAACATGATTGTACTCCTTCTTAGCCGCATTTTCCTTATTTTTTTTCGATATTTCAATGAAATGCTCCGATTTCTTCTGCTTCACAAATTCTGGCCAATCATGTTCAAGTCTCTCATACTGTCCTTTGAATTCCGGAGTCTTGTTCTGGTTGACATAGTCACGGGCTAGATTTTGCTTGAATTTCCGGAATGTATCGGCCATCTTACCAAGAGCGAAGTGTTTGAGTAGCCTCCTCCTCTCCTTGTTTTCCTGAATCTTGTTACCCTCCTCATCGAATTTGTGGTATTCCGGAGGTAGGATGAAATGCTCCATAAGCTTTTGAAAGCAATCCTTTTTAGTTCTCTTGTCGACAAAAGTGAAACCAAGACGTGCCTTCTTTGGCTCATTCCACTCCTGGAGGGTGATCGAGATGTTGTCTCTAACAACGGCTCCGCATTGGTTGATAAACTTGGTGGCGTGCTTCTGGGGCTCCAGCGGCCTGCCGGTTGCACTGTCGACAACCTCGATGGTATATGTTTCTCCTGGTTTGAGCGTCTTGGTTGCGCCACGCTTTGACGACGACGTACTCGTTTTTCGACGATCCGAGGGCTAAAATAAGAAAGAGAGTCGCGTGTTAGTACACACATATTTATTCAAATCAGTAAGTTTGTATCACCAGAGGCAAAATGTATATATATACCTCGGCGCCGGAGCTAGTTGCTACTTGCAATTGAAGATCGTCGTTTATCGACGTTTCTTCCCCATCATCTTGCTGACGGCCTTCATCTTGACCGTCAAGATTCAGATAAGAAGAAATATCCTCTTCATCTTGTTCGGTCGGCACATAAGGAATATCGCCTTTTATGATGCCAAATATCTGTTCTTCAACTTCTTGATCATAGTTGTCCATAATCGGGTCAGCTCTATCGTCCGCCATATGTCAGTCCTGAAAACATGTAATAAAAACTAATTAATTGTGTATATGCCAGCATTATCACATCTCTTCTACATATAAAGAGAGAGGGCGACGAGGGAGAGGGGGGACGCGTGTATTAGATGTGTATATGCGGACGATCGACCTCGCAGTGACCGCGTGACCGAGAGACCGGTGGCGGTGGCGAAAGGGCGGTGGCGGTGGCGCGGTGCCGATCCTCTCTCTCGTAAAAAGAAAAAACCCTCGCGCTTATACGAAGGGGGCGGTGACCGAGAGACCGTTTATTTGGCATGACTGGGTGAGAAAGGGGGCCAGGCGGCGCCGCATGTAACTTGGCCAGCGGCGATCGACGAGGGAGGCGCACCACCATAGAGGTGCGCTGGGGGTAAGGTGCCCAAAAAATAGGTACTGTAGTGTTTATGTTTTGTAAAAATCTAAACCCAACATCTCTGGATGGGGTACAGTAATACAAGACCATAGCAATTGGATTCATTCAAAAATAGTTTATAGAATTTGAATTATTGTCAGATTACTAATTTGAGCATATTTGTAAAAGCAAGTTTGTGCACGTATTAACTTTGGTCAACTATGGTTCCATGATGAACTACATGTTCTAAGGATTTCAGAGACTACAAATTTGTAAATTTTGGCCCACTGGATTAATTTACACAATTTTTATAGTGTCAAAGGGTTAATTCTCTGTTTTGAATTATGGTGCAAAATTAATCACAGAACATATACTGTATTATGGCATGGTTGCATTCTACAGATTTCAAGCTTTCCAACCATATAAAATTTGCTAAATTTGGGTCTATGGTTGATTTTATATCGATTTTACAAGTTAGGGACAGAATCTGAAATTTGAATTCGAATTTAAACTGTTTTGATTGGGGCTGACTGGCACGCGACGTGGCGCAACGCCATTGGCTGCTAGGGGGATCACGCGGATCGCCCCTAGAAGGGCCGTGGCCGTCGAGATCATATGTGATCTGGACGGTCCAGATGGACGGCATGGCCGAGACTAACGTGGGCGGCGCCGGACGGACCGCCGGCGGTCGGGCGGGCGGCTGTGCAGGTGAAGCGCGCGTGGGCGGTCGGCGGGCGCGCGCGGCAGTTAGGCGCGGCTACGTTGCGTGGCGGCGGTCTGCGTGGCGGCGACGGTCGCGCGGCGGCGGCGTTCTGCGTGGCGCGAGGAAAGAAGAAGGAGGAGGCGGCGCGACGTCGGCGAGCGCGGGAAAGAAAAGGGAGAGAGCGGCGACAGCGGCGAGAGGCGGCGGTCGGCGAACGAGAGACGCGCGGCGGAGCGAGGTCGACGAAAGCGAAGAGTTCGACGAAGAGGCGCGGCAGATTCGACGAAGAGGCGGAGAACGAGAGAGGAAGAAGAAGTGTGCGCGCCGCCCGCATATTTATAGGCGTGGGGCTTTGGTCGCGGTTGGGGTCCCCAACCGCGACTAAAAGGCAGCCTTTGTCGCGGTTGGTGACCCCACGCGACCAAACCTCACCTCGGCGGTTTTGGTTTCCGCGGAAAAGACCCTTTGGTCGCGGTTGGCCACCAATCGCGACTAAAAGACTTTTTGGAATTCTTTTCTAAATGTGAAAATAAAACTAATTCATTTCTAAATGTGAAAAATACAAATAATATATCAAAAAATTCAAAAAAATAAAACTAATTCATTTCTAAATGTGAAAAATACAAAATAATATATCAACAAATTCAGAAAAATAAAACTAATTCATTTAAAAATCTTAAAAATACAAGTAATATATCAAAAAATTCAGAAAAATAAAACTAGTTCATTTAAAAAATTTAAAAATACAAATAATATATCAAAAAATTAGAAACTAATTTAAAGTTCTTACCAGTTCTTCCCGCCGCCTCTGTCTTTCCGGCACCGGCCCCCTCTTCCCGCCTCTGTCTTTCCGCCGGCCCCCTCTTCCCGCCTCTGTCTTTCCGCCGACCCCCTCTTCCCGCCTCTGTCTTTCAGCCGACCCCTCTTCCCGCCTCAATCTTTCCGCCGACCCCCTCTTCCCGCCTCTGTCTTTCCGCCTTTAGTCCCGGTTGCACCCACCAGCCAGGACTAAAGATTAGATGACCTAGCTCTGGATTCCTCTTCTTCCCGCCATTTCTTCCCTGTCTTCCCGCCTCTTTCTTCCCGCCTCTTTCTTCCCGCCAATTTCTTCCGCCAGCTCTTTCTTCCCGCCTCTTTCTTCCCGCCACTTTCTTCCGCCTCCTGTCTTCCCGCTCCCATTTTTCCCGCCATTTCTCACTACATATATGTTGCCCGGCTTGGCCAGCATTATCACATCTCTACAATCTCTCATCACTCTCTCATGGCTTCCACCGCACCCACTCTAACCTACCAGCGGTGGAGGAGCTTTGCGCCTCGAACTACCCTTGCCCACCGGGCTACGCGTCCCTGCCGGCTGGAGCCTAAGCGCCGGCGGCGTGCCGGTCCCTCCCTCCCTCAGGGTACTGCGCGCCGGGCAGCCATCACGAACCACTACTACCTCGACCTCACGCCGGAGCAGTGGATGAATCCCCGCTGGCATCCCGATAACCAGCATACTTGGGACGCCTTCTTCATCAATCGGCGTGAGGGACGCTCGCCGGAGAGGACGGTCTGCCTCCTGGGAACTTCCACGAGGCCGGCCGTCGGCTATGGTGGTACGGCCGGACTCGGAGCGTCATGGACTACATCACGGCCGGCGATATCCCCGCTGCGCTACCCTCGTTCGAGCCCACGGCCGCACGACAGCAGCGGCAGCGACGGCAGCAGCGGCGGCAACTTAGAAGCGCGACTACCAGTACAACGGCGGCGACTATGAAGACTACGAGTATGCATATTATACGCCTAGGCATGAGTATGACTAAATCACTCCAAATTTCATGTATCATCAGTGCTATCTCTCGAATCAATCGAATCATTCGAAAATGGACACCAAACACATCACGGGCAATATAATTCACATGATCCATTCAACAAAGTTTGGTACAATAAATTATTACACATCATTTCTTCCCTTGTGTCCCTGCTTACGATTGGGCCGTATCCATGGAGCATCCTCATCATTTAACTTAATGCTTGGATCGGTGTTCACTTTGAAGGGCGGAATTTCACCAAACATATTATAATCTTCTGACATGTCTGTCTTGTCCTCCACTCCCACGATGTTTCTTTTCCCTAAAAGAACAATGTGGCGCTTTGGATCATCGCATGATGTACTGATCGTTTTCTTATCTTTCCGTTTCCTCGGTTTGCTACTCATGTCCTTGACATAGAAAACCTGAGCGACATCTTTCGCTAGGACGAATGGTTCGTCAAGGTAACCAAGATTGTTGAAATCCACCATTGTCATTCCGTATTGCTGGTCCACCTTTACCCCACCTCCTGTTAGCTTGAACCATTTGCACCGGAACAAAGGGACCTTGAAGGAGGGTCCATAGTCAAGTTCCCATATCTCCTCTATGTAACCATAATATGTGACCTTTTGCCCATTCTCGTTGCTGCATCAAAGCGGACACCACTGTTTTGGTTGGTGCTCTTTTTATCTTGGGCGATCGTGTAAAATGTATTCCCATTTATCTCGTACCCTTGGAAAGTCGTTATAGTCGAAGATGGTGTCTTGGCCAACATGTACAGCTGATCTACAACCTCATTGTCACTCATTAAATGTTTTCTCAACCAACTGCCGAAAGTCTCCATGTGGGCCTTCCTAATCCAGGATTCAGGCTTCCCCGGGTTGTCCGAGCGTAAAATATTCTTGTGTTTCTCAAAGTACGGAGCCACCAAGCTGGAATTGGTCAGAACTGTGTGGTGTGCTTCAGTCAGAGAATGGCCGTCCATACATATCGTTGATTTCCTTCCGATCGTGCCTTTTCCACTTAGTCTCCCCTCGTGCCGCGATCGAGGAAGACCAATCGGCTTAAGGTCAGGAACAAAGTCAACACAAAACTCAATTACCTCCTCATTTCCATAGCCCTTGGAGATGCTTCCTTCTGGCCTAGCACGGTTACGAACATATTTCTTTAATACTCCCATGAACCTCTCGAAGGGGAACATATTGTGTAGAAATACAGGACCGAGAATGGAAATCTCTTCGACTAGGTGAACCAGGAGGTGCGTCATAATATTGAAGAAGGATGGCGGGAACACCAACTCGAAACTGACAAGACATTGGACCACATCGTTATGTAACCGTGGTAGAACTTCTGGATTGATTACCTTCTGAGAGATTGCATTGAGGAATGCACATAGCTTCACAATGGCTACTCGAACATTTTCCGGCAGGAGCCCCTCAAAGCAATCGGAAGCAATTGCGTCATAATCACGTGGCAGTCGTGAGACTTCAGGTTTTGGAACTTTTTCTCCGCCATGTTTATTATTCCCTTTATATTGGACGAGAATCCAGACGGGACCTTATACTGCTCAGGCATTCAAAAAAGATGACCTTCTCTTCTTTGGTAAGAGCGTAGCTGGCACGACCTTGAAACCATTCCGGATGCTGGTCATCAGGGTCTTTCAAGCGTTGCTGGTCCTGCCGTGCTTCCTTTGTATCATTTGTCTTCCCATACACGCCCAAGAAGCTTAGCAGGTTCACGCAAATATTCTTCGTAACATGCATCACGTCGATTGCAGAGCGGACATCTAGGACTTTCCAATATTCTAGCTCCCAGAATATAGATTTCTTCTTCCACATGGGTGCGTGCCCGTCAGCTCCCTTCGGAATTGATTGTCCGCCAGGACCCTTTCCAAAGATGACTTTCAAATCCTTGACCATATCAAATACCTCAGCACCAGTGCGTTCCGCAGGCTTCGGCCGGTGATCTGCCTTGTCGTTGTAATGCTTGCCGCGCTTTCTTACTGGATGAATTTTCGGAAGAAATCGACGATGCCCCAGGTACACGTTCTTCTTACAATTTGGCAAATGTACACTTTCAGTCTCATGTAAGCAGTGCGTGCATGCATTGTATCCCTTATTTGACTGTCCCGAAAGGTTACTAAGAGCAGGCCAATCGTTGATGGTTATGAAAAGCAACGCTCGTAGGTCAAATTCCTCTTCTTTGTGCTCATCCCACACACGGACACCAGGTCTGCCCCACAACTGTAAAAGTTCATCAACTAATGGCCTTAGGTACACATCGATGTCGTTGCCGGGTTGCTTCGGACCTTGGATGAGCACTGGCATCATAATGAACTTCCGCTTCATGCACAACCAAGGAGGAAGGTTGTAGATGCATAGAGTCACGGGCCAGGTGCTATGGCTGGAGCTCTGCTCGAAAAGGATTCATGCCATCTGTACTTAGACCAAATCTTATGTTCCTTGCGTCAGCTGCAAAATCTTTAAACTCTCTGTCGATCTTTCTCCATTGCGTTCCATCTGCGGGGTGTCTCAACTCCCGTCCGACTTACGGTCCTCTTTGTGCCATCGCAACAACTTGGCATGCTCTTTGTTCCTGAACAGACGTTTCAACCGTGGTATTATAGGAGCATACCACATCACCTTGGCGGGAACCTTCTTCCTGGGTTTCTGGCCCTCGACATCGTCACCAGGGTCATCGCCTCGATCTTATAACGCAATGCAGTGCATACCGGGCATTCATTCAAATTCTCGTATTCACCGCGGTAGAGGATGCAGTCGTTGATGCATGCATGTATCTTCAGAACCTCTAAACCTAGAGGGCAGACAACCTTCTTTGCTTCGTACGTACTGGAGGGCAACTCGTTATTCTTTGGAAACATATTCTTCAACATTTTCAGCAAGTTTTCAAATCCCGAGTCAGCTACACCTTCCTGTGCCTTCCATCTCAGCAAATCCAGTGTGCAGCCCAGCTTTTTCAGACCATTATCGCATCCTGGGTACAGCGACTTTTTGTGATCCTCTAACATGCGATCCAAATTCTCCCTCTCCTTTTCAGTTTGCAGCGACTCCGTGCATCAGCAATGGTCCGACCAAGATCATCAGCGGGCTCATCACGTGCCTCTTCTTGATCACCTTCCCCTTCACCTTCCCCACCTTCAGCATCATCCATGAAAGTATCACCGAAATGATCAAGATAGCTCTCATCGATGTCATCCCCTTCTTCATCTTCTTCCATTATAACCCCTCTTTCTCCATGCTTGGTCCAACAATTATAGCTTGGCATGAAACCATGCCGAATCAGGTGCAGGTGAACTTCCCTTGAGGAAGAGTAACCCTTCTGATTCTTACAGTCAACACATGGACAGATAACAAAACCCCCCTGCTTGTTCGCATTAGCCACTACGAGGAAATCTTTCAAACCCGTAGTGAATTCGCCGGAGAGTCGGCTAGCGTACATCCATTGCCGATTCATCTGCATTATTATAATACAAAATATATAATTAACCATCATGCATTTGTTAAACTAAATAGAAATTAAACAATGAACTACACATATATATATATATATATGAAAGGTTCAAGTTGTTGCTAACCGCGATCGAGGAGGAAAAAATAATTGAGGAAGCTCGATCAAGTGTGGCTCCGACACTTCATATCATGTTTGTTTCATGCTCTTGGGGCATTTCATCAAACACCTTGTGTGCATAAGAGGAGCCAAAAGCAAACCCTACACCCCCTTGTGAAGTTTGTGAAGAGAAGTGGCACCAAATGGCTAAGTGCTGTGGGCTGGATGGTATATATAGGGGAGGGGCTTTAGTCGCGGTTGGCCTGGCCAACCGCGACTAAAGGCCTTTGGGCCAGGCCTGAGGCTGGCCAACCGCGACTAAAGCCCCTCCCGTCCACCAGCTGGCCACCGAGCGCGCTGGGCCCAGGACTTTGGTCGCGGTTCGCCAACCGAGCCGCGACTAAAGGCACCATTGGTCGCGGTTCTTGCATTTCCGCGACTAATGGGGCTGGACGGAAGGCCTTTTTTCTAACAGTGCATGTCGGTAATTGTTTCCTCGGTGCTAGTGGTAGAGTATGTCCTCAAGGGTTAATGCTCCCATAGTTTGGAACATCTTCTATATCTTAGAGTAGGTTTGGGTAAACCATTGCAACGATGGTTCAATTTTTACCGAAAACTATATGCCATAAGAAATTTGTGGGGCTAGGGTGGTGGGGGCACAGTGAAGAAAGTACGAAAGAAACGTCCTTGACATTAATTTTCGTCAAATTTCTATGTATTTAAAATAAAAAAATTCATTACATTGGCAATGAAACATAAACCAAGAGGGATAATTAAATTCAGAAAATTTCATGGTTGCCAAGAGGTGATTACATTCCTTTTGTCCTGGGTTTTGAATCCTAGTATTCTCCGGTTGTTTCAGTTAATTATATGAAGGTCTTGCCTTCTACGGAAATGTGGAAAATATAGGAGGTTAGCTTTTGATTTACAGATATTTTGCACTGAAAAAAATGCTTCAACCAATGCTTAGTTTAAGAATTTATTATCCATTTCAAACATTTGGTTTTCACTTGTTTTTTCTTGGTCATCTTAGTGTGTGTCGGTTTATCCAACATCATAAATATCTGATCATTAGCATAACATATTTTACTTTGATTTAACCTTTTCATATGATATGACTCGATCTATCATAAAATTGTTTGCGTTCATTTTGCATTTTTCGATAAAAAAAATATATATTAATATCGAGGGATACCAATTACATCCAGCCTCTACAACAACGTAACACCCTAATGGTAATACAGATGCATACAACCAAAAAATAAAAAGAAAACTAAGAAACAAAAAGTCCCACTACGGTATTCCAGTCCTAGCATTAACAATACATCCACCACCAAAACAACACTTGAACTCCAGGATGCTTCCAAGAAGGGAACAGTGCAGAAGCATCATCGTCGCCCGATCCAAAGATCTTAGGTTTTCACCCTGAAGATAGTCTCCGCTCTCAAAACAATGCCCTCAACAAGGCCATTGCCAAGCACAACCAATTAAGGCAGTACTTTGGATTTCCACCTTGAAAGATAAGACTCTAAACTTCACCTCTGCTGACGCCCCTACTTGCACACTGCTGCTGCGAAACCCAGAACACCAAGCAAGTCCCTCAACAAGACAGAGACTCAAACCTCCATTGTTACTCCTCCAATCCGGCCTTGATGATATCCCTCACCTATGATTTCACTATGTACTAGAATGTCATCTGATGACAACACAAAATAGAGTTTCGCGTCTCTCCCTCCAGAACCAAATGGTCGGAGTAAAAGCATGGGTGCGCACGACCGAATACCGCCCAATCCAACAAACTCCAAGCATAAAGTGCACTGTTACATTTGTCGGCGGAGTCTTCCAGAACTCATCACTCCGTCCAGATCAAGACGGACAAGCCTCATGCAAGTCTTCATCTTCGCACAAGAGAGACCCTAGGACCGCCATCATTATTCAGGTTAGGCCCCAATGGCGCCAACCATCCTAGGACGGCCGAGGCAACGCGACGACACCAAGCAAAACTCCTGGGAAACGCTTGCAGCTGGCCGACCCTCCACCGGCGACGACAAGGATCATAGAGAAGGCAAGGAGAAGACCGACCTAGGGCTTGCATCCAATCTGGCGTGTCCCACCCTGCATCTCCAACGTCGATATGGCCCGACGCTGGTGGCCACCGCCACCATCACCAAAACACCGCCTAGGCCGGCGCCCAGGTCGACGTCCACCACTCCGCCGCTTCCCCAGGCACGCACACCGTAACATCCCAAAAATTTAAAACAAAGAGAAAATGAATTCCCTTTTTCCAAAAATGAGAACCAACAAAAACTTTTATTAAATTAAGTTTGGTACATAGTGAGCATGCTTATATGTGGTGATATTGCCATGATTGTTTATTTATTGCATTGAACCTAATTCCCAAAACCCTAAACCCTAATCTTCTCACAACAAAATAGTATCAAATAAGAAGGAACTCAAATGAAGTAAAATATGTGGGCCAATAACCCTAACATGCAAATATTGACTAATAACATGCTTACTCTTCAAGATATAGGTGAACCATTGTGATACTCCACTAAACCCTAAACCTCCCCCCCTCTTTTCACCATCATAGTTAAAATAAAATAAAAGGAAAATAAATAAGAAAAAGAGGCATATGTGCCTATGGCTATTTTTATAAATCTTTACCCCAAGCTCCTCTACTTTGTTTAGTGGTTTGGAAAACCTTTATAAACCTTATCTAGTGTTTCTCAAACCAATTCCAAGTTAAAACCAAAGCAAATAAACAGAAATTAAACCTATGCATAGGAGCATATGTGGCACATAGCCATTTTTTCCAAAACTTGACCTAAGCACCTATACCTTGACTAAATGGTTTGAAAACCTTACTAAACCCAAACTAATACTAAATCAACCATGAACCATGACATTTGATCATGGATAAAGAAAATAAAATAAAAAGATGAAATGCACATATGTGCACATGGCCAAAAATACAAATTTGAGCCAAAGACCATCAAACTTGTTTCCATTGCTTGGATTGTTTTCTTATATCATATTAAACCTCAACCACATCAAGGGGATCAAGAAAAACCAAATCAAATAGAAAATAAGAAGATTTTCCAATACACATATGTGGGTATGGCCATTTTTCCAAATCTTGAACCTAGACCATTATGGCTTGCACCATTGGTTGTGTTTGGTTACTAAACATATATAAACACCTTTGGAATCAAACAAACTCAAACCAAATCAAATTTGAATGAAATATGAGCTCACATGCACTAATGGTCATTTGGCCACATTATAAAATGTTCCCCACTTTAACCCCTGGTTTTTACTTTTCTTCAAACTAAACTTGGTAAAACAAAGCCATGTCATCCAAGAACATGTCAAGGTGAGCAACTTTCATGTTGACCACCAAGGTCAGAGTTGACTAGGTTGACCAGTATGAGAGTGACAAGTGGTGATGTTGAAACAAAGAGAAGATCACACCCATTTTGGAAATTTCACAAACCACTGCAAATTTGACCCCCACCACCACCAGTAGACTTCATTTATTATATATTTACAACCCACCAAAATTCAATCAAAAATTCAAATATTTTCTTCTTGCGGCCATTTCATCGAGCACCTTATGTGCAATAATCTACCAACTACACACCTGCTATTATCCAGCATGTTTGAGCCTCCACCATCAAGCCTATGTCACCACCAGCTCCTCCTTACACCCAGGGAACAAAGCCAAGCAGCAGAGACCTTGGCTCATGCATCAAATCTGCTAGGACAACACCATGCCGGCCACCATGGACATCATCATGCCAACTCCATCTCTAACCCTCTCTGGTCACTCTCACCATGTCTACTGGAGCACCCTCATCTCACTGACCCCGCTGGTACACGCCAAGGACACAGGAAGCGTCGGCATTCGCCAGGACGTGACGTGCCCCGACGTGGTCACCACGCGCGAGCTCGCCAGCGCGCGCATGGGCATGGCCACGGGCGCGCCAGCACCTCCCCTCACTCTCGTCACCCCGTCCTCCTCTCGCCTCCCTTTCTTCACCCACTTGACCCCCTCGACGTCAGCTAGCCCCTGGACATCGCCCACGCCTCGCCGGAGCACTGTCGCCGTCGTCACGGACGACAACCGTCCGACGCGTCCGCCAGTACACGGTGACGTTGCCGACGCTACCGTGCCCCATTTTCAACGCCAGGACGCCCGTCGTGTCTGCGGTGACGTCGCCAACACTGCCGCACCCTCGCCGTTGACGCCAACCCACCGTAGCCGTGCCGACGTCGACGACCTGCTCCGCTCGCCCCGGCCACCTCGCGTCGCTATAAAAGGGGAGCGCCCTGGCCTCCATTGAGCACGCCATCCCACTCCCCTCTCTCTTCTGCCTCTCCTCGCACCATCCCCCGCCCACATTAGCCACCACGCCGCCGGAATTTGGCCGGAGCCCGCCGCTGCAGTAGCTCGCCGAAGCCAACGATCCCGAGCACCCCTGGAGCCGCCGCGACCCTCCTTCGACTCGCCTTCGTCGACAACGCCGTTTGCCCGCCTCGCCAACCTCACTGGACGCCGGTAAGCCTCCCATCGCGACCCCCTGACCGCCGGTAGGGTTTGCCCTCGCCGGAGCTCGTCTCTGACGAGGACGAACTACAGCCGTCCGATCCCCTTCAATCCCACGGCCTGTACCGTTTCGGTATTATAACGCCACTGACAAGCGGGGGCCATTGTCAGGCGGCCCGCCGCGAGCGTGGCACGCTAGCTGGGCCGGCCCAACTCTTTCCCCCTCTCACTGGCCCATTTCCTTTCCCGCGCGAGCCCACTCATTTGAATGTGAATATTTCGAATTAAATCAAATTCTTCTCAGATGCTGTTTTGAAAATTAAATAGAATAAAATCTACCAAACCAAATTGAACAAATTTTATATATTTGGAAACCTTGTTAAATTATCTATAAGACTACACTGGCCTCAACCTTAGATTTATTATAGAATTTAAATGATAAAAATAACAAGGCAGGGACTTTTCTGCCTTAGATTAATTCTTAAAAATCAACCAAAAATGCTTTTTAGTTAATTCCAACTCCTATAATTCACATTTCACTTGTACTAATTGTTTCTGCAAAAATATGCCATGCTTACTTTGAATGATCATGGCCTAGTTGAATTAAAGGACCATATGGCTATTTCTAGTCAAAGATATTGTCCAAAACTATTCATAAATCCTATGGGAGTGTTTCTCTCATTTAAATCTTGTCATGAACAATTCAAAATAAGCTAGAGACTCTGGTCATTTAGGTCTCATATGAATTGTTGATAAAATTAAATCCTTACCATATTAGAATTAAATGGTATGAGGTGCTACACCTCATTTAAATCATTAGTATGTGGTATTAAACTATATGAGGTGTAGCCTCTCATTTAAATAATTACTCCAAGGGATTCAATGAGAATTAATGACACATGTAGTAATAATCCATAGGTTCTTATTTAAAAATATTCAATCATTTTCATAATAGTATTTAAATTATTCAAGGCTACTTATTAAATCTTATGAGATGTAGTGATCTCATTTAAATCTTGTCTCAACTAAGTTAATATGGGGTATAGACTATGGTCAATTTTAAACTCATATTAAATTAGTTGATGATATTAAATCATTAATCATGAGTAATAAAAAGGCATGAGGGGTGTACCTCATTTAAATCATTTCCCAATTGACACTTGTGAAGAGGTTGACTTTAGTCAACCTAGGTCACATCTTATTCATGAAGGAAATTAAATCTTAATAATATTTAATGAGAGGAAATTATTTTCCTCAAGAAATAAATAGAAACTCTAATTAATATTTATAATGAGAGGAAATTATTTTTCTTAAGAATAAAATGAAATCCACTCACCTAATAAGCATGTTGATTGATAGCTTAGTAGGAGTGATTTATGTGTGTGCTTAGTCTAGTACTTAGGCTTTGTGTGGTAATGGTGTGTATTGTACTCGTATTTAGACGCTAGTACCGAGGAGTACATCGAGGAGGAGGAGGACTACTTTGAAGAGGAAGAGAATTTTGATCACTACTCCAACCAAGGCAAGCTATTATCAATGCAAGCTAACCTTCTTGCAAGCTAGACTAATGCCAGCTAATCTTCTTGCAAAGTGCAAAGCTCTACTAGAGCAAGGCACACTCCCAATTTACTTTATGCTTCATGATCCCATCCCAAGTTTTATTCTTACAAGCTTTTACTTTGATTATTATAACTTGCTTTTATAGTTAACTTTGGTCTAGAGATAGAATACTACAAGAGTATCAAATTTAGCCTAGAGCAATGAAAGCTAGATAGCACCCCTCATGACTAGTTGCTAGTGCTAATATATAAAATTGACTACTCTAGATGGGAACTTGTGAAATGAAATGACTTTGAAAACCTTGGAATGATGAGTCATTCTATTGAAAGATTTTGAAGGTGAATATGACTTGTGAATGACTTGGTGAATTTTACAAAACTGATGGTTGGGTTCGGATGCGATACCATTCCAATTTTACAAGTACCCCCACAATACCTGATATGGGTAGGGCTTAACTAGAAATTTATGTGCTTTAGTATGGGTTCCCTCTAAACAAGCGTCATCGGGGTTATGCCGAGGGCTGCCTCTACAAAAGAAATGATGTGATATGACGTGAATGAGGTGAATTGTCCGGCCCAAGCCCTGTGCAGTTCCCCGGCTGACTGTCTGTCTTCACTGGGAGGCCAAGCTCATGGGGAGAGGTGCCTATACTAGGGTATGTAAGTGAAAGGTTATGGTTGGTAGTCCGCACACGGAGTGTGATAAATCAGGGCCAGTTAACCCTGACGGATTATTGCAAATGTTGTGGCACAAGTGTACGACCTCTGCAGAGTGTAGAACTATTCGAATAGCGCGTCCACGGTTACGGACGATTGGAAAGGCCATACTGTTCCGTCATCAGACCATTTTCAAAAATGTGACATGTGAAGGGTGACTTGTGTTTTGAACCTGAACTGGTGACTTTGACTTGAATCACAACAGAGTTGTGGGAATGACACTAATGTTCCCCCTTGAGTTAGTCTAGCGATTCAAGCATCTTTACTAAATGTTTATGAAATAAACTTGGCTTTATGCAAATAAACCTAGAGCTTAGCATCCCCCTTACTATAGTTGATAGTGCTTACATTAGTATTAGTTTGCGAGTACTTTAAAGTACTCATGGCTTTGTCCCTGGCTATTCAAATGGCCAGACTATGAAGAGGAACAGCAGTACGAGGAAGATGGACAGCAGGACGTCTACGACAACTAGGATCACTCCGACGTCAACAGTTGCCTGTGGAATAGATGGACCGCAATCGTTACTTCGCTTGCTATGTGTTTTGTAATAGGATCTCTAGATCCACTATGATGTATTAAGACTGGATCATGTGATCCCTCTATGTAAGACAATTATGTGATGTAATGAATGATGTGTTGAGATATCAATCTATTATGTCTCGCAAAAACAATATTCCTGGGATTGCGATGAATGGCATAATAGGCATCTGGACTTAAAAATCCGGGTGTTGACAAGTTGGTATCAGAGCCATTGTTGACCTTAGGAGACCCTAGTTAGAATGGACGTCCTGAAAAAAATTAGTTTCAAAAACAAATGAAGTAGATATTTATGAAAACTTATTCTCACTCTTATCCTTGAGATCTTTTCCAAAATAAGAGATCCATCCTCCACTTTTCCTTATAATCCTACATAAAAGTTTGCACACTTGATCACTTCTCTAACTTACTCATCTTAAATTTCTCACAGATGGAATACCAATGGAAATGCTATCAGCTTGGTCATGGAGGAGAACTGAAGTTCGAAAAGGATTTGAAGCAACTAGTGGAATATCTAGGACACCCGTACCCTGAGTTCTTCGGAACATCCTTCAATAATCAGTTGGGAGGACCACCTCGGTGGGAAGTTTCTGCTGATCTAGGAAGAAAGCTTGAAGCCCCGGTATGGGAAACCATATGGTTTTCTGTAACGGGAAACACCTGGAAGGAAGGACTAGACAAAGCTATGCAAGAAGCAATTTCCCGTCTGTGTGGACAAAATGAGAACAAGATCCGAAACACTCGTTTCCTCTACTACCCAAGACATGACTCCATGGGAAGACCGATGACCATGCCCCCACCACAACCAGAGATGAACCCCTATGAAGCACCTCAGGATTTCAGGCAGTACAAAACCCGCAGGGATTTGGAAAACGCCCTCGCCCGTCGCCAAACACCACAACAGTGAAGACGAAGAATTCTCCCCTGAAGAGTAGTATCATTAAAGCACTAAGTAGGTGTGAGTTGTATCAGGATCCCTTGTATCGTAGAGCGAATGAATGGTTCTTAAAACCAACGGTGTGTTAGCTTTGTAATGTGTGATGCTTGGTATGAATGAAAAAGTGTTGTTGGTTTCTACCCCCTCAACACTACTCAAGTTTTGAACTTTTTGAATTTAACTCAAACAAACCATAGAAATTTCCCTCTTATCTTATCATCTAAACCAATGCTCAGATGGCCCCACCAAACCGCAACCAAGACGCAATGATGCAGATGCTCCAGATGATGATGGAAGATCG
This sequence comes from Lolium multiflorum, assembly GCA_030979885.1. Lineage (NCBI taxonomy): Eukaryota > Viridiplantae > Streptophyta > Magnoliopsida > Poales > Poaceae > Lolium > Lolium multiflorum. The sequence continues at coordinate 276,892,051 of CM061753.1, read as the reverse complement.
CGAAGCCACGAGAGCTGAACGACAAGCCAACTTAGCTGCACTGCAACAGATAGCTCAGAACAATCAAGGCCATGGAAACCATGATCACCCAGGATCAAAGCTGAAGAACTTTCAGAACACCAACCCTCCGATGTTTAGCAAGACCGAAGAGCCACTTGACGCAGATGATTGGCTCCAAACAATGGAGAACAACCTGGAAGTTGCGGGAGTAGAAGCCGCAGAAAGTACTGTTCGCCACCCACTATCTGTCAGGACCTGCAAGAGCCTGGTGGACAAGTGCCCGCGCAATGAATGCTGGACAAATGATGAACTGGGAAGATTTCAAGCTGAAGTTCAGCAAATACCATGTGCCCCAAGGACTAATCAAGAAGATGAGAGACGAGTTCCGTGAACTCAAACAAGGAAGGATGTCCGTGGTGGAATACCGCGACAAGTTTCTTACACTGTCAAGGTACGCCCCGGATGAGACAGACACCAATGAGAAGAGAAAGGAGAGATTTCTGAATGGACTGCATGACGAGATGCAAACTGTGTTAGTGAACATTCCGTTCGCTGACCTCGAAGCCCTAGTGGACTCAGCCATACAGATGGAAGGAAAGCTGCATCAGGCAAATGAAAACCGCAAGCGCAGGATGATGAACCAGAATGGACCCCACCATACCCAGAAGTACCGCAACAACTCCTCTGGAGGATTCACCCCAAGACACAACAAGCCCCCTGCTCAGAATTTTCGCCCCAATTACTCCAACAATAACCGAGGACCCCCGAAGCCCGGAGGCAACCATAACCACCATAGCAACAACAACAACAGCAACCCCAACAACACCAACAACCACCCCAATGGTAACAATAACAACCCCAATAATGCCCCAAAGACTGGAAGCAACACTGTTCCCATCAACCCCAAAGATAAGTCAACTATAAACTGCTATGAATGTGGAGTTGTGGGTCACTACTCCAATGAGTGCCCCAAGAAGCTTGCCAGGATTGCCGCCAACACCGCTGCACCTGCCCAGCAACAACGCCGCTTCGCAGGTAGAAAGAACCAGAACACCAATAACGGCCGACTCTACCACATGAATACAGCAGAAGCACAGGAAGCACCTCAGGCCATACCAAGTATGTTTTTCTGTGAATCAAATTGCTCAATCTTTCTTAGGAACCTAACTTTTCTTAAAATCTCGGGACGAGATTTGTTTAAGGGGGAAGGGATTGTAACATCCCAAAAATTTAAAACAAAGAGAAAATGAATTCCCTTTTTCCAAAAATGAGAACCAACAAAAACTTTTATTAAATTAAGTTTGGTACATAGTGAGCATGCTTATATGTGGTGATATTGCCATGATTGTTTATTTATTGCATTGAACCTAATTCCCAAAACCCTAAACCCTAATCTTCTCACAACAAAATAGTATCAAATAAGAAGGAACTCAAATGAAGTAAAATATGTGGGCCAATAACCCTAACATGCAAATATTGACTAATAACATGCTTACTCTTCAAGATATAGGTGAACCATTGTGATACTCCACTAAACCCTAAACCTCCCCCCCTCTTTTCACCATCATAGTTAAAATAAAATAAAAGGAAAATAAATAAGAAAAAGAGGCATATGTGCCTATGGCTATTTTTATAAATCTTTACCCCAAGCTCCTCTACTTTGTTTAGTGGTTTGGAAAACCTTTATAAACCTTATCTAGTGTTTCTCAAACCAATTCCAAGTTAAAACCAAAGCAAATAAACAGAAATTAAACCTATGCATAGGAGCATATGTGGCACATAGCCATTTTTTCCAAAACTTGACCTAAGCACCTATACCTTGACTAAATGGTTTGAAAACCTTACTAAACCCAAACTAATACTAAATCAACCATGAACCATGACATTTGATCATGGATAAAGAAAATAAAATAAAAAGATGAAATGCACATATGTGCACATGGCCAAAAATACAAATTTGAGCCAAAGACCATCAAACTTGTTTCCATTGCTTGGATTGTTTTCTTATATCATATTAAACCTCAACCACATCAAGGGGATCAAGAAAAACCAAATCAAATAGAAAATAAGAAGATTTTCCAATACACATATGTGGGTATGGCCATTTTTCCAAATCTTGAACCTAGACCATTATGGCTTGCACCATTGGTTGTGTTTGGTTACTAAACATATATAAACACCTTTGGAATCAAACAAACTCAAACCAAATCAAATTTGAATGAAATATGAGCTCACATGCACTAATGGTCATTTGGCCACATTATAAAATGTTCCCCACTTTAACCCCTGGTTTTTACTTTTCTTCAAACTAAACTTGGTAAAACAAAGCCATGTCATCCAAGAACATGTCAAGGTGAGCAACTTTCATGTTGACCACCAAGGTCAGAGTTGACTAGGTTGACCAGTATGAGAGTGACAAGTGGTGATGTTGAAACAAAGAGAAGATCACACCCATTTTGGAAATTTCACAAACCACTGCAAATTTGACCCCCACCACCACCAGTAGACTTCATTTATTATATATTTACAACCCACCAAAATTCAATCAAAAATTCAAATATTTTCTTCTTGCGGCCATTTCATCGAGCACCTTATGTGCAATAATCTACCAACTACACACCTGCTATTATCCAGCATGTTTGAGCCTCCACCATCAAGCCTATGTCACCACCAGCTCCTCCTTACACCCAGGGAACAAAGCCAAGCAGCAGAGACCTTGGCTCATGCATCAAATCTGCTAGGACAACACCATGCCGGCCACCATGGACATCATCATGCCAACTCCATCTCTAACCCTCTCTGGTCACTCTCACCATGTCTACTGGAGCACCCTCATCTCACTGACCCCGCTGGTACACGCCAAGGACACAGGAAGCGTCGGCATTCGCCAGGACGTGACGTGCCCCGACGTGGTCACCACGCGCGAGCTCGCCAGCGCGCGCATGGGCATGGCCACGGGCGCGCCAGCACCTCCCCTCACTCTCGTCACCCCGTCCTCCTCTCGCCTCCCTTTCTTCACCCACTTGACCCCCTCGACGTCAGCTAGCCCCTGGACATCGCCCACGCCTCGCCGGAGCACTGTCGCCGTCGTCACGGACGACAACCGTCCGACGCGTCCGCCAGTACACGGTGACGTTGCCGACGCTACCGTGCCCCATTTTCAACGCCAGGACGCCCGTCGTGTCTGCGGTGACGTCGCCAACACTGCCGCACCCTCGCCGTTGACGCCAACCCACCGTAGCCGTGCCGACGTCGACGACCTGCTCCGCTCGCCCCGGCCACCTCGCGTCGCTATAAAAGGGGAGCGCCCTGGCCTCCATTGAGCACGCCATCCCACTCCCCTCTCTCTTCTGCCTCTCCTCGCACCATCCCCCGCCCACATTAGCCACCACGCCGCCGGAATTTGGCCGGAGCCCGCCGCTGCAGTAGCTCGCCGAAGCCAACGATCCCGAGCACCCCTGGAGCCGCCGCGACCCTCCTTCGACTCGCCTTCGTCGACAACGCCGTTTGCCCGCCTCGCCAACCTCACTGGACGCCGGTAAGCCTCCCATCGCGACCCCCTGACCGCCGGTAGGGTTTGCCCTCGCCGGAGCTCGTCTCTGACGAGGACGAACTACAGCCGTCCGATCCCCTTCAATCCCACGGCCTGTACCGTTTCGGTATTATAACGCCACTGACAAGCGGGGGCCATTGTCAGGCGGCCCGCCGCGAGCGTGGCACGCTAGCTGGGCCGGCCCAACTCTTTCCCCCTCTCACTGGCCCATTTCCTTTCCCGCGCGAGCCCACTCATTTGAATGTGAATATTTCGAATTAAATCAAATTCTTCTCAGATGCTGTTTTGAAAATTAAATAGAATAAAATCTACCAAACCAAATTGAACAAATTTTATATATTTGGAAACCTTGTTAAATTATCTATAAGACTACACTGGCCTCAACCTTAGATTTATTATAGAATTTAAATGATAAAAATAACAAGGCAGGGACTTTTCTGCCTTAGATTAATTCTTAAAAATCAACCAAAAATGCTTTTTAGTTAATTCCAACTCCTATAATTCACATTTCACTTGTACTAATTGTTTCTGCAAAAATATGCCATGCTTACTTTGAATGATCATGGCCTAGTTGAATTAAAGGACCATATGGCTATTTCTAGTCAAAGATATTGTCCAAAACTATTCATAAATCCTATGGGAGTGTTTCTCTCATTTAAATCTTGTCATGAACAATTCAAAATAAGCTAGAGACTCTGGTCATTTAGGTCTCATATGAATTGTTGATAAAATTAAATCCTTACCATATTAGAATTAAATGGTATGAGGTGCTACACCTCATTTAAATCATTAGTATGTGGTATTAAACTATATGAGGTGTAGCCTCTCATTTAAATAATTACTCCAAGGGATTCAATGAGAATTAATGACACATGTAGTAATAATCCATAGGTTCTTATTTAAAAATATTCAATCATTTTCATAATAGTATTTAAATTATTCAAGGCTACTTATTAAATCTTATGAGATGTAGTGATCTCATTTAAATCTTGTCTCAACTAAGTTAATATGGGGTATAGACTATGGTCAATTTTAAACTCATATTAAATTAGTTGATGATATTAAATCATTAATCATGAGTAATAAAAAGGCATGAGGGGTGTACCTCATTTAAATCATTTCCCAATTGACACTTGTGAAGAGGTTGACTTTAGTCAACCTAGGTCACATCTTATTCATGAAGGAAATTAAATCTTAATAATATTTAATGAGAGGAAATTATTTTCCCTCAAGAAATAAATAGAAACTCGAATTAATATTTATAATGAGAGGAAATTATTTTTCTTAAGAATAAAATGAAATCCACTCACCTAATAAGCATGTTGATTGATAGCTTAGTAGGAGTGATTTATGTGTGTGCTTAGTCTAGTACTTAGGCTTTGTGTGGTAATGGTGTGTATTGTACTCGTATTTAGACGCTAGTACCGAGGAGTACATCGAGGAGGAGGAGGACTACTTTGAAGAGGAAGAGAATTTTGATCACTACTCCAACCAAGGCAAGCTATTATCAATGCAAGCTAACCTTCTTGCAAGCTAGACTAATGCCAGCTAATCTTCTTGCAAAGTGCAAAGCTCTACTAGAGCAAGGCACACTCCCAATTTACTTTATGCTTCATGATCCCATCCCAAGTTTTATTCTTACAAGCTTTTACTTTGATTATTATAACTTGCTTTTATAGTTAACTTTGGTCTAGAGATAGAATACTACAAGAGTATCAAATTTAGCCTAGAGCAATGAAAGCTAGATAGCACCCCTCATGACTAGTTGCTAGTGCTAATATATAAAATTGACTACTCTAGATGGGAACTTGTGAAATGAAATGACTTTGAAAACCTTGGAATGATGAGTCATTCTATTGAAAGATTTTGAAGGTGAATATGACTTGTGAATGACTTGGTGAATTTTACAAAAACTGATGGTTGGGTTCGGATGCGATACCATTCCAATTTTACAAGTACCCCCACAATACCTGATATGGGTAGGGCTTAACTACAAAATTTATGTGCTTTAGTATGGGTTCCCTCTAAACAAGCGTCATCGGGGTTATGCCGAGGGCTGCCTCTACAAAAGAAATGATGTGATATGACGTGAATGAGGTGAATTGTCCGGCCCAAGCCCTGTGCAGTTCCCAGGACGTTTGTCTTCACTGGGAAGCTCATGGGGAGAGGTGCCTATACTAGGGTATGTAAGTGAAAGGTTATGGTTGGTAGTCCGCACACGGAGTGTGATAAATCAGGGCCAGTTAACCCTGACGGATTATTGCAAATGTTGTGGCACAAGTGTACGACCTCTGCAGAGTGTAGAACTATTCGAATAGCCGCGTCCACGGTTACGGACGATTGGAAAGGCCATACTGTTCCGTCATCAGACCATTTTCAAAAATGTGACATGTGAAGGGTGACTTGTGTTTTGAACCTGAACTGGTGACTTTGACTGGAATCACAACAGAGTTGTGGGAATGACACTAATGTTCCCCCTTGAGTTAGTCTAGCGATTCAAGCATCTTTACTAAATGTTTATGAAATAAACTTGGCTTTATGCAAATAAACCTAGAGCTTAGCATCCCCCTTACTATAGTTGATAGTGCTTACATTAGTATTAGTTTGCGAGTACTTTAAAGTACTCATGGCTTTGTCCCTGGCTATTCAAATGGCCAGACTATGAAGAGGAACAGCAGTACGAGGAAGATGGACAGCAGGACGTCTACGACAACTAGGATCACTCCTGACGTCAACAGTTGCCTGTGGAATAGATGGACCGCAATCGTTACTTCGCTTCCGCTATGTGTTTTGTAATAGGATCTCTAGATCCACTATGATGTATTAAGACTGGATCATGTGATCCCTCTATGTAAGACAATTATGTGATGTAATGAATGATGTGTTGAGATATCAATCTATTATGTCTCGCAAAAACAATATTCCTGGGATTGCGATGAATGGCATAATAGGCATCTGGACTTAAAAATCCGGGTGTTGACACCACCACTCACACTGCCGCACGTCGGGTAGCAATAACATCGTGGTGCCCGGTGAGCGCCCCATGCCAAAAACCATGGAGGAGCCTTCCCGCGCCGATCCTCCACGCCACGGGACAAGCAGACTCCACCACCGCTGGCAACAACAAAGCTTTGTCTGTCCGCACCCTTTGGCAGTGGCGGTAGGAGGGGCGGGGAGGTGGCTGGCGGCGACATGATTTTTTAGGTTCCCCCCTTCGCCACGCGGTAGTGAGAGGGGAACAAGCCAGTTTCTGATGGAATTTATTTTGCATAAATTTGAGATGGGATGAAGTTCATGTTCCAACATTTGTGTCTGCCTAATTATTTCTATTTTTCACCTAAGGTATTCTCTGATACATGTATTCATGCCATGTTAGAATAGTTGGCCATAAAAGTACTGAAAAAAATTATATAGCATTACATAGCGAAAAATATACCATAAGAATATGGCAAGAGCTTTTGATCAACCGATTCTCCATCACCCGGTTACGGGCACACTCGCGCTCTGCCTCTCTTGCCTACCCACGTTTCTCTCCCCTGATACATATACCAATGAACAAACTATTAAACCTCGACAGCGACATGCTGCCCACTGGTGAGTCATGCATCTAGGATTCCCGTCGCCACTATAAATCGCGTGATTGTCAGTGAGGGTCGCCGGATGCGCAACCTCCACGCTCTGCAGTGCTCCTCCCGATGCTCTCCCATGCACGACGATGTTGGGCAACATGGAATACGTTGACAAACATCATCACAAGATCGACGGCAGCAACGCTTTTCCCGACCTCGACCAGATGGTTGCCTCCGCCCCCTCGTTCACGCATGGTACCTCCACCGCACAGGCTCGCCGGAGTCAATGCTCACATGGCCTCCACCAGTAGATGGGTCCAGAGTTCACCTAATTTCTCTCCGACGGAACTCTGGCATGGTGGATTGGTGGCCGGCATGGACGAATCAACCATGGTGATGACACCATTGTCGACAGGGAAGGTCAATTTGTTGGGGATTTTTTTGATGTTTCATACAGTGTCACGATTTGATACATGTATATACATCGTTTTGGTTGTGTTAGTATGTTAAAAGTGCTACAATCATTTATGTGCATATGCTACAAAGAGATTGCTCCAATGTGACATAAATGGTCATGTAATGTTTCATGAGTTAGTAATTTTTCTTGGATGCATTTTTTTTTGTTGAAGACTGGAACATGATTTTTATGTTTTATTCAAACAAATGGAGATTCGTTACATACGGCATTTTTTTGCTATATGGGCATGCCTTAAATGTTGCGAAATTTCATTTCTGCATGTTGCATGTTTTTAAGGTTCCCAGAAAAATAATGCAAAAAAATATCTTTTTTGCAGCATTGAAGGGATTTTTTGCGCCATAACTGGCTGTAGCTATAGCCAACAGTTGCTTTTGACATATCTAGAAATGCTACAAATAAATAAATTTTCTCTTTATTTCTAGCATGCACATTCGTACTTAATTTAAGTTAAATAAATTAACTACACATACTTGAGTGTTTGATTGTGAATATTCCGTGGCCATACTAGTAATGGTTAATTTTACGATAAACATGACATGAAATTACCCTGTGACTATAAGACACCTAGAAAAGCTCTAGTGACCCAGTACACATTCTGTTGTGCACAGCTAAAATAGAAAATAGTAGGGTACTATTATGTATCATAGTATCGAATCTAATTTTTATGAATGGTCACTCACGACATGGCAATCACAACGAGCACCAACACAAAAATAAATTACTCCTTTTTTCAAAAGGAAATTAAGCATAACTCCGGCCTCTGCATTAAGCGATACCAATACACACAACCGCTTTTAATAAAATGATGACAACCTAACTATGCATACATATCGATCGTTGCTGCAAGCTTTATGTAGGCATTAGGCAAGTGACCCGGCCCTGGAGAGCACAGAGATAGGAGTTTCTCCATAGGACCACCACAGATTAACTTCCGTGTGGCTTACAAGCAAATTATGTTTGGATGTGTGATGTGTCTCCTCCACCGTGTAGATGTTGGAATTAGAAGGCATCGTAAGGTGACCAAGTGTCAACACCCGGATTTTTAAGTTCAGATGCCTATTATGCCATTCATCGCAATCCCAGGAATCTTGTTTTTTTGCGAGACATAATAGATTGATATCACAACACATCATTCATTACAACACGTAATTGTCTTACATAGAGGGATCACATGATCCAGTCTTAATACAACATAGTGGATCTAATGATCAATTACAAAACACATACCGGAAGCGAAGTAATAGCGGTCGTGGTCCATCTGTTCCACAGGCAACTGTTGACGTCAGGAGTGGTCCTAGTTGTCGTAGATGTCCTGCTGTCCATCTTCCTCGTACTGCTGTTCCTCTTCATAGTCTGGCCATTTGAATAGCCAGGGACAAAGCCATGAGTACTTTAAAGTACTCGCAAACTAATACTAATGTAAGTACTATCAACTATAGTAAGGGGGTGCTAAGCTCTAATTTTATTTGCATAAAGCCAATTTTATTTCATAAGCATTTAGTAAAAACCTCTTCATTTGCTAACTAACTCAAGTGAGAACATTAGTGTCATTCCCACAACTCTGTTGTGATTCAAATCAAATTCACCATTCACCTTTCAATTCACAAGTCACACTTCACATGTCACATTTTTGAAAAGTTCTGATGACGGAACAGTATGGCCTTTCCAACCGTCCATAACCGTTGACGCGGCTATTCGAATAGTTCTACACTCTGCAGAGGTCGTACACTTGTGCCACAACATTTATAATAATCCGTCAGGGTTAACTGGCCCAGATTTATCACACTCCGTGTGCGGACTACCAACCATAACCTTTGACTTACATACCCTAGTATAGGCACCTCTCCCCATGAGCTTGGCCTCCCAGTGAAGACAGACAGTCAGCCTGGGAACTGCACAGGGCTTGGGCCGGACATTCACCTCATTTCACGTCATTTCACATCATTTCATATTTCTTTGGAGGCAGCCCTTGGCATAACCCCGATGACGCTTGTTTAGAGGGAACCCATACTAAGATACATAAACTTCCAGTTAAGCCTTACCCATATCAGGTATTGTGGGGGTACTTGTAAAATTGGAATGGTATCGCATCCGAACCCAACCATCAGTTTTGTAAAGTTCACCATGTCATTCACCAGTCACATTCATCTTCAAAATCTTTCAATAGAATGACTCATCATTCCAAGATTTTCACAGTCATTTCATTTCATAAGTTCCCATCTAGAGTAGTCAATTTTATTTGTTTAGCACTAGCAACTAATCATGAGGGGTGCTATCTAGCTTTCATTGCTCTAGGCTAAATTTGATGATCTTGTTCTACTCTAGACCCAGTGAATCATGAATCAAAAAGTAAACTTTGATAAACCAAAAGCAATAACGCTTGTAAAGTAAAACTTGGGATGGGATCATTAAGTATAAAGTAAAAAGTGGTGGTGCCTTGCTCTTGTAGAGCTTGCACTTAGCAAGAATATTAGCTTGCCTTGGTTGGTGTGGTGATCAAAGTTCTCTTCTTCTTCCTCTTGGTAAAAAACCTCCTCCTCTTGATAGTCTCCGGTACTAGCGTCTATAAACGAATACGAGGATACAATCACCAAACAATACTTAAGGTCTAGACTAATCACACAAAAGGTTCACACAAGCTATTCTAGCATCACCATATTATTATCATGTTGGTTGACTTTGTTTTCTTTTAAAGAAAAATATTTTCCTCTCATTGAAATAATTATTAGGGTTGCTATTTATGTTCTTTGAGAAATAATTTCCTCTCATTGAATCTTGTTAAGATTTAATTTCCTCAAATAATAATATATGAACTCATGTTGACCAAGGTCAACACTTCATACTCATCATTTGGGAAAATGATTTAAATGAGGTGATGCACCTCATGCAATTTAATACCAACATAGTAATGCTTTAATACCATTAAATAATTCAATATGAGAATTTATAGACCATGATCTCTACCTCATGTAGAATTACTTGAGACAAAGATTTAAATGAGAGGGATACTTCTCATATGATTTAATAATTAGTTGGAACAATTTAAATACTACTATGGCAATGATTTAATATTCTCAATTAAGAACATAAGAGGTCATGAAGGCATGTGTCCTCAACTCATATTGAATAACTTGAAATAATGATTTAAATGAGATGCTATACCTCCTATAATTTAAATACTATTTTTGAAATAGTTTAAATGAGCTAGAAATGGCCACATAGCCACTATTTTAATCTAGCCCATGATCGTATGAAGCAACTATAGTATTTATTACATAATAAATTAGACAACATCAAATGTGATTTATGAGAGTTGGAATCACTTCAAAATGGTTTATGGTTGATTTTAGATATTTATTTGAAGTTTGAGAAGTTTCTGATTTGTCATTTTTATGGTAGAGGATCTAGAAGGGAATTTTGAGTGAAACCAGTGGGACTAGTTAGAGCATTTCATAAGTTTTCTGGAACATTTTGAATCACCAAAATTGGATTTGTATATTTGAAACTATTTAAATTCTAGTACTGCACCAGTATTGAAATTTACTGAAACAAATTAATTAAATTTGAAAAACTGGGCTAGGCGGGAAACGGTATTGGGCCAGGGAGAGAACGGGAGAGGTGGGCCGGCCCAGCTATGCCCGCGGTGCACACGGGCCAGCTGACAGCGTGGGATCCACGCGTCGGTGAGTTAAAACACCGAAACGGTACAGGCCGTGGGATTAAAGGGGATCGGACGGCTGCAGTTCGTCTTCGTCAGAGACGAGCTCCGGCGAGCGCAAACCCTACCGGCGGCCAGGAGGGTCCAGGGAGGAGGGTTACCGGCGTCCGGCGGGGTCGGCGAGGCGGGCAATCGACGTTGTCGACGACGACGAGTCGAAGGAGGGTCGCAGCAGCTCCGGGGGTACTCGGGATCGTCGGCTTCGGCGAGCTACTGTAGCGGTGGGCTCCGGCCAAATTCCGGCGAGATAGTGGGTAATCGGAGAGGGGAAGAGGTCGAGGAGATTCAGGAGGGAGAGGGGAACTTGTTGGTGTGTGGAAATCGTCCAGGGGATGCCCCCTTTTATAGGGTTGAGAGTGGCCGAGGCGGAGCGGGGCAGGTCGTCGTCGTCGTCACGGCTACGGTGGGCTAGCGTCATCGGCAAGGGTGCGGCAGTGTTGGCGATGTCACCGCGGACACGACGGGCGTCCTGGCGTTGAGAATGGAGCACGAGAGCGTCGGCGTCATCACCATGTACCCGCGCACGGTGGCGGACAGTCGTCGTCGTGGGCGTCGTCTGCAGCTCGTCCGCGGCCAATTGGAGATGTCCGCGAGGTAGCTGACGTTGAGGGGAGGCTGCAGGTACAAGGAGAGGTCACGGGGTGGGTTGAGTCGACGGGGCACAGCGGGGTACTGGCGTGTCCGTGGCCATGCCCGTGCGCGCGCTGGCGAGCTCGAGCGTGGTGACCACGTCAGGGCCTGGCGTGTGTCGGCTTCCTCCTGGCTCGGGAGCGTGTCCTGCGTGATCAGCAGTGAAAAGTGCATCTCCAGGACATGGTTTGGCACGGTGGTTTTGAGGAGAAAGAGAAGGAGCAAGTAGGTGTGTCATGCCATGGTCGGCATGACATAGTTCTTGATGATTTTGTACCAACAATGATGTTTCTGGTACTGGAGTGATGCAAGGGGTGTAGGAGAGGACCAATGCTGAGCAAAGCTTGATGGTTTGGGCCATAATCTGCTGGATTTTTGAGTGTGTGTAGTTGGTAGAAATGGTGCACACAACCTGTTCGACACAATGGCCGCAAGAGATTTTTGTTTGAATTTTGAAAATCTTTTTGGTGCATCTCATTCATATATTTAAAGAGGTAGAATGATGGTGGTGGTGGTCAATTTGGTGAAGGTTTGCAAAATTTCAAAAATGAGGTGATCTTCTTTTTATTTCAATGTCTCCACTTGGAATCTCTATTCTGGTCAACCTAGGCAGAGTCAACCTTAATGGTCAACATAAAAATTGTTCACCTTGACATGGTCTTGGATGACATGGCAATGGTTGACCAAGTTTGGTTTGAAGAAAAGTCAAAACCAGGGGTTAAAGTAGTGAACATTTTATAAAATCCAAAATTGACCATTATCACATGTATGTTGGTTTTGAGATTTTCTTGGATTTGATTCTGATTTCTTTGATGCATTTGTGTTTGTCTATCATATAGAAGTATTCTCCAAGCAATAGATCAAGCAATGGTGGCATTTGGTGATGATTTGCAAAATTGACCATATGTGTATGTGAGTGAAATTGGGATTTTCTCATTATTTGGTTTCTCTCCATTTGATTTGACTTTTATTGACTCTAAAGTGATTCTTATTAGTTTAGGAACATTTCCAAACCATTGAAACCATTCAAAGTGGTCTAGCTCAAAGATTTGCAAAAATGGCCATAAACACATAAGAGGTGATTTTCCAATTTGGCTTATTCTTCTATTTTGTTTCTCTTGCTCTACTTGAGCATGGGTTAGGGTCAACTTAGTGTGAGATTAGGTTTAGAGAGGGTTCCACACCATTTGGTCAAGGTTTATAGTCATAGGACAAGATTTGATAAAATGGCTAAGTGCCACATATGCTTCTATGCATAGGTTTAATTTTCTTTTATTTCTTTTTGTTTCACCTTGGTTTTGATTGGGGAAGTACTAGATGAAGTTTTTTGATGATTTCAAAACATCAAAAAGTAGAAAGGTCTAATTAGAAGTTTGACATAAATAGTCATAGGCACATAGGCCTTTTTCTTATTTAATTTCATTTCTTTTTATTTGGGTCTTAATGGATGGTGAGAACAGGGGTGAGGTTTAGGGTTTTGGAATTACGTTCAATGTAATAAGCAAACAATCATGGCAATAACACAAGAATTAAACAAGATCTCTATGTATCAATCTTAATTTAATAAAAGTTTTTGTTGGTTCCAAAATTTGGAAAAAGTGAAATTCATTTTCTCTTTGTTTTTAAAATTTGGGATGTTACAAACCCTTCCCCCTTAAATAAATCTCGTCCCGAGATTTTAAGAAAAGTTAGGTTCCTAAGAGAGATTGAGCAATTTGATTAACAGGAAAACATACTTGGCATGGCCTGAGGTGCTTCCGTGCTTCTGCTGCATTCATGTGGTAGAGGCGGTTGCGGTTGTTCTGGTTCTTTTTAATCGCGGGCGCGTTGCTGAGCCGCAGCAGTGTTGGCGGCAATCCTGGCAAGTTTCTTGGGGCACTCATTGGAGTAGTGACCCACAACTCCACATTCATAGCAGTTTACAGTTGACTTATCTTTGGGGGTGACGGGAACAGTGTTGCTTCCAGTCCTCGGGGCAGCATTGGGGTTGTTGTTGTTACCATTGGGGTGGTGGTTGTTGTTGTTGTTGTTGTTGTTGTTGTAGCCTCCGGGCTTCGGGGGTCCTTCATTGTTGTTGGAGTAGTTTGGGCGGTAAGTCTGAGCAGGGGGCTTGTTGTATCTTGGGGCAAATCCTCCAGTTGAGTTGTTGCGGTGCTTCTGTGTATGGTGGGATCCATTCTGGTTCATCATTCTTCTCTTGCGGTTCTCGTTGGCTTGATGCAGCTTTCCTTCCATCTGTATGGCTGAGTCCACTAAGGCTTCGAGGTCAGCGAACGGAATGTTCACTAACACCGTTTGCATCTCGTCATGCAGTCCATTCAGAAATCTCTCCTTCCTCTTTTCATTGGTGTCGGTCTCATCCGGGCGTACCTTGACAGTGTAAGAAACCTGTCGCGGTATTCCACCACGGACATCCTTCCTTGCTTGAGTTCACGGAACTCGTCTCTCATCTTCTTGATCAGTCCTTGGGGCACATGATATTTGCTGAACTTATGCTTGAAGTCCGCCCAAGTCATCATTTGTCTGGCATTCATTGCGCGGGCACTCGTCCACCAAGCTCTGGCAGGTCCCCGCAGTGGGTGGCAAACAGTACTTTTTCTGCGGCTTCTACTCCCGCAACTTCGAGGTTGTTCTCCATTGTCTGGAGCCAGTCATCAGCGTCAAGTGGTTCTTCGGTCTTGCTAAACATCGGAGGGTTTGTGTTCTGAAAGTTCTTTAGCTTTGATCCTGGATGATCATGGTTTCCGTGGCCGTTTGAGCTATCTGTTGCAGTGCGCTATGTTGGCTTGTCGTTCAGCTCTCGCGGCTTCGCGATCTTCCATCATCATCTGGATCATCTGCATCATTGCGTCTTGGTTGGCGCTGCGGTTGGTGGGGCCATCTGATCTGGAGTAAATGGTAAGATAAGAGGGAAATTTCTATGGTTTGTTTGAGTTAAAGTTCACAAAGTTTCAAAACTTGAGTAGTGTTGAGGGGTAAAAACCAACAACACTTTTTCATTCATACCAAGCATCACACATTACAAGTCTAACACACCGTTGGTTTTAAGAACCATTCATTCGCTCTACGATACAAGGGACCCTGATACAACTCACACCTACTCAAGTGCTTTAATGATACTACTCTTCAGGGGGGAATTCTTCGTCTTCACGGTTATGGTGCTTGGCGAAGGGCGAGGGTGTTGTCCAAATCCCTGCGGGTTTTGTACAGCCTGAAGTCCTGGTGTGCTACATAGTGGTTCATCTCCGTGGGTGGTGGCATTGTCATCGATCTTCCCATGGAGTCCTATCTTGGGTAGTAGATGAAACGAGTGTTCCGGATCTTGTTCTCATTTTGTCCACATAGACGGGCGATTGCTTCTTGCATAGCTCTGACTAGTTCTTCCTTCCAAGTTTTTCCCGTTACAGAAACCATATGGTTTCCCATACTGGGGCTCCAAGCTTTCTTCCTAGATCAGCAGAAACTTCCCACCGAGGGGGTCCTCCCAACTGGTTATTGAGGGGTGTTCCGAAGAACTCGGGATACGGGTGTCCTAGATATTCCACTAGCTAGTTGCTTCAAATCCTTTTCGAACCTCAGTTCTCCTCCGTGACCAACCTGATAGCACTCCCATTGGTATTCCATCTGTGAGCAGTTAGGATGAGTAAGTTAGAGAAGTGATCAAGTGTGCAAAATTTTATGTAGGATTACAAGGAAAAGTAGAGTATGGGTCTCTTTATTTTGGAAAAGATCTCAAGGATAAGAGTGAGAATAAGTTTTCATAAATATTCACTTCATTGGTTTTGAAACTATGTTTTTCAGACGTCCATTCTAACTAGGGTCTCCTAAGGTCAACAATGGCTCTGATACCAACTTGTCAACACCCGGATTTTTAAGTCCAGATGCCTATTATGCCATTCATCGCAATCCCAGGAATATTGTTTTTGCGAGACATAATAGATTGATATCACAACACATTATTCATTACAACACGTAATTGTCTTACATAGAGGGATCACATGATCCAGTCTTAATACAACATAGTGAATCTAATGATCTATTACAAAACACATAGCGGAATAAAAGTAGCGGTCGTGGTCCATCTGTTCCACAGCAACCGTTGACGTCAGAGCTGTCCTAGTTGTCGAGACGTCCCGCTGTCCATCTTCCTCGTACTGCTGTTCTTCATCGTCTGCCATTTGAATAGCCAGGGACAAAGCCATGAGTACTTTAAAGTACTCGCAAACTAATACTAATGTAAGCACTATCAACTATAGTAAGGGGTGCTAAGCTCTAATTTTATTTGCATAAAGCCAATTTTATTTCATAAGCATTTAGTAAAAACCTCTTCATTTGCTAACTAACTCAAGTGGGAACATTAGTGTCATTCCCACAACTCTGTTGTGATTCAAATCAAATTCACCATTCACATTTCAATTCACAAGTCACACTTCACATGTCACATTTTTGAAAATTTCTGATGACGGAACAGTATGGCCTTTCCAACCGTCCATAATCGTGGACGCGGCTATTCGAATAGTTCTACACTCTGCAGAGGTCGTACACTTGTGCCACAACATTTGCAATAATCCGTCAGGTTAACTAGCCCTGATTTATCACACTCCGTGTGCGGACTACCAACCATAACCTTTCACTTACATACCCTAGTATAGGCACCTCTCCCCATGAGCTTGGC
The DNA here is from genome assembly GCA_030979885.1 of Lolium multiflorum. Lineage (NCBI taxonomy): Eukaryota > Viridiplantae > Streptophyta > Magnoliopsida > Poales > Poaceae > Lolium > Lolium multiflorum. The sequence goes on along the minus strand of CM061753.1, from coordinate 276,875,428 downwards.
CTCCAAGGAAGCATACCAGTGGGAACTGCACAGGGCTTGGGCCGGACAATCACCTCATTTCACGTCATTTCACAACAACAACAACAACAACAACAACCAAGCCTTTCAGTCCCAAACAAGTTGGGGTAGGCTAGAGTTGAAACCCATAAGATCTCGAAACCAAGTCATGGTTCCGGAACGTGGATAGCTAACTTCCACGCACCCCTATCCATGGCTAAATCTTTGTCGATATTCCAAACCTTCAGTTCTCTCTTAACGGAATCCTCCCATGTCAAGTTTGGTCTACCACGACCCCTCTTAACATTCTCATCACGCTTTATCCGTCCGCTATGCACTGGCGCTTCCGGAGGCCTCCGTTGGATATGTCCAAACCATCCGAGACGATGTTGGACCAGCTTCTCTTCAATCGGTGCTACCCCAACTCTCTCCCGTATATCGTCATTCCGTACCCGATCCTTTCTTGTGTGGCCACATATCCATCTCAACATGCGCATCTCTGCTACACTTAGCTGTTGGATATGTCGTCTCTTGGCCAACACTTGCGCATACAACATCGCAGGTCGGATAGCTGTCCTATAAAACCTGCCTTTTAGCTTTTGTGGCACTCTCTTGTCACAGAGTACGCCCGAAGCTTGGCGCCACTTCATCCAACCAGCCTTGATTCGGTGGCCCACATCTTCATCGATATCGCCATCCTTCTGCAACATGGACCCCAAATATCGAAAAGTGTCTCTCTCCGGTACCACCTGCCCATCAAGGCTAACCTCTCCCTCCTCGTGCCTAGTAGAACTGAAACTGCACCTCATGTATTCAGTTTTAGTTCTACTAAGCCTAAAACCTTTCGATTCGAGAGTTCGCCTCCACAACTCTAACTTTCTATTAACCCCCGTTCGGCTATCATCGACTAGCACCACATCATCCGCAAAGAGCATACACCATGGGATGTCTCCTTGTATATCCCTTGTGACCTCATCCATCACCAAATCAAAAAGATAAGGGCTCAAAGCTGACCCTTGGTGTAGCCCTATTCTAATTGGAAAGTCATCAGTGTCGCCATCGCTTGTTCGAACACTTGTCACAACATTATCATACATATCCTTGATGAGGGTAATGTACTTTATTGGGACTTTGTGTTTCTCCAAGGCCCACCACATGACATTCCGAGGTATCTTATCATAGGCCTTCTCCAAATCAATGAACACCATATGAAGGTCTTTCTTTTGCTCCCTGTATCTCTCCATCAGCTGTCGTACCAAGAAGATGGCTTCCATGGTAGACCTCCCAGGCATGAAACCAAATTGGTTTTTGGTCACGCTTGTCAACCTTCTTAAGCGGTGCTCAATGACTCTCTCCCATAGCTTCATAGTATGGCTCATCAGCTTGATTCCACGGTAGTTAGTACAACTTTGAACATCCCCTTGTTCTTGAAGATTGGTACTAAAATACTCCGCCTCCATTCTTCGGGCATCTTGTTTGACCGAAAAATGAGGTTGAAAAGCTTAGTTAGCCATACTATCGCTACGTCCCCAAGGCCTCTCCACGCCTCGATGGGGATACCATCAGGACCCATCGCCTTGCCGCCTTTCATCCTCCTTAACGCCTCCTTAACCTCAGACTCCTGGATACGTCGCACAAAGCACATGCTGGTATCATCAAAGGAGTCGTCTAGCTCAATGGTAGAGCTCTCAGCCTCTCCATTGTAAAGGTTGTCAAAGTACTCCCGCCATCTACGCTTGATCGCCTCATCCTTCACAAGAAGCTGATCATCTCCGTCCTTGATGCATTTGACTTCGTTGACATCCCTCGTCTTCCTCTCCCTAAACTTGGCCATCTTATAGATGTCCCTTTCGCCTTCTTTCGTGTTTAAACGTTGGTAGAGGTCCTCATACGCCCGACCCCTTGCTTCACTCACCGCCCGCTTTGCAGCCTTCTTCGCCACCTTGTACTTCTCCATGTTAGCTGCACTCCTGTCCAGATATAGGCATCTGAAACAGTCCCTTTTCTCCCTAATAACCTTCTGGACCTCATCGTTCCACCACCAGGTATCCTTAGCTTCCCTTCTACTTCCCTTAGTCACCCCAAACTCCTCTACAGCGACCTTCCGCAAGCAGGTCGCCATACTCGTCCACATCATGTTTGCATCGCCTCCTTCCTCCCAAGGGCCCTCCTTAATAACCCTCTCCCTGAAAGCCTGGGATGCCTCACCCTTGAGCTTCCACCACTTTGTTCTAGCAACTTTGGCGCGCTTACCCCGCTGGACACGGATCCTAAAGCGAAAGTCAGCAACCACCAGCTTATGTTGAGGGACAACACTCTCTCCAGGTATCACCTTACAATCAATGCAGGCGCGTCTGTCTTCTCTTCTAGAGAGGACAAAATCAATCTGGCTAGAGTGTAGGCCACTACTGAACGTCACTAGATGGGATTCTCTCTTCCTAAAGAGGGTGTTAGCTACGACCATGTCATAGGCTAGAGCGAAGCTCAGGACATCTTCTCCTTCTTGGTTCCTGATGCCATAGCCAAAGCCCCCATGCACCCTTTCAAAACCTGTGTTAGATGTACCCACATGGCCATTGAGGTCTCCTCCTATGAAGAGCTTCTCACCAATAGGTACCCTCCTAACCAAGTCCTCCAGGCCTTCCCAGAACTCCCTCTTGGTGCTCTCATTGTGGCCTACTTGTGGGGCATACGCGCTGATAACATTGAGGACTAAGTCCCCAACAACCAGCTTGACAAGGATCATCCGGTCCCCTTGCCTCTTGACATCCACAACTCCATCCCCGAGGCTCTTATTGACCAAGATGCCTACTCCATTTTTGTTTGAAGTTGTCCCCGTGTACCACAACTTGAAACTGGTATCATCCACCTCCTTCGCCTTCTGTCCCTTCCATTTGGTCTCTTGGACACATAGGACATCAACACGCCTCCTCACCGCTGTATCAACTAACTCCCGTAACTTACCCGTCAGGGACCCTACGTTCCAGCTACCTAAGCGTATCCTCCTAGGCTCGGCTAACTTCCTTACCCTCCGCACTCGTCGAGTCAAATGCGGAGATCCTTGCTCATTTTTCACTACACCGGGGCGTCGGTGCAGCGCGCCACTAAGGATGCGGCGACCCGACCCTTGCTCACTTATCACCGTATCCAGATCAAGATACGGCGCGCCACCAAGGGGGTGACGGCCCGGCCCTTGCCCATTTGACACCACACCCGGGTTCCGATGTGGCGCGTCGCTAAGAGGGTTACGCCCCAACGAGGTTCCTTTGGGTTTCATCTCCATAAGAGTGGCTGGGTTTTTTACGTTGGCTCGCCTCGCCTATCACAACCCTCCTCCTTTATCCGGGCTTGGGACAGGCTATGTTGAGACAACATAGGCGGAGTTATTTCACGTCATTTCACATCATTTCATATTTCTTTGGAGGCAGCCCTTGGCATAACCCCGATGACGCTTGTTTAGAGGGAACCCATACTAAGATACATAAACTTCCAGTTAAGCCTTACCCATATCAGGTATTGTGGGGGTACTTGTAAAATTGGAATGGTATCGCATCCGAACCCAACCATCAGTTTTGTAAATTTCACCATGTCATTCACCAGTCACATTCACCTTCAAAATCTTTCAATAGAATGACTCATCATTCCAAGGTTTTCACAGTCATTTCATTTCATAAGTTCCCATCTAGAGTAGTCAATTTTATTTGTTTAGCACTAGCAACTAATCATGAGGGGTGCTATCTAGCTTTCATTGCTCTAGGCTAAATTTGATGATCTTGTTCTACTCTAGACCCAGTGAATCATGAATCAAAAAGTAAACTTTGATAAACCAAAAGCAATAACGCTTGTAAAGTAAAACTTGGGATGGGATCATCTATCTATTATATACTAAAAGCAAAATAAGGGTGTTTTTCAAGGCACCAGGTTAATCCACATATGCTTAAAAAATATAAACCGACGATTATAATTTTAACGTCTGAGATTAAAAGATAACAAGTGTTACGTACAACAATATATGTGTACAAAAGTAAACTCATGGCACGGCCATATGGCTACAAAGTCATCACGTAAATACACATGTTAATCTGGTTCGGTGTAGATACGTAGCCAAATCTGCAATCTCAAAATTAAAAGAAAAAATCTGGAGAGTTTGTGACTAATACGGTTGCAGCAACAAATATGGTTTTGCCTAGGGCTAGCCGCATGTCACGCGACACAAAAAATAGACCAAAAGTTTCGGTACGTATTTTGCAGATTTGGAAAAGAATAATTACCGGATGCAAAAAAGATACGTGATGTGTATATTACCATGCATGTAGGGTGTGACATGTAGATCCAGGTTACAAAAGTTTTCGTTAAAAAAATTGGTACACCACCAAGTCCAAAAATGACCCGTTTAGAGTCCAGGTCGGATACACATTGTTTACATTACCACGTGTAGATGTGATATGTGAATCCATGTTACAAAACTTTTCTTTAGAAACACCCCGTACACAATTAATTTCAACACGTTTTCATCTAAAAAAGACACTCTCGACTCTTTTATTGGATACGATCGAAGCGCTCATGTTGAATGCGTTAGATTAAAGAAAAAAGGAAACTAATATTTTAGATAGAATGTGTCCATCTCATACCTAGCCGTCTTGCAAAAAATATTTGGCTGGATGATCACACAGCCGACCATCCTGGCAGCGTGGCAGTATACTCGGTTTAGTTAAAGTTAAATTTTGTAAGGCTCGACTAAATATTTAGTAAATTATAATAACATTTACAACTCAAACATATGTTTTTCGAATCGTGATATTTTTATATTACATACATTTGACAATATGGATATTTCTATTTTCCCAATACCTTTGGTCAAACTTCAAAGAAGTTAGACTTTGAGTGAACTTAGAAAGTGAAGTAAATAAAAACGGTGGGAGTAAGTTCTTACATTATCTCAAGAATTCCGATAGCCGAGAGATGGATGACAGCCTTAACGAAGGGACACTGGATGATGTCGGCGTCTCCATGCCCAACACAAGTGTCATCCCAACTTATTTGATTGACTAAATCGAGACATGGAAATTCCATTAAGAGATTAGAAGGGATAGAGATAGAGATCCCAGGGTCATTGGCCGAGAGATGGATGACAATGATCCGAGAGATGGATGACAGCCTTAATGAAGGGACACTGGATGATATCGGCGTCTCCATGCCCAACACAAGTGTCATCCCAACTTATTTGATTGACTAAATCGAGACATGGAAATTCTATTAAGAGATTAGAAGGGATAGAGATAGAGATCCCAGGGTCATTGTCTCAAGCGAACACGCCAGGGGCATGGCAGCCTCATGCCGCCCTGTTGGGTCCCCAGGATTAGCGAAATGAAATACGTCGGTCATGGCTAGATGCGAATGGACTGCCACGAGTGCCATCAGTGGCGAAGCCAGCTGCTCACTAGAGCCGGGACAAGCCCTGCCTATGTGAAGGTGAGTGAACTTTTGGCCAACACAAGTGAACTTTCACGTAGAAGCCGACAACGTTCTCAGCGGGTGCCCAACGACTGAGCCCAGGCAACCGCCCGTGGTCGCCGGGGGATGGCTCCGTCACTGAGTTCCATATAAAATTCATGAGTTTTTCTTTCCTTTCATTAGATGATGCATGAGCCTCTTGGAGACCTGTCAAGAACTACGCTTGGAATAAAAATAACTAAGGTTAGTCGGTCGATTAGTTTATGTTATTAATTTTAATTCGATGGTACAAAGTATGCTACTATTATTATCTATTATATTGTTAAATATTAAATTATTTTGCATTGTAACAATCACCCGGCAGGAATAGATTAGATACAAAGACCAAGAGAGAAACAAGTAATGGATCGAATGTATACATTCTATTGCCGCCTAATAAATAGCTATGTTGGGATTTTTAGGGTGAGGTAATTTTAGATATGTTTGTAGAATGTACACAACTAACATTATATTCAATGACTAAGTAGGCCTGGAGGCATATGCAAGAAAGATATTCTAGATTTTTAAAAGCAATATACATGGTTTTCAAAAGGGGGACGCTGGGTGTCGGTCGCATGATCGTGAGCCAAAAAAAAATCAGTCATCACGTGTGCCGTCTGGTCACCATCTGATGCTTAGAATCGTTCATACCATGAATTTTGCATTTTAGCCCTGTTTGTTTTCGAAAATCAAACTGCAATTCTAGCCTTCAACATTTAAATTGAATGGGTATTTCTAAATTGAATAATGTGAAATTTCAACATATTGAAGGTGATGCCCTCGCATTTGCGAGGGCCACTGTGCTAGTTAAGTATAAAGTAAAAAGTGGTGGTGCCTTGCTCTTGTAGAGCTTGCACTTAGCAAGAATATTAGCTTGCCTTGGTTGGTGTGGTGATCAAAGTTCTCTTCTTCTTCCTCTTGGTAAAAAACCTCCTCCTCTTGATAGTCTCCGGTACTAGCGTCTATAAACGAATACGAGGATACAATCACCAAACAATACTTAAGGTCTAGACTAATCACAAAAAAGGTTCACACAAGCTATTCTAGCATCACCATATTATTATCATGTTGGTTGACTTTGTTTTCTTTTTAAGAAAAATATTTTCCTCTCATTGAAATAATTTTTAGGGTTGCTATTTATGTTCTTTGAGAAATAATTTCCTCTCATTGAATCTTGTTAAGATTTAATTTCCTCAAATAATAATATATGAACTCATGTTGACCAAGGTCAACACTTCATACTCATCATTTGGGAAAATGATTTAAATGAGGTGATGCACCTCATGCAATTTAATACCAACATAGTAATGCTTTAATATAATTAAATAGTTCAATATGAGAATTGATAGACCATGATCTCTACCTCATGTAGAATTACTTGAGACAAAGATTTAAATGAGAGGGATACTTCTCATATGATTTAATAATTAGTTGGGAACAATTTAAATACTACTATGGCAATGATTTAATATTCTCAATTAAGAACATAAGAGGTCATGAAGGCATGTGTCCTCAACTCATATTGAATAACTTGAAATAATGATTTAAATGAGATGCTATACCTCTTATAATTTAAATACTATTTTTGAAATAGTTTAAATGAGCTAGAAATGGCCACATAGCCACTATTTGAATATAGCCCATGATCGTATGAAGCAAATATAGTATTTTATTACATAATAAATTAGATAACATCAAATGTGATTTATGAGAGTTGGAATCACTTCAAAATGGTTTATGGTTGATTTTAGATATTTATTTGAAGTTTGAGAAGTTTCCGATTTGTCATTTTTATGGTAGAGGATCTAGAAGGGAATTTTTAGTGAAACCAGTGGGACTAGTTAGAGCATTTCATAAGTTTTCTGGAACATTTTGAATCACTAAAATTGGATTTGTATATTTGAAACTATTTAAATTCTAGTACTGCACCAGTATTGAAATTTACTGAAACGAATTAATTAAATTTGAAAAACTAGGCTACGCGGGAAACGGTATTGGGCCAGGGAGAGAACGGGAGAGGTTGGCCGGCCCAGCTATGCCCGCGGTGCACACGGGCCAGCTGACAGCGTGGGACCCACGCGTCGGTGAGTTAAAACACCGAAACGGTACAGGCCGTGGGATTAAAGGGGATCGGACGGCTGCAGTTCGTCTTCGTCAGAGACGAGCTCCGGCGAGCGCAAACCCTACCGGCAGCCAGGAGGGTCCAGGGAGGAGGGTTACCGGCGTCCGGCGGGGTCGGCGAGGCGGGCAATCGACGTTGTCGACGACGACGAGTCGAAGGAGGGTCGCAGCAGCTCCGGGGGTACTCGGGATCGTCGGCTTCGGCGAGCTACTGCAGCGGCGGGCTCCAGCCAAATTCCGGCGAGATAGTGGGTAATCGGAGAGGGGAAGAGGTCGAGGAGATTCAGGAGGGAGAGGGGAACTCTTTGGTGTGTGGAAATCGTCCAGGGGATGCCCCCTTTTATAGGGTTGAGAGTGGCCGAGGCGGAGCGGGGCAGGTCGTCGTCGTCGTCACGGCTACGGTGGGCTAGCGTCATCGGCGAGGGTGCGGCAGTGTTGGCGGCGATGTCACCGCGGACACGACGGGCGTCCTGGCATTGAGAATGGAGCACGAGAGCGTCGGCGTCATCACCATGTACCCGCGCACGGTGGCGGACAGTCGTCGTCGTGGGCGTCGTCTGCAGCTCGTCCGCGGCCAATTGGAGATTCCGCGAGGTAGCTGACGTTGAGGGGAGGCTGCAGGTACAAGGAGAGGTCACGGGGTGGGTTGAGTCGACGGGGCACAGCGGGGTACTGGCGTGTCCGTGGCCATGCCCGTGCGCGCGCTGGCGAGCTCGAGCGTGGTGACCACGTCAGGGCCTGGCGTGTGTCGGCTTCCTCCTGGCTCGGGAGCGTGTCCTGCGTGATCAGCAGTGAAAAGTGCATCTCCAGGACATGGTTTGGCACGGTGGTTTTGAGGAGAAAGAGAAGGAGCAAGTAGGTGTGTCATGCCATGGTCGGCATGACATAGTTCTTGATGATTTTGTACCAACAATGATGTTTCTGGTACTGGAGTGATGCAAGGGGTGTAGGAGAGGACCAATGCTGAGCAAAGCTTGATGGTTTGGGCCATAATCTGCTGGATTTTTGAGTGTGTGTAGTTGGTAGAAATGGTGCACACAACCTGTTCGACACAATGGCCGCAAGAGATTTTTGTTTGAATTTTGAAAATCTTTTTGGTGCATCTCATTCATATATTTAAAGAGGTAGAATGATGGTGGTGGTGGTCAATTTGGTCAAGGTTTGCAAATTTTCAAAAATGAGGTGATCTTCTTTTTAATTCAATGTCTCCACTTGGCATCTCTATTCTGGTCAACCTAGGCAGAGTCAACCTTAATGGTCAACATAAAAATTGTTCACCTTGACATGGTCTTGGATGACATGGCAATGGTTGACCAAGTTTGGTTTGAAGAAAAGTCAAAACCAGGGGTTAAAGTAGTGAACATTTTTAAAATCCAAAATTGACCATTATCACATGTATGTTGGTTTTGAGATTTTCTTGGATTTGATTCTGGTTTCTTTGATGCATTTGTACTTGTTTATCATATAGAAGTATTCTTCAAGCAATAGATCAAGCAATGGTGGCCTTTGGTGATGATTTGCAAAATTGACCATATGTGTATGTGAGTGAAATTGGGATTTTCTCATTATTTGGTTTCTCTCCATTTGATTTGACTTTTCTTGACTCTAAAGTGATTTTTATTAGTTTAGGAACATTTCCAAACCATTGAAACCATTCAAAGTGGTCTAGCTCAAAGATTTGCAAAAATGGCCATAAACACATAAGAGGTGATTTTCCAATTTGGCTTATTCTTCTATTTTGTTTCTCTTGCTCTACTTGAGCATGGGTTAGGGTCAACTTAGTGTGAGATTAGGTTTAGAGAGGGTTCCACACCATTTGGTCAAGGTTTATAGTCATAGGACAAGATTTGATAAAATGGCTAAGTGCCACATATGCTTCCATGCATAGGTTTAATTTTCTTTTATTTCTTTTTGTTTCACCTTGGTTTTGATTGGGGAAGTACTAGATGAAGTTTTTTGATGTTTTCAAAACATCAAAAAAAGTAGAAAGGTCTAATTAGAAGTTTCACATAAATAGTCATAGGCACATAGGCCTTTTTCTTATTTACTTTCATTTCTTTTTATTTGGGTCTTAATGGATGGTGAGAAGAGGGGTGAGGTTTAGGGTTTTGGAATTATGTTCAATGTAATAAGCAAACAATCATGGCAATAACACAAGAATTAAACAAGATCTCTATGTATCAATCTTAATTTAATAAAAGTTTTTGTTGGTTCCAAAATTTGGAAAAAGTGAAATTCATTTTCTCTTTGTTTTTAAAATTTGGGATGTTACACCAAGGGTTATCTATCTATATATATGTTGTGAGGTTTGTTGCTATCTCCCGGATCACTAGATCCATCCACCGAAAAGCACTCACAACTCTATCTCCAGGATACATATATATGTTGTGAGGTTTGTTGCTATCTCCCGGATCACTAGATCCATCCACCGAAAAGCACTCACAACTCTATCTCCAGGATACATATGATGACGCACTGGACAAGTAACGTCCCTCCCTGGTATGCAGCATGAGTTGTACTAATTTGGACTTGTTCTTGAGGAACTCGTCGGTTGACAGCCAGGACAAGCGAATGCATGGACATCTGGAGATCGATGTCATGTCAATAACCCCACTCAAGCACAGCGTGTTGATTTTGCGAGCGCCTCAATTAGCATAGCGAAAAAAAATTGCAAAGAGCCTTTGGGGGATGAATCTTGGAAGGAACCTAACACCCAGCGTCACGCCGTCCGCGAGCGTCCGCCCTCCATTACTTTCGGCTATCGGTTTCTTCCCCAGCCGCTCGCGCGGTACCTTACGAGTATGACTGCATTCTTTGGCTTTAACAGCTGTTCAGTATGCGGTAAGGAGGCGCGTTAGACAGTTCCTATGGATGATACTTTGTAAGAGCATGTCTAACAGCCCCTCTAAAAAATTGGCCCGTATCGCATGAGTAGTGGGCCCTGTATTCGGTTTTTACATGCTGAAATACGGGTACTGATATTTTCCACGCGATTCCGGCCCGTAAAAATAGGGTTCTATCATATTTTGCATATCAGAACCAATACAACCATCATAGTGAATAAAAGTTTCAAAGCACACAATAATCATCATAATTATTATAATAATGTTTTTCGGAACTGACAACAAATGTTCGAATCGAATAAACAAACAAATAACAAATGTTTTATCTCAGACATACAAGAATAGGAAACGAATGTAATAAATCATTGGCCATGCAACTTCCAGTGCTGATCGATCAGATCTTGGGTGAGATGATGATGAGTCTCATCGTCGACCCTGTTTTCCGATCCAGCAGCTTGGTGCGGTCCTTGATTTCTTTCTTGCCGAGGACGAGCAGCATCATCTCCGTGTCGTCGTCATGTAGGCTCATCGAGGTCCGAATCTTCCGAATCCGAGGACGACCAATCGGTCGACGAATCCACCAAATCCTCCATAGTCAGCCTCTATGCTCGTGCCAGCAAAAACAAAGATCGAAGGCTAGAAGAACACACCGTGGGATCTGCGGCGGGGAAATATGCGGCGGGGTGCGGCGGCGGCGAGGAGCACTGAGGTCTGGCTGGGGTGCGGCAGCGTCGAGGCACACTGGGGTGGCTCGGCGGGCGGCGGAGGGAGGCGGATACCCTGGTTTCTGGTGGCGGCGGGCGGGCGGATGTGGCGGCGGCGCGGGGGAAGGAGATTGGGGAATCTGAAATTTCCGCGTGCTGTCTACGTTCCCCCTCCTTTCCTGTAGACAGTGTTGGGCCTCCAAGAGCAGAGGTTTGTAGAACAGCAGCAAGTTTCCCTTAAGTGGATTACCCAAGGTTTATCGAACTCAGGAGGAAGAGGTCAAAGATATCCCTCTCATGCAACCCCGCAACCACAAAGCAAGAAGTCTCTTGTGTCCCCAACACACCTAATAGGTGCACTAGTTCGGCGAAGAGATAGTGAAATACAGGTGGTATAAATAAGTATGAGTAGTAGCGCGTAAAATAGCTCGGGCGTGCTTGATGGTAGTAATATTGCAGAAGTAAACAAGGTAGTAACGCAGTAGTAACGAAGAAACAAGAACAAGCGCGATAGCGATATTTAGGAACAAGGCCTAGGGATTAGACTTTCACTAGTGGACACTCTCAACATTGATCACATAACAGAATAGATAAATGCATACTCTACACTTTTGTTGGATGATGAACACATTGCGTAGGATTACACGAACCCTCAATGCCGGAGTTAACAAGCTCCACAATTCAATGTTCATATTTAAATAACCTTAGAGTGCATGAAAGATCGAAACGACTAAACCAAGTACTAACATAGCATGCACACTGTCACCTTCATGCTTACGTAGGAGGAATAATACACATCAATACTATCATAGCAATAGTTAACTTCGCAATCTACAAGAGATCATGATCATAGCATAAACCAAGTACTAACACGGTGCACACACTGTCACATTTGCACACATGCAGGAGGAATAAAACTACTTTAATAACTTTGCTAGAGTAGCACATAGATAAATTGTGATACGATGCACATTGCAATCATAAAGAGATATAAATAAGCACTTCACTACGCTCTTCAACAGTGAATAAGTACTTCGTGAAATATAGCCTAAGAGACCCACACGGTGCACACACTGTCACCTTTACACACGTGGGACAAGGAGTCTCCGGAGATCACATAAGTAAAACTCACTTGACTAGCATAATGACATCTAGATTACAAGCATCATCATATGAATCTCAATCATGTAAGGCAGCTCATGAGATTATTGTATTGAACTACATAGGAGAGAGATGAACCACATAGCTACCGGTACAGCCCCGAGCCTCAATGGAGAATTACTCCCTCCTCATGGGAGCAGCAGCGGTGATGAAGATGGCGGTGGAGATGGCAGCGGTGTCGATGGAGAAGCCTTCGGGGGCACTTCCCGTCCGGCAGGGTGCCGAACAGACTCTGTCCCCGATCCTGGCTTCGCGATGGCGGCGGCTGGAAGGTTTCGCGTATCGTGGCTTCCTTCTGTAAGGGTTTTCGATGTGGGCTTTATATAGGCGAAGAGGCGGCGCAGAGGGTCAAAGGGGCAACCACACCATAGGGTGGCGCGGGCCCAGCCCTGGCCGCGCCACCCTATCATCCTGGGCCCACAGGCCCCCTCCGCGGCTCGGGTGTTCTGGATGCTTCCGGGCAAAATAGGAACTGGGCGTTGATTTCGTCCAATTCCGAGAATATTTCGTTACTAGGATTTCTGAAACCAAAAACAGCAGAAAACAGGAACGGCACTTCGGCATCTTGTTAATAGGTTAGTTCCAAAATGCATAAATATGACATAAAGTGTGTATAAAACATGTAGGTATTGTCATAAAACAAGCATGGAACATAAGAAATTATCGATACGTTGGAGACGTATCAGCATCCCACTCTGCTCGTCCCGAGCAGGTAAAACGATAACAAAGATAATTTCTGAAGTGACATGCTACCAACATAATCTTGATCCAATAATAATGTAAAGCATGTGAACTGAGATCAAATAACTCAAAGCAAATATCTATATTGATATAAGAGATGATAATGCAAGAGTTAAACAAGCTAGAAGTTTTCATGAACTATTGCTTCAAAGATATGAAACCGCACAAGGTTCATTAAAGATGTGTTAAGTATTCAGCGTAGAAGTTCTATCCTTCATTCCAAGCATCAAGTAAATTTTCACAACATAAGAAGGATTCAGTCAAGTAAACATAAACATGAACGTCATGAATCAACTGTTTCGAAGTCTACTCAACCGGTGAGCGCAAGCATTTGGTATTAGCACCAGGATGTTATGGCATAAAGAACGTTAATGGGGGTTTGGAAGGCCAATGAGAGAAAGTCTTACAAAGCTGTAAATGATTACTAGACAAGAGGAAGTCTTATAATCGAAGCTATGCAAGGAGTAGTGATTGCCATGCAACGGATGCACATAGAGCTATATGTGTATGAAAGCTCTCCAATGGAACTAGTGGGGGTGCATCCAACTTGGTTGCTCACGAAGACCTAGAGCACTTTTGAGGAGGCTCATCATTGGAATATACAACCCAAGTTCTATAGTGTAAATTCCCCACATAGTTATACTAGTAAAACATGAAAACTCTCGCATATGGAGTGTAGGTGCTAAACATGAGCACAAATGATGACTATGAATATGCAGGTGCTAAAACATGAGCACAAGTGTGGATAAAAGATAGTAATGCTGCCCCCTTTTCTTTATTCTCTTTTTTTCTTTTTCTTTTTCTTTTCTTTTTCCTTTCTATTTTTTTTTCTTTTCTTTTTCTTTTTGATGGCCTCCATGGCTCTTTTCACTTTTAGGGGCAACATCCTAATATGACAACACACTTTTTGGTACAAATAACTCATAATGAATAAAACATGATGTATGAAACTGTATGCCTCTGCCAGTGTAGCAGGATGTGCAATGATCTAGCGTAACATGGGTAAACCACACATCAGCTGTATAGAATCATGAAAAGCAATATACAAATAATAAATGACAACATGGCATGTAATGTAAAATGGATGTTGCATGGCAATATATCTCGGAACAGCTATGGAAATGCTGTGGTAGGTAGGTATGGTGGCTGTTTTGAGGAGATGTATGGGCTTATGTGTAGGAGAACAAGAGAAAGTCCTCCCACGGGTTTGGATGTACCGGCGAAGTATGCACAATTCTCAATGTGAGCAAAAGGCAATGCACAGTACCGAAGAGGCTAGCAAATATGGATGGTGGAAGTGCCAAAAACCGTAGCTTAACATTAGTCAAAAAGAACTCACAAGCTTATTGCAAACATCTAGCAGGTTCAACATTAAGAGCATGGTTTAAAATTTCACCGACCTTCAGCACAACTTAGTCATTACGATGAACCTTTAGACATGAAAAGCTATCAAGTCCAACTACGCCTTCAACTATTTAAATAGAGTTTGTAGTACGGCACAAGCTTAAAGACAACAATCCACTACTAATTTTAACTTATCCAACCAACAAGTTTTACCATCTAAATACCTTAAAACATTTGCAAAGAATCAAGTTATCAAAGCTCAATGATCTACAAGATTATGCAAGTGTTTCATTATACCATTACCACATGCAACATTTCCTTAACCAACCGAATAACAATTTAACGAAGAAGAAACTTCGCCTTGAACATTATGAGTAAAGCCTAAGGACATATTTGTCCATATGCAACAGCGGAGCGTGTCTCTCTCCCACAAAGTGAATGCTAGGATCCATTTTATTCAAACAAAAACAAAAACAAAAACAAACCGACGCTCCAAGTAAAGAACACAAGATGTGACTGAATAAAAATATAGTTTCAGGGAGGAACCTGATGATGTTGTCGATGAAGAAGGGGATGCCTTGGGCATCCCCAAGCTTAGACGCTTGAGTCTTCTTAAAATATGCAGGGGTGAACCACGGGGCATCCCCAAAGAGCTTTCACTCCTCTTGATCATAGTATATCATTCTCCTCTCTTGACCCTTGAAAACTTCCTTCACACCAAACTTCAAGCAAACTCATTAGAGGGTTAGTGCATAATCAAAAATTCACATGTTCAGAGGTGACACAAACATTCTTTTCACTTCTGGACATTGCATAAAGCTACTGGATATTAATGGATCAAAGAAATTCATCCAACATAGCAAAAGAGGCAATGCGAAATAAAAGGCAGAATCTGTCAAAAACAGAACAGTCCGTAAAGATGAATTTTAAGATGGCACCAGACTTGCTCAAATGGAAAAACTCAAAACTAATGAAAGTTGCGTACATATCTGAGGATCACGCTCGTAAATTGGCAGATTTTTTCGAATTTTCTACAGAGAACTGTGCCCAGATTCGTGACAGACAGCAATGCTGTTTCTGCGCAGCGATCCCAAATATAACATCAACTTTGACATAAAAACTTTACTTGGCACAAAAACATGATAAGGAGAGGTTGCTACAGTAGTAAACAACTTCCAAGACACAAATATAAAACAAAGTACTGTAGTAAAAAACACATGGGTTATCTCCCAAGAAGTTCTTTCTTTATAGCCATTAAGATGGGCTCAGCAGTTTTAATGATGCACTCGTAAGAAATAAGAGTTGAAGCAAAAGAGAGCATCAAGAGGCAAATTGAAAACACATTTAAGTCTAACATGCTTCCTATGCATAAGAATCTTGTAAATAAACAAGTTCATGAAGAGCAAAGTAACAAGCATAGGAAGATAAAACAAGTGTAGCTTCAAAAATTTCAGCATATAGAGAGGTGTTTTAGTAACATGAAAATTTTTACAACCATATTTTCCTCTCTCATAATAACTTTCAGTAGCAACATGAGCAAACTCAACAATATAACTATCACATAAAGCATTCTTATCATGAGTCTCATGCATAAAATAATTACTACTCCCAACATAAGCATAGTCATTCTTATTAATTGTAGTGGGAGCAAATTCAACAAAGTAGCTATCAAATATAGGAGGTATATTGTAATCATAATCAAATTTATCCTCCATAACAGGTGGTAACAAAAGACTACTATCATTATAATCATCATAAATGGGAGGCAAAGTATCATCAAAGTAAATTTCCTCCTCAATGCTTGGGGGACTAAAAATATCATGCTCATCAAAGCCAGCTTCCCCAAGCTTAGAATTTTCCATAGCATTAGCAACAATAGTGTTCAAAGCATTCATATTAATAACATTCCCATTAGCATGCATATAAAGTTCCATGGGTTTTTTAATTCTCTCTTGAAACACATCATGTCCTAATTCAAGATAAAGTTCATAAAGATCTCTCATATTTTTGTTTTTTTCCATTATGCCTTACTAGTGTAAATAAGAAACCAAATGTCGCAATTGCAGAGTCTAAAGGAAATAGCTTCGAGTACTTACAACGGCGGAAAATAGCTTGGTAGCCGAGGTCCGTGTGAGTTACCTTTCCTCCGCAACAACGGCGCAGAATAATAGCCGTTCACCCTCCTTTCCGTAGACAGTGTTGGGCCTCCAAGAGCAGAGGTTTGTAGAACAGCAGCAAGTTTCCCTTAAGTGGATTACCCAAGGTTTATCGAACTCAGGGAGGAAGAGGTCAAAGATATCCCTCTCATGCAACCCTGCAACCACAAAGCAAGAAGTCTCTTGTGTCCCCAACACACCTAATAGGTGCACTAGTTCGCGAAGAGATAGTGAAATACAGGTGGTATAAATAAGTATGAGCAGTAGTACGGCGCGAAAATAGCTTTTGGCGTGGTAGTAATATTGCAGGAAGTAAACAAGCGTAGTAACGCAGCAGTAGTAACGCAATAAAACAACAAGCAGCGATAGCAGTATTTAGGAACAAGGCCTAGGGATTAGACTTTCACTAGTGGACACTCTCAACATTGATCACATAACAGAATAGATAAATGCATACTCTACACTTTTGTTGGATGATGAACACATTGCGTAGGATTACACGAACCCTCAATGCCGGAGTTAACAAGCTCCACAATTCAATGTTCATATTTAAATAACCTTAGAGTGCATGAAAGATCGAAACGACTAAACCAAGTACTAACATAGCATGCACACTGTCACCTTCATGCTTACGTAGGAGGAATAATACACATCAATACTATCATAGCAATAGTTAACTTCGCAATCTACAAGAGATCATGATCATAGCATAAACCAAGTACTAACACGGTGCACACACTGTCACCTTTGCACACATGCAGGAGGAATAAAACTACATTAATAACTTTGCTAGAGTAGCACATAGATAAATTGTGATACGATGCACATTGCAATCATAAAGAGATATAAATAAGCACTTCACTACGCTCTTCAACAGTGAATAAGTACTTCGTGAAATATAGCCTAAGAGACCCACACGGTGCACACACTGTCACCTTTACACACGTGGGACAAGGAGTCTCCGGAGATCACATAAGTAAAACTCACTTGATTAGCATAATGACATCTAGATTACAAGCATCATCATATGAATCTCAATCATGTAAGGTAGCTCATGAGATTATTGTATTGAACTACATAGGAGAGAGATGAACCACATAGCTACCGGTACAGCCCCGAGCCTCGATGGAGAATTACTCCCTCCTCATGGGAGCAGCAGCGGTGATGAAGATGGCGGTGGAGATGGCAGCGGTGTCGATGGAGAAGCCTTCCGGGGCACTTCCCCGCTCCGGCAGGTGCCGACAGAGACTCCTGTCCCCCAGATGTTGGCTTCGCGATGGTGGCGGCTCTGGAAGGTTTCGCGTATCGTGGCTTATTTCTGTAAGGGTTTTCGATGCAGGGGCTTTATATAGGCGAAGAGGCGGCGCAGGAGGGTCAAAGGGGCAACCACACCATAGGGTGGCGCGGGCCCAGCCCTGGCCGCGCCACCCTATCATCTGGGGCCCCCCCCCTGCGCTCTCGGGTGTTCTGATGCTTCCGGGCAAAATAGGAACCTGGGCGTTGATTTCGTCCAATTCCGAGAATATTTCGTTACTAGGATTTCTGAAACCAAAAACAGCAGAAAACAGGAACTGGCACTTCGGCATCTTGTTAATAGGTTAGTTCTAGAAAATGCATAAATATGACATAAAGTGTGTATAAAACATGTAGGTATTGTCATAAAACAAGCATGGAACATA
This sequence comes from Lolium multiflorum, assembly GCA_030979885.1. Classification (NCBI taxonomy): domain Eukaryota; kingdom Viridiplantae; phylum Streptophyta; class Magnoliopsida; order Poales; family Poaceae; genus Lolium; species Lolium multiflorum. The sequence goes on along the minus strand of CM061753.1, from coordinate 276,857,189 downwards.
AAAAATTATCGATACGTTGGAGACGTATCACCGCGCGCCCTAGAGGAAGCAAATAGACGGGTCGGCCTCCAGTTCGGCCTTCCAACCCCCACTAGTAGGGTCGAGGAGCCGAGCCGGGCTGGAACTATGAATTTTCGACACGGGCCAGCTGTTTTATGGGGCCTGGTGAACGCCGCGGACGCACCGAAACCCGTATTCCTGCGGTTATTTTACGGGTTTCGGCATTTTAGGGGGCATGTTAGACATGCTCTAAATATATCTCAGACTAGCTAGCTCCTGATACTTTGGATGGTTCCTGTGGAATATGGATGATTGGTGCCTGTAACTCCCACTAAACCACGCAGCGTTTTGCTTTAGCTTTGATTTCCTGTCTGCATTTTCTTCCATAGAGAATTTTTGTTAACTCAACATTATAAATCAAGGCGATAGACGGAAATTCAATTCGGCTCCCGGGTGCGTATGCTCCCTCTAGCAAAAAATCATATTTCGAAATGTCAAAAAATTTAGACAAAAAATTCTACATGTACATATCCATAATATAAGTGTGTTCGTCAAGTTTCACGAAAAACCAATAATTTTTGTGGTCTATGTAAAAAGGAGAAAGTTTATCTTGCGACAAGCATTATTTTCAGCACATAATTTTATCTTTTTTACACATGTCACATGATAAGTCGGTTGTTTATGAAACGACTTTGTGAGCATGTAGCACGTGAATATGTACGTGCAAATTTTTGGTTTCCATTTTTTCAAAATTTAAAATGTTTATAAGATGCATTTTAAAATATAGGGAGCATATGCACCCATGTTCCAAAACACCGCTCCCGGCGATAGAACCATAATAAGTTATACCCGGCCTCTGTGTGTAACAAAGATGGACACAGCGCATACACAAAATAATAGAAGTTTCACATAGACTCTTGACATGCCATATAAGGAAATAAACATCCTAAGATGACAGAAGACCAATGCATATATTACGCCGCCATTAGTGTTGGGTGAAGACCTCCTGAGCTATTCGCTCCAGTTGATTACATGCCTTCATGAGTTCTCTATGCTCAGATTGCTGCAAGTGGTTCCACGTTCTTAGCCAGTGAGTGCACGGAATAGATTGCCTACAATGTAGAAGCAGATTTTCTTCTTATAAAAAACAACAACATTTCTGCAGAGCAATAATGAACAACATAAGGCTATGGCTCCCACAGAATAGGTCATTTATAATTTGAATGAATTTTCCTTAGCCAATAGCTAAACATGTTTGCAACAGATGGGGGTTTATGCATATCCGATACTACTTGATTAATAGTTCAAGTTGCAAGCGCAAATTCACAATAACACTAGTAGGAAAAAACCTACCCATGACGCATGGTCACGTCACTGGTAGTACCTAATGGCCCACCAAGGTAGTGTGCCATTGGCATGTGCACGGAGCAGTGGTGCAGGTGTGCAACCATGACTTGGTCCATGGTGTTTATTTTTTTAGAAAAATATATGAACGGTGGCCCTGACGCGCACGGTGGGCGAATATGAAATTGAAATTCAAATACTTAAAATGCGGACAAAATTCTAAGTTTTTCATTCAATTATAGATAATTCAAATACATCTATTGTTTCACCAACTAGATATATGACTGATCGAACAGATTTATTTTGTTTATTGTGGTACTGGTGGTTGTAATACACAATACCTTAGTCACGATCTACTCTTCTAAATAGCTAAATACAACTTCTGCATATGATTTGTTTTACCCTGTTGAGTTTCTTAATTTGAAAAATTGAAGTAAGTCCCCATGACACCACTTCACCATGCTTGGTTATTCCCTTCAGATTTTATTGCCCTCCCTAGGTTAGCATGATTGTTTCTTCTACAACTAGAGTATGGTATTGTTTAATGGTCCTTGCATGTGTAGGCAAAGCTGATGAAGTGTGGTTCAGAGGCAGCTACAACACTCACATGGTCGAGGTACCTGCACTCTTGCCTAATCAACTAACTTTTGCATCAAACAAGTTTTTGGTTCTTGATCAAGTCATCGTAAAAAGTTACAATGCATGTTCTAAACCGTGATTGGGACCAGAGCCTGAAGCCCTTACTTTGCAGCTAATTAATATAGATAAGTTTCCGAATGAAAGTAGGAACAACTAGAATCATTGTGACAAGAAGGTAAGCAATAATTCAATCACTCCACCTGGGCTATGCTTACGTCCCAGACTATCATTGGTAACAAAGGGAATTCCACCATCTTTCCATCGTTCATGATTTCTTCATATACGTTCTTGTGAGGATGTTATTGTTGCCATCATAAGCTTTTTGTGTCTTATAGTCATTTTTCCTCCTGGCAATGCTGATACTCTAAATAGAAATTGGTTATAGTATTTTATATCCAATGAGTTGCATTCACAAAAAAATATTACAAGGGACTATTTGTTCAAAGATCATGGGATAATATCAGTTGTTATTCCCATTATATCGGTTCCAGTGTGGCTTATTTGCCTGCTATTATATGGCCTCGATTGCAAATGATGGAAGAAGTTTATCGTAATAACGACTTCAGGTTTTGTCTATTCCTTTTATTTATATAAATTGCTCTCATTAATTTTATCCACTTCAGCTTGCATAGTCATCTCCATGAACAGCGATTATACTTAGAAAGGGAAATGTGATGGATGGCAGGATAACAAAAGAGATTATGATTTATGTGGTGTTTCAAGATGATTCGGGAGTATTAGGAGTTTGAAGAGTCTTTCAGATGTCACTTATGTACTAGAATATAGATACAGATAACACTTTTCAGTATTCCTATATTTGTGCGTATAAAGAGTATTGCAAGTATCATTTGTGTACTGCAATAGGGGTGCTGCTCCGTAGTCGGCTAGATTTTTTCCCTTCTGATTTTATTTAATAAGAAAATATAACATTTTATTGTTTGAATTGTCTTTCTGTATTATCTAATATAGTTATGTACATTATGAATGGACAATTGTGTTTTTCTGAACTCTCCAGAACAGAAGTATGTAGTGGGTTTAATGGATTTGACAAAGTCCTTGCATTTTCAAGTTAAATTGGGGATATGACTACTTGTGTAACATCACATAATTACATACTTTGACATGTGATTTCTTTTTGTCCGACATACCACTGTGCTCTCTTCCTCTTGCCCCTCTCTACTCTGGCTGTAAGGGTGGTGTTTGTTTGCTTGAAATCCTACACCCACGAGGATGTGGTGGAGGTCGAGTACCATGTAAATGATTTATTTTTTCTTGCTACGTGTGCCGAGGGCCTGCTTTCTGACCCTGGTTAGTTTCTGTCAGCTGTTAGTATTTACTTGCAACGGAACGGTTCTGAGAGAAACATTTTTGTTTGTTATGGTCAGAATTTTTTTTTGTTTGTTTGAAAAACGGTTAAGCTATCTTGTGATTTAGCTGTCTATCTTCAAAAACTATTGGTGGTTGTTCATGTTGGTTTTTGTCAGGTTAACTATACTTTGTGCATTCCTAAATGGGAGATTAGAGTTTTCCTAAGCAGAGAACATCTCAGGCTTATTTCAGCTAACTTCAGACATGTCACAGAATAATGCTTTGGATAACTTAAACATGTTAGAATGTTGCATAACTCGATGCCTACGTTGCCACACACAAATAGATCAGACTCATCACGAAATTTGAATACCCCAGTGGATGTGTTTGGCATGTCTCTTATGTTTGGTAATGTTGGTGGATGCACCTGGCGCCTTCGGCTCATGAAATGGAGGAGCCACATGCACGACCATGGGTGGTACAACCATGTTGAGGCGAATAGCATGGCAGAAGGTGACACCCTAATCTTCACTTGCATAGGTAACCGGCATTAGGGGTGTCTATTTTCCGGCTGTGATGGGTGCGAGCAGACATCGGGCCATGTTTAGTAAGTCGTCTTCTTGAAGTGATTGGTTGCATGAACCGAATCGTGTCTTAGTTGTGGAGGTAACTGAAGCAACCACTTGGGTTTTTTATGAACCTAATATTATGTTAATGACCATCTGTGTACTTGTCTGGTGTTAGGGTGCATTGTTGTTGTTTAATATTTTAGTCATGTTGTCAAGCTGGTTCAAACTACATCACTACATGCTAATTAGTAGTATAACTAAAAAATTTGTGTGGTTAATTTCTATTAACATTTTCTAGATGCTGGAAATTCTATAACCAGGCTCTATATTGCCCCTATAATATCCACATCAAGCCATGCATTTCAGAATGCCTCTTCCTCACAGAAAATCCCGCAGCATTACCATGCCGACAACGATGTGACAAAACAATAGGAAGGCGGCCAGGCGAAGCTCGCATAACCTTCTAGTAAATGTTATCTTGGAAGAAACTAATTAATCGGTACTATGTTATGACGAAAAACTTCCAGTCAAAGGCCATTGATATGCAGTAAGAAATGGAAAAAGTAAAACACCAGTACAATACTCACAAATCTACAAGGTGGATGAAATAGATGTGTGATACCGTGTTGTAATGGTTCAAATTGTAGCCAACCAAAAAAAAATGCCTTGAAACTAATTCTGCCACAAACAACTTCAACGTATTTCAATTTTGTTTGTTTACAAATTCACACATAATTTCGAGATGTACCTAAAACTCGATTTTAAACCCTAAGAAACCATGAATCTAATAGATGTTAACAGAATAGTGTGGATCAAGCATACCACAAATAAATTCTTAAAAGCTAGTGGTTTAAAAGACGCCATGAATTAATTCCGGTTAAGGAGTTCTTTATAGAACTACACCTCACACCTTATCAATAATAAGATTAAGATACGTGATAAATCAATTCATGTCAACGAGTGGTCTAAAAGAAACCACTGTTTAATTTCTATTTGCTATAATTGCTGAAATTAGTTTGACCATAAGTACAATAATGATGACTTATGTATCGTATGTTCATTTGAAAAAAAACGTCATATCTAATCTATTTCCTTTTGTCTCACTTAGAATAATTGACGTCCATTACTTATTTGGAGCCGGCGAAAGATCCATTTTATTAAAGGTGAGTTAACATTCCAAAGTAAACAACAACTTCAAAGATAGCAAGCATTACCTCACATGATAGATCTATATTATGCAATTGTGCTTTTATATATAAATATCAAACATATCATTTAAATATTTCTCTAAATCATGTACCACCAAAATACTTTGATCAAATTTCTAGTACTTAGGACTAGTTGAATTTATGTTAGTGAGAACATCCTTGAAATAATTAAGGCAATCTCATTTCAATTAAATTTTACAAAAAAAATTGAAACACAACTAGAATTTTTTTCACATGTGACTTTGAATTGAGTTCAAGAAGAATTCAAACTTTTATGAAATATGCACAAACTTGAAACATAACTGATTCAAGAAGAATCCTAAATTTTACCAAAATGAAAATGACAATCTAGTCAGTAAAACCAAAATAACAAAACTTTTAAAATTCATGCAGATTAATGTTTGTATTGACATTTATGAAAACAATATGTCTAACCATAACTACAACCTAAACTGAATTTCCCAAAATTATGGCACACATCTTAAATAAATTGTTGTAAATATATGTATATGTTTCGGGAAAATGGTATTGCTTGAGTAGACTTTGCTTCATTGTAAAACATTATGCCAACCCAATCATTTCATACATTTTACGGTCAACTTATACATACATGGGTATGTGTTTATGCATACATGGGTGTGCATGCGCAGCAAAAAAATGATGCATGAAAATAAACACGTGTCATGAATTTGTTGGATGCATGGTGGATACTTATATAAAGAACAAACGACAAATAGATGTCGTGTGCATTCTTAGCCTAGTAAGATTTTCCACGCGTGCGGAGGTTTTCAAAGCACTAGTGAGCTTCAGTTTCTAGGGTTTCCATCTAACGGTTTTGTCGACAAACGTTGTCCGAGAGTATCTGAAGCTTTCCACCAATGAGCTTAATTATGAGCTTATAGTGTTTCGGTTCAAATGATTTTGGCACCACGACCAAATCATATGACAAAAATGTGATATGTGGTTTATGATATATAAAGCATAACATATAGGACTATTGCCATTTTATTTATAATTTAGGTTTATCTAATATCATCACATTGTTACTATGTTATCCACTAACATGGGGCCATATTTAAACTTATTGGTGCATCTCATACCCATGTAGTGCTGCCTTTCAAAAACAGTATTTGTTGTCCACCAGACATACCTCGGGTGTACATCACACCATTCTTGGCAAACAAAAGACCAAAGATGTGAATAATATGAGAACAAGGGCAATACTTACTGTGATGAGTGATAATTTTCTGATGTAACATATGTAAATTAGAGACAACATATGTATGCTCTCATGTACATGTCCAAACGACAGTAACATATCAAATGCTTCAGTATGTTGTTATGGTTGTTCTATTTTTAGTAAACAATGTTGTACTTTTTAATATGAACATCAATTTCGAAAATGCTTTGTGATAATTCTGGTGGAATCAAACTATTATCTTGAATTCAGTACATTATTTTATGTGTCTCCTCACATCAATTGCTATAAGAGTTTATGATCAAATTCACATCAGTGACATTGTTCAGAGTGAAGATGTATTGATTTTTATATGCATATGCATGGGCGTGGTCAACTGAAGTCATGATAGAAATGATAACGCGCCCCAAAGATTGCAACTAAATAATCCATGCCTTGGGTTTGATTTCATATATCCTTGTTCACTCCATGATCCACTGAAACAATGCCGTTCATGGAAGGGTGGTCATGGATTGTTTATTATTTTCAGATGTTTTCCTTTCCTTGGATCTAATTCCCTTACAATGTTTAATCCTGTCAAATAATCTTAAAATGATAATTCGAGATAGATTTTGGTGTTCAATTATATACGCGCCAAAGCAACTTGACACAACTTCTCTGTAAGGTACGATAGAATCAGATTTATACAGAAAAATTACCTATTTGCTCATAAAAACTGGGTTCATGAGGAGTTAATGTCTTTCCCAGCTGAGATGTTAGGGTGGTTCTTGTGCATATCATGCGCAAAGGATGGACAAAAAAAATTTAATAATCTTAACTGGTTGTACTGTCAATTGATTTAGTGAAATTTGGAGCTTTCTCTCCACTTACTGAAAAAAACTTAGCTGCAATTGCTAGATAGAAACGTTTGTTTCTGAATTTGCATCTTTTGTACTCTAGTTCTTAACCCAGCAACCCTGTGTTGGAACAATATATTCTCTCTTGCCTCCAAGTAATAATCTCGGGTAACCAAAACTTGTGTAACCATCCAATCAAGCTTATTTCCTCAAACGGTCTTATCAGAAGAGAATGTAGGCTACTAAAATATGCTCATGGTGTCTTGTCCTCTTCATTTTGTTGCGGTTACTTGTCGATTTCCCGTGGTAAGAGAAGAGGGTGGTGGACATGGGTGATAGAATAATTATGATACTTTGTTTTAGATAACAACGTGACGTGATCTAGGCGGAAGAACAATGCGGATCTTGAAGAATTCTAGGGGCTAATGTTGCAGATATACTTCATAGGTATTACCAACGACGTAGTCCATACCGACAAGCCGCGTGGCCCATAAATGGGGGTTGGGCCTATGGCTGGGTGGCCCATTTGCTGATTGACAAAGATGGAGAGTTCAGGATGAGAAGCTCTACCCGGATCCGTACCGACATAGGTTAGCTGGATCCTTACATGTAAGGTAAGTTATACCAAATTAGGTTAGAGCTAGTAATGTTCGACCTGTACTAATCCTTGTAACCCTAGATCTTAGCACATTTATAAGCCGAATCCTAGGAGTCCTTGAGGCGGACCAATCTCATCATTGTCGCTCACTTCTTGCTCTTATAGTGAATTATAGCAGCATGTAGGGTTTCGCCACCATTGCGAGATTTGAACCTGGGTAACTTGTGTCTCACCATCCCAATAGCTCCCCGCCTTGCGCCCACCCCTCTCTCTCTATCTCTCTATCTCTATCTCTATCTCTATCTCTATCTCTATCTCTATCTCTATCTCTATCTCTATCTCTATCTCTATCTCTATCTCTATCTCTATCTCTATCTCTATCTCTATCTCTATCTCTATCTCTATCTCTCTATCTCTCCATGCCGTGATGTACCCTTCATGGTGTTCTCGTCCTTCAATAATGACAACAGGGTCCGAATGCGACTGTGAAGTGGAGTTCGAGACAGGAACAATCACGGAGTAACCATACCGTGTCCCACCACCTTCTCATCCGATGCCTTAGATACTCCCAACATAATGCATGATCTACATCAGGTGTATGCAATTGGGGCCGACCTATGCAACAACATGATCTCTTGAATGCCTTTGAATTGCTACACCTAGAACGCTAGCGGATATAAAGATGACAATCACATCGTCGATGTAGTGGATCACAGTGAAGAGGTGGTAGGTTGCGGCCATGACGCCTTCTCCAATAACTGACCCAACATAGGCATAGACGTTCCTAGTAGAGAATAGCTTAAAGGGGTCATCTGATCTGTGGCGTGGCAAGTTATAAACACGCCACAACTAATATTGGTGGTGTGGGGCATGATACGCCACCTATATGGTCCTACCCCTAGCGTGGCGGAATAAGTGCCACACCACAAGAATCTGGGCCCCACCGGTCAATCCGGTTGCAAAACCTTAGTGGCGTGGCATTTTGTAAACACATCACTAATCCGTGGCATATTTTTATTACCAAGCCATAAATGTATTTTTTATCAGTATTTTTTTGTAATATGACGATACTAATTATATGTAAAGAAAAAAAGAAACAAGGGAGAGTCCGCCCAACGGTCAGGCTCCAATGACATGGTGAAATTGGTCATGCCACGAGTAGGCCCACGCCAACCATGGCCTCATCCCTGGCCCGCTTGCCGCAGCGCTCACGAAAAAAGAGAAATGAGCGGCCGGACAGATCTCTCCCTCACTCTCCCCTTCTTCCCATTCACCGAGAATGCACTGCCGCCACGCCCCCCTCCATTACCCATTTGCGCTGCTCCGCCCTACCTCCCACCCTCGCCGAGCCCCTCTTGATCTACTGGTCCCACGCCGCCAAACCCTGTGGATCCTCTGCCTCGAATCCACCGTCCCCGCGCCTCTCCGTTTGTCCCGCATAGTCAAAACCCAGGAGATCTACATCCTCAAAGCCCCCGCAATACCCACGCCTCTCCGCTCATCCCTGTGCCGCCACGGCCCCTCTCTGCTCGTCCCTGCTTTGCCACCATCCCATCGCTCGTTGAGTCACGCCGCCTCTCTCTGCCCTCCAAAATTAGTAAGTTTTGTAGAATTATTTGTAGTAGATTTGTGTATAATTATTTGTAGCAGTGTAATATAGTAGTGTAGAAATTGTAGTTTAAATTTGTAGTATCAATTGTGTAGAAACTATTAGCGTATAATGTAGTAGTGTAGAAATTGTTAGTGTGTAGAATTTATAGTAGTGTAGAATTGTAATAGTGTAAAATGTAGTATCAATTGTGAAGAAAAATTGTGTAGTAATTACGAACTTTTATCTTGCAGCAACTATGGATCCGAATCATCCGTGCACTCACTGTGGTCACAGATGGTGCAATGACGTCAAAATTGCCACTGAGCTTCCTGAAAACATGATCACCCTGACGGTATGAATATAGTTGTGCCAAATTTTTTACAATATAATATAGTAGTAGGCAACTATATATATAAGTATGTCAAAAATATTTGTTCTGTAATAATTGCTTTCCTATGTTTTTGGTAAGTGCATCCCCTGCAGCTCAACAAGGTGTGCCTTCTTGGACCATCTGAACGTGGACATTCATACACTAGGCTCATTTGAGGTGATTATGATTGAGTTGTCATGGCCTGTGGATGGGTTCAGGGTTCAAGTTATGAATAAGGCTAACTGTATCAATTTACGTTGTCCTGTATAAAAAGCATTTACATACCGATACGAGTTGGATCCATGGGTGGAAGTCCATGTTGTATCTCGACAACCAGTTTCACCATACGTACTTCGAGTAGATTCACATGAAGAACACATCATCTTGTGACTCTGAAGAGCTCCCTCCCCGAGCATTACCTGACGTGTTGTGTCTCTATGAGATTTCTAATAGTACTTAGCTAGGTTGTACATGTTTTATCTTATATGTCTAGGAATATATATCACTATAATGTCGATGTAGTGGACAACATGTATGACTGTTTCTACAGACTTCCGGATGATGTTAGCTTCTATTATATATATCTTGTATGTTATGCTGTTGTGATATAATTAGTGTTGATGACCCCTTTTTTTCTGAAAAATCAGTTTGTGGCATGGCTAGGTTTCAGGCACGCCACATGTATTTGACATACCTGTGATGTAACTGAGACACGCCAGAGCTACCAAATACCACCGACGTGACATCAATGCCATGCCAAATCCACGCCACTAAGGGTGGGTTTGCCACACAACTTCAGGGATTTTCTCTACTAGTGTGTGATCCTCCGCCGCGAAAGAGGACATGGAGTGTTCTCGCTGACCATGGATAGCCATGACGCCTCTTCGCTGCAGTTGAAAACCCCCGCTAGTTGTAGCCACCTGAACTGCTCGTTGTGCGCACTAGTTGATGCTCCGCTACCCTCCTCCATCTCCATGGTGGCTGAAGAAGAGATACACATCAGTAGCCTTCGCTGCACATGCTCAACCTTGTGCTTATTGATGGGATGCGCCATGGAAAAACTTTTCAGTAGCCGCAAGTACTACACCACTACCACCTTACAGATCTTCACCGTTGGCTAGCCCATGCCGCGCTCCTACGCCAGTAGCATGCATCCCAATGGCATAATTCTATGCCTCAGTAGGACGCCGAAGTGCCTACTAGAGGAAAACCTACCAGAACTACACCTAGTATTTACACTACAAGCTTTGAGGCCTTTCCTCATCACATCCCGACTGGCAACACCGGAAATAATAGCTTTAGGTCGGCTCGGTTCTCCGCTGCTGAATCTCAACTACTATAGCATGAGGGAAATAGGAAGGGATAAGAATGGGCTCCCAAGTGAAGGGATCTTTTTTTTAAATGCGAAGATCTAGAATAGGCGGGCAATCTCCTCGAAAGAGCTAAGTGCATAGACTAGGGTAAATTGGGATACACCTTCATGGACCATTCAAAAAGATGTACCTATAAAAAATTAATGTCGCACTATCACTTTATGGAGAATCATGCCTCATGTGATCTTTGTGGCCGTGAAGTTTAGACCGCTCGATGGAAAACCTATGAGTAACTGTTCGAGAGCCCCCACTCGACATATGGTTTATCCTATAGTTTTATGGATGATTTAAAAATTTATGAAGAAACTAGCTGGACGAAAAATTCAGAGACCAACTCTAGCAAGATGGTGGTTAGCTAGTGGCGACACCGCTAGTTTTGAAACTTAACGTAGACATGGAAGTGTCGAAGTCAACGGTTCGTGGGTATGTTGGTAAGTTTACCTTGATAGAAATAGGTATACCACGACACATCGGTAATCATTCTCTAGGTATGTTGGATGCATCGACTTTGTAGGCCTTGGCGTGCCTCGAAGCATTGTCACTTACAAGCGATCTTCAAGTTTGATGCATAAAGGTATCCTCTAAATGTCTAGGTGTTGTCAATGATGTTATGAACAATTCCTTAGCTTCATATAATATCATCATGAGGGAGATTAGTATTCGGCAGTCACTCTTCTCAGAAATAGTTTCAAACCATGAAAACAAAAAACTTATTCATCGATGCTAATACATATGCTCACAACACCCAGTCACTAGATGTCGGACACTATTTTTGGCTCTTTCAACAGCTCAATGCGGTTTTAGCAATAAGTTTACCCATGTTGGTAATTTAGTTACATACCTATTATAATTAGTGATAAGCTAAATCGGAGGTAGAACTTGGATATTAACATACAAAATATTATTTGGGTTTTCATATGGTAATAATATCTCAGGGTCTATCATAAAAACCAAACCCCTCCTTCTTTTTAACTCACATGCAAATAAATAAATATTTTTGTATGTAAAAGATTTTATAGATGTAAAAATGAGGTGATTCAGAATAAATAGTCACACTAAATCAATAATACAATACTAATATGCTCCGCTCCACTTTATCTATCAACTCATATGATATAGTTCACTAAATTAGGAAGGAAATAGAAACGGATAATCCAATATTTCTGCCTTGTGGTACTTAGTTTGCAACAAAACAAGTATTTTATCACTACTAAGTTATGGTAAAGAATTCCATACAACGGCAATTGCGGAGTGTAACAACGGACCAAGTAAACTAACACACTATACTCACACAAATCAATAAGGCTCCACCAAAATGAAAACTTGTGAAAATAATTAGGAAATGCAAAACTTTAATGCACACTTAAGAAATCATTGTGTAAGAATACCACTCGGATAACTTCTAAGGACCCTAGGATACACTCTAAATGCAAATTGCCACAGACCTATAGATGCTAATAAATATGTGTTCAAAGGAGGCACACTTTTTCTTGAGGTTCAGGAGGCACACTTCTTAATCAATAGTCTAACGGAAGCCATACATATAAATCGCTAGTGGGTTAAAATAAGCTAGAAATTAATTTTTATTAATTAATTATTTAAAAGAGGCGAGAAATAAATATTAAATGAATTAATAGGTTAAGATAACCCAATGATATATTATTATTAATTAGTTGTTTAAAATAAGCCATGAATTAATTATTATTTCCTATGAATGGTGAAAAGAGTTTGTATGTTAGATTATATTTTACAATCTGTGTTGTCAGTGAAGTCTTTTCATTATCTCATTTCGAATGGTTTGGTATTTATCTCTTATTCTAATACAATTCATGACCAATTTTCTCACATTTACAAATAATCAAGACCTTCGTTTATTCCGCGATGTCATCACTTGATAGGTCATTGTGTTTTATTTGTCTCGATAGTTTACAAATGGCTTAAAATTTTATCAATCTCTTATACAGTAGAAATACATAGACTGAATATAAATATTTGGTACCATTGAAATTTATATAGGTTAAATTTGAATGTAAATATGATGACCGTTTTTTTCATCTTCAATTAAATTTCACCAAATTTTTGAAAATTAAGTCATTTATAAAGGTAAAAATATTATTTCGCAAATGAAGTTGAAATAATATCAGGAAAATTCAAAGTTATATGAAATATCCACAAACTTTGGTGGATTTCTGTCAAATGAATAAGAATATAATGTTAATTTTGCCGAATACAAACCAAAATAGTCAAATTCGTGGAATTGTCGTTAGTGAATTCTTGTTGTTATATTTTTGAAAAAATTGCAACCAGTTCAGGGGATTAATGTAAACATAAGTTGAACTTTCAAAGTTTCTCTTATACATGTTACCTGAGGTATTTTAAACATAGACAAACGTTTCCCATTAGAAATAATTATTTGGAGGGCAATCGACGATAGCTTTTACCAATAAATTAGAATAACCGAAATAGAATAGAATATGCTTCAGAGTATTTGGCAAGCAAAATGTATATATGCATGTGGGTGTGTGTGAAAAGTTGAAGTACTACATATATTACACGTGTCACGAATCTGTTGGATGCTTGGTCGATATCAATAAAGAACAAGCGACAAACCATCTCTCACGCGCTTATTACGTCAGTAAGACTTTTCACGCGCGCAAATATTTTCCGTGTACCAATGAGCTTCTTTCCTTTCTAGGGTTTCTATCTAAACGGTTTTTCCAGTAACGGTTCCACGTACGGAAGGTCCCGACAAATAAGATTAATAACGAGCTCTTAGGGTTTCTCTCCAAAATGTTTTGGCGCCAACGACCATATCTAATGCCAAAAAAATACATTTGAATTTATCTTAAAGAATGCAAAACATGGACAGTGAACATGTATTTTAAGAAGTCTAGGGTTAGTAAATAATCCCCGTCACAATTTTATCCATTAACATGGCGCCAAGTTTAAATTTCCCCGTGTTTTTCATACCTAAGGGGTAGCACCTTAAAAAAACTCCATCAATTGTCCTGCAGACTTCTCTTAGACCTAGATACCACCATTTGTGGAAAATGGATGAGCTGTAGACTCGAATAATACTAACAAGGGCTTAGTTTGTGATGAGCATCCCCTTAAAAACAGAAGAGACAATACTTACAATGAACAATATTTTTTTTATGATTTAACACAGGTGAACGTGAGTCATAATCAGAGATATATCCAAGTATATTAGTCCGAAGGATATTATTAGAACCCATGACTCAATATACTCTCATAAAAATCTTTTATTTCTTCAACATAAAGAGAGTTGTAATTTGAGTATGGACACATCCATTGCTACAATGTTCTGTGATTATTCTTGTTGAATGAAACTAATCTAGAAGGCAATCCATTAGTATAAGGTTTCTTGGTCATTTTGGCATTTGTGTTGTTGTTCAGATTGATGTTGTAACGGGCTTTGCATGCATATTCATGGTGTGACTACCCAAAGATTTGATAGAGATCAACAATCATGCCTGCTTCAAGATTAAAACTTGTAAAGCCAATCTATGGATTGGATTTCCAATTATCATTTTATATTAGTTTAGGTCAAAAGGTTACAACAAACCTGGTCACGATCTTCTGAAAAATCGTGTGCTTGGAAAGTATGAGTATGTATTCTGATGATTTAGTTGTCTTTTTATCCTTGTATCTGATTTCCTTAAATTGGTGAATGCTCTAAACAAACGCTGAAAAATAACTTGAGACTGATTTTTTTTTGGATCAATCATGCGCCCGAGTAACTCGATACAACCTCTCACGAATGTCCAAGAGCAGAAGATTTAGGGAGATAATTACATAGCTGATCATGTGTTAGCACCGTATACCAGACAAGTTGGGGATTGCACTTTCAGAATTTCCATTTGCCTTCTTTTGTATTTCTTGGTGATCCCACCAATTTCTTTCTTGGACTTGCATATTTCTCATTTACCTCAAAGCAATAATCTGAGATGCAACAACTAACACCATAGATGTTTCACTAGTTGGGTAAACATATTGCATGACTGGTTAACAAGCGAAACAGTACATGAGTAACATTACATCATGGCAACAGCCTGACTTACATTACATGACGGTGGTAAACAACACGAGAGTAAACAGATTACATGATGGAATCACTTAAACAAGTACGAAAATGAAGGATCTAAGAAAAGAACAGATACATAGATACTCAGATCGCCAATGGAGTAAGCATTGCAGACATCCATATGGGATCGGAGATCCAGAAGGGTAGAGTCCCGCTCGGCCTTCAATTTGCTTTCTTGCCACGCATCATCAGCATATCATTGCTCCAATCTCCGGCCAGAAGCAGGTCCCATCCCCTCCGCGCGCCGATTCTGGCGCCTACAAACCGCCGAGGTCGGCGAAATTGAGCGGGTCCTTGGTGCTGGGGGAGAAGTTATCCCCAGAGAACCCCACGCCAGAAGCACTAGGGGTACGGATGTTGGGAGGGAGGATGAAGGGCTCGGGTGTCCTGAGCATCAGGCCTGTACGGATGGAGGAAGAAGCAGAATCCCCGAGAGGGGGATCCGTCGTGGAGCTGAAGCAGGTCTCCACCGAGCTCGCCGGCACCGGTGCCACGTTGCGGATCTGCGGGAGGCCGAAGAGCTCACGGAGGCTCATCGGGTGGGAGGCGAGTTGGCTGGCGACCCAGCCCTTGATGGTGAACCGCTTGGGCGCGGTCGTCGTGGCTCCAGGCGCCCGCTGAACGAGCCTCGACGGATCAAGCAGGAACGGGCGCACAGGGAACGGTACGGGCTCGCTCGGGGGCGCCTTGTAGGAGAAGGTTGCCGGTGCCGGTGCCGGTGCCGGTGCAGGGGGAGCTGGTGGAGGCAGTGGAGGCGATACGGGGTAAGCGGGACCGCGGCGGCCAGGGGCTTTTGTTACCTTGTCGATGAGGTCGTAAGGCGGAGGGTAGTCGAAGTTGGTCTTGGCCTTGGATCCGTACACGCTCTTGGCAGCCAGGTCGTAGGCGCAGGCGGCGACCTCCTCGTCGGCGTACGTCCCCAGCCACTGCCGCTTCTTGGACCCAGGTACATTTATCCCCGCCCCGTACCTGCCCGACGGCAAGTAAGACACGCCGCGGAACTTCATCCTCCTTACCGGAGCCCCGGCTTCCATCACGCGCTCCCGCTCCCTCACCGGCGCCGGCGCCTTCCTGGCGAGCGCGACGGCTTGGCGCTCCCGCATAGTCTCCATGGAAGCGCACAGAGTGACGGAGGGAGATTTGTCTAGATATGCTACGAGAGAGAGAGATAGAGAGAGAGGGGCGAGTACGAGTGTGTGTGAGGCACAAGCCGAGGACGGGGCGTTTTAAAGGCGCAGGAGGCTTGTCACCGCGCGGCGCAGCCCAGTCTGGCGTGGCGTCTACAACAGCTGTCGGCTAGCTACGTGCATGGCCTGCATGCCTTGCCACACCTCATGATGACTGGGCGTAATTAATACATACTCTCAATTTTATCTTTTGTTTATACAATAGTAATATATATTGTTTTTCTCTTTATCTTTGGATACTTAATTATACGATGATCCAGGACAAAATCCTAGGCGTGAGGAGTAAAAAATCCATTTTGTTATCTTTTCTTACAAAATAGATTTGGTAAATATTTTCGTGATATGGTAGATATTTCGTAAATATTTACAATATACATAGCTGGAAATAATAATATAGTATCTCTATAATAGCAAAGCTGGATAAATCATCACATTAATCAGCACAATCAATGGTATGTATTACCTCTCCCAAAACAAGCGGCTCAAGTTTATTTAGATAAGGATGCTATATAAAAGTGATCTTTGCTCCCTACCTCCCACCCTCGCCGAACCCCTCTTGATCTACTGGTCCCACGCCGCCAAACCCTGTGGATCCTCTGCCTCGAATCCACCGTCCCCGCGCCTCTCCGTTTGTCCCGCATAGTCAAAACCCAGGAGATCTACATCCTCAAAGCCCCCGCAATACCCACGCCTCTCCGCTCATCCCTGTGCCGCCACGGCCCCTCTCTGCTCGTCCCTGCTTTGCCACCATCCCATCGCTCGTTGAGTCACGCCGCCTCTCTCTGCCCTCCAAAATTAGTAAGTTTTGTAGAATTATTTGTAGTAGATTTGTGTATAATTATTTGTAGCAGTGTAATATAGTACTGTAGAAATTGTAGTTTAAATTTGTAGTATCAATTGTGTAGAAACTATTAGCGTATAATGTAGTAGTGTAGAAATTGTTAGTGTGTAGAATTTATAGTAGTGTAGAATTGTAATAGTGTAAAATGTAGTATCAATTGTGAAGAAAAATTGTGTAGTAATTACGAACTTTTATCTTGCAGCAACTATGGATCCGAATCATCCGTGCACTCACTGTGGTCACAGATGGTGCAATGACGTCAAAATTGCCACTGAGCTTCCTGAAAACATGATCACCCTGACGGTATGAATATAGTTGTGCCAAATTTTTTACAATATAGTAGTAGGCAACTATATATATAAGTATGTCAAAAATATTTGTTCTGTAATAATTGCTTTCCTATGTTTTTGGTAAGTGCATCCCCTGCAGCTCAACAAGGTGTGCCTTCTTGGACCATCTGAACGTGGACATTCATACACTAGGCTCATTTGAGGTGATTATGATTGAGTTGTCATGGCCTGTGGATGGGTTCAGGGTTCAAGTTATGAATGAGGCTAACTGTATCAATTTACGTTGTCCTGTATAAAAAGCATTTACATACCGATACGAGTTGGATCCATGGGTGGAAGTCCATGTTGTATCTCGACAACCAGTTTCACCATACGTACTTCGAGTAGATTCACATGAAGAACACATCATCTTGTGACTCTGAAGAGCTCCCTCCCCGAGCATTACCTGACGTGTTGTGTCTCTATGAGATTTCTAATAGTACTTAGCTAGGTTGTACATGTTTTATCTTATATGTCTAGGAATATATATCACTATAATGTCGATGTAGTGGACAACATGTATGACTGTTTCTACAGACTTCCGGATGATGTTAGCTTCTATTCTATATATCTTGTATGTTATGCTGTTGTGATATAATTAGTGTTGATGACCCCTTTTTTTCTGAAAAATCAGTTTGTGGCATGGCTAGGTTTCAGGCACGCCACATGTATTTGACATACCTGTGATGTAACTGAGACACGCCAGAGCTACCAAATACCACCGACGTGACATCAATGCCATGCCAAATCCACGCCACTAAGGGTGGGTTTGCCACACAACTTCAAGGATTTTCTCTACTAGTGCGTGATCCTCCGCCGCGAAAGAGGACATGGAGTGTTCTCGCTGACCATGGATAGCCATGACGCCTCTTCGCTGCAGTTGAAAACCCCCGCTAGTTGTAGCCACCTGAACTGCTCGTTGTGCGCACTAGTTGATGCTCCGCTACCCTCCTCCATCTCCATGGTGGCTGAAGAAGAGATACACATCAGTAGCCTTCGCTGCACATGCTCAACCTTGTGCTTATTGATGGGATGCGCCATGGAAAAACTTTTCAGTAGCCGCAAGTACTACACCACTACCACCTTACAGATCTTCACCGTTGGCTAGCCCATGCCGCGCTCCTACGCCAGTAGCATGCATCCCAATGGCATAATTCTATGCCTCAGTAGGACGCCGAAGTGCCTACTAGAGGAAAACCTACCAGAACTACACCTAGTATTTACACTACAAGCTTTGAGGCCTTTCCTCATCACATCCCGACTGGCAACACCGGAAATAATAGCTTTAGGTCGGCTCGGTTCTCCGCTGCTGAATCTCAACTACTATAGCATGAGGGAAATAGGAAGGGATAAGAATGGGCTCCCAAGTGAAGGGATCTTTTTTTTAAATGCGAAGATCTAGAATAGGCGGGCAATCTCCTCGAAAGAGCTAAGTGCATAGACTAGGGTAAATTGGGATACACCTTCATGGACCATTCAAAAAGATGTACCTATAAAACATTAATGTCGCACTATCACTTTATGGAGAATCATGCCTCATGTGATCTTTGTGGCCGTGAAGTTTAGACCGCTCGATGGAAAACCTATGAGTAACTGTTCGAGAGCCCCCACTCGACATATGGTTTATCCTATAGTTTTATGGATGATTTAAAAATTTATGAAGAAACTAGCTGGACAAAAAATTCAGAGACCAACTCTAGCAAGATGGTGGTTAGCTAGTGGCGACACCGCTAGTTTTGAAACTTAACGTAGACATGGAAGTGTCGAAGTCAACGGTTCGTGGGTATGTTGGTAAGTTTACCTTGATAGAAATAGGTATACCACGACACATCGGTAATCATTCTCTAGGTATGTTGGATGCATCGACTTTGTAGGCCTTGGCGTGCCTCGAAGCATTGTCACTTACAAGCGATCTTCAAGTTTGATGCATAAAGGTATCCTCTAAATGTCTAGGTGTTGTCAATGATGTTATGAACAATTCCTTAGCTTCATATAATATCATCATGAGGGAGATTAGTATTCGGCAGTCACTCTTCTCAGAAATAGTTTCAAACCATGAAAACAAAAAACTTATTCATCGATGCTAATACCTATGCTCACAACACCCAGTCACTAGATGTCGGACACTATTTTTGGCTCTTTCAACTGCTCAATGCGGTTTTAGCAATAAGTTTACCCATGTTGGTAATTTAGTTACATACCTATTATAATTAGTGATAAGCTAAATCGGAGGTAGAACTTGGATATTAACATACAAAATATTATTTGGGTTTTCATATGGTAATAATATCTCAGGGTCTATCATAAAAACCAAACCCCTCCTTCTTTTTAACTCACATGCAAATAAATAAATATTTTTGTATGTAAAAGATTTTATAGATGTAAAAATGAGGTGATTCAGAATAAATAGTCACACTAAATCAATAATACAATACTAATATGCTCCGCTCCACTTTATCTATCAACTCATATGATATAGTTCACTAAATTAGGAAGGAAATAGAAACGGATAATCCAATATTTCTGCCTTGTGGTACTTAGTTTGCAACAAAACAAGTATTTTATCACTACTAAGTTATGGTAAAGAATTCCATACAACGGCAATTGCGGAGTGTAACAACGGACCAAGTAAACTAACACACTATACTCACACAAATCAATAAGGCTCCACCAAAATGAAAACTTGTGAAAATAATTAGGAAATGCAAAACTTTAATGCACACTTAAGAAATCATTGTGTAAGAATACCACTCGGATAACTTCTAAGGACCCTAGGATACACTCTAAATGCAAATTGCCACAGACCTATAGATGCTAATAAATATGTGTTCAAAGGAGGCACACTTTTTCTTGAGGTTCAGGAGGCACACTTCTTAATCAATAGTCTAACGGAAGCCATACATATAAATCGCTAGTGGATTAAAATAAGCTAGAAATTAATTTTTATTAATTAATTATTTAAAAGAGGCGAGAAATAAATATTAAATGAATTAATAGGTTAAGATAACCTAATGATATATTATTATTAATTAGTTGTTTAAAATAAGCCATGAATTAATTATTATTTCCTATGAATGGTGAAAAGAGTTTGTATGTTAGATTATATTTTACAATCTGTGTTGTCAGTGAAGTCTTTTCATTATCTCATTTCGAATGGTTTGGTATTTATCTCTTATTCTAATACAATTCATGACCAATTTTCTCACATTTACAAATAATCAAGACCTTCGTTTATTCCGCGATGTCATCACTTGATAGGTCATTGTGTTTTATTTGTCTCGATAGTTTACAAATGGCTTAAAATTTTATCAATCTCTTATACAGTAGAAATACATAGACTGAATATAAATATTTGGTACCATTGAAATTTATATAGGTTAAATTTGAATGTAAATATGATGACCGTTTTTTTCATTTTCAATTAAATTTCACCAAATTTTTGAAAATTAAGTCATTTATAAAGGTAAAAATATTATTTCGCAAATGAAGTTGAAATAATATCAGGAAAATTCAAAGTTATATCAAATATCCACAAACTTTGGTGGATTTCTGTCAAATGAATAAGAATATAATGTTAATTTTGCCGAATACAAACCAAAATAGTCAAATTCGTGGAATTGTCGTTAGTGAATTCTTGTTGTTATATTTTTGAAAAAATTGCAACCAGTTCAGGGGATTAATGTAAACATAAGTTGAACTTTCAAAGTTTCTCTTATACATGTTACCTGAGGTATTTTAAACATAGACAAACGTTTCCCATCAGAAATAATTATTTGGAGGGCAATCGACGATAGCTTTTACCAATAAATTAGAATAACCGAAATAGAATAGAATATGCTTCAGAGTATTTGGCAAGCAAAATGTATATATGCATGTGGGTGTGTGTGAAAAGTTGAAGTACTACATATATTACACGTGTCACGAATCTGTTGGATGCTTGGTCGATATCAATAAAGAACAAGCGACAAACCATCTCTCACGCGCTTATTACGTCACTAAGACTTTTCACGCGCGCAAATATTTTCCGTGTACCAATGAGCTTCTTTCCTTTCTAGGGTTTCTATCTAAACGGTTTTTCCAGTAACGGTTCCACGTACGGAAGGTCCCGACAAATAAGATTAATAACGAGCTCTTAGGGTTTCTCTCCAAAATGTTTTGGCGCCAACGACCATATCTAATGCCAAAAAAATACATTTGAATTTATCTTAAAGAATGCAAAACATGGACAGTGAACATGTATTTTAAGAAGTCTAGGGTTAGTAAATAATCCCCGTCACAATTTTATCCATTAACATGGCGCCAAGTTTAAATTTCCCCGTGTTTTTCATACCTAAGGGGTAGCACCTTAAAAAAACTCCATCAATTGTCCTGCAGACTTCTCTTAGACCTAGATACCACCATTTGTGGAAAATGGATGAGCTGTAGACTCGAATAATACTAACAAGGGCTTAGTTTGTGATGAGCATCCCCTTAAAAACAGAAGAGACAATACTTACAATGAACAATATTTTTTTTATGATTTAACACAGGTGAACGTGAGTCATAATCAGAGATATATCCAAGTATATTAGTCCGAAGGATATTATTAGAACCCATGACTCAATATACTCTCATAAAAATCTTTTATTTCTTCAACATAAAGAGAGTTGTAATTTGAGTATGGACACATCCATTGCTACAATGTTCTGTGATTATTCTTGTTGAATGAAACTAATCTAGAAGGCAATCCATTAGTATAAGGTTTCTTGGTCATTTTGGCATTTGTGTTGTTGTTCAGATTGATGTTGTAACGGGCTTTGCATGCATATTCATGGTGTGACTACCCAAAGATTTGATAGAGATCAACAATCATGCCTGCTTCAAGATTAAAACTTGTAAAGCCAATCTATGGATTGGATTTCCAATTATCATTTTATATTAGTTTAGGTCAAAAGGTTACAACAAACCTGGTCACGATCTTCTGAAAAATCGTGTGCTTGGAAAGTATGAGTATGTATTCTGATGATTTAGTTGTCTTTTTATCCTTGTATCTGATTTCCTTAAATTGGTGAATGCTCTAAACAAACGCTGAAAAATAACTTGAGACTGATTTTTTTTTGGATCAATCATGCGCCCGAGTAACTCGATACAACCTCTCTCGAATGTCCAAGAGCAGAAGATTTAGGGAGATAATTACATAGCTGATCATGTGTTAGCACCGTATACCAGACAAGTTGGGGATTGCACTTTCAGAATTTCCATTTGCCTTCTTTTGTATTTCTTGGTGATCCCACCAATTTCTTTCTTGGACTTGTCCCATTTCTTATTTACCTCAAAGCAATAATCTGAGATGCAACAACTAACACCATAGATGTTTCACTAGTTGGGTAAACATATTGCATGACTGGTTAACAAGCGAAACAGTACATGAGTAACATTACATCATGGCAACAGCCTGACTTACATTACATGACGGTGGTAAACAACACGAGAGTAAACAGATTACATGATGGAATCACTTAAACAAGTACGAAAATGAAGGATCTAAGAAAAGAACAGATACATAGATACTCAGATCGCCAATGGAGTAAGCATTGCAGACATCCATATGGGATCGGAGATCCAGAAGGGTAGAGTCCCGCTCGGCCTTCAATTTGCTTTCTTGCCACGCATCATCAGCATATCATTGCTCCAATCTCCGGCCAGAAGCAGGTCCCATCCCCTCCGCGCGCCGATTCTGGCGCCTACAAACCGCCGAGGTCGGCGAAATTGAGCGGGTCCTTGGTGCTGGGGGAGAAGTTATCCCCAGAGAACCCCACGCCAGAAGCACTAGGGGTACGGATGTTGGGAGGGAGGATGAAGGGCTCGGGTGTCCTGAGCATCAGGCCTGTACGGATGGAGGAAGAAGCAGAATCCCCGAGAGGGGGATCCGTCGTGGAGCTGAAGCAGGTCTCCACCGAGCTCGCCGGCACCGGTGCCACGTTGCGGATCTGCGGGAGGCCGAAGAGCTCACGGAGGCTCATCGGGTGGGAGGCGAGTTGGCTGGCGACCCAGCCCTTGATGGTGAACCGCTTGGGCGCGGTCGTCGTGGCTCCAGGCGCCCGCTGAACGAGCCTCGACGGATCAAGCAGGAACGGGCGCACAGGGAACGGTACGGGCTCGCTCGGGGGCGTCTTGTAGGAGAAGGTTGCCGGTGCCGGTGCCGGTGCCGGTGCAGGGGGAGCTGGTGGAGGCAGTGGAGGCGATACGGGGTAAGCGGGACCGCGGCGGCCAGGGGCTTTTGTTACCTTGTCGATGAGGTCGTAAGGCGGAGGGTAGTCGAAGTTGGTCTTGGCCTTGGATCCGTACACGCTCTTGGCAGCCAGGTCGTAGGCGCAGGCGGCGACCTCCTCGTCGGCGTACGTCCCCAGCCACTGCCGCTTCTTGGACCCAGGTACATTTATCCCCGCCCCGTACCTGCCCGACGGCAAGTAAGACACGCCGCGGAACTTCATCCTCCTTACCGGAGCCCCGGCTTCCATCACGCGCTCCCGCTCCCTCACCGGCGCCGGCGCCTTCCTGGCGAGCGCGGCGGCTTGGCGCTCCCGCATAGTCTCCATGGAAGCGCACAGAGTGACGGAGGGAGATTTGTCTAGATATGCTACGAGAGAGAGAGATAGAGAGAGAGGGGCGAGTACGAGTGTGTGTGAGGCACAAGCCGAGGACGGGGCGTTTTAAAGGCGCAGGAGGCTTGTCACCGCGCGGCGCAGCCCAGTCTGGCGTGGCGTCTACAACAGCTGTCGGCTAGCTACGTGCATGGCCTGCATGCCTTGCCACACCTCATGATGACTGGGCGTAATTAATACATACTCTCAATTTTATCTTTTGTTTATACAATAGTAATATATATTGTTTTTCTCTTTATCTTTGGATACTTAATTATACGATGATCCAGGACAAAATCCTAGGCGTGAGGAGTAAAAAATCCATTTTGTTATCTTTTCTTACAAAATAGATTTGGTAAATATTTTCGTGATATGGTAGATATTTCGTAAATATTTACAATATACATAGCTGGAAATAATAATATAGTATCTCTATAATAGCAAAGCTGGATAAATCATCACATTAATCAGCACAATCAATGGTATGTATTACCTCTCCCAAAACAAGCGGCTCAAGTTTATTTAGATAAGGATGCTATATAAAAGTGATCTTTGCTTGCTCCTCAACGCCCCAAAGCACTTTTAATGCGTGGATGATCACTGCCAGCTCATAAACAATATCTTGGACCCACCTTTTAGAACTTTTACTTGTTTGACAGAAATTTTCTCTTCCAATATTTTTCCATTGATTTTCTTGACAATTCCCAACAATAAATTCTCATTTTAGCAACCTTTTTTACAGTATTTTTTCAATTTCACACATTAAATCCTCAGATTTGGCTAAAATTTTGACAATAATTTATCAGTGATCTAATAATAATTAATTTTCATCAGTAATTCCATAGCACTAATTTCTGAAGAGCTTTTCTTCAACGCCATTTCGGCACACGAGTGGTAATTTTCTAGCGGTAGTTCTTCTGTACCTCTACTTAAAAAAAATACTAATAGTAATTAATCTTCACCAGTAATTCCATAGCATTAATTTCTCAAGAGCTTTTCTTCAACGCCGGCCATGCAGCACAGCCCGCTCTGGCACCGCATGACTGGGCGTAATACTTACTCTCAATTTTTTTGTTTATACAGTAGTAATATATATTGTTTTTTTTTCTTTATCTTTGGATTCATGTATGAGGATCCAGGACAGATCCTAGGTGGGAGGAGCAAAAATTCATAACCTCTCCCAATATAAATTTCCCAAAATTAAATGTTATGATTTTTTGAAGATACTGTGTTGATTTATCCAGCTTTGTTATTATATAGCTACTATATTATTATTTCTACGCACGTTATTAAGAAATATTATTTTAATAACGCGCCTAGAAATTTCCAGGACAGAATCCTAGGAGCTATCCTAGGCGCGTTATCCAGCTTTGTTATTAAAAATCCTAACAAATGCATAACCTCTCCCAAAATAAGTTTTACAATTTTTTTTGGCAAACTATTTTAAGTACTACATATAAAATTTGAGCAGCCTTGCTCGCTCCTCAGCGCTGCAAGGCACTGGTCTTGCACGGATGAAGCGCATGAACAATGTATAGGGCCTGCTTTTTTACTTTTTGACAGTAATTTCCCCTTACAATTATTTTCAGAGATTTTCTTGACACTTCCACACATTAAATCCTCTGCTTTGGCTATCTTTTTGACAGTAATTTATCAGTGACAACCAGTAATTACATAGCAGTACTTACTCAAGAGCTTTTCTTCAGCGCTATTTCAGCACATGAACGGTAATTTTCTAACGGTGGTTCCTCCGCAGCTTTACATAAAAAAACCGTTTTATCGGTCATCTACTCTTTTATCCAGAAAAAATACTAATGCATACACTAATAGGAAACTATATATATATATATATATATATATATATATATATATATATATATATGTCAAAAATAATTGTTTTTTAATAATTGTCTTTCTATGTTTTTGGTAAGTGCATCCCAGCAGCTCAAGGCATGCCTTCTTGGACCATCTGAATGTGGACATTCATACACTAGGATCATTTGAGGTGATTATAATTGAGTTTTCATGGCCTATGGATGGGCTGAGGGTTCAAGTCATGAATGAGGCAAACCGTATCAATTTCGGTTGTCCTGTATAGGTAGCATTTACATACCGATACGAGTTAGACCCATGGGAGGAAGTCCATGTTATATCTTGACAACCATTTTCACCATACCTACTTCCAGTACACTCACCCGAAGAACAGATCATCTTGTGACTCTCAGGAGCTCCCTCCTGGAGCATTAGCTGACGTGGTGTGTCTCTCTGAAATTTCTAATAGTACTTAGCTAGGTTCTATATGTTTTATCTTCTATGTCTAGGAATATATATCACTATGATGTCGATATAGTGGAGAACATGTATGACTGTATCTACAGACTTCCGGATGATGTTAACTTCTATTCTATATACCGTGTATGTTATGCTGATGTGATAAATAGGTGTTGATGACCCCTTTTTTATTATGAAAAATCATTTTGTGGCATGGCTAGGTCACGCCACAAATACAAAAAACACATGTGGCATGTTTTAGGCACGTCACAAGTATTTGACATACATGTGGCGTGGCCGGGACACGCCATAGGTACCACATACCACTGACGTGACATCAATGCCATGCCAAATCCACGCCGCTAAGGGTGGGTTTTCTACACAACAGGATTTTCTCTACTAGTGTATGATCCTCCGCCACGAAAGAGGACCTCTTCAACTCCACATCCACGACGCGCAAGTGATCCGATGCCCAATGGAGAGGAAGACATGGTCCGCCTGGGCAACTCCGAAGAAGATGACGCCTCTGCTTCCGCCTCCTTGCAAACATGAGCAGCAGACATACCTGCGCTAGACAATGGTTGTTCCAAGGAACACTTTTCCCAGAAATAGGACGCTGACGTAAGGACACCAGACCGATTCAAAGATCAAGCCAGCATGATCTAGTCGCCATGTGTTCGACTTGAGCAATGGAATCCCTACACCTCAGGTGTTCCCACGATCCGGGTTGTGGACTTTCAATATTGATATTACTCAATGATGTTGTTAACTCGTAGCTATGAATGTAACTCTTGGGCCACCTATGAAGCAAGCCGAATGACGTGGATCGACCAAGAAGAAATTTACTCCAACATCAGAGAGAGATGTTCTTTGGGCCCTCTAGTGTGATATGATTCAGAATCATGGCCGTGCACAACTCTATTAAGTGTTTATCGAGTTTGTCCGAGCAAGGTGTTATCCATAAGAATCACATATAAAAGTGATGAGAATTTTTTTAAGCTGACACTGGCATGCCGACTAACTGGCTTGCGGCTTATGGTTAGAAAATAGACTTGGAGATCATGTCACATTAATAGATTCCTCATAGGTCTCTGGGGGCGAGCATGCATTTCTAGAAGCCCGCCTATCAGTGTTGAGTGATTCTTATGGAACTATGTATGTCTAAGCTTGAGCCAACAGGATCACATAGTTAAGAGAGTGAACCCAGCCGAATGAGATCTGACTAACCAAAAGCCGACTCAGTGGAGACTTAAGAGGACTTGGACACTTGTTAATGGGTTGGACCCACTTTAACTAGGGTAAGGGTATTGGGGATGCGGGGAAAATAGGAGTGTGCCCTCACCCTCTCCCTGTATAATGGATAAAGAAAAGGGCGGCCAACACGATATCTTGCCAGAAACGTAGATTTTCCTATCTCCCTCGTCGTTGGCAGTGGAAAAGAGGCTAGTACCTCCCCGTCACCGTTTCACGTTGTACGTGTGTGAACCTGCTGAGGTGCCACACCTGCCGTGCTCTAGGCATCAGTGTTACCTGAGTCGGAGAAGGAAAGCAAGCTGGGGACGGAGCAAGGTCGCTAGAGTTCATGTGTTGACCAACAAAGAAAGGAGGAGCTGTCCAAGACGAGTATGAGGATGACACTGCGTTGAGCGACGTACCACTTACTTCTGGATTGGCGCGTCTAGAGGTAAGAACCGTGACCTCTCACCTGAGAAGGATCGTCGGTGGCATATCGCTGCTGCAGCCGGATGAAGAATGTTTTGTTCCCATTTGTACTCCGAAAACGAGACACAACACTTTTAGCTTTAATTTATCTTAGGATGCCAAAGTATTACGATATATACATCATGATACTTACAACCATGCAAAGTTCTAGGCCATGCTAGATCTCTTTGAAAAAAATCTCCAAACAAAATAAAGAAGGCTAGCTTATGCTTCATGAATAATAGCTAACACCCAATGTGAGGTCCAAGATTAATATGAAATTATAAAATATTTAATCTCCAAAATCTTCAACAAATTTTGTTCTCCATATTCCACTAAAATAATTTAGTTATGTACTCTATTAGGTGAATGTTGGATGCAATGCTACTGTGTGAAATCAATATTGTAGAACTTGAGGT
Organism: Lolium multiflorum; assembly: GCA_030979885.1. Lineage (NCBI taxonomy): Eukaryota > Viridiplantae > Streptophyta > Magnoliopsida > Poales > Poaceae > Lolium > Lolium multiflorum. The sequence goes on along the minus strand of CM061753.1, from coordinate 276,828,679 downwards.
TAATCGGCATACAATTTTTTTTTGGATTTTCCATATAAAATATTTGAACTCGATCTGTTTTGAAACAATCGCATCTAGTCTTATATTTGTACTTAGATGCTAATATTGAAATGGTTGTATAACTTGCATTTAAAAAATAACATATGCACATCCTACACTAAATAGTTATAATCATTGACTACTATATGATCCAATCCAATCATATAACCACACATATGATAAGGTCTATGAAAAGTAGCAATAAAACAAAGGAGAAGTCCAATAACCGTTGCTGCCACGTGGTATTTATCTTAGAAAACATTATTTAATAGCTACAACATCATGAGGAAAAACTTTCAGCCGAAGGCGATTGATACACAGTTATAAAGCATAAAAGTAAAACACCATAATACTCACAAATCTACAAGCTGCATGCAACGGATGTGTGACCCAATGTTGTAATAGATCAAATTCTTGCTAACCAAAAAAATGTCTCGAAACAGATTCTTTAATAGAGAACTTCAATGTGTTTGAAATTTTTTTGTTTACAAATTTGCACATAAATTTCGTGAGGTACATCAACATGCGTTCTATACACAAAGAAGGCATGAATATAATTGATGCTAACAAAATATTGTAGATCAAATATACCAGAAATAAAGTTTTAACAATTTGTCATTTAAAATAAGCCATTACTTTATTCCAGATAATGAGCTATTTAAAGAAGGTACACATCAATCCTTTTCAATAAGAGGTCTAAGATAAGGCATAAAGCACATCTTGTTAATGATTGGTTCAAAAGGACACGTCTGTTTAATTTCTATTTGCTACAGATGGTGAGATTAATTTATTCATAACTACAATAATGATGATTTATGCATCGGATGTTCATTTGAAGAAAATAGTCATCTCTAAATTCTCTCCTTTATCTCATTTAGAAAAATTGACGTCTATTACTTGTTTGGATCCTACACTAGATCCATTTCATCAAAAGTAAGTCAACATTTCAAAGGAATCAAGAACTTCATAGAGATAACAATTAGTACCTCACATGATGGATCTATGCAATAGTAATTTTGTATAAAAATATGCAACCAGTCATTTCAAATTCTGTTTAAATCATGTACCACCAAAATATGTTGATAAAAATTATAGTATTTAGCACCATCTGAATTTATCTTAGTGAAAAATTCATTGAAAATAATTTAGGCAATATCATTTTCAACTAAATTTTACCATAGTACTGAAACATAACTAATTTTAGTAGGTTCAGGATATTTTTTCACACATGACTTTGATTTGAGTTCAAGAAGAATCCAAACTGTTATCAAATATTCTGAAACTTGTATCAAAATACATTTAAATGAAGAACTCAGTCCAATCATTTTAGAAAAACTAAAGCCAAAATAACAAAACTTTTGGAATTTCTCTAGATTATTTTGTTATTGATATTTATGAAAATAATATGTCTAACCATAAAAAAAACCTAAATTTAATTTCCTGAAGCTATGTTACACATCTTAGATAAATTGTTGTCAATATGTGAATATGGCTCGTTAAGATAATACGGCTAGTCGGTAATGCACTATAACTTATTGCCTCTAAAGGTTAAGAGCAAAAAATAGAGTAGACTTTAATTTATTGTACAAATTGACGCCGACCCAATTTTGTCATTCATTTTAGTCAATGTATGAATACATGTTTGTGTGTGTGCGCGAAAAATTGACGTATGAAAAAAATACACGTGTCATGAATGCATGCATGGTCTATACTGGTATAAAGAACAAACAAAAATCATATGGCGCGTGCATGCCTAGTATGGTAAGACTTTCCACGTATGCGAACATTTTCTAAGAACCAATGAGCTTTTCAGTTTCTAGGGTTTCCATCTAACGGTTTTGTCGAGTAGCGTTGTTCGAGAGTGTCTGAACCTTTCCGCCAATGAGCGCAATTATGAGGTTGGGGGGAGCACGTCAGCAGAGATCAAGTCCTGATATCTGGGGCCATGCAGCGTTCGATAGATCGTTATGGTGCTTTATCCAGACCATGAGTGGCATGGGAATCCACCCTTGGATACGCATGCGTTTTTGCCTCTTCCGTTTCTAGAGTAGAGGGAGAAGCTGGCAGAAGGGCGTGAATGGAAAGCCAAAAAAATTATGGTCATGGCTAGGACACCGTAGGCCATATCCCTTAGTCCGCTGACCGAGTGAAGAGACCAATACCCAAGAGCCCCGGCGGGTTCCGGGACACGGTAGACCGATCTACGAGACGAAGTGGCCCATGATAGAGCTTGGTCCCAGGCAAAGGCTCTGTCCGCGATGCATAAGACATAGCAGGTCGAAGTGCATCCTAGGTCGTTGTAGTCGTATCCCCTTGTGATACAAGAGGATGGCCATGGCCTAAGAGCAGGAGGAGGAGAGAGAGAGAGGAGATCGAGGAGAGGTCAAGTCATATAGCCAGCAACAAGATGTGGACAAGATCGAAGATAGAGAAAAAGAAAGAACTACACTAGCAGAGAGAGAGAGAGAGAGGTTCTCGGAGATCTTCCTTCCTAGGAATCCTGACAAGATATTCTCCTCCGTTGTAATCCCATGTTCTTCCAAAAACAAATATATACTAATCATACAAGCAAAACTAGGGCTATTAGCCTTCTGACGGTTTGAACCTGCATAAAATCCTTATGTGTGTTCCTGCGTGTTTGCATATTCGTCGACATCGGGGAGGAGGGAAGAAACCTTAGACATTGGCTGGACAACCCCATACCGAACAAATAAAGACGGTGGAGGTGTACTTGGTGTGCCTGATGTCAGAGTTCCAAATATCGACAACTTCATAACTATTTGTCCATTTTTTAAAAATCAGTCGTTACTTCTTTATTTCTTATATTTGCTGTTATTGTTTAAAATTTAATTTACTATTTGGTACCACTTTTACTCCCTCCAATCCAAAGTATTCCTAAAGCATAATTATATAAATTTAATAGTAAGTTCAAGAAAAAATGGTAAATCTAATGAAATGTGTATACCCGTACACACAAAAATATGATGAAAAATGTCTTCTATATAACAATTTCCATATTTATTACTTCATAAAAAGCAATAAAAACATATATCTAATTTGCAATTCATCACCCACATATATAGTCTGGTAAGAGTACATGCTACTACGAAAAACACGTACCACTTTTCTATTGAAATTAACACATGCACACTAGTAGATCGGGTCTTCTCACACCGCTGAAATGGCCCATTGCACACGGTAAATGTAACCGTCACAAGGCGTGGGTGGGAGATACTCCAAAACAAAGCACACAGTTTCCAAAATAAAGCACACGGTTTTCCAAAACCGTGTTCTACGGGGTCCAATGTCACACACGGCTCATTACATGAAATCGTGCGCAATAGGCTGGTCTATCACACACGGTGCTCACTATTCGACCGTCAGCAGACTCGAAGATCGCAAACTCTATTGTTAATTTAGGTGTATGCGTTCCACAGAGATGGCACATTTTTTTAACGAGCCGTTTGGTTTCTGCTAGCATCGCTGATGTTTCATATATGCAACAAGAAATGCCCAGCTATCCCAGTAGCCCATAACTCAATATTGAAAATCACAATAAAGTAACAAAATTCATTTGTACTTGATTGTATATTTTATACATCACATGTACACATGTATCTGCTAGCTATATAAATAAGAGTTCTACATAAATAATTTTTGATTACGTTATTGTCTCCATGCAACAGTCAACCTTCATTGAGAATCTTCAGTGGTCTTCTCTTCACCTTTGCGATATTCTGGCAGCAACACTGCATAAGACACTCTTAATTAAAATAATGGCTCATGCATTGCACCAAACCATCACAATAGTGACGGTTTGCAATCCTTATGATAAGAAGCCGGTATCTCATCTGAAACAAACTGCACAAACAAATCTTTTGAATTTAGAATATGAACATACCAAACACATGATAGCTAGACTTAAACTGGTTAAGAAGAAATAATTTAGGGCCTTACTGATTCAGAGTGAAGCAGGAGACGCCTTCGGCCGGCACAATCAATGAAGAAGCCCTCGACGACGTCATCTCCATTCCGGCAAGGCAGAAGCTATGTAGTAGCTTCTGCCATGCCAACGAGGTGCTTAAGGGGAGCAAGGTAACCTGTGTTTTCCTAAATCTGGATTGGCGGTTGTCGTGGAGTCCGGAAAGGGACCCTGGTGGTCATTATATATCCCCAAAAAATGGTAGGGTTACGTTTGATGGGCGCAAATGGACCCCTAATCGCACACAGTTTGCGCAAGGAAAGCCCTGTGCGCTATCTACCTTCACACACGACGATATTGCACAAAGTCGTATGCGTTCTTCTCATATGATTTCTTTACACCTGCACCTCGACATGCTTCAGACACGATTTATTTAAACTGAGCCGATTGCTCTACGTTCGCACACAATTTATTCTTGAAGAAGAGTTCATAATATATTTGGGCTTAGACTGGAGGGGAACCAATTAATGAAATATGGTTTCCCTTCCTTTTACAAAATACCATCAATAATACTTGGGCGTCGGTCGAAAGCGCACCAATCAAATATGGTTGCCCTTCCTATTATAAAAAGATCGACATTAACTTCGCATGACATACATATATAGGGCCTAATAAAGTTGGTAATAACAGTGTCATGTACTAAACATCCTTCTCGTCAGTATAGGAGACGTAGACGACGTCGGTGTCTGATGCCTTGGCTTCGTCGGCGCACTGGCCGCTAGTGCTTGATGCTTCGACTTCGAAAGTGGCCCTACATCTTGTCAGCGCGGTCATAACACGCGTTGCGCGGCCGACCTTCTTACCTTTCTTCTTGGTGCGCAACCATGCACGCAGCCAGCCGGTCCTCGTAGGGAGTCTCGAAGGAGTCCTCCACCACGCGATGCACAACTTCTTCATCACGCCACGCCGACTCGATGGACTGCTCCAGCACCATATGCTCCTCTAGGTGCTCCTCCATCCCGACCAGATCATCCTCCTCTGCAGCGTTCTCCTCCTGCTCTGGAGCGTGCTCCTCCTCTGAGTTAGACCCTGTGAGGTCGATGATGCTTCCCCCAACACCGTTTTGCTGTGAGGAATGCTCCTTCTCCACATCTCATAGTGCAAGGTCGATGCAACATAGAGTGGCACTAGTGGAAAACAGGGCTTTCGTGGGAGCCTTTTGTCGCGGGCGTGACTGCACACGCGACAAATGGCGTGGCCACGTCGCCCTGAAACCATTTGGAGCGAGCCGGGCCTTTTGTCGCGCCCTTTTGTCGCGGGCCATATCCCAACCCGCGTCAAAAGATGTCTGAGCTCTGGCGCCTCCTGCCGGCACCCCTTTTGTCGCGGGAAAAATGTAGGGAGGTGGGGGGGCTGGCTGCGTGATTAAGGTGGAGGCGTATGCTAGCTCATTTTTTCTTCATGTGCACAAGAGGTGTTTGATGGAATGCTTGTGAGGGATGCCACTTGATTTTATTTGATAAGATTTCTCCCCTTTTTGATCCTAAAAGGTTAGCAACTATTTTCTCGTATATACATAGTCCATAGACCGTACAATACTAATTTTAGCAAGGTGATTGCATCTGATACATAATTGTACTTATGATGCAGATGAGTCATCCATGGATGTACGGTAACCGATGTGCTCCCGCTTTCAGAGAGGGCGTGAATTCTTTCCTGCTTGTGGCCGAGGCCAACAAGTCGAAGCAAGGTTTTATGTGCTGTCCATGTCTGAAATGTAAGAACGAGAAGGATTACTCTTGCTCAAGAGACATTAAGAGCCACCTGGTTTGGATTCATGTCCAGCTATAATGTTTGGAACAAGCACGGAGAAGAAGGGGTTACGATGGAAGACGGCGATGAAGAAGAAGATAACAATGACCAGTACCAATCTATGTTCTCTGAATGCGATGATACCGCAATGGAAGACAATGAAGAAGAAGGAGGTGAAGAAAAGGCAGCAGATGATCCTGTTGATGATGATCTTCGTCGGGCCATTTCTGATGCAAGAAGAGACTGTGGCACGGATAAGGAGAGGTTGTAGTTTGACAAGATGTTAGAGGACCACCAAAAATTGTTGTACCCAGGTTGTGAAGATGGGCAGAGAAAACTGGGTAGCATATTGGAATTGCTGAAATGGAAGGCAGAGGTCGGTGTGACTGACTCGGGTTTTGAAAAATTGATGATAATATTAAAGAAGTTGTTTCCAAGAAATAACGAATTGCCCGCCAGTACATATGAAGCAAAGAAGCTTGTCCCCTCTAGGATTAGATGTGCAGAAGATACATGCATGCATTAATGACTGTATCCTCTACCGCGGTGAGAAGTACGAGAATTTGAATAAATGCCCGATATGCGGTGCATTGCTGTATAAGATCAGAAAAGATGATCCTGGTGATGTTGAGGGCGAGCCACCCAGGAAGAGGGTTTCTGCGAAGGTGATGTGGTATGCTCCCATAATACCACGGTTGAAACGTTTGTTCAGAAACAAAGAGCATTCCAAGTTGTTGCGATGGCACATGGAAGAACGTAAGAAAGACGCGATGTTGAGGCACCCCGCTGATGGTCGGCAGTGGAGAAACATTGGGAGAGAGTTCCCGGATTTTGCAGGTGAGGCAAGGAACTTATACTTTGGTCTAAGTACAGATGGCAGGAATCCTTTTGGGGAGCAGAGCTACAGTCACAGCACCTGGCCCGTGACTCTATGTATCTACAACCTTCCTCCTTGGTTGTGCATGAAGCGGTAGTTCATTATGATGCAAGTGCTTATCCAAGGACCAAAGCAACCGGGCAACGACATTGATGTGTACCTAAGGCCAATAGTCGATGAACTTTTGGAGTTGTGGGGCAAACCATGTGTACGTGTGTGGGATGAGCACACCGAGCAAGAATTTAACCTACGAGCGTTTTTATTCGTAACCATCAATGATTGGCCTGCTCTTAGTAACATTTCAGGACAGACGAACAAAGGATACAATGCATGCACACACTGTTTAGATGAGACTGAAAGTAAATATTTGGGAAAAAGCAGAAAAGTTGTGTACCCGTTCAATCGTCGTTTCCTTCCGCACAAGCATCCCTTAAGGAAAAAGGCAAGCATTTCGATGGCGAGGCAGCCCGCCGTCCGAAGCCTGTCCCCCGTAGTGGTGCTGATATATTTGACATGGTCAAGGATTTAAATGTTATCTTTGGAAAGGGTTCAGGCAGTCGACCTATTCCAAAAGACGCCGACGGACACGCGCCCATGTGGAAGAAGAAATCTATATTTTGGGAGCTAGAATATTGGAAAGCCCTGGAAGTCCGCTCTGCAATCGACGTGATGCACCTGACCAAGAATCTTTGTGTGAATATTCTAGGTTTTCTGGGCGTGTATGGGAAGTCAAAAGATACAACAGAAGCACGTGAGGACCAGAAACATCATAAAGGACGAGACGGCAATCATCTAGGGAAGTTTGAAGGGCCTGCCAGCTACGCTCTTACCAAACAAGAAAAGGAAATATTTTTTGAAGCCCTATTTAGTATGAAGGTTCCGTCTGGTTTCTCATCGAATATAAAGGGAATAGTAAATATGAAGGAGAAAAAATTCCAGAAGTCCCATGACTGCCACGTGCTTATGACACAATTGCTTCCGGTTGCATTGAGGGGACTTTTACCAGAAAATGTTCGACTAGCCATTGTGAAGTTATGTGCATTCCTCAACGCAATTTCTCAGAAGGTAATGGATCCAGAAGCTCTTTCAGGGTTACAGGCTGATGTGGTCGAATGTCTTGTCAGCTTCGAGTTGTTGTTCCCACCATCCTTCTTCAATATTATGACGCACCTCCTCGTTCACCTAGTTGAAGAGATTAGAATTCTCGGTCCTGTATTTCTACACAATATGTTCCCCTTCGAGAGGTTCATGGGAGTCTTAAAGAAATATGTTCATAACCGCGCTAGGCCGGAAGGAAGTATCTCAAAGGGCTACGGAACTGAGGAGGTCATTGAGTTTTGTGTTGACTTTCTTCTGACCTTAAGCCGATTGGTGTTCCTGAATCTCGGTATGTGGGGAGGCTGACTGGAAAAGGCACACTAGGAAGGAAAGAAAACGTGTGCAGGGACAAGATTTCTTTCAATCAAGCACACTAAACAGTTCTATACAATTCCATCTTGGTGGCTCCGTACATCGAGAAACACAAGAATGTTTTACGAGAAATAAACCGGGGCAGCCCGAGTCCTTGATTACACGTCAACACATGAATACCTTCGGCAGTTGGTTGCAAAGACATCTCATGAATACCACTGTTGTAGAGCAGCTGTACTTGTTGGCCAAGTTACCATCTTCAAACATATGTACATTCCAAGGGTACGAGATAAATGGGAATACATTTTACACGATCGGCCAAGATAAAAAGAGCACCAACCAAAACAGTGGTGTTCGCTTTGATGCAAAAGACGAGAATGGGAAGACCACCACATATTATGGGTACATAGAGGAGATATGGGAACTTGACTATGGACCCACTTTTAAGGTCCCTTTGTTCCGGTGCAAATGGGTGAACGGTGTACAGGTAGACGATAAGTACGGTATGACAACAGTGGATCTCAACAATCTTGCGTACATGGACGAGTCATTCGTCCTAGCCAACGAGGTGGCTCAAGTTTTCAACGTGAAGGACCTGTCTAGCAAATCGAGAAAAAGAAATCAACAAAAGAATACATCAACCGAGGAGCCAAAGCACCACATAGTTCTTTCGGGGAAAAGAAACATCGTGGGAGTGGATGACAAGACAGACATGTCAGAAGATTATAATAAGTTTAAAGAAATTCCGCCCTTCACGGTGAAAATTGACCCAAGCATCTTGCTAAATGATGAAGATTCTCCATGGCTACGGCGTAGAAGATCACAACAATAGATGGCGATGTAATAATGTATTTTTCATATATATTTACCAAGACAATCTCTACATTTATGTAATAATGAGAACCCTTTCCCCAAGACTGTTAGAGGAGATGGAGTCTTTCACGGGCTTGCAGGGAAATTTTTCCGAGGAGCAGCTTCCGAAGATGCCGTAGGGCATGTGCACCAACGACATCTTCGAGAAGCTGCGCCACGAGAGATTTCCCAACCCTTTTCCCAAGACTGTTAGAGGAGATGGAGTGTTTCACGAGCTTGCAGGAAATTTTTCCGAGGAGCAGCTTCCGAAGATGCCGTAGGGCGTGTGCACCAACGACATCTTCGAGAAGCTGCACCACGGGAGATTTGCTTGGCAAGGCGTATCGATGGGAACGAAACTCTGCTTGGCTTGTTGATCTGCTTGGCAAGGCGTATCGATGCTCCTTTTATAGGCACGGCATCGCTTCTACTTTGTCTTGTTCCTTCGACAAGGCGTCGTGCGCTACATGCTTTATCTCATCGAGCAGTGCGTCCACCCACGCGTCCTTATCCTGCCGACAGCTTTAGTCCCGGTTGCACCCACCAACCGTGACTAAAGGTTACCGACACATCCTTATCCTGCCGACAGCTTTAGTCCCGGTTGCACCCACCAGCCGTGACAAAAGGTTACCCGCACGTCTCCCCAGATAAGGCCCTCCTAGATAAGCTCTCCCCACTATCATTTGTCCCGGTTTGAGCCTCCACCCGGGATGAAAGTTTCCGCGCACTGCGTTCCCGCCTATTTTCTTCCCGCATTCCCACCTTCGTCTTCCCGCCATTTTTTCACTATATATATGTAGGCTTGGCCTCCATTTACATATCACATCTAGACTCATATCTGCAAACCTCATCACTCTCTCCCATGGCTTCCATCATATGTCTAACACCCCGGGAGGCGGAGGCGCTTTGCGCCTCGAACTATCCTGCCTGCCAGGCTACCGCGTCCCGACCGGCTGGTTGCTCAGCGTTGGAGGCGTACCGGTCCCTCCTATCCCTCTAGGTGTGCCACGCGAGATGGCCATCACGAACCACTACTATTTCGAGCTCACGCCCGAGCAGCGGAGGAATCCCCAGTGGCATCCCGACTACAGCCCGACTTGGGATAGCTTCTTCATCAATCGGCGTGAGAGGGCGGTTGCCAGGTACGAGGAGGACGGCCCACCTCCTTCGAACTTCAACGAGGCTGGCCGTCGGCTGTGGTGGCGCGGCCGGACTCTCCAGAGCGTCATGGCCTACCGTGGCCCCCGCCTGCGCTATCCTCAATCCTAGCCCACGCGTGCTCACCCGCCGAGGTTCGACAACCGCGACCCCGATGGTAGCTGATGACCCACAAGTATAGGGGATCGCAACCGTCTTCGAGGGAAGTATTACCCAATTTATTGATTCGACACAAGGGGAGACAAAGAATACTTGTAAGCCTTAACAGCGGAGTTGTCAATTCAGCTGCACTGGAAACAGACTTGCTCGCAAGAGTTTATCACTAGCAACAGTTTTATAGCAGTAGGAATAGTGAAATAACAGCAGCGGTGAAATAAAGACAGCAGTAGTGATTATAGTAAACAGCAGGATTAAAATACTGTAGGCACAGGGACGGATGAACGGGCGTTGCATGGATGAGAGAATTCATATAACAATCATGGTAGGGCATTTGCAGGTAATAATAAAGCGGTATCCAAGTACTAATCAATCAATATGCATGTGTTCCATATATAGTCGTACGTGCTCGCAATGAGAAACTTGCACAACATCTTTTGTCCTACCAGCCGGTGGCAGCCGGGCCTCTAGGGAAACTACTGGAAATTAAGGTACTCCTTTTAATAGAGTACCGGAGCAAATCATTAACACTCCGTGAACACATGTGATCCTCACATCACCGCCTTCCCCTCCGGTTGTCCCAATTTCTGTCACTTTGGGGCCTCGGGTTGGACAGCAACATGTGTATACAACTTGTAAGATCAATAAACAATGCATATCATGATGAAACAATAACATGTTCAGATCTGAGATCATGGCACTCGGGCCCTAGTGACAAGCATTAAGCATAACAAGTTGCAACAATATCATAAAAGTAACATCTACGGATACTAGGCACCATGCCCTAGCAATCTTGTGACTATTACATGATCAATCTCATCCAATCCCTACCATCCCCTTCAGCCTACAGTGGGGGAATTACTCACACATGGATGGGGGAAAAATGGCTGGTCGATGGAGAGGCGTCGGTGGTGATAGCGGTGAAGATCCCCTCCAATTCCCCGTCCGGCGGAGTGCCAGAACGGAGTTTGGTCCCGAGGCGGAGTTTCGCGATGGCGGCGGCGACTGGATGGTCTCTGGAAATATGGTCGAACCCCTGGCATTTTTAGGTCGAAGGGCATATGTAGTCCAAAGGAGAGCGTCGGGGGCCGCCGAGGCGCCCACACAACAAGGCGGCGCGCCCCTCCTAGGCCGCGTCGGCCTAGTGGGGGCCTCCCCCCACCTGGCTTGCCCTTCTGGCTCCGTCAATATTCTGGGAAAATAGGACCTTTCACATAAATTCCGAGGATTTTCCTGAAAGTTGGATTTCTGCACAAAAACGGGACAACGGAGTAATTCTGCTGAAAACAGCGTTAGTCCGTGTTAGTTGCATCCAAAATACACAAATTAGAGGCAAAACAATAGCAAAAGTGTTCGGGAAAGTAGATACGTTTTGGACGTATCAACTCCCCCAAGCTTAGCTTATTGCTTGTCCTCAAGCAATTCAGTTAACAACTGAGTGCGATAAAAGAACTTTCATGAACACATTTGTTCATATGATGTAAATATTCTCATGATATGGCAAGTGCTTAAGCAATTCATAATAAGGTACATGCAAATAAAGTCATCTAGTAACTGTGTCAATCATAAAAGAGATACCAACAAACTAATAACAAGCATCATGAAACACTTCAATAAGCAGGATTGCAATGTTCATAGAAGGATATGATAAAGTGGTATCTCGCTTGCCTGTATTTGTAGCAAAACATAAATGCCCAGGCACCTCTGAAGTTCATAGAAAGACTAGAAGTAAATTTGTCAAAGATAAAAGCATCAAAGTTATACCACAGCTGATCATATTTTGGGACAAGCATATTATACTAAGAATGACAATCATGCTCTCAAGAAAGTGCTCAAAGAAAGGATGATGACTCAACATAAAAGTAAAAGATTGACCCTTCGCAGAGGGAAGCAGGGATTAACATGTGCTAGAGCTTTCCATTTTTCAAAGAAAGAAGTAAAATTATTTTGAGAGGTGTTTGTTGTTGTCAACGAATGATAGTGGGTACTCTAACCACCTCGCCAACCAGACTCTCAAGAGCGGCTCCCATGAAGGACGTTATCTCTACCAGCAAGGTAGATCATCCCTCTTCTCTTTTGTTTACACATGTATTTTAGTTTCATTATGGATGACACTCCCCCAACCTTTGCTTACACAAGCCATGGCTAACCGAATCCTCGGGTGCCTTCCAACATTCACATACCATGAGGAAGTGTCTATTTGCAGGTTAAGTTGCTTACTGATGAATCAGAGCAAAACACGTGAAGAGAATTATTAATGAAGGTTGATTAATTGGGGCTGGGAACCCCGTTGCCAGCTCTTTTTGCAAAATTATTGGATAAGCGGATGTGCCACTAGTCCATTGGTGAAAGTCTGTCCGGAGTAAATGACAAGGTTGAAAGATAAAACACACATATTTCCTCATGAGCTATAAAACATTAACACAAATTGAGAAGTAGTTTGAAGGTTTAAAGGTAGCACATGAGAATTTACTTGGAATGGTTTGAAATGCCATGCATAGGTATTTATGGTGGACACTTTGGAATAACTTGGTTTTCAGGTGTTTGGAAGCACGAGCAGCGTTCCCGCTCAGTACAAGTGGAGGCTAGCAATAGACTAGGAAGCGACAATCAAGAGAGCAATAACTGTCATAATCATGCTTGCGACAAAATAAAATTAACGGAGGCATAAAAGTGATACAAGAACTCTGAAGCAAAGTAAATCATCGAGGCTTAATTGACTTTTGTTCAGTCATATGCATGCATGAGCATGTGCCAAGTCGACTCAAGTGAATTATTCAGAGGAGGATACCACAATGTCATACCGATTTATGAATAAAACAATGCAAGCAAATATTCATGACATGCTACTCATTATTAATAGATTGGAACTAATCATGAGAGATCATAAACTACTAGACTTTCATTAAATGACATATACCTCACATGAACCAACTAAGAATGCTCACATGGATGAGTATATGTACAAAAATGAAAACAAATAGAGTTCATACCAGCCTCTTACCAGTCAAGTTGCCATAGATCGTCATTATTGCCTTTCACTTGTGCAGCTTGAATAATAACATGAAATGAAACCAAGCTCCAACCACCGGAGACCTCTGAACTCCCTAATGAACTTTACAAAACCAAAGAAGAACAACATATATTTTTGATGTTTTCGGGTTAGAAACAAGAACAAAAGGAAACAAGCAAACAAAGCAAAAAAAAATTGGGTTTTCTCATAGCAAACCAACGATAGCAAATAAAGTAAAATAAGAGCAAAGAACCAAATAAACAAATGGTGAAGAGAAATAACAGAAATATTTTTGGTCTTTTTGTGTTTTAGGAAAGAAACAAAGCGAAAACAAGAGAATGCAAACTAACAGAAAAGCAAATGGCAGAAATCTGCCAAAACCTGACAGCAGTACAGAAATCGAATTTAACAAAAATCTTCCGTTGCTCAGCTCAAAAAGTGTTCAACTAATGAAAGTTAGATAACAACCTGGGGCACATGCTCAAAAATTTTCAACTCAAAATAACGTTCTGGCTGTGCGTACGAATTTTTTTGGTAACAGCACAAAATCTGTTTTTGGACAGCACTTCCCCAAATATCATCTCCCTCTCATTAGAAGACCACTCTAAGAAACTAAACAAGTATGTACAAGTATCCAGCAACCATAATATGCAAAGAATGAGTGATGCCGGTATACCCCCCCACAAGCTTAGGCTTTTGGCCTAAATGGAGTTCATTCCCAACGAGGGTCGGGGTTCCACGCTGGTGGATCGTACATGGAGTGATAATAAGGCCCCTGCGCAGAAGAATGTCGTGGAGGCTCCACATGACAATAATGTTGATATGAGGAGTTCGCTGCATCGGATGAAGAGTCGGGGTGCTCCTCGGCCTCCTCCGTGCCGTCCCTTCCATGATGACCTTCCCTTTCTATGTATGCACTTAGCTCATTTTCTGTGACCGACCACCCTTTCCTGGAATCAAGGTTAAGCAGAACAGGTGCAGGCAATCGTACTAGTTTTTCAATTTTCTTAGTTATTCTCCAATTTTTCTTATAAAATGTTATCCTATAATACAGGTTGTTCAAGTTAGACGCATCTAAAATAAACTCATGTTTAATCATGGAAACAACATCAAGTTTCTCCATGGAGAGCGGAATATCTAGATGGTGAGGTTCTACACCATGCATAGCTAATAAGCGAGAGGCGATAAGACCTCCACAAATTCCTCCCTTCTCACGGTTAGTAGCAAGTCTACAAGCTATTAAAGCACCCAAATTATAAGTCCTATCCTGTTGCAAAGCGGCAGCTAAGAAAGCCATATCTTGGACAGACAACTTACTTGCATTCTTTCTAGCAAGAACGCACTTTGTAACGACATAAGCAAAGTAGCGGATAGCTGGGAGTTGAATGCTACTGATCTTACCATCATCATCGGAGAAACTTCTCCCTTGACAAATCATTGTATAAACACTCGAGAGCTCCCGCGGCGTTCCCCTGACCTTCTCGCAGGATCCCCATTGCGGCACTCTAATTGCTGCACAAAAGTCGGTAAATGGCAAGTTGACAGTTTTGTTATAAATCTTGTATCTGACCATGGGGTTAGTTTGGGACCGATGAAATTCGAAATCCTGCACCACCGACATTGTTAGTTTCGCATATTGGTAAGGTTCACCAACAGTAAAACTTTCCAACCCTGCATTGGAAATCGGTGTTTGAACATCTTGCAGAATTCCTGCATTCCGCATAAAATCAGTACATGTGTAATAAGAGGGGTATACTCCCTCTTCGCGGTGAACTCTCATGACTTGTTGCACCTCCAATTCTTGTTGATTTAGTTGGTGCCTACTTCCTTCCATTTTCTGAAATTTTTCAACAATCATTATAAAATTTGATTTCAAGGTATATAATTGAGGGGAACTACTATAGGAACTTGCTAGAGTACTAAGCATGCATCAAAACTAGTTTCTACCACTTAGAACAAGCATGCAAGCTCACTAAACATGTTACCTACAGCAGCAAAATATTCAATATATACTCAACCAAACAAAATTCTAATTGGATAATCAAAGGAGTCACATACCGGAGAGCAAATGTGCCAAATTTCAGCAGAAATCTGGGCTGAGCAAAGAGATCGAGAAATCTCGAGTTCTTGAGCAGAAACGCGAGTGAGAGAAAGTGAGTACGAGTTTTTTCGGGAGAGAGAGTGCAATGAGTGAAAGAGATGATGAAGTGGCGCAAGGAGGGCCCACACACCAGGGTGGCGCGCCCCTTGCTGGCGCGCCGACCTGTGGGGTGCCACCCTGGGGTGCCCCACTGGTCATCCCAGGTGCTCCAGGTGCCCCTTCGAAAAATAAGACTACCAGTATAATTTTTGTAAATTTTTGAGAACTTCGAAAAATGCACATTTCTGGGTGTTAAAGTAATTATTACTGCGCAGGAAAATGATTTCCAAAATCTTAAACAACTAAAGCATATTGCAAAACAAAAAGTGCTACAGCAAGTAAAACAAATGGAGGGAGAAAGAAAGAAAGAAATGTTGTTTAGCTCTCTTATGCATTAAAATATACTTGTTAACAAGGTTGATCAAGTCTTGCTACCAAATAAATTTTATATGACATAAGAAGAAATAAACCTCAAATCAATCATGTTACCTTATATTGAATTGATATGGATCCAATCACAAGAGTTTGATATTCTTCTTTAGGCTCATATATAGGACAATCAATGGATCCCACCTTGATAGTTTTCACATTAAAAATTGTATTAACTCCATATACTTTATCAATCCTCTTGGGAAAATAGACAGTATGTTCCTTGTCATCGACATTGAAAGTAACCTTGCCTTTATTGCAATCAATAACAGCCCCTGCAGTATTAAGAAAGGGTCTTCCAAGAATAATGGACATATTATCATCTTCGGCATTTCCAACACAACAAAATCAGTTAATATCAAGCAATGTTGAGTAACTTGAACAGGAACATTTTCACATACACCAACAGGAATAGCAGTAGATTTATCAGCCATTTGCAAAGATATATCAGTTGGTATCAATCTATCTAAATCAAGTCTCTTGTAAAGTGAAAAAGGCATTACACTAACTCCTGCTCCCAAATCACATAGATCGGTTCTAACATAATTATTCTTGATGGAACAAGGAATAGTCGGTATACCTGGGTCTCCCAGCTTCTTTGGAACCTTACCATTGAAGGAGCAATTAGCGAGCATAGTGGAAATCTCCTCATTGGGAATTTTCCTTTTGTTAGAGACAATATCTTTCATATACTTTGAATAAGGAGGCAATTTAATAGCATCAGTCAAAGGGATTTGCAAAAATAAAGGTTTCATCCAATCACAAAATTTATTATAATGTTCCTCCTCCTTTGATTTTAGTTTCTTAGCAGGAAAAGGCATTGGCTTTTGAACCCAAGGTTCTCTTTCATTACCATGTTTCTTTGTAATAAAATCTTCTTTAGTGTACTTTTTATTTTTATCATGCTTTTCAGGTTCTTTTTCAATTTCTTCTTTATCAGGAGTGTCATTCTTATCATTATCTTCATCATGTTCATTACCACTTTCAGTTTCAGCATCAGAAATAGAAATACTATTAGGATCATTAACAGGTTCAGAGGATTCTACAACAGTTTTATGTTTCTTCTTCTTTTCTTAGAAGGACTACTAATTTCTTTAGTTCGTTGAGAATCTTGTTCAATTCTTTTGGGGTGCCCTTCAGGATATAGAGGATCCTGGGTAGAAACACCGCCTCTAGTTGTTACCTCATAAACATGTTTTTCTTCATGATTATTTTTTAACAAGTCATTTTGCACTTTAGTAAGTTGATCAATTTGAGTTTGAATCATATTAAAATGTTTAACAAGCATCTTAACATCATTGGAGGTTCTCTCCACAATATCATGCAATTTACCAATAGCTTGAGAATTTTCCATTAGATGATTTTCTACTCTCATATTAAAATTATTTTGCTTAACAATATAATTATCAAATTCATCTAAACATTGATCAGGAGGTTTTGAATATGGAATATCTCCTCTATCAAAGCGTTGAAGAGAATGTACCTCGATTGTAGATGAAGGGGGAATTATCTTACATAGGTCTTCTATTGGAGGCAAATTCTTCACATCTTCAGATTTAATACCTTTCTCCATAAGAGATTTCTTGGCTTCCCTCATATCTTCATCATTTAATTCAATCATACCCCTCTTCTTCAATATTGGTGTCGGAGTTGGTTCAGGTGTAGACCAATCATCATGATTTTTGCTTATCTTTGCCAATAATTCTTCAGCTTCATCCGGAGTTCTCTTCCTGAAAACACAATCAGCACAACTATCCAGGTATGCCCTAGACTCAATGGTTAGTCCACTAGAAAATATATCAAGTAAATCATGCTTTTCCAAATCATGTCCAGGCCGAGCTCTAATAAGAGAGCAAAATCTTGCCCAAGCCTCAGGCAATTTCTCTCCATCTTCTTGATCAAAGCTATAAATTCTCTGCAGAGCCATATGTTGAGCACTAGCGGGAAAGTATTTCCGAAAGAACACATCAAGCAAACAACTTGGACTATCAATAGAATCATGAGGCAAATTATTATACCAAATCTTAGCATCATCCTTTAATGAGAATGGGAAAATCTTAGCAACAAAATAAGTACGCATCTTAACATCATCAGAAAACAAGCTACTTAAAGTGGAAAGCTCATTCATATGTTCTACAGCACTCTCTTTTTCAGTACCACAAAAAGGTGTTTTCTCAACAATAGATATATGAGATAAATCAAGAGAAAAGTCATAATCTTTATCCTTAGTGTTTATAGGAGATGTGGCAAATTTAGGATCAGGAGACAGTTTATATCTAACAGCATGTTGTGCAATAAGCTTTTTAAGGTTACTTGTACTAGTAGTAGCATTGCATTTGTCAATAAAATCATCATCAAGTTCCACATAATCTTCATCAAGATCATCAATCTCAGGTGAATTAACAGGTGTAACAGTATTTTCATTAGGAGTTTCAGTATTTTCAATTTGTCTAGACCTAGCAATTGTAGCATCTAGAAAAGGACCTAATGAACCAGTATTATCAAGCACAGTAGAAGCATCATCAAAATTATCAGAGGAATTTTCAGATTCAGCAGAAATACCAACACGTGAAGTTTGTGGTGGTGAAACAAGTTGACTTATCACAGATGGTGAATCAAGAGCAACAGAGGTACTCAGAGTTGTACCTTTTCTTGTAGTGGATGGTAATATGGCGACTTTAGCATCACGAGGTTTACCCATGATGGAGAATTTGCATCGAACAATATCAATCCAAGTGAACTTGCAAATAAAGCTATGCTCCCGGCAACGGCGCCAGAAAATAGTCTTGATGACCCACAAGTATAGGGGATCGCAACAGTCTTCGAGGGAAGTATTACCCAATTTATTGATTTGACACAAGGGGAGACAAAGAATACTTGTAAGCCTTAACAGCGGAGTTGTCAATTCAGCTGCACCTGAAACAGACTTGCTCGCAAGAGTTTATCAGTAACAGTTTTATAGCAGTAGGAATAGTGAAATAACAGCGGTGAAATAAAGACAGCAGTAGTGATTATAGTAAACACAGGATTAAAATACTGTAGGCACAGGGACGGATGAACGGGCCTTGCATGGATGAGAGAATTCATATAACAATCATGGTAGGGCATTTGCAGGTAATAATAAAGCGGTATCCAAGTACTAATCAATCAATAGGCATGTGTTCCATATATAGTCGTACGTGCTCGCAATGAGAAACTTGCACAATATCTTTTGTCCTACTAGCCGGTGGCCGGGCCTAGGGAAACTACTGGAAATTAAGGTACTCCTTTTAATAGAGTACCGGAGCAAAGCATTAACACTCCGTGAACACATGTGATCCGCACATCACCGCCTTCCCCTCCGATTGTCCTAATTTCTGTCACTTTGGGGCCTCGGGTTCCGGACAGCAACGTGTGTATACAACTTGCAGGTAAGATCAATAAACAATGCATATCATGATGAAACAATAACATGTTCAGATCTGAGATCATGGCACTCGGGCCCTAGTGACAAGCATTAAGCATAACAAGTTGCAACAATATCATAAAAGTAACATCTACGGATACTAGGCACCATGCCCTAACAATCTTGTGACTATTACATGATCAATCTCATCCAATCCCTACCATCCCCTTCAGCCTACAGCGGGGGAATTAATCACACATGGATGGGGGAAAATGGATGGTCGATGGAGAGGCGTCGGTGGTGATGGCGGTTAAGATCCCCTCCAATTCCCCGTCCCGGCGGAGTGCCGAATGGAGTTTCTGGTCCCGAGGCGGAGTTTCGCGATGGCGGCGGCGTTGGATGGTCTCGGAAATATGGTCGAACCCTGGCGTTTTTAGGTCGAAGGGCATATGTAGTCCAAAGGAGAGCGTCGGGGGCCGCCGAGGCGCCCACACAACAAGGCGGCGCGCCCCCTCCTGGGCCGCGCCGGCCTAGTGTGTGGGGGCCTCGGGCCCCACCTGGCTTGCCCTTCTGGCTCCGTCAATATTCTGGGAAAAAGGACCTTTCGCATAAATTCCGAGGATTTTCTGAAAGTTGGATTTCTGCACAAAAACGAGACAATTCTGCTGAAAACAGCGTTAGTCCGTGTTAGTTGCATCCAAAATACACAAATTAGAGGCAAAACAATAGCAAAAGTGTTTGGGAAAGTAGATACGTTTTGGACGTATCAGTAGCGATGATGACGTCGGCGACTATGATGACTACAGTGGCGAGTACTATAGGGCTAGGCACGACTATGACTGAATGGCTCCAACATTCGAATCTGGGCATGTATCTTAATTTTTCAGTTCAGCTCTGTACTTTAAGTTCAATCGTAATAAAATTTCGTAACAACCACTTTATTGAACAAAATCAACCGACAACGACTTTATAAACTAAATTTAAACTAAAAGAACCGACAACAACTTTATTGAAATTACAATAAAATAGTGTAGTCTCTACTCGTCGTCGGATGTTGTCTCCGTCCAAATGTCATCCCACCGAGGGTCGTTTTTGGTCCAAGTTGTATTCGGGTTCTCGAGCTCGAACTCGGCGACGGCCTGACTGTGGCGCCTGTTGAACCTGCGTTGTGCCCTGAGGTCAGCGAAGAACGCGTCGTTGTCGACGTCGTTGGGGAACTGCGCCCTCCACTGGCGCATCAACTGCTCGTCGTGCTCGGCGATGGCGATCTGCGCTGCACCTGGCGGTGCCGGCGACGGTCCTCGTCGTCGAAGAGGCACGGCGCGGCGCGAGGAACTCCGCCTCCTCTAGCGATTCAACATCCGGGAAGTTCATGTCGCCGTGGCCGCCGAAAGCGCCACGCCGCCGCGTCGTAAGCGCGCGCCGCCAGCTCCGGCGTGTTGTACGTGCCGAGGGTGAGGCGGAAGCCACCGGCGCGTATCTCGGCGTAGAACCTACCGCTCGGACGCACTCGAACGCCACGGAAACCGGACGCCCCTCGACGACGTGGAGGCATCCCGGAGATGAATGAGCGGAGGCGGTGGCGACGTGTGGTTGCGCCCGCACTCGTCGCTCTATATAGCGCACGCGGGGCATGGCACGTGTAAGCCACGGCTACACACGTCGCACGCCGGCAGCGACGGGTCGAGGCACGTGGAAGCGGCGGCGACACGGCACGGGGAAACCTTAGTCGGTGTCACTCCGCATATCATTAGGGTGACAGATACATGACTATCAATGTTTGATATGATGCGAGATGCAAATAGTTATACGGATGTCATATTCATGTTCATTGGATTTTTCTGATCAATTTTCATATATAAAACTTTTCTATTTGAGTTACCATTTAAAAGTTATTGAAATAATAGTTTTTATTATTAAAATAGATAAATAAGGGTTTATTTTTAAAACAGAAAAAAACAGCTCCAGGGGCTGATCCGCGTCCAACGGCTCCAGCCGTTGGATTCAAACCGGAGCCGTTGGATGCACTTGGCGCGGATCAGCACCCACCACCCCACTTTTTGTCGTCCACGGCCCGCGATAGACCCCTTTTATCGCGGGTGGTGGCACGACCCGCAAAGGGGTTTTATCGCGCGTGCCACCACCCGCGATAAAAGGGGGGTAGGTATAAAAGCTGGGCGCCGCGGGCGGTGCCTCCACCCGCGACACACGGAGGCCAAACCCTTAGCGAAATAGCGCCGCCAGGCTGCCGGATTTCACCGTGCCGCCGCCTCCTCTGCGCCGCCACCGCCTCGGACCGCCGCCCTCTGCCGCGCGCGCCCTCCTCTCCTCGGACCGCTGATACGCGTAGATGCACACGTCCGTTGGGAACCCCAAGTGGAAGGTATGATGCGTATAGAAGCAAGTTTCCCTCAGTATGAAACCAAGGTTTAATCGAACCAGTAGGAGCCAAGAAGCACGTTGAAGGTTGATGGTCGCGAAATGATGCGGCGCAACACAGGGATTCCGGCGCCAACGCGGAACCTGCACAACACAACCCAAGTACTTTGTCCCAACGAAACAGTGAGGTTGTCAATCTCACCGGCTTGCTGTAACAAAGGATTAAACGTATCGAGTGGAAGATGTTTGCAAAGAAAATAGTAAAACACAATTGCAGTAGATTGTATGCTATGTAAAGAATAGGACCGGGGTCCACAGTTCACTAGAGGTGTCTCTCCCATAAGATAAAGCATGTTGGGTGAACAAATTACAGTCGGGCAATTGACAAATAGAGAAGGGCATAACAATGCATATACATGATATGATAAATATAGTGAGATTTAATTGGGCATTACGACAAAGTACATAGACCGCCATCCAACTGCATCTATGCCTAAAAAGTCCACCTTCAGGTTATCATCCGAACCCCTCCAGTATTAAGTTGCAAAGCAACAGACAATTGCATTAAGTATGGTGCGTAATGTAATCAATAACTACATCCTTAGACATAGCATCAATGTTTTATCCCTAGTGGCAACAACACATCCACAACCTTAGAACTTTCTGTCACTGTCCCAGATTCAATGGAGGCATGAACCCACTATCGAGCATAAATACTCCCTCTTGGAGTTAAGAGTAAAAACTTGGCCAGAGCCTCTACTAATAACGGAGAGCATGCAAGATCATAAACAACACATGAACAATAGATTGATAATCACCATAATCATAGTACTCTCTATCCATTGGATCCCGACAAACACAACATATAGAATTACATATATATGATCTTGATCATGTTAGGCAGCTCACAAGATCCAACAATGAAGCACAACAAGGAGAAGACGACCATCTAGCTACTGCTATGGACCCATGGTCCAGGGGTGGACTACTCACTCATCACTCCGGAGGCGACCATGGCGGTGTAGAGTCCTCGGAGATGAATCCCTCTCCGGCAGGGTGCCGGAGGCGATCTCAGAATCCCCCGAGATGGGACGCGGCGGCGGCGTCTCTGTAAGGTTTTCCGTATCGTGGCTCTCGGTACTGGGGGTTCGCGACGGAAGCTTTAAGTAGGCGGAGGGTCAACGCGGGGGCCACACGAGGGCCCAGAGGTAGGTCGGCGCGGCCAGGGCTTGGGCCGCGCCGGCCACCCTTCTGGCCGCCTCGTGGCCCCACTTCGTTAGCTCTTCGGTCTTCGGAAGCGTGCAAAAATAGGACCCTGGGCGAAAGTTTCGTCCAATTCCGAGAATATTTCTTTACTAGGATTTCTGAAACCAAAAACAGCAGAAAAAACTGCTCTTCGGCATCTTGTTAATAGGTTAGTTCCAGAAAATGCATAAATATGACATATAATGTGCATAAAACATGTAGGTATCATCAATAAAGTAGCATGGAACATAAGAAATTATCGATACGTTGGAGACGTATCAGCATCCCCAAGCTTAGTTCTGCTCGTCCCGAGCAGGTAAAACGATAACAAAGATAATTTCTGAAGTGACATGCCATCATAATCTTGATCATACTATTTGTAAACATATGTAATGAATGCAGCGATCAAAGCAAAGGTAATGACATGAGTAAACAAGTGAATCATATGACAAGGACTTTTCATGAATAGTACTTCAAGACAAGCATCAATAAGTCTTGCATAAGAGTTAACTCATAAAGCAATAAATCAAAGTAAAGGTGTTGAAGCAACACATAGGAAGATTAAGTTTCAGCGGTTGCTTTCAACTTATAACATGTATATCTCATGGATATTGTCAACATAAAGTAATATAATAAGTGCAATATGCAAGTATGTAGGAATCAATGCACAGTTCACACAAGTGTTTGCTTCTTAGGTGGAAGGAGATAGGTAAACTGACTCAACAATAAAAGTAAAAGAATGGTCCTTCAATGAGGAAAGCATCGATTGCTGTATTTGTGCTAGAGCTTTTATTTTGAAAACATGAAACAATTTTGTCAACGGTAGTAATAAAGCATATGAGTTATGAAAATTATATCTTACAAGTTGCAAGCCTCATGCATAGTATACTAATAGTTCCCGCACCTCGTCCTACTTAGCTTGGACTACCGGATCTTTGCATGCCATGTTTCAACCAAGTGTCACAAAGGGGTACCTCCATGCCGCCTGTACAAAGGTCTAAGGAGAATGCTCGCATTTCGGATTTCTCGCTTTTGATTATTCTCAACTTAGACATCCATACCGGGACAACATGGACAACAGATAATGGACTCCTCTTAAATGCATAAGCATGTAGCAATGATTATTATTCTCATATGAGATTGAGGATATATGTCCAAAACTGAAACTTCCACCATGGTTCATGGCTTTAGTTAGCGGCCCAATGTTCTTCTCTAACAATTTTGCATGCTCCAACCACTAAAATGATAGACCTTCGACAAGACGGACATGCATAGCAACTCACATGATATTCAACAATAGTTGATGGCGTTCCCAGAAACATGGTTATCGCACAACAAGCAACTTAATAAAATATAAAGTGCATAAGTACATATTCAATACTACGATAGTTTTTAAGGCTATTTTGTCCCATGAGCTATATATTGCAAAGGTGAATGATGGAATTTTAAAGGTAGCACTCAAGCAATTTACTTTGGAATGGCGGAGAAATACCATGTAGTAGGTAGGTATGGTGGACACAAATGGCATAGTAGTTGGCTCAAGGATTTTGGATGCATGAGAAGTATTCCCTCTCGATACAAGGTTTAGGCTAGCAAGGTTATTTGAAGCAAACTCAAGGATGAACAAGTGCAGCAAAACTCACATAAAAGACATATTGTAAACATTATAAGACTCTACACGTCTTCCTTGTTGTTCAAAACTCAATACTAGATATTATCTAGACCTTAGAGAAACCAAATATGCAAATCAGATTTTAGCAAGCTCTATGTATTTCTTCATTAATGGGTGCAAAGCATATGATGCAAGAGCTTAAACATGAGCACAACAATTGCCAAGTATCACATTATCCAAGACATTTTTAGAATTACTACATGTAGCATTTTCCAATTCCAACCATATAACAATTTAACGAAGAAGAAACTTCGCCTTGAACATTATGAGTAAAGCCTAAGGACACATGTGTCCATATGCAACAGCGGAGCGTGTCTCTCTCCCACAAAGTGAATGCTAGGATCCATCTTATTCAAACAAAAAACAAAAACGAAAACAAACCGACGCTCCAAGCAAAGAACACAAGATGTGACTGAATAAAAATATAGTTTCAGGGGAGGAACCTGATGATTTTGTCGATGAAGGGGATGCCTTGGGCATCCCCAAGCTTAGACGCTTGAGTCTTCTTAAAATATGCAGGGGTGAACCACGGGGCATCCCCAAGCTTAGAGCTTCACTCCTCTTGATCATAGTATATCATACTCCTCTCTTGACCCTTGAAAACTTCCTTCACACCAAACTTCAAGCAAACTCATTAGAGGGTTAGTGCACAATTAATAATTCACACATTCAGAGGTGACACAACCATTATTTTCACTTCTGGACATTGCATAATGCTACTGGACATTAATGGATCAAAGAAATAAATCCAACATAGCAAAAGAGGCAATGCGAAATAAAAGGCAGAATCTGTCAAAAACAGAACAGTCCGTAAAGACGAATTTAGAAATGGCACCAGACTTGCTCAAATGGAAAAACTCAAAACTAATGAAAGTTGCGTACATATCTGAGGATCACGCTCGTAAATTGGCAGATTTTTTCGAATTTTCTACAGAGAATTGTGCCCAGATTCGTGACAGACAGCAATGCTGTTTCTGCGCAGCAATCCCAAATATAACATCAACTTTGACATAGAAACTTTACTTGGCACAAAAACATGATAAGGAGAGGTTGCTACAGTAGTAAACAACTTCCAAGACTCAACAAAACAAAAAATTGCTGTAGGTAAAAAAACATGGGTTGTCTCCCATAAGCGCTTTTCTTTAACGCCGCTAGGCGCGAAAGTGCAAATCAAGTAACATCGAGAGTAGAAGCATCAACATCATAGCTTGTTCTAATAATAGAATCAAAGGCAACTTCATTCTCTTTCTAGGGAAGTGTTCCATACCTTTCTTGAGAGGAAATTGATATTTAATATTTCCTTCCCTCATATCAATAACAGCACCAACGGTTCGAAGAAAAGGTCTTCCCAACACAATAGGACAAGATGCATTGCATTCGATATCCAAGACAACAAAATCAACGGGGACAAGGTTATTGTTAACCGTAATATGCACATTATCAATCCTCCCCAAAGGTTTCTTTTTAACATTATCGGCAAGATTAACATCCAAATAACAATTCTTCAATGGTGGCAAGTCAAGCATATCATAAATCTTTTTAGGCATAACAGAAATACTTGCACCAAGATCACATAAGGCATTACATTCAAAGTCATTGAATTTCATTTTAATGATGGGCTCCCAACCATCTTCTAACTTTCTAGGAATAGAAGTCTCAAGTTTTAGTTTCTCTTCTCTAGCTTTTATGAGAGCATTTGTAATATGTTTTGTAAACGCTAAATTTATAGCACTAGCATTAGGACTTTTAGCAAGTTTTTGTAAGAACTTTATAACTTCAGAGATGTGGCAATCATCAAAATCTAAATCATTATGAGCTACAGCAATGGGATCATTGTTCCCAAGGTTGGAAAAAATTTCAGCAGTTTTATCACAAGCAGTTTTAGCAATTTCAGGCAGTTTTGTACGCTTTGCACTAGGAGTAGAAACATTGCCAACACCAATTATTTTACCATTGATAGTAGGAGGTGCAGCAACATGTGAAGAATTAGCATTACAAGTGGTGGTAATAGTCCAAACTTTAGCTATATTATTCTCTTTAGCTAGTTTTTCATTTTCTTCTCTATCCCACCTAGCACGCAATTCGCCATTAATCTTATATTCTCATTAATTCTAACTTGGATGGCATTTGCTGTAGTAGTAATCTTATTATCAATATCATTATTAGGCATAACTTTCAATTTTAAAAGATTAACATCGGAGGCAAGTCTATCAACTCTAGAAGCAATAGTATCAATTTTATCAAGCTTTTCCTCAACAGATTTGTTAAAAGCAGTTTGTCGGAAATTCAATTCGGCTCCTGGGTGCATATGCTCCCTCTATCAAAAAGTTACATTTTGAAATGTCGAAAAATTTTGACAAAAATTCTACATGTACATCTCCACAATATACGTACGTTCGTCAAGTTTCGCGAGGAACCAATATGTTTTGTGGTCTGTGTAAAAAAGAGAAAATTTATCTCCTGAAAAGACTTTTTTCAGCATTGAATTTTGTCTTTTTTACACACGTCATACGACAAGTCAGATTTTTATGAAACAACTTTGTGAGCGTCTAGCACGTGAAGATGTACGTTCGAATTTTTCGTTTCAATTTTTTGAAATTTCAAAATGTATGTAACATGCATTTTAAAATAAAGGGAGCACATGCTCCCATGTGCCAAAACACCATTCCCGCAGTTTGTGTACTAATAAATTCTTTAAGCATAGCTTCAAGACCAGAGGGTACATTCATATTATTGTTGTAAGAATTCCCATAAGAATTACCATAACCATTACCATTAGCAGAAGGATATGGCCTATAATTATTACCAGAGTTGTTCCTATAAGCATTGTTGTTGAAATTATTATTTTTAATGAAATTCACATCAACATTTTCTTCTTGAGCAACCAATGAAGCTAAAGGAACATTATTTGGATCAACATTAGATCTACCATTCACAAGCATAGACATAATCACATCAATCTTATCACTCAAGGAAGAGGTTTCCTCAACAGAATTTACCTTCTTACCTTGTGGAGCTCTTTCCGTGTGCCATTCAGAGTAATTTATCATCATATCATCAAGAAGTTTTGTAGCCGCCCCCAATGTGATGGACATAAAGGTACTCCAGCAGCTGAATCCAATAAATTCCGCGAAGAAAATTTAGTCCTGCATAGAAGGTTTGGATGATCATCCAAGTAGTCAGTCCATGGGTTGGGCAATTCTTTACCAAAGTTTTCATTCTCTCCCATGCTTGAGCAACATGTTCAGTATCTAATTGTTTAAAATTCATTATGCTACTTCTCAAAGATATAATTTTAGCGGAGGATAATATCTACCAATAAAAGCATCCTTGCATTTAGTCCATGAATCAATACTATTCTTAGGCAAAGATAGCAACCAATCTTTAGCTCTTCCTCTTAATGAGAAAGGAAACACTTTCAATTTAATAATATCACCATCTACATCTTTATACTTTTGCATTTCACAAAGTTCAACAAAATTATTGAGATGGGCAGCAGCATCATCAAAACTAACACCAGAAAATTGTTCTCTCATGACAAGATTTAGTAAAGCAGGTTTAATTTCAAAGAATTCTGTAGTAGCAGGTGGAGCAATAGGTGTGCATAGGAAATCATTATTATTTGCATTTGTGAAGTCACACAATTTAGTATTTTCAGGAGTATTCATCTTAGCAACGGTAAATAAAACAAACTAGATAAAGTAAATGCAAGTAACTAATTTTTTTGTGTTTTCGATATAGAGAGCAAGACAGTAAATAAAGTAAAACTAGCAACTAATTTTTTTGTGTTTTGATTTAGTGCAGCAAACAAAGTAGTAAATAAAATAAAGCAAGACAAAAACAAAGTAAAGAGATTGAGAAGTGGAGACTCCCCTTGCAGCGTGTCTTGATCTCCCGGCAACGGCGCCAGAAATTTAGCTTGATACGCGTAGATGCACACGTCCGTTGGGAACCCCAAGTGGAAGGTATGATGCGTATAGAAGCAAGTTTCCCTCAGTATGAAACCAAGGTTTAATCGAACCAGTAGGAGCCAAGAAGCACGTTGAAGGTTGATGGTCGCGAAATGTGATGCGGCGCAACACCAGGGATTCCGCGCCAACGCGGAACCTGCACAACACAACCCAAGTACTTTGTCCCAACGAAACAGTGAGGTTGTCAATCTCACCGGCTTGCTGTAACAAAGGATTAAACGTATCGAGTGGAAGATGTTTGCAAAGAAAATAGTAAAACACAATTGCAGTAGATTGTATGCTATGTAAAGAATAGGACCGGGGTCCACAGTTCACTAGAGGTGTCTCTCCCATAAGATAAAGCATGTTGGGTGAACAAATTACAGTCGGGCAATTGACAAATAGAGAAGGGAATAACAATGCATATACATGATATGATAAATATAGTGAGATTTAATTGGGCATTACGCCAAAGTACATAGACCGCCATCCAACTGCATCTATGCCTAAAAAGTCCACCTTCAGGTTATCATCCGAACCCCTCCGGTATTAAGTTGCAAAGCAACAGACAATTGCATTAAGTATGGTGCGTAATGTAATCAATAACTACATCCTTAGACATAGCATCAATGTTTTATCCCTAGTGGCAACAGCACATCCACAACCTTAGAACTTTCTGTCACTGTCCCAGATTCAATGGAGGCATGAACCCACTATCGAGCATAAATACTCCCTCTTGGAGTTAAGAGTAAAAACTTGGCCAGAGCCTCTACTAATAACGGAGAGCATGCAAGATCATAAACAACACATGAACAATAGATTGATAATCACCATAATCATAGTACTCTCTATCCATCGGATCCCGACAAACACAACATATAGAATTACATATAGATGATCTTGATCATGTTAGGCAGCTCACAAGATCCAACAATGAAGCACAACAAGGAGAAGACGACCATCTAGCTACTGCTATGGACCCATGGTCAGGGGTGGACTACTCACTCATCACTCCGGAGGCGACCATGGCGGTGTAGAGTCCTCCGGGAGATGAATCCCCTCTCCGGCAGGGTGCCGGAGGCGATCTCCAGAATCCCCCGAGATGGGATTCGCGGCGGCGGCGTCTCTGTAAGGTTTTCCGTATCGTGGCTCTCGGTACTGGGGGTTTCGACGGAAGCTTTAAGTAGGCGGAGGGTCAACGCGGGGGCCACACGAGGGCCCAGGAGGTAGGTCGGCGCGGCCAGGGCTTGGGCCGCGCGGCCACCCCTCGGCCGCCTCGTGGCCCCACTTCGTTAGCTCTTCGGTCTTCTGGAAGCTTCGTGCAAAAATAGGACCCTGGGCGAAAGTTTCGTCCAATTCCGAGAATATTTCTTTACTAGGATTTCTGAAACCAAAAACAGCAGAAAACAGCAGCTCTTCGGCATCTTGTTAATAGGTTAGTTCCAAAATGCATAAATATGACATATAATGTGCATAAAACATGTAGGTATCATCAATAAAGTAGCATGGAACATAAGAATTATTGATACGTTGGAGACGTATCAACCGTCGCACGCGCCGCCCTTCCTCCCGCGCCGCCGCCGCCACTCCTCCTCCGCGCCGCCACCTCCTCTACGCTGCCGCCTCGGACCGCCGCCTCTGTCGCGCGCGCCCTCCTCTCCTCGGACCGCCGCCCGCTACCGCGCCGCGCGCCCTCCTCTGCGCCGCCGCTCGGGCCGCTGCCTCCCTCCTCTGCGCCGCCACCTCCTCTGCGCCGCCGTGTCGGACCGCCCTGCTCTGCGCTGCCGCCTCGGGCCACCGCCGCCTCGCGCCGCCGCACCTGCAGGTAGTCGTTGGCCGCCAGTTTTACTTAGGTTTTTAGTTTAGGTTAATTTTAGTTTTACTTTTTAATTAGTTAGTTAATATATAGTATGTAAACTTAGTTTTAGTTTTAATTAGTTAGTTAATTAGTTTTAATTAGTTTTTATTTACTTAGTTTTTAGTTTTAGTTAGTTAGTTAATTATATTTTGAATTGTCGATTTTTTTGACAAAAAGTGATAATTTTTTGTGGTCTATATAAAAAAGAGAAAATTTATCTTGTAAAATCATTATAGAGGCACGATGCCGCAACTCCCTCTCCCTCTCGCAGTTTTAGTTAGTTAATTAGTTCATGTCTATCGGACGACTCCTCCACTGACGAACCCGACGCCGACCCCCTCCCCCCCCTCGCAAAAACCCCTCTCCGGCACCCTCCCCTCTTGCAAACAACCGACATCCTCTCCCTCTCGCAAACACGCGTCGCCGACACCCTCTACCTCTCGCAAACACGCGCCCTCTCCCTCTCGCAAACACGCGTCGACACCCCTCTCCCTCTCGCAAAAACGCGTCGCCGAGACCCTCTCCCTCGCAAACAAGCATCGCCGACACCCCCTCCCTCTCGCAAACACGTGATTAGGGTTAGGTTTGGTTAGTGTTTGAGTAGGGTTAGGGTTAGAACATGTACTTATCAATTTAATTTTTTGCAGAAACAATGGATCCATTCGAACGGGACTTGGAACAGGAAGACATTTTCGAGAACATAATCCGCGATGGTGAAGACCGGGAAGACCACGACTCCGGTGATGGAGAAGACCGCGGCTCCGGTGATGGAGAAGCCGGCGGCTCCGGTCATGGAGAAGCCGGCGGCTCGGGTGATGGAGAAGCCGATGGCTCCGGTGATGGAGAAGCCGACGGCTCCGGTGATGACGAGGTATACGATTAGTATAGAGGCATTAATGGAATTCTATATGTACATATGTATATTAATTATTTAATTTTTAATCTCTTAGGCCTCCGAAGATAAGTTGGAGGCCCAGCAAAGAAGCTGACCAAAAAAGACCACTTCACAATTGAAGCTATATCACCGGAAGGCCAACCTGTTGCACCCCCAGCTGTCAGAACGAAATTTAAATATCAGTGCGGAGTTCTGGTTAGGGATTCTCTCCCGATCACTATTAGAGAATGGAACAAGACCAAGAAGGTGTCCGAAAATCAGGTTGCCGATAGGTACAAAGACACACTTTTTGACGACCTCATGGCACATTTCACTTTGCCAGATTTGGGATCGAGTCTGAGAATGCTAAGCAGAGGGCGCTAGTGAAGAAATGGGCTCTTAAGAAGATGGGGGAACTTTTCCGGGCGTATAAGAACCGGTTATGGGCAACTTATAAGGCCGAGAAGAAGCCTCCAGTATTCGAAATATCTAGCGAAGCAGGAGAATAATTGGGAAGAATTTGTGAAGTACAAAGAATCGAGGAGGCTGTGAACCTGTCCAAGAAAAACAAGAAGAATGCAAGCGAAAAGAAATATCACCATCATACGGGGCGAGGGGGCTACGAAGTAGCCATGCCTAAGTGGGATGCACAAGAGGCTGAGATGGAGCGGAATGGGATCACTCCAGAACCCACACGAGAAGGATGGGACATTAGGGATCGAAATTGGTTCCTTATGCATGGCTGTGAGTATGACATGAAGACAGGGAACATTGTTGAAAGTGACAGCAGGGTTAGGGTACCCAGGGAAAAATGGATTGAAGTGACGGCAGATATAAAGGCGGGAAAACTAAAGTTTGCTCCCGATAGAGAGAAAGACTTGCTGACGCTTGTCCTCGGTAATCCTGAGAAGGGAGGACGAACAAGAGGCTTCGGCCCTAGTGTTCCGTGGTCGCTTGGGTTTCCGGCCGACGCGGAGACTTATAGAAGCCGAGCGAGAGCTAAATAACGCGAGCTGGAGGTGCAGAATGACCGGATGGCCGAGTTCCAACGCCGACTTGACCAGCAGCAGCGGGAGATTCAGCAGCAGCAGCTGGAGATAAATGAACTAAAAGGACAGCGCCAGCCAGATAATACCGCCGGCATATCTCAGCAGCGAGACAGCAGCGTTGCCGACTCGGAGGTGGCACCGCCTTTAAAGATGATAGATGGCGGTCCTGGCGACCCCGTGGATGGAATCAAGGAGCAAACACCTTGTGATCTCCATGACGTGTTCAGGAACGTATCTGTTAAGGATACGCGTAGATGCACACGTCCGTTGGGAACCCCAAGTGGAAGGTATGATGCGTATAGAAGCAAGTTTCCCTCAGTATGAAACCAAGGTTTAATCGAACCAGAGGAGCCAAGAAGCACGTTGAAGGTTGATGGTCGCGAAATGTGATGCGGCGCAACACCAGGGATTCCGCGCCAACGCGGAACCTGCACAACACAACCCAAGTACTTGTCCCAACGAAACAATGAGGTTGTCAATCTCACCGGCTTGCTGTAACAAAGGATTAAACGTATCGAGTGGAAGATGTTTGCAAAGAAAACAGTAAAACAAGTAGATTGTATGCTATGTAAAGAATAGGACCGGGTCCACAGTTCACTAGGGAGTTGATACGTCCAAAACGTATCTACTTTCCCGAACACTTTTGCTATTGTTTTGCCTCTAATTTGTGTATTTTGGATACAACTAACACGGACTAACGCTGTTTTCAGCAGAATTGCTCTGGTGTCTCGTTTTTGTGCAGAAATCCAACTTTCGGGAAAATCCTCGGAATTTCTTCAGATGGCCCTATTTTACCGAAATGACGGAGCCAGAAGGGCAAAGAGGTGGAGGCCCGAGGGCCCCACACCATAAGGCGGCGCGGCCCAGGGGGGCCCGCGCGGCCCTATGGTGTGGCCCCCTCGGCCGGCCTCCGACGCCCCTTCGGACTACTTATTCGCCTCGACCTAAAAACGCACGGAGAGAAGTCGACATCGCCAGAAACCCTCCAGAAAGCCGCCACATCGCGAAACTCCGTCGCGGGAGCCAGAAGTCTCCGTTCGGCACTCCGCCGGGACGGGGAATTGGAGGAGATCTTCACCGCCATCACCGCCAACGCCTCTCCATCAACCAGCAATGTTTCCCCCATCCATGTGTGAGTAATTCCCCCGCTGTAGGCTGAAGGGGATGGTAGGGATTGGATGAGATTGGTCATGTAATAGTCATAAGATTGTTAGGGCATAGTGCCTAGTATCCGTAGATGTCACTTTTATGATATTGTTGCAACTTGTTATGCTTAATGCTTGTCACTAGGGCCCGAGTGCCATGATCTCAGATCTGAACATGTTATTGTTTCATGAAGATATTCATTGTTTATGGTCTTACCTGCAAGTTGTATACACACGTCGCTGTCCGGAACCAATGGCCCCGAAGTGACAGAATCGGGACAACCGGAGGGGATGGTAGTGATGTGAGGATCACATGTGTTCACGGAGTGTTAATGCTTTGCTCCGGTACTCTATTAAAAGGAGTACCTTAATATCCAGTAGTTTCCCTAGAGGCCCGGCTGCCACCGGCTGGTAGGACAAAAGATGTTGTGCAAGTTTCTCATTGCGAGCACGTACGACTAAATATGGAACACATGCCTATTGATTGATTAGTACTTGGATACCGTTTTATTATTATCTGCAAATGCCCATGCTTTGATTGTTACATGAGTTTCTCTCATCCATGCAACGCCCGTTAAATCCGTCCCTATGCCTACAGTATTTTAATCCTGCTGTTTACTAAAATCACTACTGCTGTCTTTATTTCACTGCTGCTGTTATTTCGCTATTTCCACTGCCATAAAACTGTTACTACTGATAAACTCTTGCGAGCAAGTCTGTTTCCAGGTGCAGCTGAATTGACAACTCCGGTTAAGGCTTACAAGTATTCTTTGTCTCCCCTTGTGTCGAATCAATAAATTGGGTAATACTTCCCTCGAAGACTGTTGCGATCCCCTATACTTGTGGGTCATCAAGACTATTTTCTGGCGCCGTTGCCGGGGATAGCTTTATTTGGAAGTTCACTTGGATTGATATTGTTCGCTGCAAATTCTCCATTATGGGTAAACCTCGCGATACTAAGATCGCCATATTACCATCCACTACAAGAAAAGGTACAACTCTGAGTACCTCTGCCGCTCTTGATTCACCATCTGTGATTGATAAACTTGTTTCACCGCCACATGCTTCGCGTGCTGGTACTTCTGCTGAATCTGAAAATTCTCATAATATTGATAATGTTTCTGCTGTGCTTGATGATAGTGGTTCATTGGGATCTTTTCTAGATGCTACAATTGCTAAGTCTAGACAAATTGAAAATACTGAAACTCCTAATGTTGCTACACCTGTTAATTCACCTGAGTCTGTTGAATATTCTAGTGATGATCTTGATGAGGATTATGTAGAGCTTAATGATGATTTTATTGAAAAATGCAATGCTACTACTGATGCAAGAAAAATTAAAAAGTTGCTTGCAGAACATGCTGTTAGATATAAATTGTCTCCTGATCCTAAATTTGCCACATCTCCTATAAGCATTAGGGATAAAGATTATGATTTTTCTCTTGATCTATCTCATATAGCTATTGTTGAGAAAACACCCTTTTGTGGTACTGAAAAAGAAAGTGCTGTTGAACACATGACTGAGTTATCTACTCTTAGTGGCGTGTTTTCTGATGATGTCAAGATGCGTACTTATTTTGTCACTAAAATTTTTCCGTTCTCATTAAAGGATGATGCTAAAACTTGGTATAATAATTTGCCTCCTGGTTCTATTAAAAGTCCAATTGACTTGCGTGATGTTTTCTTTCGAAAATACTTTCCTGCTAGTGCTCAACATGCTGCTTTGCAGAGAATTTATAATTTTGACCAGGAAGATGGAGAGAAATTGCCTGAGGCTTGGGCTAGATTTTGTTCTCTTATTAGAGCTCAGCCTGACCATGATTTGGAAAAGAATGATTTACTTGATATATTTTATAGTGGACTAACCATTGAGTCTAGGGCATACCTGGATAGTTGTGCTGGTTGTGTTTTCAGGAAAAGAACTCCAGACGACGCTGAAGAATTATTGGCTAAAATAGGCCGGAATCATGATGATTGGTCTACACCTGAACCAACCCCGACACCGATAGTGAAGAAGAGGGGTATGATTAAATTGAATGATGAAGATATGAGGGAAGCCAAGAAGTCTCTTAAGGAGAAGGGTATTAAACCTGAAGATGTGAAGAATTTACCTCCTATAGAAGATATATGTGAGACAATTCCCCCTTCGTCCATGATTGAGGTACACTCGCTTCAACACTTTACTAGGGAAGATATTCCGTATTCAAAATCTCCTGCTCAATGCTTAGATGAATTTGATAATTATATTGTTAAGCAAGAAAACTTTAATATGAGAGTAGAGAATCATTTAATGGAAAATTCCCGAGCTATTAGTGAATTGCATGGTATTGTGGAGAGAACCTCCAATGATGTTAAGATACTTGTTAAACATTTTCAAATGGTTCAAACTCAAATTGATCAACTTACTAAAGTGCAAAATGACTTGTTAGGAAATAATTCTAAAGAAAAACATGCTTATGAAGTAACAACTAGAGGCGGTGCTTCTACCCAGGATCCTCTATATCCTGAAGGGCATCCCAAAAGAGTTGAACAAGATTCTCAACTAATTAAAACTAGTGCTCCATCTAAGAAAAAGAAAAAGAAACATAAGAATGTTGTAGAATCCTCTGAACCTGTTAGTGATCCTAATAGTATTTCTATTTCTGATGCTGAAACTGAAAGTGGTAATGAACATGAGGAAGATAATGATAAGAATGATACTCCTGATAAAGAAGAAATTGAAAAAGAACCTGAAAAGCATGCTAAAAATAAAAAGTATACTAAAGAAGATTTTATTACAAAGAAACATGGTAATGAAAGAGAACCTTGGGTTCAAAAGCAAATGCCTTTTCCTGCTAAGAAACTAAAATCAAAGGAGGAGGAACATTATAATAAATTTTGTGATTGGATGAAACCTTTATTTCTGCAAATCCCTTTGACTGATGCTATTAAATTGCCTCCTTATTCAAAGTATATGAAAGATATTGTTACTAACAAAAGGAAAGTCCCCAATGAGGAAATTTCTACTATGCTCGCTAATTACTCCTTCAATGGTAAGATTCCAAAGAAGCTTGGAGACCCAGGTATACCGACTATTCCTTGTTCCATCAAGAATAATTATGTTAGAACTGCTCTATGTGATTTGGGAGCAGGTGTGAGTGTGATGCCTTTTTCTCTTTATAAGAGACTTGATTTAGATAAATTGATACCAACTGATATATCTTTGCAAATGGCTGATAAATCTACTGCTATTCCTGTTGGTTTATGTGAAAATGTTCCTGTTCAAGTTACTCAGCATTGCTTAATATTAACTGATTTTGTTGTGTTGGAAATGCCTGAAGATGATAATATGTCCATTATTCTTGGAAGACCCTTTCTTAATACTGCAGGGGCTGTTATTGATTGCAATAAAGGCATGGTTACTTTTAATGTTGATAATAAGGAACACACTGTCTATTTTCCCAAGAGGATTGATAAAGTATGTGGAGTCAATACAATTTTTAATGTGAAAACTATCAAAGTGGGATCCATTGATTGTCCTATATATGAGCCTAAAGAAGAATATCAAACTCTTGTGATTGGATCCATATCAATTCAATATAAGGTAACATGATTGATTTGAGGTTTATTTCTTCTTATGTCATATAAAATTTATTTGGTAGCAAGACTTGATCAACCTTGTTAACAAGTATATTTTATTGCATAGGAGAGCTAAACAACACTTCTTTCTTTCTTTCTCCCTCCACTTATTTTATTTGCTGTAGCACTTTTGTTTTGCAATATGCTTAGGTCATTTAAGATTTTAGAAATCATTTTCCTGCGCAGTAATCATTAATTTAATACCCAGAAATGTGCATTTTTCAAAGTTCTCTAAAAATTACAAAAATTACACCGTTGGTCCTATTTTTCGACGAGGCACCTGGGAGCACCAGAGAATGACCTGTGGGGCACCAGGGGGTGCCACACCATAGGGCGGCGCGGCCAGCAAGGGGGCCGCGCCACCATGTGGTGTGGGCCACCCCTTGCCCCACTACACCATCTCTTCCTCCCAGCACCTTCTCTCTCCCGAAAAAACTCGTACCAAGTTTCTCTCACTCGTGTTTCTGCTCAAGAACTCGCGATTTTTCGATCTCCTTGCTCAGCCCAGATTTCTGTCTGAAATTTGGCACATTTACTCCTTGGTATGTGACTCCTTTGATTGTCCAATTAGAATTTCATTTGGTTGAGTATATCTTGAATATTTTGCTGCTGTATGTAACATGTTTAG
The DNA here is from genome assembly GCA_030979885.1 of Lolium multiflorum. Classification (NCBI taxonomy): domain Eukaryota; kingdom Viridiplantae; phylum Streptophyta; class Magnoliopsida; order Poales; family Poaceae; genus Lolium; species Lolium multiflorum. The sequence continues at coordinate 276,791,068 of CM061753.1, read as the reverse complement.
TGAGCTTGCATGCTTGTTCTAAGTGGTAGAAATTAGTTTTGATGCATGTGAAGTACTCTAGCAAGTTCCTATAGTAGTTCCCTTCAATTACACACCTTGAAATCAAATTTTATAATGATTGTTGAAAATTTCAGAAGGGGAAGATGAAGAAATTCAAGTTTGGAGAGTTGTTCAAGAAAGCAACAACCAGCACCGGTAGGCCCTCAAGGGCGTCCACTCAAATTAGGCGATCCTATAATGAGGATGTCATCGCGCCTAGCTTCGCGCCCGAGGAGGACCAAGGGGCCCCTAATGCTTCATCCTTCCCTTGTTATGAGTTTCTAACCAATGCAGGGTTATTGGATGACTTCTTCACCCTCGTCAACAGGGCAGGCCTAGCCACCTACGTGGGAGACGAGAGGGGACAATATTACAGGCTCACCAAGATTTTCGTTGAGAGCTTCAAGTTCCACAACACGGAATATGAGCCGACAGTCGCATTCAAGATTTATGATATTCCTGTTACCATGAAATTGGAGGAATTTTGTTTTGCATTGGGTATTGCCCCTGTAGGTACAGCAAGAAGGATTGATGACAACCCCCGGGACTTGTTGGAGCTATACCGAGGGATCACCGGGGATGATTGCCGCACCATCCAGCGAGGGAAGATAAGAAACATTCAACTCCCCGCTATTAAGTATTTCGCATATTACATTGGTACTAGCATTTTGGGTAGAGAAAATACTAGTAACATTTCTAGCTACCATCTTGCTTTCTTGAATGTTGCACTTACTGGAGAGACACCTTATCATCTTGGTTCTCTTATTGCTCGCCGCCTGTCTAGCAGGGGGCCTATTTTTGGAGGAACTATTGCATCACGCATTCTAACACATCTAGATATTCCTCTTGATTCTAATGATGTACCATTAACCCCTAGGAAGCTAGATATTGCTGCTATGAAGAGCCATCATTTTGTTACTACTAACTCCACCATAGATAATATTGTCTATAAAATGTTGTTTGCTGACGGGAACGAGAAAGAAATCCCTCTTCCCCAGCAGGGTTTGTTTAATATTGACAGGCAATCATGGTCGCTAACAAAGGAGGTGGTGGAAGAGCATATGAAGATACAAGAATTCCACCAGCAACATGACTCCGAGAACGCCGAGCCCTCCTACGACTACACCGTCACGTACCCCGACGTTTCCTCCAGCACATACATGGAACCGGGTCGTTCTTCGTCATATTACGAAGACACCACTTCATGGGGACCGTGGGAATGAACTCCACTTAGGCCAAAAGCCTAAGCTTGGGGGAGGTATACCGGCATCACTCATTCTTTGCATATTATGGTTGCTGGATACTTGTACATACTTGTTTAGTCTCTAGAGTGGTTTTCTAATGAGAGGGAGATGATATTTGGGGAAGTGCTGTCCAAAAACAGATTCTGTGCTGTTACCAAAAAAATTCGTACGCACAGCCAGAACGTTATTTTGAGTTGCCAATTTTTGAGCATGTGCCCCAGGTTGTTATCTAACTTTCATTAGTTGAACACTTTTTGGTCTGAGCAATGGAAGATTTTTGTTAAATTCGATTTCTGTACTGCTGTCAGGATTTGGCAGATTTCTGTCATCCTGCTTTTCTGTGTTTCTGTTAGTTTGCATTCTTTTGTTTTCACTTTGTTTCTTTCCTAAAACACAAAAAGACCAAAAATATTTCTGTTGTTTCTCTTCACCATTTATTTATTTGGTACCTTGCTCTTAGTTTGCTTTATTTGCTATCGTTAGTTTGCTATGAGAAAACCCAAAAAGATTTTGCTTTGTTTGCTTGTTTTCTTTCGTTCTTATTTCTAATTCGAAAACACCAAAAATATTTGCTGTTCTTCTTTGGTTTGTAAAGTTCATCATGAGTTCAATGGTCTTCGGTGGCTGGAGCGTGGTTTTCATTTTATATTATCCAAGCTACACAAGTGAAAAGGCAATAATGACGATCTACGACAATCTGATTGTGGTGAGAGGCTGGTATGAACTCTATTTGCTTTCATTTTTGTACATATACTCATCCATATGAGCATGCTTAGTTGGTTCATGTGAGGTATATGTTATTTGAGAAAGTCTAGTAGTTCATGATCTCTCATGTTTAGTTCCAATTTATTAATATGAGTAGCATGTCGTGGATGTTTGCTTGCATTGTTTTATTCATAAGTAAGTATGGCATTGTGGTATCCTCCTCTGAATAATTCATTTATATCGACTTGGCACATGCTCACGCATGCATATGACTGAACAAAAAGTCAATTAAGCCTCGATGATTTATATTGCTTCAGAGTTATTGTATCACTTTTATGCCTCCGTTAATTTATTTTGCCGCAAGCATGATTATGACAGTTACTGCTCTCTTGATTTGTCGCTCCCTAGTCTTTTGCTAGCCTTCACTTGTACTGAGCGGAACGCCGCTCGTGCTTCCAAACACCTGAAAACCAAGTTGTTCCATAAGTGTCCACCATAAATACCTATGCATGGCATTTCAAACCATTCCAAGTAAATTCTCATGCGCTACCTTTAAAACCTTCAAAATGCTTCTCAATTTGTGTTAATGTTTCATAGCTCATGAGGAAGTATGTGGTGTTTAGCTTTCGACCTTGTCATTTACTTTTGACGGACTCTCATATGGACTAGTGGCACATCCGCTTATCCAATAATTTTGCAAAAAGAGCTGGCAATGGGATTCCCAGTCCCGAATTAATTAAATAGACACTCCTCCATGGTTTGTGATTGTTGGACGGCACCCGAAGGATTCGGTTAGCCATGGCTTGTGTAAGCAAAGGTTGGGGGGAGTGTCATCATCATAATAAAACTTAAATAAAAAGGCACTCCTTCATGGTATGTGATTGTTGGGCACCCGAGGATTCGGTTAGCCATGGTTTGTGAAAGAAAGGTTGGAAGGAGTGCCACCCAAAAATAAATAAATGGGAGCCGCTCTTGTGAGTCCGGTTGATGAGGGAGTTAGTGTACCCATTACCATTCGTTGACAACAACAAACACCTCTCAAAATAATTTTACTCCTGTTTTACAAATAAAAAGCTCTAGCGCATGTTAATCCCTGCTTCCCTCTGCGAAGGGTCAATCTTTTACTTTTATGTTGTGTCTCCATTCTTTCTTCGAGCACTATCTTGAGAGCACAACTGTCATTCTTAGTATAATATGCTTGTCTCAAAATATGATTGATTGAGGTATAACTTTGATGCTTTTATCTTTGACAATCACTACTTCTAGTCTTTCTATGAACTTAAGAGGTGCCTCGGCATTTATGTTTTGCTGATCAAATACAGGCAAGCGAGATACCACTTTATCATATTCTCTTATGAACATTGCAATCTTGCTTACATACATGATTCATGATGCTTATTATTAATTGTTGGTACTTCTCCATGATTGACATAGCTGTTGGATGATCTTATTTGCATGTATCCCATTATGAACTGCTTAAGTATTAGCCATAGCATGAGAATATATACATCATATGAGCAAATGTGTTCGTGAAAGTTCTTTTATCGCTCAGTTGTTAACTGAATTGCTTGAGGACAAGCAATAAGCTAAGCTTGGGAGTTGATACGTCCAAAACGTATCTACTTTCCCGAACACTTTTGCTATTGTTTTGCCTCTAATTTGTGTATTTTGGATACAACTAACACGGACTAACGCTGTTTTCAGCAGAACTGCTGGTGTCTCGTTTTTGTGCAGAAATCCAACTTTCGGGAAAATCCTCGGAATTTCTTCAGATGGCCCTATTTTACCAGAATACGGAGCCAGAAGGGCAAAAGAGGTGGAGGCCCGAGGGCCCCACACCATAAGGCGGCGCGGCCCGGGGGGCCCGCGCGGCCCTATGGTGTGGCCCCCTCGGCCGGCCTCCGACGCCCCCCTTCGGACTACTTATTCGCCTCGACCTAAAAACGCACGGAGAGAAGTCGACATCGCCAGAAACCCTCCAGAAAGCCGCCACATCGCGAAACTCCGTCGCGGGAGCCAGAAGTCTCCGTTCGGCAGGACGGGGAATTGGAGGAGTTCTTCACCGCCATCACCGCCAACGCCTCTCCATCAACCAGCAATGTTTCCCCCATCCATGTGTGAGTAATTCCCCCGCTGTAGGCTGAAGGGGATGGTAGGGATTGGATGAGATTGGTCATGTAATAGTCATAAGATTGTTAGGGCATAGTGCCTAGTATCCGTAGATGTCACTTTTATGATATTGTTGCAACTTGTTATGCTTAATGCTTGTCACTAGGGCCCGAGTGCCATGATCTCAGATCTGAACATGTTATTGTTTCATGAAGATATTCATTGTTTATGGTCTTACCTGCAAGTTGTATACACACGTCGCTGTCCGGAACCAATGGCCCCGAAGTGACAGAAATCGGGACAACCGGAGGGGATGGTAGTGATGTGAGGATCACATGTGTTCACGGAGTGTTAATGCTTTGCTCCGGTACTCTATTAAAAGGAGTACCTTAATATCCAGTAGTTTCCCTAGAGGCCCGGCTGCCACCGGCTGGTAGGACAAAAGATGTTGTGCAAGTTTCTCATTGCGAGCACGTACGACTAAATATGGAACACATGCCTATTGATTGATTAGTACTTGGATACCGTTTTATTATTATCTGCAAATGCCCATGCTTTGATTGTTACATGAGTTTCTCTCATCCATGCAACGCCCGTTAAATCCGTCCCTATGCCTACAGTATTTTAATCCTGCTGTTTACTAAAATCACTACTGCTGTCTTTATTTCACTGCTGTTATTTCGCTATTTCCACCATAAAACTGTTACTACGATAAACTCTTGCGAGCAAGTCTGTTTCCAGTGCAGCTGAATTGACAACTCCGCTGTTAAGGCTTACAAGTATTCTTTGTCTCCCCTTGTGTCGAATCAATAAATTGGGTAATACTTCCCTCGAAGACTGTTGCGATCCCCTATACTTGTGGGTCATCAGTGTCTCTCCCATAAGATAAAGCATGTTGGGTGAACAAATTACAGTCGGGCAATTGACAAATAGAGAAGGGCATAACAATGCATATACATGATATGATAAATATAGTGAGATTTAATTGGGCATTACGACAAAGTACATAGACCGCCATCCAACTGCATCTATGCCTAAAAAGTCCACCTTCAGGTTATCATCCGAACCCCTCCAGTATTAAGTTGCAAAGCAACAGACAATTGCATTAAGTATGGTGCGTAATGTAATCAACAACTACATCCTTAGACATAGCATCAATGTTTTATCCCTAGTGGCAACAGCACATCCACAACCTTAGAACTTTCTGTCACTGTCCCAGATTCAATGGAGGCATGAACCCACTATCGAGCATAAATACTCCCTCTTGGAGTTAAGAGTAAAAACTTGGCCAGAGCCTCTACTAATAACGGAGAGCATGCAAGATCATAAACAACACATGAACAATAGATTGATAATCACCATAATCATAGTACTCTCTATCCATCGGATCCCGACAAACACAACATATAGAATTACATATAGATGATCTTGATCATGTTAGGCAGCTCACAAGATCCAACAATGAAGCACAACAAGGAGAAGACGACCATCTAGCTACTGCTATGGACCCATGGTCCAGGGGTGGACTACTCACTCATCACTCCGGAGGCGACCATGTCGGTGTAGAGTCCTCCGGGAGATGAATCCCCTCTGGCAGGGTGCCGGAGGCGATCTCCAATCCCCGAGATGGGATTCGCGGCGGCGTCTCGAAGGTTTTCCGTATCGTGGCTCTCGGTACTGGGGGTTTACGGAAGCTTTAAGTAGGCGGAGGGTCAACGCGTGGGGCCACACGAGGGGCCCAGGAGGTAGGTCGGCGCGGCCAGGGGCCGGGCCGCGCCGGCCACCCTTCTGGCCGCCTCGGCCCCACTTCGTTATCTCTTCTTCGGAAGCTTCCGTGCAAAAATAGGACCCTGGGCGAAAGTTTCGTCCAATTCCGAGAATATTTCTTTACTAGGATTTCTGAAACCAAAAACAGAAAACACCAACTGGCTCTTCGGCATCTTGTTAATAGGTTAGTTCCGAAAATGCATAAATATGACATATAATGCGTAAAACATGTAGGTATCATCAATAAAGTAGCATGGAACATAAGAAATTATCGATACGTTGGAGACGTATCAGCATCCCCAAGCTTAGTTCTGCTCGTCCCGAGCAGGTAAAATGATAACAAAGATAATTTCTGAAGTGACATGCCATCATAATCTTGATCATACTATTTGTAAACATATGTAATGAATGCAGCGATCAAAGCAAAGGTAATGACATGAGTAAACAAGTGAATCATATGCAAGGACTTTTCATGAATAGTACTTCAAGACAAGCATCAATAAGTCTTGCATAAGAGTTAACTCATAAAGCAATAAATCAAAGTAAAGGTGTTGAAGAAACACATAGGAAGATTAAGTTTCAGCGGTTGCTTTCAACTTATAACATGTATATCTCATGGATATTGTCAACATAAAGTAATATAATAAGTGCAATATGCAAGTATGTAGGAATCAATGCACAGTTCACACAAGTGTTTGCTTCTTAGGTGGAAGGAGATAGGTAAACTGACTCAACAATAAAAGTAAAAGAATGGTCCTTCAATGAGGAAAGCATCGATTGCTGTATTTGTGCTAGAGCTTTTATTTTGAAAACATGAAACAATTTTGTCAACGGTAGTAATAAAGTATATGAGTTATGAAAATTATATCTTACAAGTTGCAAGCCTCATGCATAGTATACTAATAGTGCCCGCACCTCGTCCTACTTAGCTTGGACTACCGGATCTTTGCATGCCATGTTTCAACCAAGTGTCACAAAGGGGTACCTCCATGCCGCCTGTACAAAGGTCTAAGGAGAATGCTCGCATTTCGGATTTCTCGCTTTTGATTATTCTCAACTTAGACATCCATGCCGGGACAACATGGACAACAGATAATGGACTCCTCTTAAATGCATAAGCATGTAGCAATGATTATTATTCTCATATGAGATTGAGGATATATGTCCAAAACTGAAACTTCCACCATGGTTCATGGCTTTAGTTAGCGGCCCAATGTTCTTCTCTAACAATTTTGCATGCTCCAACCACTAAAATGATAGACCTTCAGACAAGACGGACATGCATAGCAACTCACATGATATTCAACAATAGTTGATGGCGTTCCCCAGAAACATGGTTATCGCACAACAAGCAACTTAATAAAATATAAAGTGCATAAGTACATATTCAATACTACGATAGTTTTTAAGGCTATTTTGTCCCATGAGCTATATATTGCAAAGGTGAATGATGGAATTTTAAAGGTAGCACTCAAGCAATTTACTTTGGAATGGCGGAGAAATACCATGTAGTAGGTAGGTATGGTGGACACAAATGGCATAGTAGTTGGCTCAAGGATTTTGGATGCATGAGAAGTATTCCCTCTCGATACAAGGTTTAGGCTAGCAAGGTTATTTGAAGCAAACTCAAGGATGAACAAGTGCAGCAAAACTCACATAAAAGACATATTGTAAACATTATAAGACTCTACACTGTCTTCCTTGTTGTTCAAAACTCAATACTAGATATTATCTAGACCTTAGAGAAACCAAATATGCAAATCAGATTTTAGCAAGCTCTATGTATTTCTTCATTAATGGGTGCAAAGCATATGATGCAAGAGCTTAAACATGAGCACAACAATTGCCAAGTATCACATTATCCAAGACATTTTAGAATTACTACATGTAGCATTTTCCAATTCCAACCATATAACAATTTAACGAAGAAGAAACTTCGCCATGAACATTATGAGTAAAGCCTAAGGACACATGTGTCCATATGCAACAGCGGAGCGTGTCTCTCTCCCACAAAGTGAATGCTAGGATCCATCTTATTCAAACAAAAAACAAAAACGAAAACAAACCGACGCTCCAAGCAAAGAATACAAGATGTGATTGAATAAAAATATAGTTTCAGGGGAGGAACCTGATGATGTTGTCGATGAAGAAGGGGATGCCTTGGGCATCCCCAAGCTTAGACGCTTGAGTCTTCTTAAAATATGCAGGGGTGAACCACGGGGGCATCCCCAAGCTTAGAGCTTTCACTCCTCTTGATCATAGTATATCATACTCCTCTCTTGACCCTTGAAAACTTCCTTCACACCAAACTTCAAGCAAACTCATTAGAGGGTTAGTGCACAATTAATAATTCACACATTCAGAGGTGACACAATCATTATTTTCACTTCTGGACATTGCATAATGCTACTGGACATTAATGGATCAAAGAAATAAATCCAACATAGCAAAAGAGGCAATGCGAAATAAAAGGCAGAATCTGTCAAAAACAGAACAGTCCGTAAAGACGAATTTAGAAATGGCACCAGACTTGCTCAAATGGAAAAACTCAAAACTAATGAAAGTTGCGTACATATCTGAGGATCACGCTCGTAAATTGGCAGATTTTTTCGAATTTTCTACAGAGAATTGTGCCCAGATTCGTGACAGACAGCAATGCTGTTTCTGCGCAGCAATCCCAAATATAACATCAACTTTGACATAGAAACTTTACTTGACACAAAAACATGATAAGGAGAGGTTGCTACAGTAGTAAACAACTTCCAAGACTCAACAAAACAAAAAATTGCTGTAGGTAAAAAAACATGGGTTGTCTCCCATAAGCGCTTTTCTTTAACGCCTTTCAGCTAGGCGCAGAAAGTGCAAATCAAGTAACATCGAGAGTAGAAGCATCAACATCATAGCTTGTTCTAATAATAGAATCAAAAGGCAACTTAATTCTCTTTCTAGGGAAGTGTTCCATACCTTTCTTGAGAGGAAATTGATATTTAATATTTCCTTCCCTCATATCAATAACAGCACCAACGGTTCGAAGAAAAGGTCTTCCCAACACAATAGGACAAGATGCATTGCATTCGATATCCAAGACAACAAAATCAACGGGGACAAGGTTATTGTTAACCGTAATATGCACATTTTCAATCCTCCCCAAAGGTTTCTTTTTAACATTATCGGCAAGATTAACATCCAAATAACAATTCTTCAATGGTGGCAAGTCAAGCATATCATAAATCTTTTTAGGCATAACAGAAATACTTGCACCAAGATCACATAAGGCATTACATTCAAAGTCATTGAATTTCATTTTAATGATGGGCTCCCAACCATCTTCTAACTTTCTAGGAATAGAAGTCTCAAGTTTTAGTTTCTCTTCTCTAGCTTTTATGAGAGCATTTGTAATATGTTTTGTAAAGGCTAAATTTATAGCACTAGCATTAGGACTTTTAGCAAGTTTTTGTAAGAACTTTATAACTTCAGAGATGTGGCAATCATCAAAATCTAAATCATTATGAGCTACAGCAATGGGATCATTATTCCCAAGGTTGGAAAAAATTTCAGCAGTTTTATCACAAGCAGTTTCAGCAGTTTTAGCAATTTCAGGCAGTTTTGTACGCTTTGCACTAGGAGTAGAAACATTGCCAACACCAATTATTTTACCATTGATAGTAGGAGGTGCAGCAACATGTGAAGAATTAGCATTACAAGTGGTGGTAATAGTCCAAACTTTAGCTACATTATTCTCTTTAGCTAGTTTTTCATTTTCTTCTCTATCCCACCTAGCACGCAGTTCAGCCATTAATCTTATATTCTCATTAATTCTAACTTGGATGGCATTTGCTGTAGTAGTAATCTTATTATCAATATCATTATTAGGCATAACTTTCAATTTTAAAAGATTAACATCAGAGGCAAGTCTATCAACTCTAGAAGCAATAGTATCAATTTTATCAAGCTTTTCCTCAACAGATTTGTTAAAAGCAGTTTGTGTACTAATAAATTCTTTAAGCATAGCTTCAAGACCAGAGGGTACATTCCTATTATTGTTGTAAGAATTCCCATAAGAATTACCATAACCATTACCATTAGCAGAAGGATATGGCCTATAGTTATTACCAGAGTTGTTCCTATAAGCATTGTTGTTGAAATTATTATTTTTAATGAAATTCACATCAACATTTTCTTCTTGAGCAACCAATGAAGCTAAAGGAACATTATTTGGATCAACATTAGATCTACCATTCACAAGCATAGACATAATCACATCAATCTTATCACTCAAGGAAGAGGTTTCCTCAACAGAATTTACCTTCTTACCTTGTGGAGCTCTTTCCGTGTGCCATTCAGAGTAATTTATCATCATATCATCAAGAAGTTTTGTAGCCGCCCCCAATGTGATGGACATAAAGGTACCTCCAGCAGCTGAATCCAATAAATTCCGCGAAGAAAAATTTAGTCCTGCATAGAAGGTTTGGATGATCATCCAAGTAGTCAGTCCATGGGTTGGGCAATTCTTTACCAAAGTTTTCATTCTCTCCCATGCTTGAGCAACATGTTCAATATCTAATTGTTTAAAATTCATTATGCTACTTCTCAAAGATATAATTTTAGCGGGAGGATAATATCTACCAACAAAAGCATCCTTGCATTTAGTCCATGAATCAATACTATTCTTAGGCAAAGATAGCAACCAATCTTTAGCTCTTCCTCTTAATGAGAAAGGAAACACTTTCAATTTAATAATATCACCATCTACATCTTTATACTTTTGCATTTCACAAAGTTCAACAAAATTATTGAGATGGGCAGCAGCATCATCAGAACTAACACCAGAAAATTGTTCTCTCATGACAAGATTTAGTAAAGCAGGTTTAATTTCAAAGAATTCTGCTGTAGTAGCAGGTGGAGCAATAGGTGTGCATAGGAAATCATTATTATTTGCATTTGTGAAGTCACACAATTTAGTATTTTCAGGAGTATTCATCTTAGCAACGGTAAATAAAACAAACTAGATAAAGTAAATGCAAGTAACTAATTTTTTTGTGTTTTCGATATAGTGAGCAAGACAGTAAATAAAGTAAAACTAGCAACTAATTTTTTTGTATTTTGATTTAGTGCAGCAAACAAAGTAGTAAATAAAATAAAGCAAGACAAAAACAAAGTAAAGAGATTGAGAAGTGGAGACTCCCCTTGCAGCGTGTCTTGATCTCCCCGGCAACGGCGCCAGAAATTTAGCTTGATACGCGTAGATGCACACGTCCGTTGGGAACCCCAAGTGGAAGGTATGATGCGTATAGAAGCAAGTTTCCCTCAGTATGAAACCAAGGTTTAATCGAACCAGTAGGAGCCAAGAAGCACGTTGAAGGTTGATGGTCGCGAAATGTGATGCGGCGCAACACCAGGGATTCCGGCGCCAACGCGGAACCTGCACAACACAACCCAAGTACTTTGTCCCAACGAAACAGTGAGGTTGTCAATCTCACCGCTTGCTGTAACAAAGGATTAAACGTATCGAGTGGAAGATGTTTGCAAAGAAAACAGAAACAAGTAGATTGTATGCTATGTAAAGAATAGGACCGGGGTCCATAGTTCACTAGAGGTGTCTCTCCCATAAGATAAAGCATGTTGGGTGAACAAATTACAGTCGGGCAATTGACAAATAGAGAAGGGCATAACAATGCATATACATGATATGATAAATATAGTGAGATTTAATTGGGCATTACGACAAAGTACATAGACCGCCATCCAACTGCATCTATGCCTAAAAAGTCCACCTTCAGGTTATCATCCGAACCCCCTCCAGTATTAAGTTGCAAAGCAACAGACAATTGCATTAAGTATGGTGCGTAATGTAATCAACAACTACATCCTTAGACATAGCATCAATGTTTTATCCCTAGTGGCAACAACACATCCACAACCTTAGAACTTTCTGTCACTGTCCCAGATTCAATGGAGGCATGAACCCACTATCAAGCATAAATACTCCCTCTTGGAGTTAAGAGTAAAAACTTGGCCAGAGCCTCTACTAATAACGGAGAGCATGCAAGATCATAAACAACACATGAACAATAGATTGATAATCACCATAATCATAGTACTCTCTATCCATCGGATCCCGACAAACACAACATATAGAATTACATATAGATGATCTTGATCATGTTAGGCAGCTCACAAGATCCAACAATGAAGCACAACAAGGAGAAGACGACCATCTAGCTGCTGCTATGGACCCATGGTCCAGGGGTGGACTACTCACTCATCACTCCGGAGGCGACCATGTCGGTGTAGAGTCCTCCGGGAGATGAATCCCCTCTCCGGCAGGGTGCCGGAGGCGATCTCCAGAATCCCCCGAGATGGGATTCGCGGCGGCGTCTCTGTAAGGTTTTCCGTATCGTGGCTCTCGATGGGGTTTCGCGACGGAAGCTTTAAGCGGAGGGTCAACGCGGGGGCCACACGAGGGGCCCAGGAGGTAGGTCGGCGCGGCCAGGGCTGGCCGCGCCGGCCACCCTTCTGGCCGCCTCGTGGCCCCACTTCTTATCTCTTCGGTCTGAAGCTTCGTGCAAAAATAGGACCCTGGGCGAAAGTTTCGTCCAATTCCGAGAATATTTCTTTACTAGGATTTCTGAAACCAAAAACAGCAGAAAACAGAATGGCTCTTCGGCATCTTGTTAATAGGTTAGTTCCAGAAAATGCATAAATATGACATATAATGTGCATAAAACATGTAGGTATCATCAATAAAGTAGCATGGAACATAAGAAATTATCGATAAGTTGGAGACGTATCAGCGGTCGGCTATGTCTTACCTGCATTTGGAGCTGAAGGTGAGCCGGCAACATGGCATGGCAATGAGATTCCAGCTGGCTATGCTCGTGTCGGGGTGGATTCAGTTGTACCGTCGTGGGAGACATTGCAGCTCAATATCCCTGGAGGTGATGGGGGGTTACACTCCGAGAGGTGCTGGGAGAAATCATTCTCTGGGAAAAGAAGAACATCAAGCTGCCAGGCTGGGTAGCCCCTAGTACCAGTCGTCCCAGGTCACCATCACCTCCTCCAGGTGATCGCAGGCCACCATCACCTCCTCCAGGTGATCGCAGGCCACCATCACCTCCTCCTACTGATCACATGTCGCCACCATCACCCCATGGGTACGACGTCGACCACGACATCCGTAGTCCATCTCCATCTCCAGCGCCGCCGCCTCCGCCCACTAAGATTCGGAATGCACCCAAGCATTTCAAGAGTCCTATCCGCAAGATGTCGCCCCTCCCAAAAGTACCAAAGGTTCCTCCCCCCGTCCTTACGATCGTACTGAAGAGGAAAATGCGATCATTGTTGCGAAACACAACTATGATCATTTTCATAAGCCAAAACCTCCAGCGCCAGAGCCATACACCGAGAAGCAAAAAGCATATGCTATTTCTTTTCTAACACACCATCGCAATATGACTTACACGAGAAGAAGGATGACTATACACGCTACCTTGCGAGGGTAATTGATGATAAGGCTAAGAAGAAGGAGGATGACAAGGCTAAGAAGAAGGAGGATGGCAAGGCTAAGGAGAAGGATAGTGCTAGCACGAGCAAATCATCAGCCGGGAAGAAGACAAGTGCACCCCTCAAGGCGCCCAAGCAAACGACAAAAGGCAAAAAAAGAAAGGGAGTTTCCCAGCTCGGAGAACAGGCCAAACAATCGATCCCAGCACTCAAAGTGTTTGATGTTCCCAAGCTGTACCGGGAACATGGTGAAGGTTTCAATATGGTAGAAGCTGAGGCGCTAGCGGCTTCGATGTACCGTGGAGCAATTGCTGACTGCCGCAGATGTTGCACTACCCTTTGCTGACATAACTCCTACATTTGTCTACGGGGCCGACTTGGTCAGCAGAGAGCGGCTGCAAAAAATGCCAACGCATATGCGGAATTTGCATCAGTGGTACCTTGATGCGTGCAAGGAGAACCAAAGGTACATCGTGGCGAAGATCCCATTTGAATATTACTACCGAAAGGAGGAGATCCATATTGAGATCAATGAACTCTGGCAGTTATTCAATTTAGAAGCCCTCGACAAATCTCTCATGAGCTGCTATTGCTTGTAAGTTGTTAACTACATCTAAGTTCATTTTCATTCAGTTCATGTTCGTTTTCATTGCATATACTCATTATATCTTATGTGTTCTCTTATGCAGACTGAAGATCAGTGAATGCAAAAGTAATAATATTATCAATATTGGGTTTGTTGACCCAGATAAAGTACATGTTCAAACGGTAAAGCATAAAGGCGAAGAAACGGGGGGAAACCTACTAAGGTTTTTGGGGGAGCAAAGTTTCTGTGATTCAATACTGTTTCCTTACAACTACGAGTGAGAGTCTTAATGATCTTTTATGCACATTCAATTTTTCTTACTCGATGTTAAGTGTAATTCCTGACGTATATACATAAACATGTGCAGCTTCCACTGGATTCTACTAGACATTCAAGTTGATAAGGGAATAGTTGAAGTAAGGGACCCAATGAGTAGAGGTCTGGACGGGTTCCGCGACTTGCAGAAGTTGCTCCAAGTGTAATTTCCTTCATCGCCGCGCTATATCTTTCGTGAGATATCAATTAATTATCCACTCATTCAATCATTCTTTTGCCTGGCAGGGCTTGGAAAGCTTTCAAGAAAAACATTAAGGGTACCTGGGCAGAGGCTAACATTTACTCTTGTACCGTGCGCCCAGCAGCCAAAAGGGACGCATCTATGTGGATACTACGTTTGCGAGTCCATTCGCATGTTAACCACTGAGAAGCAGAACAATAATAAATTCAACGTAAGCAATAATATTCACAACTTTATTTATTTTCGTCAATATTTCGTTATCAACATTGATATAGTCATACTCATCTCATTTTCCTATATAGGTCGACTACATGCGGGACACACTCCAACCAAAGGAACACCTACTAGGAATTGCGGAGGAAGTGGCGGGACTTTTGCTTAGAGAAGTAATAGACAACAACGGCTTGTTTAGTTCAAATAGGCGCTCTCCCTCTCCCGGTGTTTAGTCCCGGTAGTCGTGAGCTCATGTATATATATATGTAAGGGGAATCTACGAATATGTAAGGGGAATCGACTTTTGTTTCCAATATTTGGTTGATCAATCTATATATAAATGAACGTGTGTACAACTTCTAGTAGCGTATAAATATATGCAACTTTTATTTCGAATAAAAGGGGGCGGTGGCGGGGGGGGGGGGGGGGCTGCACCCCTCAAACCCTAAAGCAGCAGCTTTCTGCGCGCGCCACGTAGAGGACCTTTTGTCGCGGGTGGTAATACCGCCCGCGGCAAAAGGGGCTGTCCCCTGCGCGCCCCGCGCCTGCCACGTGGTCGACCATATGTCGCGGGTGGTAAGAGACCCGCGACAAAAGGTATACCTTTTATCGCGCCTTCGTTCTCGCGGATGGCCGCCCGCGACAAAAGGGCCTTACCACCCGCGACATTAGACATCTTCTCCACTAGTGTGGATTCGCATGGAGACATGGTGTAGAGGTGGGTAGGCTGTGGGAGGGAAGAGTGAGCGATGCATTTTATAGGTGAGGAGGTAAACGACGCGAACATTTTGATTTCACATTTCGAACGAAATCGGTGAACTTGAGGGAACATTTCACAACTAAAATATCCGCAAGCAATTTTAGACAAAAACTGTTTGCACAGTATAGCTGACACCGTTTGCGATACCTTGCTCCGCATACGATTCTCTTTGAACAAACCGTTAGCGATATTTCACTGTGACCATGTCCGTGCGCTCTTCCATGTCCTCGGAATTCATTTCGCCTTCTTTGTTGTCTTGGTTGTTAGTCAGTTGGATGGACTTCTCCCCCTCGGCCACCGGAGGCGACTGCTCTACCACTTGAGGCGCCTCCTCTAGGCTCTACCACCTAAGGGGCCTCCTCCGCCACCGGAGAATCCTTCTCCACCACCGGAGGGGCATGGCTCCAAATGATGACGATGTGCCTGCGGGTACTGCGCGGCACACGAGAGGCGAGCGGTCTTCCTGGTGCGAACTATGATGAAGTGAACTGCGTGTGTACCGTAATGGTGAGGTGTGCCAAACATTGCTGTGGCGGGAGGGTTGGGGTTGTTTCTGTATCCCGGCCGAGGAAGCCGACTCGTCGACTACGTGTTGCACACCGGGGGAAGGCGTAGAGGCCATGCATCGACCGAAAGTTAGACACACGACTTTTACATATTGTACCATTTAAGTGCCACATAGGAGAAGAGTCGGACAAGATTAAAAACTCGTCGCAAAATATTCACACGACAACGTTACCCATAGCCGTGTGTGATGAAGGCCTGCTAGCCCTTATTTCTAAACGACCCATTTGTGAGCTTTTCTTGACAGACCGGAAATGATTTCCGTGTCTTCGTCTGCTGAAGACCAAGCACACGATTCGTATTTTGTGGTGTCATCGTTTGGTCGCACAACACACAAAAAAGCCTTTCCGTATGACACAGGGGTTCTCAATAGGCCCAATCTATACTAGCGATACCACTTCTTTGACGAAAATGTAAAACTTTTGGCTCGATGCATTGACATCAACCACAACCAAGCACTTACTGTTTTCTCCTTTAAATATTTCCTTTTGGGGTTTTTACAGAACACCTTATATTTATCATTTTATTAGACATGTCGGTAATTGTTTCCTTGGTGCTAGTGAGGGTTAATACTCCCATAGTTTGGGGAGTGGTGTTTTGGAACATGGGAGCATATGCTCCCTTTATTTTGAAATTCATCTTACACAAATTTTAAATTTCAAAAAAATTGAAACGAAAAATTCGCACGTACATCTTCACGTGCTACACGCTCACAAAGTTGTTTCATAAAAAATAGACTTGTCATGTGACGTGTGTAAAAAAGACAAAACTCAGTGCTAAAAATAATGTTTTTTACAAGATAAATTTTCTCTTTTTTACATAGACCACAAAAAATATTAATTTTTCATGAAACTTGACGAATGCTCATATATTATGGAGATGTACACATAGAATTTTTTGTCGAAATTTTTTGACAACTCGAAATATAATTTTTTGGTATAGGGAGCATACGCACCCGGGAGCCAAATTGAATTTCCGCATAGTTTGGAACATCTTCTATATCTTAGAGTAGGTTTGGGTAAACCATTGCAACGATGGTTCAATTTTGACTGAAAACTATATGCCATAAGAAATTTGTGGGGCTAGGGTGGTGGTGGCACAGTGAAGAAAGTACGAAAGAAACGTCCTTGACATTAATTTTCGTCAAATTTGTATGTATTTAAAATAAAAAATTCATTACATTGGCAATGAAACATAAACCAAGAGGGATAATTTAATTCAGAAAATTACATGGTTGCCAAGAGGTGATTACATTCCTTTTGTCCTGGGTTTTGAATCCTAGTATTCTCCGGTTGTTTCGTTAATTATATGAAGGTCTTGCCTTCTACGGAAGTGTGGAAAATATAGGAGGTTAGCTTTTGATTTACAGATATTTTGCACTGAAAAAAATGCTTCAACCAATGCTTAGTTTAAGAATTTATTATCCATTTCAAACATTTGGTTTTCACTTGTTTTTTCTGGGTCATCTTAGTGTGTGTCGATTTATCCAACATCATAAATATCCGATCATTAGCATAACATATTTTCCTTTGATTTAACCTTTTCATATGATATGACTCGATCTATCATAAAATTGTTGCGTTTATTTTGCATTTTTTGATAAAAAGAATATATTAATATCGAGGGATACCATCCAGTCTCTGCAACAACGTAATACCCTAATGGTAGTACAGATGCGCATATAACAAAAAAAACTAAGAAACAAAAAATCCCGCTACGGTATTCCAGTCCTAGCATTAACAATACATCCACCACCAAGACAACACCTGAACTCCAGGCTCTTCAAAAACGATGCCTCCAAGAAGGAAACAGTGCGGAAGCATCATCGTCGCCCGATCGAAAGATCTTAGGTTTTCACCCTGAAGATAGTCTCCGCTCTCAAAACAATGCCCTCAACAAGGCCATTGCCAAGCACAACCAATTAAGACTAGACCTTGGATTTCCACCCTGAAAGATAAGACTCTAAACTTCACATGTGCTGACATCCCTACTTGCACACTGCTGCTGCGAAACCCACAACACCAAGCAAGTCCCTCAACAAGACAAAGACTCAAACCTCCATTGCTAGTCCTCCAATCCGGCCTTGATGATATCCCTCACATATGATTTCACTATGTACTAGAATGTCATCTGATGACAACACAAAATAGAGTTTCGCGTCGCTCCCTCCAGAACCAAATGATCAGAATAAAAACATGGGTGCGCACGACCGAATACCGCCCAATCCAACAAACTCCAGGCATAAAGTGCACTGTTACATTCGTCGGCGGAGTCTTCCAGAACTCATCACTCCGTCCAGATCAAGACGGACAAGCCTCATGCAGGTATTCATCTTCGCACAAGAGCGACCCTAGGACCGCCATCATTATTCAGGTTAGGCCCCAACGGCGCCGACCATCCAAGGACGGCCGAGGCAACGCGACGAGACTAAGAAAATCTCCTGGGAAACGCTTGCAGCCGGCCGACCCTCCACCAGCGACAACAAGGATCATGGAGAAGGCAAGGAGAAAACCGACCTAGGGCTTACATCCAATCTGGCATGTCCTACCCTGCATCTCCAACGTCGATATGGCCCGACGCCGGTGGCCACCACCACCATCACCAAAACACCGCCTAGGCCGGCGCCCAGGTCGACATCCACCACGCCGCCGCTTCCCCAGGCACGCCACCACTCACACTGCCGCACGTCGTGTAACATCCCAAGTTTTCAACAATAATAAATAAAAGTGAAGAGCTTCAATTACTCAAAATTTGCAATAAACAAAAACTTTTCTATGCATATAGTGCCACATATAGAATTATGCATTTAAGTAATTTTTCTTTTGTGCAATTGACATGATGAGTGTTAGCATGTTGATCTATTGCAATAAGAACCCTAATCAAGATCACAAAACCCTAAAATAAGGAGAATTCAAGAAAATGGGAAAAACCCATTCTTCACTCACATACTCTTTATGTAAAAATGCAAATCCTTCACCAAGGCCATATTTGCTTGCTCCCTTGCTTCTAAAATGCTTCAATATGATAAACTAACACAATTGAATCATTGGATCATGAATCAAATCAAGAGAAATCAAGATTTCATCTTGCATATGATAATGGTCATTTCGGCCAAAAATATTTTCTTCACCACTTTACCCCCCTGTATTTCTTAAAACCTAAACTAAACTTTGTCAACCAAAGCCATGTCATCCAAGACCATGTCAAGGTGAGTACTTTTCATGTTGACCACCATGGCCAGAGTTGACTAGGTTGACCAGAATCAATTTGCCAAAACAGGATCTGAGAAGAAAAACTAGATCACCTCCAATTTGAAACTTTGCAATTCTTTTCCAAATTGAGTGCCACCACCACCAAAACCTCACATTAATTATATCATAAAGATTCACCAAAAAGAATTTCGAAATTTGAAAATTTTCTTCATGCGGCCATTGTGTCGAACACTTGGCAGGCATGATTTCAGAAATGTGTTACACTCCTTTGTCCAGCAGATTCTTCACTAAACCACTTTAGTCCTGTGATCATTTGCTAGTTCTAGCTCCCCTGCATCACCCTTGTACCTGCCCTGGTCGATTAAAGTGAGAGGAAGGAGAGAATCATCCTAAAACAATTCATGTCGTGGCCATGCCGGCCAACTTGGTGCAACTCTCTCCCTGGCCACTCCCTTGTCGTTTCTCCATGTCCATGAGCATCACTGCAACACAAGGACTCAGCCAGTACCCTCCACTTGATCGCCAACGCACGGCAGAGGCTGGAACGAGCGTGCCAAGTTGATGCCAGTACCGTGCCCATGCCGCGGTGAGCGCGCTCTGGAGCGCGCCAGACGCCGTGCACTCGAGCGTGAGCGTCCTCGCCCTGCATCCCTACCCTGGCGTCGAGCATCCACTCCAAGCACCCTACGCACTAGACACGCTCAAGCACCGCCCAGGGCCTTGTCGCCGTCGTCCTCGTCGTCGACGTACCGCGGTACTGTGATGATCAGTGGAAAAACTCGAGCGATTCCGTAGCCCTTTTCTCTGCGCCAATACGAGTTGAGCATCGCCAGGACAACGCCTAGCCCTAGCCGTCCTTCACTTGCCCTTTGGAGCGCCAGAAGCTCCGCGCCATGGCCGTGCCCTTGCAGCACCTCACGGCCGCCGAGCAACTCTATAAATAGAGCTCCTCCGTTCACAACTTCTTCACACCATCTGCTCCACTCTCTTCACTGAACCCCACGCCCCAATCAATTTCGCCTTTAGTCGCCGGAGCTGCTCGAATTGCACGCTCGAGTCCGCCGGAGCCCGCGGAAGCTCTGCTTCAATTGACGCCTCCCCGAGCGCCACAACTGCGCCAGTAGCTTCCTCATCGACGACAGCTTCTCCGAGCACACTGCCAGAGTCCTGCAACGGCCTGGTAAGCCCTCCGACCCCCTACACGCCCTGAGCTCGCCGGAATCCCGCCGGGGACGACGACGCACACACGCCGTAGATCGACGATCTGATCCGACGGCCTATCTCACTCGTACCGGCGTGTGACGAGGCACTGACTGGTGGCCCCCACCCTATCAGCGCAGCCCACCCGCACCCGTTGCTTGCTGGGCCGCGCTGTGTAGTTTAAATCGTTTGGGCCCATTTACTTTTCCCGCCAGGCCCAAAAATTCAAATGGAATTAATCCTTTAAGTGCCAATTTCAAATACTGCTGCCCACTTCAAGATTAAATAGCTCGAAATCTACTACACCAAATTTAACCAAATTTATATATTTAGAAAGCTCATGAAATTATCTAAATAATGGCACTGGCCTCATATCCAAATTCGTATTAGAATTTAAATGACAAAAATAACAAGGCAGGGCCTTTTCTAACTTCAAATAATTATTAAAAATAATCTATAAATGATTTTAAGTTGAATCCAATTCTAATAAATCACAAATGATGTCCTCTAATTGATTATGCAATAATATAGACAGGTTATTTGTATGATCATGGACAAGATCAAATAAGATAGCTATGTAGTCAATTCTAGAACAATTCAACTTGTAATTCAAATTTTATAAACTCTATGAGAGCTACTCTCTCATTTAAATCTTGATCCTAAGTGATATAACCAGGGGGAATGACATAGGCTAATGAACCCCTGATATTTATTGCTTAGAGATTTTAATGCATTTAAAATAATAGTATTACAACATGTGAAGTGTAGCACTTCAATTAAATGATACTCACATATAATAAATATGAAATGTTGACTTGAGTCAACCTATATTTCATACCTGATTATTATATGAAGAGATTAAATCTTAATCTAAGGTAATGAGGAGAAATGATTTTCTCTAAGGATTTATATATCTAAATTTAAGAAATAGGAATAATGAGAGGAAATTATTCTTCTAACAAATAAGAAATCATCAAATAACTCACCATGCCATGTTTGATTGATAATAGGACTAGAGTGTGAACTCTTTGAGTGTTCCTAGTTTAGCATATGAGTTTGGTTTAGTATTTATACCTCGTATTCGTATATAGACGCTAGTAACGAGGATTATCAAGAGGAGGAGGCCTACTTCCCAGAAGAGGAAGAGCACTTTGATCACTACTCAGCTCAAGGCAAGCTAACCCTTGCTAAATACAAATGCTTAGCTCTACAAGAGCAAAGGCATCATCACACTTTACTTTTATGTATTACCTATCCCATGTTTTTACTTAATTTTACTTTGGCTTATTTATTTCAAAGTACTTTTGATTTATGAATCACTATGTATAGAATAGAACAATACTAGGTTTAGATGAACACCACTCAAAGCTAGGTAGCACCACCTCATATAGTTGCTATTGCTAAGTTATTAAAATTTGACTACTCTAGATGGGAACAAGTGGTTTTGATATGAAATTGAAACCTTGGAATGATGGTTCATTCCATGAAATAACTTTGAAGGTGATTATGACCAAGAGAAGATGGTGATTTTTGATATAAACCTGATATGGTTTTGAATGCGATACCTTTCCAATTATACAAGTACCCCCACAATACCTGATTATGGGTAGGGCTTAACTAGAAACTTGTGTATTTTAGTATGGGTTCCCTCTAAACAAGCATCATAGGGGTTACGCGAGGCTGCCTCCGTATATGAGAAATGATGTGAACATGAGGTGAATGTACGACCCAAGCCCTGTGCAGTTAACAGTTGGTTCTCACCGGGAGGCCAAGCTCATGGGGAGAGGTGCCTATACTAGGACATATAAGTGAAAGGTTATGATTGATGATCCGCGTACTGAGTTACGATGATTCGGGGTTATCCTCGACGGATGAAATCAATAGTTGTGGCACAAGAGTACAACCTCTGCAGAGTGTTAAACCTATTCGAATAGCCGTGTCCGCGGTTACGGACGGTTGGAAAGGCCATACTACTTCCGTTATCAGAATTTATGTTGAAATAATGATGGTGATTGGGAATTGATTTGGATCCCAAATGAATTGTGGGAATGACACTAATGTTCCCACTTGAGTTAGTCTATTCAATAATGAGGATTTTATTAAATGATTATTCAAAGAAAACTTGGCTTTATGCAAATAAACTTAGAGCTTAGTACCCCTTTATTATACTTAATATGCTTTACCATAGTATTAGTTTGCGAGTACTTTAAAAGTACTCATGGCTTTGCCCTGGCTATTCAAATGCCGACTATGAAGAGGAGCAACGTATCAGGATGACGGACAGCAGGACGTCTACGATAACTAGGATCGTCTTCTAACGTCAAGCGTTGCCTGTGGAATCTTGAGTCCACTACTACGCTTTCGCTACTTATGTGTGATGTTGAACAATCTATTTGTGTAATATTGGATCATGTGATCCCTTGTTGTAAGACCTTATGTGTTGTAATAAATGATGACTCTGAACGACTTACTATTATGTCTCGCAAAAACAATCTTCCTGGGATTGCGATGTATGATATAATAGGGCATCGGACTTAAAAACCCGGGTGTTGACACGTCGGGTAGCAACCACGTCGTGGTGCCCGACGAGCGCACCATGCCAAAAACCATGGAGGAGCCTTCCCGCGCCGATCCTCCACGCCAGGGGACAAGCAGACCCCACCACCGCTGGCAACGACCAATCTTTGTCTGTCTGCACCCTTTGGTAGCGGTGGTAGGAGGGAGGGGGAGGGGGCTGGCGGTGACAGGATTTTTTAGGTTCCCCCCTTCGCCCCGCGGTAGTGAGAGGGGAACGAGCTAGTTTCTGATGGCATTTATTTTGCATAAATTTGAGATGGGATGAAGTTCAGGTTCCAACATTTGTGTCTACCTAATTATTTATATTTTTCACCTAAGGTATTCTCTAAGACATGTATTCATGCCATGTTAGAATAGTTGGCCATAAAAGTACTGGAAAAAAATTATGTAGCATTACGTAGCAAAAAATATACCATAAGAATATGGCAAGAGCTTTTGATCAACCGATTTTCCATCACCCGGTTACGGGCACGCTCGGGCGCTGCCTCTCTTGCCTCAGTGATCTCTCTACTACCCACGTCTCTCCCCTGATACATATACCAATGAACAAACTATTCAATGGGAAACAAACAATTAATGAAGAAACCCCCATGTCGACCGACCTCGACAGCGGCATGCTGCCCACTGGTGAGTCATGCATCTAGGATTCCCGTCGTCACTCTAAATCGCGTGATTGTCAGTGAGGGTCGCCGGATGCGCAACCTCCACGCTCAGCAGTGCTCCTCCCGATGCTCTCCCATGCACGGCGATGTTGGACAACATGGAATACGTTGACAAAAACATCATCACAAGATCGACGGCAGCAATGCTTTTCCCGACCTCGACCAGATGGTTGCCTCCGCCCCCTCGTTCCTGCATGGTACCTCCGCCGCACAGGCTCACCGGAGTCAATGCTCACATGGCCTCCATTAGTAGATGGGTCCAGAGTTCACCTAATCTCGCTCCGATGGAACTCTGGCATGGTGGATTAGTGGCCGGCGTGGACGAATCGACCATGGTGATGACACCATTGTCGACAGTGAAGGTCAATTTGTTGGGGATTATTTTGATGTTTCATACAGTGTCACGATTTGATACATGTATATACATTGTTTTTGTTGTGTTAGTATGTTAAAAGTGCTACAATCATTTATTTTCATATGCTACGAAGAGATTGCTCCAATGTGACATAAATGGTCATGTAATGTTTCATGAGTTAGTAATTTTTTTTGGATGCATTATATTTTTTTGTTGAAGACTGAAACATGATTTTTTAGATTCTATTCAAACAAATGGAGATTCGTTACATACGGCATTTTTTGCTATATGGGCATGCCTTAAATGTTGTGAAATTTTATTTCTGCATGTTGCATGTTTTAAGGTTCCCAGAAAAATAATGCAAAACAATATCGTTTTTTGCAGCATTGAAGGGATTTTTTGCGCCATAACTGGCTGTAGCTATAGCCAACAGTTGCTTTTGACATATCTAGAAATGCTACAAATAAATAAATTTTCTCTTTATTTCTAGCATGCGCATTCGTACTTAATTTAAGTTAAATAAATTAACTACACATACTTGTGTGTTTGATTGTGAATATTCCGTGGCCATACTAGTATGGTTAATTTTACGATAAACATGACATGAAATTACCCTGTGACTATAAGACACCTAGAAAAGCTCTAGTGACCCAGTACATTTTCTGTTGTGCACAGCTAAAATAGAAAATAGTAGGGTACTATTATGTATCATAGTATCGAATCCAATTTTTATGAATGGTCACTCACGACATGGCAATCACAACGAGCACCAACACAAAAAAATAAATTACTCTTTTTTTTCAAAAGGAAAGCATAACTCCGGCCTCTGCATTAAGCGATACCAATACACACAACCGCTTTTGATAAAATGATGACAACCTAACTGTGCATACATATCGATCGTTGCTGCAAGCTTTATGTAGGCATTAGGCAAGTGACCCGGCCCTGGAGAGCACAGAGATAGGAGTTTCTCCATAGGACCACCACAGATTAACTTCCGTGTGGCTTACAAAAGCAAATTATGTTTGCATGTGTGATGTGTCTCCTCCACCGTGTAGATGTTGGATTTAGAAGGCATCGTAAGGTGACCAAGGGTTATCTATCTATATATATATATATATATGTTGTGAGGTTTGTTGCTATCTCCCGGATCACTAGATCCATTCACCGAAAAGCACTCACAACTCTATCTCCCGGATACATATAAATGTTGTGAGGTTTGTTGCTATCTCCCGGATCACTAGATCCATCCACCGAAAAGCACTCACAACTCTATCTCCAGGATACATATGATGACACACTGGACAAGTAACGTCCCTCCCTGGTATGCAGCATGAGTTGTACTAATTTGGACTTGTTCTTGAGGAACTCGTCGGTTGACAGCCAGGCCAAGCGAATGCATGGACATCTGGAGATCGATGTCATGTCAATAACCCCACTCAAGCACAGCGTGTTGATTTTGCGAGCGCCTCAATTAGCATAGCGAAAATACGTTGCAAAAGAGCCTTTGGGGGATGAATCTTGGAAGGAACCTAACACCCAGCGTCACGCCGTCCGCGAGCGTCCGCCCTCCGTTACTTTCGGCTATCGGTTTCTTCCCCGGCCGCTCGCGCGGTACCTTACGAGTATGACTGCATTCTTCGGCTTTAACAGCTGTTTAGTATGCGGTAAGGAGGCGCGTTAGTACTTTGTAAGAGCATGTCTAACAGGCCCCTTAAAAAACTGACCCGTATCGCATGAGTAGAGAGCCATGTATTTGGTTTTTATAGGCTGAAAACACTTGGGCACGCGGTTTCGGCCCGTAAAAATAGGATTTTATCATATTTTGCATATCAGAACCAATACAACCATCATAGTGAATAAAAGTTTCAAAGCACACAATAATCATCATAATTATTACAATAATGTTTTTCGGGAACTGACAACAAATGTTTGAATCGAATAATCAAACAAATAATAAATGTTTTATCTCACACATACAAGAATAGGAAACGAATGTAATAAACCATTGGCAATGCAACTGCCAGTGGTGATCGATCAAATCTTGGGTGACCTGGTGATGAGTCTCATCGTCGACCCTGTTCTCCGATCCAGCAGCTTGGCGCGGTCCTCGATTTCTTTCATGCCGAGGACGAGCAGCATCATCTCCGTGTCGTCGTCATGGAGCAGCTCATCGAGGTCCAAATCATACGAATCCGAGGACGACCAATCGGTCGATGAATCCACCAAATCCTCCATAGTCACCTCCGAGATCTTCTATCACCGTGAAATATACATCAGCCTCTATGCTCGTGCCGGCGAAAACAAAGATCGAAGGCTAGAAGAACTCACCGTGGGATCTGCGGCGGGGCAATATGCGGCGGGGGGGGCGCGGCGAGGAGCGCTGAGGTCTGGCGGGGGATGCGGCGGGCGTCGAGGCACACTGGGGTGTCTCGGCGGGCGGCGGAGGGAGGCGGATACCTTGGTTTCCGGCGGCGGCGCGCGATCGGATGTGGTGGCGGCGCGGGGGAAGGAGATTGGGGAATCTGAAATTTCCACGTGCCCTAGGGGAAGCAAATAGACGGGTCGGCCTCCAGTTCGGCCTTCCATCCCCCACTAGTAGGGGTCGAGGAGCCGAGCCGGGCTGGAATTATGAATTTTCGATACGGGCCAGCTGTTTTATGGGGCCTGATAAACGCCGCGGACGCGCCGAAACCCGTATTTCAGCGGTTATTTTACGGGTTTCGGCGTTTTAGGGGGCCTGTTAGACATGCTCTAAATATCTCAGACTAGCTAGCTCCTGGTACTTTGGATGGTTCCTATGGAATATGGATGATTGGTCCATGTAACTCCCACTAAACCATGCAGCGTTTTGCTTTAGCTTTGATTTCCTCTCTGCATTTTTTTCCATAGAGAATTTTTGTTAACTCAACATTATAAATCAAGGCGATAGAACCATAACAAGTTATACCCGGCCTCTGTGTGTAACAAAGATGGACACAGCCCATACACAAAATAATAGAAGTTTCACATAGACTCTTGACATGCCATATAAAGAAAAAAACAGCCCAAGATGACAGAAGCCAATACATATATTACGCCCCCATTAGTGTTGGGTGAAGACCTCCTGAGCTGTTCGCTCCAGTTGATTACACATGCCTTCACGAGTTCTCTATGCTCAGATTGCTGCAAGTGGTTCCACGTTCTTAGCCAGTGAGTGCACGGAATAGATTGTCTGCCACTAGTAGAAAAAGGGGCTTCCGTCCAGGCCTTTAGTACCGGTTTCCTTACGAATCAGTACTAAAGGGTGCATTAGTACCGGTTGTACTGTCCAGACCTTTAGTACCGGTTCCAAAGGATCTTTAGTACCGGTTCGTGACACGAGCCGGTACTAAAGGGTTAGCGCCAGCCGAAAAATCTTTAGTACCGGTTCGTGACACGAACCGGTACTAAAGGATTTCCTGCTCCCCACGCCTTTTTTTGCTCTGTAAAATATAAAAGAAAATGATAGAAAATTCAAAAAATAAATTTTTTGAGATTCCAGTATATTATACAACCTACTATTCGGTGAAATTAAGAAATTAAAATTTTGACTTTTTTTTGCTAAAAAAGTGTGAAAAATGGTAAAACCGCATTAACTTTTGCATACAACGTTGGAAAATAACGTATAATATATCAAAATCATCATGGGAAAAAGTTACATCTGAATTCACCCGGATTTACCCAGTTAGCCAATTTTTAGATTCTCAAAATTCCAAATGAAAATATGAAAGCATGAAGATTTTAGTTTTTTACCAGAAATTTAGAATTTTATATATTTTTAATTTTTTTAAAATTAAAATTAATAATTATATGATTTTTTGAATCCCAAAATATTACTATGACTATTAGAAAATTATAATATTTTCAAATTTTCAGGTTTTAGGTTTGGCAAAAAATATTAAAAATAATACAAATTAAAAAAATTAATTTTATTTATTTATTCAACATTATTATTACATCATTACTTTTGTTTATTAAAAATTATTTGGAATTTAAATAATAAAAAAGTGTGACATCGACCAACATGTTAATATGATTGATATGATACTACTATCAACAACATACGCGCGAAGCACTTGGTAGTGGGATGGGAAGGAACTCGAAAGTTAAGCGTGCTAGTGCTGGAGTAGTGTGAGGATGGGTGACCGACCGGGAAGTTTGACCACGGGTAAGTAATTTGACTAGAGATTAAGTGTAGTTAGAGACTAACGGAAATATTAGAAATTCTGAAAAAAAGGGAGTGAAAAAAATAAAATAAAAGAGGGAGTGAAAAATAATTAGAAAAAAATGAAAAAAAATAAACAAATAGCCTTTAGAACCGGTACTAAATGGGGGTTTCTCTACTAGTGTGCAATGTAGAAGCAGATTTTCTTCTTATAAAAAACAACAACATTTCTGCAGAGCAATAATGAACAACATAAGGCTATGGCTCCCACGAGAATAGGTCATTTATATTTCGAATGAATTTTCCTTAGCCAATAGCTAAACATGTTTGCAACAGATGGCGGTTTATGCGTATCCGATACTACTTGATTAATAGTTCAAGTTGCAAGCGCAAATTCACAATAACACTAGTAGGAAAAGACCTACACATGACGCACGTCACTGGTAGTACCTAATGGCTCACCAAGGTAGTGTGCTACTGGCATGCGCACAGACCAGTGGTGCAGGTGTGCAACCATGACTTGGTCAATGGTGTTTTTTCTAGAAAAATATATGAACAGTGGCCCTGACGCGCACGGTGGGTGAATATGAAATTCAAATTCAAATACTTAAAATGCGGAAAAAATTCTAATTTTCATTCATTTAAATATAATTCAAATACTTCTATTTTTTCACCAACTAGAGATATGACTGATCGAACAGATTTATTTTGTTTATTGTGGTACTGGTGGTTGTGATACAATACCTTAGTCATGATCTACTTCTAAATAGCTAAATACAACTTCTGCATATGATTTGTTTTAGCCTGTTGAGTTTCTTAATTTGACAAATCGAAGTAAGTCCCCATGACACCACTTCGCCATGCTTGGTTATTCCCTTCAGATTTTATTGCCCTCCCTAGGTTACCATGACTGTTTCTTCTACAACTAGAGTATGTTATATGCAAAGCTGATGAAGTGTGGTTCAGAGGCAGCTACAACACTCACATGGTCGAGGTACCTGCACTCTTGCCTAATCAACTAACTTTTGCATCAAACAAGTTTTTGGTTCTTGATCAAGTCATCATAAAAATTTACAATGCATGTTCTAAACTGTGACTGGAACCAGAGCCTGAAGCCCATACTTTGCAGCTAATTAATATAGATAAGTTTCCGAATGAAAGGAGGAACAACTAGAATCATTGGGACAAGAAGCTAGGTAAGCAATAATTCAATCACTCCACCTGGGCTATACTTACGTCCCAGACTATCATTGGTAACAAAGGGAATTCCGCCATCTTTAAATTGTTCACGATTTCTGCATCTACGTATTCTTGCGAGGATGTTATTGTTGCGATCATAAGCTTTTTGTGTCTTATAGTAACTTTTCCTCCTGGCAATGCTGATACTCTAATAGAAATTGGTTATAGTATTTTATATCCAATGAGTTGCATTCACAAAAGAATATTATAAGGGACTATTTGTTCAAAGATCATGGGATAATATTAGTTGTTATTCCCATTACATGGGTTCCAGTGTGGCTTATTTGCCTGCTATTATATGGCCTCGATTGCAAATGATGCAAGAAGTTTATTGTAATGACGACTTCAGATTTTGTCTATTCCTTTTCTTTATATAAATTTATCTCATTAATTTTATCCACTTCAGTTTGCATACTCATCTCCATGAAGAGCAATTATACTTAGAAAGGGAAATGTGATGGATGGCAGGATAATAAAAGAGATTATGATTTATGTGGTGTTTCAAGATGATTCGGGAGTATTAAGAGTTCGAAGAATCTTTCAGATGTCACTTATGTCACTTATGTACTAGAATATAGATACAGATAACACTTTTCAGTATTCCTATATTTGTGCGTATAAAGAGTATTGCAAGTATCATTTGTGTACTGCAATTGGGGTGCTGCTACATAGTCGGCTAGATTTTTTTGCCTTCTGATTTTATTTAATAAGAAATATAACATTTTATTGTTTCAATTGTCTTTCTATTTGCTAATATAGTTATGTACATTATGAATGGACAATTGTGTTTTTCTGAACTCTACAGAACAGAAGTACGTTGTGGGTTTAATGGATTTGACAAAGTACTTGCATTCTCAAGTTAAATTAGGGATGTGATTACTTTGTGTAACATCACATAATTACATACTTTGACATGTGATTTTTTTTGTCCGACATACCACTGTGCTCTCTTCCTCTTGCCCCTCTATACTCTGGCTGTAAGGGTGGTGTTTGTTTGCTTGAAATTCTACACCCCCGAGGATGTGGTGGAGGTTGAGTACCATGTAAATGATTTATTTTTTCTTGCTATGTGTGCCGAGGGCCTGCTTTCTGACCCTGGTTAGTTTCTTTCAGATGCTGGTATTTACTTGCAATGGAACGGTTCTGAGAGAAACATTTTTGTTTGTTATGGTCAGAAAAAAATCTATTTCTTTGAAAAACAGTTAAGCTATCTTGTGATTTAGCTGTCTATCTTCGACAAACTATTGGTGGTTGTTCATGTTGGTTTGTCAGGTTAACTATGCTTTGTGCATTCCTAAATGGGAGATTGGAGTTGTCCTAAGCAGAGAACATCTCCGGCTTATTTCAGCTAACTTCAGACATGTCATAGAATTATGCTATGGATAACTGAAACATGTTAGAATGTTGCATAACTCGATGCCTACGTTGCCACACACAAATAGATCAGACTCATCACAAAATTTGAATACCCCAGTGGATGTGTTTGGCATGTCTCTTATGTTTGGTAATGTTGGTGGATGCACCTGGCGCCTTCGGCTCATGAAATGGAGGAGCCACATGCACGACCATCGGTGGTAAAACCATGTTGAGGCGAATAGCATGGCAGAAGGTGGCACCCTAATCTTCACTTGCATAGGTGACCGGCATTAGGGGTGCCTATTTCCCGGCTGTGATGGGTGCGAGCGGACATTGGGCCATGTTTAGTAAGTCGCCTTCTTGAATTGATTGGTTGCATGAACCGAACCGTGTCTTAGTTGTGGAGGTTAGTGAAGCAACCACTTGGGTTTCTTATGAACCTAATATTATGTTAATGACCATCTGTGTACCTGTCTGGTGTTAGGGTGCTTTGTTGTTATTTAATATTTTAGTCATGTTGTCAAGCTGGTTCAAACTACATCGCTACATGCTAATTAGTAGCATAACTAAAAAATTTGTGTGGTTAATTTATATTAACATTTTCTAGATGCTGGAAATTCTAGAATCAGGCTCTATATTGCCCCCTATAATCTCCACATCAAGCCATGCATTTCAGAATGCCTCTTTCTCACGGAAAATCCCGTAACATTACCATGCCGACAACGATGTGACAACACAGTATGAAGGCGGCGAGGTGAAGCTCGCATAACCTTCTAGGAAATGTTATCTTGAAAGAAACTAATTAATCGGTAGTATGTTATGACGAAAAAATTCCAGTCAAAGGCCATTGATATGCAGTAAGAAACGGAAAAAGTAAAACACCA
This sequence comes from Lolium multiflorum, assembly GCA_030979885.1. Lineage (NCBI taxonomy): Eukaryota > Viridiplantae > Streptophyta > Magnoliopsida > Poales > Poaceae > Lolium > Lolium multiflorum. The sequence goes on along the minus strand of CM061753.1, from coordinate 276,759,390 downwards.
GTACAATACTCACAAATCTACAAGGGGCATGAAATAGATGTGTGATACCGTGTTGTAATGGATCAAATTGTAGCTAACCAAAAAAATGCCTTGAAACTAATTCTGCCACAAACAACTTCAACGTATTTCAATTTTGTTTGTTTACAAATTCACACATAATTTCGAGAGGTACCTAAGACTGGATTTTAAACCCTAAGAAACCATGAATCTAATAGATGTTAACAAAATATTGTGGATCAAGCATACCACAAATAAATCCTTAAAAGCTAGTGGTTTAGAAGAAGCCATGAATAAATTCCAGTTAAGGAGTTCTTTATAGAACTACACCTCAAACCTTATCAATAATAATATTAAGATACGTGATAAATCAATTCATGTCAACGAGTGATCTAAAAGAAACCACTGTTTAATTTCTATTTGCTGAAATTAGTTTGACCATAAGTACAATAATGATGATTTATGTATCGTATGTTCATTTAAAAAAAACGTCATATCTAATCTATTTCCTTTGTCTCACTTAGAATAATTTACGTCTATTACTTATTTGGAGCCGGCGAAAGATCCATTTTATTAAAGGTGAGTTAACATTCCAAAGTAAACAACAACTCAAAGATAGCAAGCATTACCTCACATGATAGATCTATATTATGCAATTGTGCTTTTGTATATAAATATCAAACCTATCTTTTAAATATTTCTCTAAATCATGTACCACCAAAATACTTTGATCAAATTTCTAGTACTTAGGACTAGTTGAATTTATGTTAGTCAGAACTTCCTTGAAAATAATTAAGGCAATCTCATTTCAATTAAATTTTACAAAAAAATTGAAACACAACTAGAATTTTTTTTCACATGTGACTTTGAGTTGAGTTCAAGAAGAATTCAAACTTTTATGAAATATGAACAAACTTGAAACATAACTGATTCAAGAAGAATCCTAAATTTTACCAAAATGAAAATGACAATCTAGTTGTTTGTATTGACATTTATGAAAATAATATGTCCAACCATAACTACAACCTAAACTGAATTTCCCAAAATTATGGCACAGATCTTAAATAAATTGTTGTGAATATATGTATATGTTTCGGGAAAATGGTATTGCTTCAGTAGACTTTGCTTCATTGTAAAACATATGCCAACCCAATCGTTTCATACATTTTACGGTCAACTTATACATGCATGTGTCTGTGTTTATGCATACATGGGTGACCATGCGCAACAAAAAAATGACGCATGAAAATAAACACGTGTCATGAATTTGTTGGATGCATGGTGGATACTGATATAAAGAACGAACGACAAATAGATGTCGTGTGCATGCTTAGCCTAGTAAGACTTTCCACGCGTGCTGAGGTTTTCAAAGAACTAGTGAGCTTCAGTTTCTAGGGTTTCCATCTAACTGTTTTGTCGACAAACGTTGTCCGAGAGTATCTAAAGCTTTCCACCAATGAGCTTAATTATGAGCTTATAGGGTTTCGGTTCAAATGATTTTGGCGCCACGACCAAATCATATGACAAAAATGTGATATGTGGTTTATGATATATAAAGCATAACATATAGGACTATTGCCATTTTATTTATAATTTAGGTTTATCTAATATCTTCACATTGTTACTATGTTATCCACTAACATGGGGCCATATTTAAACTTATTGGTGCATCTCATACCCATGTAGTGATGCCTTTCAAAAACAGTATTTGTTGTCCACTAGACTTACCTCGGGCGTACATCACACCATTATTGGCAAACAAAAGACCAAATATGTGAATAATATGAGAACAAGGGCAATACTTATTGTGATGAGTGATAATTTTCTGATGTAACATATGTAAACGAGAGACAACATATGTATGCTCTCATGTACATCTCCAAACGACAGTAACATATCAAATGCTTCAGTATGTTGTCATGGTTGTTCTATTTTTAGTTAACAATGTTGTACTTTTTAATATGAACATCAATTTTGAAAATGCGTTGTGATAATTCTGGTCGAATCAAACTATTATCATGAATTCAGTACATTACTTTTTGTATCTCCTCACATCAATTGCTATAATAGTTTATGATCAAATTCGCATGAGTGACATTGTTCAGAGTGAAGATGTATTGATTTTTATATGCATATGCATGGGCGTGGTCAACTGAAGTCATGATAGAAATGATAACACGCCCCAAAGATTGCAACTAAATAATCTATGCCTTGGGTTTGATTTCACATATCCTTGTTCACTTCATGATCCACTGAAACAATGCCGTTCATGGAAGTATGGTCATGGATTGTTTATTATTTTCAGATGTTTTCCATTCCTTGGATCTAATTCCCTTACAATGTTTGATCCTGTCAAATAATCTTAAAATGATAATTCGAGATAGATTTTGGTGTTCAATTATATACGCGCCAAAGCAACTTGACACAACTTCTTTGTAAGGTACGATAGAATCAGATTTATACAGAAAAATTACCTATTTGCTCATAAAAACTGGGTTCATGAGGAGTTAATGTCTTTCCCAGCCGAGATGTTAGGGTGGTTCTTGTGCATATCATGCGCAAAGGATGGACAAAAAACTTTAATATTCTGAACTGGTTGTACTGTCAATTGATTTATTGAAATTTGGAGCTTTCTCTCCACTTACTGAAAAAAACTTAGCTGCAATTGCTAGATAGAAACGTTTGTTTCTGAATTTGCATCTTTTGTACTCTAGTTGTTAACCCAGCAACCCTGTGTTGGAACAATATATTCTCTCTTGCCTCCAAGTAATAATCTCGGGTAACCACAACGAATAACATAATAATGATTTTTGATGGAGTAAACAGATTACATGATAGGAAACCTGAATGTAGATGGTAAACAACACAATGGTAAACAGATTACACGGTGGTAACACTTTGCAGGATGTAAAAGAAAACAACAGCTAGATAGATTATTGATAGACATCAGATCACCAATGGTTAACGCATTGCATACAACCATGGGATCGATGGATTAGAGGGTAGAGAGTCGCCGGCGCTAGCCTTCTCCTCCTTATCATCATCAACGCAGCTTCGGTGCAGTCTCCGGCCAGCCAGCCATCCCCATCACCCCCCTCCGTCGGCGCCTACAGCGCTGCGTCGGCCTGCTCGGTGAAGTTATCACCGGCGATCTCGCAATCTTGATCAGTACTACGGGTAGGGGTGGTAGGACGAGCGACAACCTTGGGCTTCTTGAGCATCGGGCGATTGGTTGAGGAAGAAGCGGAGTCCCCGGTGCTGCTGAAGCAGGTCTCGGCTGAGCTCGCCGGCTCCAGAATGTGGATCGACTGGCCGACGAGGTTCGACAGGTCGCAGAAGCGGCGGAAGGCGGCCACTGCCACGTCATAGAAGGACGGCTCAGGTGGCGGTGGGTAAGCGTAGCAGCGGTGGCGAATCACGGCTTCCACGGCGGCGACGAGGTCGGGCGGCGGCGGGTAGGCGAAGTTGGTCGTGGCCTTGTCGCCGTGGAGGCTCCTGGCCTTGATGTCGTGGGCGCAGGCGGCCACCAGGGCGGTGTCGTACGTGCCCAGCCACAACAGAACCCGGGTGCTGGGGTCCGAGAACTCCGCCGCGTACTTGCCCGAGGGCAGCTTCCTCACGCCGCGGTACGTGTCCCTCCCGGCGGCCACCTCCGCCGCGATACGATGCCACTCCTTGGCCTCCGCCATCAGCTCCCCCACCTCGCTCCTGTCCACCGCCTCGATGTCCCGGCGCATCCGAGCCGCCATGGAAGCTCGCGCGAGGGGGAATTGGGGCTGCTAGGTGGATGGCTGTGTGGAGATGTGCTGCGAGAGAGAAGGGGGGCGCGAGTGCGGAAACTGCTGTGTGTGAGGAGTGAGGACCACAGCATCGACGAGGGGCGTTTTAAAGGCGCGGCCTGTCGCCAGGCTACCTTCCTTCACCAGCCACCCACCGTCGCGCCGCGCGCCGCCCCAGCATATCACGCCGTGGATGCGGAGGGCTGCACCGCCACCGTTGGCCGTTTCCGGGCCTCCGTTTCTTGTGTGTGTTGCGAATCCTCTAGAGTGGATACTCGCTTCGAGCATCACGGCATAACATAGAGCCTTCTGCGGTTAGGGCATGTACAGCAGTGGGATGCCGTGTCTTCTCTAGCTAGCAGTCCACGTCATCCAAAGAAAATATTAAATATAAATGATACAATGCATTATCTCTTATTGTTATCCTTAGCAATAAATGAGAATCAATTAAATTTTAGGAAAACAATTAAACTGCTAAAGAAAGACAAATGGTACAATGGTGAAAATAGCCTTCTCCTAAGAGATCACCCCTTATGTAAGGGTAAATGGCATGCTCTTTTTCTTCGATCTCTCTCCACCAACTAAATTTTTTTTTAACGTAGCAACCGTAAAAAAGGCTAACGTCACCCCACTATACATGCCTTGTTTGTTCGGTCAGTTTATTTTTCCCGAAACAGGTATCTCAAAACCTGAATTTCAATCTATAGGTTTCATGTACAGATAGTTAGATACATATTAAACTGCGAAAACTAATACTCCTTCCATCCCATGAAATATGTTTAAGATTTATCTAAATTTAGATGTATCTAGATACCAAATAGCATCCGGATACATCAAACTTTTGATAATTCTCCAACATGTTTTGTAAGATGGAGGGATTACTAGAAAATAGAGGGAGTACCAGGTACTCGAGAAGTTACAGTTTACAAAACTGTATTATTAATTTGCCGATACCAAGCACCTCAACGTATTTAAAGCCATGGTTTTGGAACTCCATTGGCCCTGCAGCTGCAATCTATGAGAAATATAATTTCTAAGTCGATATTTTGTAGAAGTTTGTTTCTTTTATTATTCTAGGGAAGTCATTGTAGCGGCAAATTCAGTAGATAGAAATTCAGAAGCACCCATCTCGACAGTGTGGCATGAGAAACCCCCTGATTATCTTATATATGTACTAGCAAATGATGTAAATATCTTGCCCAGTGAATAACATTCCTAAAAGAAACCCCACGTGCTCTCCAAAAAACACAACAAATACGGAGCACCCCTTAATTTTTTGCAAGTAAATCGTATTAATTGGGAGCAGCGTTTTGGCTTTGGGGCTTGATTTATTTAAAATGTATTTTAGCGCATTTCAAAGTGTTCATAATAGAAGTAAAAAAAGTACATATCGCTCATTACAAAAAAAAGACTTCTTTTGTGGCCTAAGTAAAAAAATAGAAAATTTCGTGGTATAAGGGTTTGTGCCAGAATTCTTTTTTTTTTGTTGTTGTTAAAGTGAGCGGAAAACTTTTTTCACGTAACTTTACGTGCGCGTGAAATAGTTTTTCAGATTTTCTATCACATTTCAAAATGTTTTTTTTTGGTAAAGCAAGCATTTAATATAACCAACTCACAAGTTTATACAAGCGCCACCAGAACCCTAGCGAAGGTGCCTTCTACATCGTCGCTGTTGTTGCCCTACTCCACTCCATTGATGGCCACGGTGAACCCTAACTTCCACACAAACATGACCTAGGTATTTCTTTCTTGTGCCCTCAACCCTCCCTATTCGGCGGAGAACCACCGCTTAAATTCGTGACCTTGTTGAGCTTGTCCCTCCACCTATGTGCTTGTCTTGCCGACGTCATAGTTATGGGTGTGGTGGCTGCTGGATTGTCTTTCTTGTCCGCCTTCCGTCCTTGTTTGTGATCAAGATCTCATTTACGGAGTCATTGCAGTAGTAATAGAAAATAAGAAGTATTTCACCCTTTCATGGTCGCCTAATTAAAGAGGAATAGAACTTACTCGCACAGAAAAATATTTAAGAATTTTACTGTTACAAAAAATATCTTGCTTTCCATGAATAATAAAGATAAGTATTATTTTAGCTGCCACCAACAATTTTCATTTAGGTAAAAGTATTTCAATGATGAATGAATTCAAGCACAACTAAAACAGTAGGTCAAAAAGTATGGAGAGAAATTTCCATATCCTCGCATAGCATCTATATAAAATAGCATAACGTGGCCAACATGCCAAAAAATGAAAGTTACAAATAATTCTTATAGTGTGCCTATTCATTCCTAAACAAACATCCAAGATATAGTATTGACTATGAGTGCATGGATGTTTGATTATGCATATTTTGTGGTCGGGCTACTGTAATTAATTTTAGGATAAACTTGAAACAAAAGCATATGTACCTTTTAGACAAATACACAATCTCCGGTAATCCACAACACATAAAAGGTGGATAGTTTTATATGGGTGTATTTGCATGTTGCACATAAACATTTTCCTAGTTCCCTCACAACGCTCCCTAGGCAATTCCAGGGACGAACCCTAGGACTGCCGCTAGAACGCCCTTATCCCTACTCCGTTGTGCTGCCACCAGGCTGAGCTGCGGTTGTATTGAGCCCGCTATAAAATGGTGGCGGTTTGTTCTCTCAGCTAGTTGCGGCTGCCTTATGTGGGGACGGTGTCCAAGGTTCAATTTTTGGATCCAGGGCCTACAGTTCATTATGGGAGGTAGCGGCCCTCCGGCACCGGTGGCCAGTTCTACTATCTAACGTGGAAGGCTACGGAATCTGCCCTAATGCGGCCATCTGCCATCTTTCTTCGCGGTGATTTTGAGCCCTTCAGTCTTGACCCTCCTCCAATGTTGTATGGTCATGCATCCAATCTTGGTTATTTTGGTGTTGGCTGGCCATGATAGAGGATTGCAACCGGACATCGTCGACGATTTTTCCGATTTGATGTTCGTAGTTTTGTCATGTGTACATTTGGATGCTCGTGATCCATTCACTGTGGTTATATTATATTCGCTTGCAACGATATATGTTTTCCTAACATGTCTTCAATGGAGCATCACAAAGGCAATGTCTACGATGAGGGTTGATAGCCTAGCCGACCCTAAGATGCATTGCATCCTCTCTTTTTTTTGTGTTAACACTATTGGTATGCCAACCATGAAAAATACATCGTGTAATTATGCTATTATTGAGGTGGAGATAACTCATTTAAAAAATATCAGCAAGACTAACAAGGCCGCTCGCTTTTCATGAACATCGTTCTGGTTGTTGGACTATATCAACGTCAAGGTCATATATGAGTGTTGTTACTGCATGTTGTTTTTCCAATGGAGGGGAAGAACACAAACTACGTATCTCGTGGTGTTGTCCATGTCAAAACTAACCACATGATGATTGTGAGCCAGGTTATTGGTGATTTGCATTTGTGTTATTGGTAAGCAGAGGAAATAAACACATGAGAACTTTGTTTCTAGTGTTGCTCTCTGGGCACCTAGTCCCAATCTCTAGGCTGCAAACACAAGGTCTAAATTACATTGGTTGTACCTGAGAATGATGGATCTCTAGCCATTTCCTTGTTGAAGGCTTTGTTTGGAGATTCCATGGACTTTATTCGGTGTGAAAACTCACTATCCACTCTGGTTTTGATTGGCGAAAATGGCGCTTGCACTATTCCATTCATGGATGCGTCGCTTTTGTAGAACCTCTCCGGATTCCATGTGCTTCTAATGGTGTGGATGCACATGTTGTGAATTACCAGTCGCCTCAGTTGGGGATTTTTGTTTTCTTTCTTAGTGCCTTTTCTTTTTCTTTTATTTTGGTTGAGTGCATACTTGATGTCTCTACTAGTTCTTGGTATGTGTTAGTGTGAAGACTATGCGTAATTAGTATCTATTTATTTAAATATATTCTTTTTAATGTATCTACATGCTTTTTTGTGCAGAAATGTCAAGTGTTGAAAGCATGCAAGATTATGCTTGTCTGATTTTGATAAATCTAGAACATTTGGTTTTTGTCTCTCTTGTATATCTGTTCATCCACCTAAAGTCTCTCATAATAATCTTAATTAATTCCATGTTCTCAACAAACCCAGACACAATTTTCTCTACCTTCACAAAGAATGCCACAAAAGAGTTACTTTGAGCAAGAAGAAAGTTTCATTTAATAAGGAAAAGATATAAAGACGGAATTTGATTGAGATAAACAATATATAGCTAAAAATTGAATATGGAGTTATTTATGTTTACAGGAAAGATCTCAGGTTAGTAAGAAACCCATGTTACTTATACCCTATGGGGTTCTCGGCTCACTCCATAATACACTTGATTTCTAGATAGACTGATGGGTGTATTTAGCCAGTCATGTGACAAAACTAAAAAAAACACAACCCTTCCATTGGATTGTTTATTTCATGGTGCCCATATGGATTGTAGAGAGTTAATGTAGTATTCTCCTCCCCACCCTGAATGGCAAAGATGTGCCATGGATGGGTACTGACCCTTTGGTCCATTTGCTTTGTACATGTCACATCTATCTTTGGTCTAAGAAGAAAAAGCGGAAAAAATGAACATCAAAAACTAAAGTTCAATGCCCCACCACCTCAAATATTAAATTAGCATGTGTTAGGAAATGAGAGAAAGTAATGTTTCGGTCATAACCATAGCGTCTTATGGCATCTTCACCTAAATTGGGAACGATAAGTGTAACCTTATTTATCATCATGCGGATGAAGTTCTTCTAGTTAATTGAATATTTAACATGTCCAACTTGCAGGGCCATTCAGGGGATGATACGTCCAAAACGTATCTACTTTCCCGAACATTTTTGCTATTGTTTTGCCTCTAATTTGTGTATTTTGGATACAACTAACACGGACTAACGCTGTTTTCAGCAGAATTGCTCTGGTGTCTTGTTTTTGTGCAGAAACTCAACTTTCAAGAAAATCCCGGAAATAATCGCAATGGGCCTATTTTCACGAGAACTTACGAGGCCAAAGGGCGAGCCGGGGGGCCATGGCCCCACACCATAGGCCGGCGCGGCCTGGGGGGGCGCCGCCCTATGGTGAGGGCGCCTCGGGCCCCCGATGCCCCCTTCGACTACTTAACCTTTCGACCTAAAACGCGGGTTCGACCATATTTTAAGACGTGCAGAACTCCGCCATCGCGAAACTCCATCTCGGGACCCGCACTCCGCCGGGACGGGAATTGGAGGGGATCATCACCGCCATCACCACCGACGCTCTCCATCGACCAGCCATGTTTCCCCCATCCATGTGTGAGTAATTCCCCCGTTGTAGGCTGAAGGGGATGGTAGGGATTGGATGAGATTGATCATGTAATAGTCATAAGATTGATAGGGCATAGTGCCTAGTATCCGTAGTTGGTACTTTTATGATATGTTGCAACTTGTTATGCTTAATGCTTGTCACCAGGGCCCGAGTGCCATGATTTCAGATCTGAACATGTTATTGATTCATGAATATATTCATTGTTTTATGATCTTATCTGCAAGTTGTATACACATATTGCTGTCCGGAACCCGAGGCCCCAAAGTGACAGAAATTGGGACAACCTGAGGGGAAGGCGGTGATGTAAGGATCATATGTGTTCACAGAGTTAATGCTTTGTTCCGGTACTCTATTAAAAGGAGTACCTTAATTTCCAGTAGTTTCCCTAGAGGCCCGGCTGCCACCGGCTCGTAGGACAAAAGATGTTGTGCAAGTTTCTCATTGCGAGCACGTACGACTATATACGGAACACATGCCTATGAATTGTTTAGTACTTGGATACCGTTTTATTATTATCTGCAAATGCGTTACATGAGTTCTGCATGCAATGTCCAGCCATCCAGCAGATCCATCGTTTGAAATCGTTTACTAAAATCGGCTGTTCACTTCCTAACTATAAAACTGTTGCTACTGATAAACTCTTGCGAGCAAGTCTGTTTCCAGGTGCAGCTGAATTGAGAACTCCGCTGTTAAGGCTTACAAATATTCTTTGGCTCCCCTTGTGTCGAATCAATAAATTGGGTTTTACTTCCCTCGAAGACTGTTGCGATCCCCTATACTTGTGGGTCATTAGGGGACCTTAGGAAAGAAAACAACATGTGTCTTTTTGTCGTCAACACATTTTTTAATCTCCACATTAGCATTTAGGGACCTAATCTTAGATACAAAACACTTATTTCAAGTAATTAGACAACTGCTTAGTTGCTTCTCCTTTAATTTCATAGAGAGAATGTGCAAATTGCAAATTAGATAAGTTTTTATTAAAATCTAATGGGAGAGATAAGTATGTGTGTGGTGTTCATAGGATATATTGGAGAAATAACGAGAAAACCGCTGCAACAAAAGCTAGCGATTCTTGGGGATATTTTTGTAGGAAAAATGGATGGGTGAAAGAACTTTATTGCAAAAAAAGCTAGTAAGAATATCTTGCGCAAACTTGTCTATGTTGAAGACTGCTGCTTGCGTGGAGGCAGCTCCTTGTGACGGTAAAGCACACGTCCGTTGGGAACCCCAAGAGGAAGGTATAATGAGTACAACAACGAGTTTCCCTCAGTAAGAAACCAAGGTTTATCGAACCAGTAGGAGATGAATGTCACGTGAAGGTTGTTGGTGAAGGAGTGTAGTGCGGCGCAACACCAGTGATTCCAGCGCCAACTTGGAACCTGCACAACACAATCAAACTACTTTGTCCCAACTTAACAGTGAGGTTGTCAATCTCATCGGCTTGCTGAAAACAAAGAATTAAACGTATGGTGTGGAGAATTATGTTTGCTTGCAGAAAACAACAGAGAACAATGATTGCAATAGGTTGTATTTCAGATGTAAAGAATTGACCGGGGTCCATAGTTCACTAGTGGTGTCTCTCCAATAAGATAAATAGCATGTTGGGTGAACAAATTACAGTTGGGCAATTGACAAATAGAGAAGCATATACATATCATGATGACTACTATGAGATTTACTTAGGCATTACGACAAAGAACATAGACCGCCATCCAGCATGCATCTATGCCTAAAAGTCCACCTTCAGTTAGCATCTCCCTTCCAGATTAAGTTGCAAACAACAGAAATTGCATTAAGTACTGTGCGTAATGTAAACAATACAAATATCCTTAGACAAAGCATTGATGTTTTATCCCTAGTGGCAACAGCACATCCACAACCTTAGGGGTTGCTGTCACTCCCCCAGATTCAATGGAGACATGAAACCACTATCTAGCATAAATACTCCCTCTTGGAGTCACAAGTATCAAATTGGCCAGAGCCTCTACTAGCAACGGAGAGCATGCAAGAACATAAATAACACATATATGATAGATCAATAATCAACTTGACATAGTATTCCATATTCATCGGATCCCAACAAACACAACATGTAGCATTACAAATAGATGATCCTGGTCATGATAGGCAGCTCACAAGATCTAAACATGATAGCACAAGAGGAGAAGACAACCATCTAGCTACTGCTATGGACCCGTAGTCCAAGGATGAACTACTCACGCATCAGTCCGGAGGCGGGCATGGTGATGTAGAGCCCTCTGGTGATGATTCCCCTCTCCGACAGGTGCCGGAGGCGATCTTCTGAACCCCACCCCCCCCCCCCCCCCCCGAGATGGGGTTGACGGCGGCGTCTCTGGAACCTTTCGTATCGTGGCTCTCGGACTAGGTTTTCGCGGAGGAAGGAATAAATAGGCGAAGAAGCGGGGGGCGCCCGAGGGGCCCACCCCATAGGCCAGCGCGGCCAGGGGCCCCACCACGCCGCCATGTGGGGTGGCTGCCTTGTGGCCCTGATATGTCTCAAACGTATCTATAATTTCTTATGTTCCATGCTACTTTTATGACAATACTTGAATGTTTTATACATACTTTACAGCATTATTATACATTTTCCGGCACTAACCTATTAACAAGATGCCGAAGCACCAGTTGTTGTTTTCTGTTGTTTTTGGTTTCAAATCCTAGTAAGGAAATATTCTCGGAATTGGACGAAATCAACGCCCAGGGTCCTATTTTTACACGAAGCTTCCAGAAGACCGAGGGGGAAAGGAAGTGGGGCCACGAGGCGGCCACACAACAGGGCGGCGCGGCCCAAGCCCTGGCCGCGCCGGCCTGTTGTGTGGGGCCCTCGCGTCGCCCCCTGACCTACCCTTCCGCCTACTTAAAGCCTTCGTCGCGAATACCCCTGTACCGAGAGCCACGATACGGAAAACCTTCCAGAGACGCCGCCGCCGCGAATCACATCTCGGGGATTCAGGAGATCGCCTCCGGCACCCTGCCGGAGAGGGGAATCATCACCGGAGGGGCTCTACATCATCATGCCCGCCTCCGGTTTGATGCGTGAGTAGTTCATCCTTGGACTATGGGTCCATAGCAGTAGCTAGATGGTTGTCTTCTCCGCATGTGCTATCATTGTTTAGATCTTGTGAGCTGCCTAACATGATCAAGATCATCTATTTGTAATGCTACATGTTGTGTTTGGTGGGATCCGATGAATCTAGAATACTATGTTAAGTTGATTATCAATCTATCATATATGTGTTGTTTATGTTCTTGCATGCTCTCCGTTGCTAGTAGAGGCTCTGGCCAAGTTGATACTTGTAACTCCAAGAGGGGGTATTTATGCTCGATAGTGGGTTCGTGCCTCCATTGAATCTGGGACAGTGACAGAAAGTTCTAAGGTTGTGGATGTGCTGTTGCTACTAGGGATAAAACATCGATGCTTTGTCTAAGGATATTTGTGTTGATTACATTACGCACCATACTTAATGCAATTATCTGTTGTTTACAACTTAATACTGGAGGGGTGCGGATGCTAACCTGAAGGTGGATTATTTAGGCATAGATGCATGCTGGATAGCGGTCTATGTACTTTGTCGTAATGCCCTGATTAAATCACATAGTAATCATCGTTGATATGTATTGAATCTTTATTTTTCAATTGCCCACCTGTAATTTGTTCACCCAGCATGTTAGTTATCTTATTGGAGAGACACCACTAGTGAACTGTGGACCCCGGTCAATTCTTTTACATCTGAATACATTCTACTGCAATCATTGTTCTTTACTGTTCTTTGCAAACAAACACCATCTTCCACTTGATACGCTTAATCCTTTGTTTTCAGCAAGCCGGTGAGATTGACAACCTCACTGTTACGTTGGGGCAAAGTATCTTGATTGTGTTGTGCAGGTTCCACGTTGGCGCCGGTTTCACTGGTGTTGCGCCGCACTACACTCCTCCACCAACAACCTTCACGTGCTTCTTGGCTCCTACTGGTTCGATAACCTTGGTTTCTTTCTGAGGAAAAACTTGCTGCCGTGCGCATCACACCTTCCTCTTGGGGTTCTCAACGGACGTGTACATCTACGCGCATCAAGCTCTTTTTCTGGCGCCCTTGCCGGGGAGATCAAGACACGCTGCAAGGGGAGTCTCCACTTCCAATCTCTTTACTTTGTTTTTATCTTGCTTTACTTTATTTTATTTACTATCTTGTTTGCTTCATATTAAAAACACAAAAAAAAATTAGTTACTTTACTTTCTGTCTTATTTACTAGTTCTATATCAAAACACAAAAAAATTAGTTACTTGTCTTTATTCTACTTGCCTAGTTTACTTTTATTACTCTTATAATGAGTAATCCTGAAGTTGAAGTTCGTTCTTTTAAACAACAAGGTGGAGAAAGTTTTAAAGATGCTTGGTACAGAATTAGTAATGCTCATCATAGGTGCATTAAGAAACACTCCACTATTATCCTTCTTAGAAATTTTTATGTTGGCTTATCTAGTTGGAATAGGTATGTTCTTGATACTCTTTCGGGAGGTAATTTCCTAGGTACTCCCGCTTTAGAAGCTAGTTGCATCATTGAGAGTCTAGTTGGAATACCACCTGTTAATGAAGTTAAAATTGAAATCTCTCTTGAGGATGTTATGAAAAAACTGGAAACCATAGAGAAAAATTTTCCAAGTGTTGAAACTAAATTGGAAATGTTACTTGATAAAACTGATGAACTTGATAAATCCTTAGGAGGAATTGATGAAAGAATTAGTGTCCTAGGAACTTGTGTTGTCCATGATAATCAAATCAATATGATTGGTGAACTTGAAAAGGCTATGGGAACCTTGGGTTCAACTTTTTCTTCTCTTAAGTTTAAGGAGAAAGCTTATGTGGGTAAAGAGCAAAAATTCATATATGCCTCTAAGGTGCCTAAACCAAAGAATTATTATAGGCCTAAAATTGATAAAACCACTAGCACCACCATAGAAAATTTAGATAATGGAGCATCTAAGGTACCCTCTAGAACAAGTTATGATGTTGATGCTTCTTCTCTTGATGTTATTTGATTTGCACTTCCTGCGCCTAGCTGAAAGGCGTTAAAGAAAAGCACTTCTTGGGAGATAACCCAAGTTTCATTTTATTTACTATATTGTTGAGTTTTGGAAGTTGTTTACTACTGTAGAAACCTCTCCTTATCATGTTTTTGTGCCAAGTAAAGTTTCTATGCTAAAGTTGATGCTAGATTTGGATCGCTGCGCAGAAACAGCATTGCTGTCTGTCACGAATTCGTGCAGAGCTCTCTGTAAAAAAATTAAAAAATCTGCAAATTTACGAGCGTGATCCTCATATATGTACGCAACTTTCATTAGTTTTGAGTTTTTCCATTTGAGCAAGTTAAGTGCCCCTGCCAAATTCGTCTTTACGGACTGTTCTGTTTTTGACAGATTCTGCCTTTTATTTCGCATTGCCGCTTTTGCTATGTTGAATAAGTTTCTTTGTTCCATTAACTTTCAGAAGCTTTGTGCAATGTCCAGAAGTGTTAAGAATGACTGTGTCACCTCTGAATATGTGAATTTTTGATTATGCACTAACCTCTAATGAGTTTGCTTGAAGTTTGGTGTGGAGGAAGTTTTCAAGGGTCAAGAGAAGAGGATGATATACTATGATCAAGAAGAGTGAAAGGTCTAAGCCTGGAGATGCCCCGGTGGTTCATCCCTGCATATTTTAATAAGACTCAAGGATCTAAGCTTGGGGATGCCCAAGGCATCCCCTTCTTCATCGACAACATTATCAGGTCACTTCTAGTGAAACTATATTTTTATTCCATCACATCTTATGTTCTTTACTTGGAGCGTCGGTTTGCTTTTATTTTTGTTTTGGTTTGAATAAAGTTGGATCCCATCATTCTTATATTGGAGATATTACGCTCCGCTTTTTCATATGGAACACTTGTGTTCTTAATTATGCTTTAATGTTCATGGCGAAGGCTGAAATTGCTTCGTTAAATTGCTATTTGGTTGGAATCAGAAAATGCTGCATATGGTTTGGAATAACTTGGCAATTGTTTGAGCTCTCATAGATCATGTTTAAGCTCTTGCATCATGTAGTTTAATCTATTAATGAAGAACTACCGTAGAGCTTGTTTAATTTGGTTTGCATGATTGGTCTCTCTAAGTCTAGATATTTTCGGGTAAAGTGTTTGAACAACAAGGAAGACAGTGTAGAGCCTTATAATGCTGGCAATATGTTCTTGTGTAAGTTTTGCTGTACCTGTTCATACTTGTTTTTGCTTCAAATAACCTTGCTAGCCCAAACCTTGTACTGAGAGGAAATGCTTCTCGTGCATCCAAACACCTTGAGCCAAAACCCATGCCATTTGTGTCCACCATATCTACCTACTATGTGGTATTTTTCTGCCATTCCAAAGTAAATTACTTGAGTGCTACCTTTAAAATTTCATTCCTTTATCTTTGCAATATATAGCTCATGGGACAAATAGCTTAAAAACTATTGTGGTAATGAATATGTAGTTATGTGTCTTAATTCTTATAAGTTGCTTGTTGAGCGGTAACCATGTTTCTGGGGACGCCATCAACTTTTTACCTTTGTTGGATATCATGTGAGATGCTATGCATGTTCGTCTTGTCTGAAGTAAGTGCGATTTCATGATCAAATGGTTTGAGTATGCATATGTTAGAGAAGAACATTGGGCAGCCAACTAAAGCCATGTATCATGGTGGAAGTTTCAGTGTGGACATACAACCTCAATCTCTTATGAGAATACTATTTGTTGTTGAATGCTTAAGCATTAAAAGAGGAGTCCATTATCTGTTGTCTATGTTGTCCCGGTATGGATGTCTAAGTTGAGAATAATCAAAAGCGAGAAATCCAATGCGTGCTTTCTCCTTAGACCTTTGTACAGCGGCATAGAGGTACCCCTTTGTGACACTTGGTTGAAACATATGTCATGCAATGATAATCCGTGTTATCCGAGCTGATTAGGACAAGGTGCGAGCACTATTAGTACTCTATGCATGAGACTTGCAACTTGTAGGAAGTATTATGCATAGCACATATGAATTATTACTACCGTTGACAAAATTGTTTCTATGTTTTCAAAACAAAAGCTCTAGCACAAAAATAGTAATCCATGCTTCCCTCTGCGAAGGGCCATTCTTTTACTTTATGTTGAGTCAGTTTACCCACTTCTTTCTATCTTAGAAGCAAACACTTGTGTTAAATGTGTGCATTGATTCTTACATGTTTACTTATTGCACTTGTTATATTACTCTATGTTGACAAATATCCATGAGATATACATGTTACAAGTTGAAAGCAATTGCTGAAATTTAATCATCCTTTGTGTTGCTTCAATGCATTCTACTTTGAATTTATTGCTTATGAGTTAGCTCTTATGCAAGTCTTGTTGATACTTGTCTCGAAAGTACTATTCATGAAAAGTTTTGCTATATGATTCATTTGTTTAGTCATTATCTTTGTTAGCAATCTTTTGTTCAGATCACTCCATTCATCTCATATGCTTTACAATAATGTTGATCAAGATTATGTTGGTAGCAAGTCACTTCAGAAATTATTTGTGTTATCGTTTACCTACTCGAGGACGAGTAGGAACTAAGCTTGGGGATGCTTGATACGTCTCAAACGTATCTATAATTTCTTATGTTCCATGCTACTTTTATGACAATACTTGAATGTTTTATACATACTTTATAGCATTATTATACATTTTCCGCACTAACCTATTAACAAGATGCCGAAGCGCCGTTGCTGTTTTCTCGCTGTTTTTGGTTTCAGAAATCCTAGTAAGGAAATTTTCTCGGAATTGGACGAAATCAACGCCCAGGGTCCTATTTTTACACGAAGCTTCCGAAGACCGAGGGGAAAGGAAGTGGGGCCACGAGGCGGCCACACAACAAGGCGGCGCGGCCAAGCCCCGGCCGCGCCGTGTTGTGTGGGGCCCTCGCGTCGCCCCCGACCTACCCTTCCGCCTACTTAAAGCCTTCGTCGATAATACCCCCAGTACCGATACGGAAAACCTTCCGAGACGCCGCCGCGAATCCCATCTCGGGGATTCAGGAGATCGCCTCCGGCACCTGCCGGAGAGGGGAATCATCACCGGAGGGGCTCTACATCATCTTGCCCGCCTCCGGATTGATGCGTGAGTAGTTCATCCTTGGACTATGGGTCCATAGCAGTAGCTAGATGGTTGTCTTCTCCGCATGTGCTATCATTGTTTAGATCTTGTGAGCTGCCTAACATGATCAAGATCATCTATTTGTAATGCTACATGTTGTGTTTGGTGGGATCCGATGAATCTAGAATACTATGTTAAGTTGATTATCAATCTATCATATATGTGTTGTTTATGTTCTTGCATGCTCTCCGTTGCTAGTAGAGGCTCTGGCCAAGTTGATACTTGTAACTCCAAGAAGGGGTATTTATGCTCGATAGTGGGTTCATGCCTCCATTGAATCTGGGACAGTGACAGAAAGTTCTAAGGTTGTGGATGTGCTGTTGCTACTAGGGATAAAACATCGATGCTTTGTCTAAGGATATTTGTGTTGATTACATTACGCACTGATGACCCACAAGTATAGGGGGTGTATCGTAGTATCTTCGATAAGTAAGAATGTCGATCCCAATGAGGAGCAGAAGGTGTTGACAAGCAATTTCGATGAAGGATTCACTGTAAATGCTCACAGACAAGTATTCAAGGGGTTTTGATGTAACATATGAATAAAGTACGAGTAAATAAAGTGCGAGAGAAATAATTGCAGCGAGTGTCCCAATCCTTTTTAGCACAAAGGACAAGCCGGTTTGTTTACTTATAATGACCAAACGTTCTTGAGGACACACGGGAATTTAGTCTAGTGCTTTCGCTTCATACAGCTAATTAATCTTCATTGTTTTGATAAGTATTGTGTCGGTGAACCTATGCTAATGCACCGCCCTTCCTAGGACTAATACATACTTGTGATTATACCCCTTGCAAACATCCGCAACTACAAGAAAGTAATTAAGATAAATCTAACCACAGCCTTAAACTCTGAGATCCTGCGATCCCTCTTGCATCGATATACCAACGGGGCTCAGGTTTCTGTCACTCCGGCAACCCCGCAATTAGCAACCGAATACAAGATGCACTCCCCTAGGCCCATAAATGGTGAAGTATCGTGTAGTCGACGTTCACACGACACCACTAGAAGAATGACACCACAACTTAAATATCATAACATTGAATATTACTCAACCATAGTTCACTACTAACATCTCGAACAATACCAATTGGAGAGATAGTTTCTCTATTAGCAAGCCGAATAACCACATCAATATCTTCAAGTTCACAAGAACCAATTTCATGCATGATCTCCGTATAAAGCTCATAAGGAATAGCGCTAATACTTGCACCAATATCACATAAGCCATAATAACAATGATCCCCAATTCTGACAGATAGCATAGGAACACTAGTTTTTCTAGACTTATTAGGATGCGAAACAATGTTAGAAGCATCTTCACAGAAAATAATATGACCATCTTCCACATTTTCAGTCACAAGATCTTTAACTATTGCAACAGCAGGTTCAACCTTAATTTGTTCTTCAGGTTCTATAGGTTTCTTTTCACTTTTATTAACCGCACTAGATATAACAGAGTACTCTTTCATTTTAGCAGGAAAAGGAGTTTTTTCAATATAAGCTTCAGGAATAACATGATCAACAGTTTCAATCACTACACATTTGTTTACAGATGAATCAATTTTATCTTTATACGGTTCATGATACTTATCAAAATTCTTCTTAGGAAATTCATAATGAGAGGCAAAAGCTTTGTAAAGATTTGCAACAACTTGGGAATCAAGACCATAAGTAGCACTCATATTACGAAATTTATCAGTATCCATAAAAGCTTCAATGCATTTATAATCAAAGATTATACCTGACTCTCTATCTTTGTCATTCTCCCATCCTTCAGTATTCTCCTGGATCCGATCAAGAAGGTCCCTTTTATACTCTTCTTTGTTGCGTGTAAATGATCCAGAACAAGAAGTATCCAGCAAGGTCTTGTCTTGAAAAGAAAGTCTTGCATAGAAATTATCAATAATAACATTACCAGGAAGCTCATGAGTGGGGCATTTGAGCATTAAAGACTTCAATCTCCCCCAAGCTTGGGCAATACTCTCTCCATCATGAGGCCAGAAATTATATATGCGGTTCCGATCCTTGTGAATTTCACTTGGAGGATAGAATTTGGAATAAAATAAAGGCACAATGTCCTCCCAATGAAGAGAATCCCTATTCTTCAGCAATTTATACCAGTGCGCCGCTTTACCAGACAACAATATAGAGAATAGTTTCTTTCTAACTTCATTCATAGCAATACCTGCACATTTGAATAACCCGCATAATTCATGTAAAAACAGTAAATGATCACCAGGATGAACAGTTCCATCCCCTTCATAGCGGTTATCCATAACACGTTCAATAATTTTCATAGGTATTTTATATGGTATTACTTCCTCACCTGGCGCTTCATCTACTACCGTTGCAGTAGTAGTAGATTTCCCAAATAGAAATTGAAGAGAAGATCTCTCCATAATGACTTATAGCAGCAGGCAGAAATAAAATCAGCACAAACAGTAAAGGTTTTCCTTACCAATTCCACTTACCAATAGCGCTTCACTCCCCGGCAACGGCGCCAAAATAGTCTTGATGACCCACAAGTATAGGGGTGTATCGTAGTATCTTCGATAAGTAAGAATGTCGATCCCAACGAGGAGCAGAAGGTGTTGACAAGCAGTTTCGATGAAGGATTCGATGTAAATGCTCACAGACAAGTATTCAAGGGGTTTTGATGTAACAGATGAATAAAGTACGAGTAAATAAAGTGCGAGAGAAATAATTGCAGCGAGTGGCCCAATCCTTTTTAGCACAAAGGACAAGCCGGTTTGTTTACTTATAATGACCAAACGTTCTTGAGGACACACGGGAATTTAGTCTAGTGCTTTCGCTTCATACGGCTAATTAATCTTCATTGTTTTGATAAGTGTTGTGTGGGTGAACCTATGCTAATGCACCGCCCTTCCTAGGACTAATACATACTTGTGATTATACCCCTTGCAAGCATCCGCAACTACAAGAAAGTAATTAAGATAAATCTAACCACAGCCTTAAACTCTGAGATCCTGCGATCCCTCTTGCATCGATATACCAATGGGGGCTCAGGTTTCTGTCACTCCGGCAACCCCGCAATTAGCAACCGAATACAATATGCACTCCCCTAGGCCCATAAATGGTGAAGTATCGTGTAGTCGATGTTCACACGACACCACTAGAAGAATGACACCACAACTTAAATATCATAACATTGAATATTACTCAACCATAGTTCACTACTAACATTTAGACTTCACCCATATCCTCAAGAACTAAACGAACTACTCACGAGACATCATATAGAATACAATCAGAGGTGATATGATGATGAATAACAATCTGAACATAAACCTTGGTTCAATGGTTTCACTCAATAGCATCAATAACAAGTAGAAATCAACACCGGGAGAGTTTCCCCTATCAAACAATCAAGATCCAACCCAAATCATTACAGCGGTGACGAGGTGCAGCGGTGGTGATGGCGGTGAAGATGGTGGAGATGACGATGATGATGATGGAGATGATGTCCAGCTCGATGATGATGGCGATGGCGACGATTTCCCCCTCCGGGAGGGAATTTCCCCGGCGGATTCCTGCCCGCCGGAGAGCTCTTTTCTCTCTGGTGTTCTCCGCCCCGTAGAGGCGGATGTGACTCTTTGCGAGGTACCCCCTGTGGCTTAGGTTTTCAGGACGAAGGATTTCGCGAAGAAAAGGAGGCGAGAGGGGCTGTGGGCCCCCCTCCTCATAGGGCGGCGCGGCCAGGCCTTGGGCCGCGTCGGCCTATGGGGTGGGCCTACCTCGGGTCCCCTCTTCTCCCCTTCTGGCTCCCTCCGTCATCTGGAAAAATAGGAGTTTTCGTGTAATTCCCGTCAATTGTTGATCTTCCGAAATATTGCGTTCGACGATGCTTTTTCCAGCAGAATCCTGGCTCCGGTGCGCGATCCTCCAATAATGATGAAACATGCAAAATAGATGAAATAACATAAGTATTATGTCCAAACATGAAATATATCAATGAATAACAGAAAATTATGATGCAAAATAGTGATGCAAAATGGACGTATCACGCACCATACTTAATGCAATTATCTGTTGTTTACAACTTAATACTGGAGGGGGTGCGGATGCTAACCTGAAGGTGGATTATTTAGGCATAGATGCATGCTGGATAGCGGTCTATGTACTTTGTCGTAATGCCCTGATTAAATCACATAGTAATCATCGTTGATATGTATTGAATCTTTATTTGTCAATTGCCCACCTGTAATTTGTTCACCCAGCATGTTAGTTATCTTATTGGAGAGACACCACTAGTGAACTGTGGACCCCGGTCAATTCTTTTACATCTGAATACATTCTACTGCAATCATTGTCTTTACTGTTCTTTGCAAACAAACACCATCTTCCACTCGATACGCTTAATCCTTTGTTTTCAGCAAGCCGGTGAGATTGACAACCTCACTGTTACGTTGGCGCAAACTATCTTGATTGTGTTGTGCAGGTTCCACGTTGGCGCCGGTTTCACTGGTGTTGCGCCGCACTACACTCCTCCACCAACAACCTTCACGTGCTTCTTGGCTCCTACTGGTTCGATAACCTTGGTTTCTTTCTGAGGGAAAACTTGCTGCTGTGCGCATCACACCTTCCTCTTGGGGTTCCCAACGGACGTGTACATCTACGCGCATCAGGCCCCTCTTCGTCTCCTCTTCGGTGTTCTGGAAGGCTCCATGGAAAATAAGACCGTGGGCTTTTGTTTCGTCCAATTCCGAGAATATTTGTAAACTAACTTTTCTGAAATAAAAAACAGCAGAAAACAGGACTGGCACTGCGGCATCTTGTTAATAGGTTAGTCCCGGAAAATGCATAAAAACATTATAAAGTCTGACTAAAATATGTTGGTACTGTCATAAAACTAGCATGGAACATAAGAAATTATAGATACGTTGGAGACGTATCAAAGACTTTGAAATAGTATTCACCCTCCTATAATTGTCTCTTAAAGTTCCACCGGGTTGTACATGGATTTTCTATAACTCATGTGCATCAAGAAATTTGTCTATATGTCATGTTGATTCTTTTTTATGGTGATTACAATAGCATGAATGTTCATCAATTCTGACTCCCATGCATTTCCTATTTGCCTAGAGCCTAGTATTCATGCCGTACATCCTTCCTTCTTATGATGTGTTGCAATGGAGTGATTCCCTCTTCTTTGGTCATCTAGAACTTATGTCTGACCTCGGACATTACACCTTAGTTCGCCTTATTGTACTTTTCCATGTATTTCCCCTCATCTCGCTCTATTATATCGCACCATTTCCTCACCTCACCCTTTCTCCTCCCCTATGTTTTCCATTGTCGCCCATCTCATCATCTACTTCTTGTCTTCATTTTCTTTCATCGAATACTCTCCAACTTACCTTCATAATATCACAACAAAGCCCTATCAAACTTCTCTTCGCATTCTTCCATATGTCTCGATAAGTTCTTACAAACACCACACACTGGTATCCATATTAGTAATACCATGATTCCCGCGATATTACCCAAGATGTGCTTTTCCACAAAAGGATATCACATGGTGGTGGGAAAAATTGTACAATACTGATCCACAATGGTCTCGAAGCAATTTCATAACTATGTACTAGATGGCCTCATAGATGGTTGATAGTAAATCATAGCCAATACATGTCTCATATATCTTTTTTTTTTGTCTACTCCTTTTTCAGAATTCCTTCGGATATGCAATTTAACTAATCAAAAACATTTATATACGTAAAATAAAACCTTTCAAATTTACCTCATAACTAATTGCATGCTTTTTTTTAGATCAGCCTTTACTTTTTTATTTCATAGTTTAAATTTTTATCACTATTTGAGTATCACCTATACTCACACCATTCCAAAGTATGTGTAGAAACCTGTTACACGAATTTAATATTAATTTCAAGAAAAATGAAAATATTATTAAATGTATATACCTCTACAAAATAGCGGATATGATGAAAATTTTATTGTATATAACATTTTCAAAAATTCTTACTCCATTCAAAAATAAATAAAAACATCTATCTAATTCGCATGTCACCCGATAACATAAGTAGTCAAGAAATAAGAGTGTATGCTACTACAAAAACAACGTACCACTTCTTTGACGAAAATGTAAACTAGTGGCTCGATGCACTCATCCAAACCAAAGTCAAGAACTTAGTTTTTTCTTTCAATATGTACTTTTGAGGTTTTTCATGACACTTTGGATTTCCAGTTTTATTAGACAAGTCGGTAATTGTTTCCTTGGCCCTAGTAGTAGATTATATTCTCAAAGGTTAATATTGCCATTGTTTGGAACATATTTTCTATATGTTAGAGATGATTTGGGTAAACCATTGCCATGATGGTTCAATTTTGACCGAGAACTATATTCCATATGAAACTTGTGGGGTTGTGGTGGTGGAGGTATAATGAAGAATCTACGAAAAACGTCATTGACATAGATTTTCTTCAAATCTGTATGTATTTAAAATAAACTCATTACATAGGTAATGAAACATTTATCAAGAGGGGGTCTAAATTCACAAAGGTTGCATGGTTAACAAGAGGTGATTACATTTCTTTTGTCCACTGGGTTTCAATCCTAATATTCTCACCCCGTTGTTTGTTCATTTATATTTATGTATATCTAACCTTCTTTGATATTTTGGAAAATAAAGAAAGTTAGCTTTTGATTTAGAGATATTTGGCACTGTAAAATGTACATGCTTCAGTCAATTCTAAGTTTAAGGATGGTTATTTTCTATTTCAAATATTTGGTCTTCATTTATTTTTTGGGTGTAATCTTAGTGTGTGTCAGTGCAATCAACATCATAAATCTCTGATCACTAGCAAACCAAAAAATTTGGGGTTACCTTTTTTCAAATGATATGACTTGATCTATCATATAAAATCCTTTTCTTTTACTTGGCATAAGTTTTAGGTGTGTAGTTCATGTGCCAACATTTATGTATACCTAAGTATTTCCATTTTCACCTAAGGTATTCCTGTCAAATTAGAATCGTTTGCCATAAAATACGGATAAAAATCTATGCCATGAGGTAGCAAAAAATATAAGAATATTGCTGAAAGCTTTTGATCAATCTGGCTATCAGCCGGTTACAATGGGCATGCCTACCTATCGTTTCTCTCTCCTGATACGGACAATAAGGAAAAAATTAGTTAATGGGAACAAAAAAACGAAACAGCCCCCATGGTTACCGACCTCGATCGTGACGTACTGCTCGCTAGCAGGCTGTGTGGCCAGGATCCCCGTCGCCACCGTAAATCGGACACTTGTCACCTAGCACCGTCAGATGAGAAAGGTCATTTCTCCTCCACCATGTTCTTCCTCCCTCTCCCGTTTGCGCCGCCGGTGGTCGGCATGGAAGGCTTTGAAGGCTGCCCCGTACAATGCTCTACGGGCAGGATCTAGCCACAAGCTCGTGAGATCAACTCCCTAGTAGTCACCCCAACGTTTCCCTCCGCCCTCCCTTGTGTGCCTCCAGGGCATGGGCTCACTCGAGTCATATCTTGCATGGCCTCTATGAGTAGATGGATGGGGGGTTCACCCGATCTTGTTCTAACAGACCTCCGGTGTGGTAGATTGGTGGCCGGTGAGGTCGAATGGCCATGGTGATGCCTCCATTTTCAATATTGAAGGGCAATGGTTTTTGTCCTGGATTTTCTCGATGTTTTGTACAGTGTCGCTATTTGATACATGCTGCCATGGTATTTTTTGTGCTGCTATGTTCAAAGCTCTACAATATTTTCTGTGCAAATGCTATTGGGATATTGTTCCAATGTTACATAGTTATGTTGTCCTCTAGTTTCTTACGAGTTAGGTAACAATGTTAGATGTTTTGATTTTTTTTGTGGAGACTGCTACATGTTTTTTAGTTTTTTCTCTACAAAAGGAGATTTGTTAATTATGTACGACATTTTTTTGTCTAATTGTGCATGCACGGAATGTTGGAAAGGTTTTTGCTGCATGCCTCATGTTTTTATGGATTCTCAGAAAATGGTTCAAAACGATGTTGCATTTATGAAAACGGTATATACATTGAAAAAACGTTAAATGTAGAATTTTTTGCAGCAGAACTGATTCTAGCTAAAGCCGGCTGATGGCTGCCGTTTTCCTAAAAAATATGTAGAAATCTTACAACTAATTAAAATTTTATTCTTTTTTCTAGTGTGCATATTCGTAATCAAACACCCAAGATAAATAAATGCACTATGAGTACTTGTGTGTTTGATTGCACATATTCTCAGGCCTCACTTCTCTGGTTAATTTTACGATAAAAAAAAACATAGACAATCTCTAGTGACCCAGTACATCTTCTATTGTGCATGGGTAGGGATGGCAACATGTATGCTCTGCTCCCCGCTAGGGAATGTCATCTTATCCCCATCCCAGTTTAATAATGGGGAGACTTTATGTCAATTTCCATCCCATCAAGTTTTGGACGGGGATCAGGTTCCCCATTAAGAAACTAAATTCAAATGATGTCAATTTCAATTCTCTTACATTCTCTACACATAAAAATAAGAAACTTTGTGATACGTATTTGGTAAAATAACAAAAATATAGTCTTATATGCTAAATATTAATGAAAGTTACTACATTAGATAGTAATATTACAACATTTTTCGTATCAAAATAGACTAATTTATATGTACATATACAAATATAATGGAGGATAGTGGGGAACGAGAATGGGAAGACCTTTTAATCATCATCCCCATTTTAGATAGCGGGGATACAAATTTCTCATACTCATCCCCTAATAGATGAGTTCCCCACAGATTTGTGAGAAATGGACCCCCATGGCCATCCATATGCACAGGCTGCGCATAACAACTAAAATAGAAAATTGTAGCATATACAACCAAAATAAAAAGTAAATTTCCGAATTGCATGGTACTATTTTCTAAACAAATGCATCAGAGCATCTAATCTAACTTTTATGAACGGTGATTCACGACATGAAAATCACATTGAGCATCAACACAAACAATAAAATGTCGCCTCTTTTTCGAAAAGGGAAACATAGCTTCGGCCACCGCATCAATCGATGAACACTACCTCTTTTAATAAAATGCCACCTCTTCTTTCGAAAAGGGAAACATAGCTTCGGCCACTAAATCAATCGATGACCACAACCTCTTTTAATAAAATGACAACCAAACTCTGCACGTCTATTGTTGCTGCAAGTTTTCAAATCCATGCAGGCAAGCGACCGGATGGAGAAAACACATAGGAGATTTCCCATAGGACTATTTAATATAAATGTTTAATATAAATATATTTCCCACCCCCTTCCATCAGTTCAAAATTTGGGAAATCTTAGCTAGTGCATCAATCATTTATGGTATCAGAACCATGAGGTTTCAAGTTTAGGAACCTTCTCACATAGTAATTAAAAAATAAAGAAAAAAGATTTTGCGGTGTACACCAAACCCCTGTTAAAGCCTAAACAAACCTAGATGTGAGGGGATATTTAATATAAATATAGTGTCTATCCTTTTTATCAGTTCTGACTTTTCAAAAACTTGGTCAGTGCATCAATCGTTTAAAGACTGCGACATATTAGCTTGCGTTTTTGGCTTACAAGGAAACTATGTTTGCATGTGTTATGTGTACTAATTTGGAGTGCTTCCTATTGAACTCGTTGGTTGAGTAGTTGACTGCCGGCAAGGCCAAGCGCAAAGATGGACATCTCGAGATCGACGCCACGTCATGTCCCCTCAAGTAACATGGCCAAAATACGTTGCAAGAGAGCCCTTCATCCCGGAAGGAACTGGCCTTCAATTTCTTGTACTGTATGCATTTGTTGTACTGCGAGTGCGCGACTGCGAGGGGTCGGCTGGGAGCGCTTCATTTGGCGCTAGCAGCTGCTTTCGGTGGTGTTGGCCGATACAGATGGTGGATGACATCGTCGCATCCCCTGAGAGAAGATGCAAGGATAAGGCCATGATACGTGTATCCCTTGAGAGAAGCCTAAGATCACACCATATTGTATATTTGTGCTTGCCTTTAATTCCTTATATGCAGGCTTTCTTTCTTGACGTACCATGAGTAAGGTACACATTACTGGAAAGCAAATGTCATGTGTAGCCAGGAAATCCCCTTTACAAGAAAAAAGTTATGTTTTTTTCGATACGGGGAGAAAAACCCCAGCCTCTGCATCAATAGATGCACACAGCTATTTTTATTACGAAGTTATCAGGTTTAGAGTTTACAGCTCAAGGATCACAAAGTGTGGATACATAAATCAGCCAGCGGAAAAAAAAGAAAACAAGTCGCCTATGCATCTTGTATTCGTCTAGTAAGCCGCCAGCCAACCTGGTTGAAGATATCCCGTGCAACCGTCTCCAGACGGGTGCATCCAGAATCCATATGTGCCCGTTGCGCCTCCGGCAACAGGAAAGACCACTCGTGGATCCAATGAGTAGCCATACGGATAACCTGTAAAAAATTAGCAGTTCCTTTCTTGTTAAAGATTATATCATTTCTGCAATTCCATAAAGACCATACAATAGCACAAGTTCCAACTCGAATTTGTGCCTTTGTATCTTTGTCAATCCCATTCAACCAATTACCAAACATATTTGTACAATTAGTTGGTGGGACAATATTGAAAGTAAAATAAACTACTCTCCAAACAAGACGAGCAAAGGGACAATCAAAAAATAAATGGTTAATGGATTCCTCATGATCACAAAAAGCGCATTTTTTACAACCATGCCAATATTGAAAGAAAAAAGTTATGTGTAGTTTTCTTTTTAATTGGAGGTTGAAACTCTAGGCCTCTTGTCTTCCTAAAATAAGAATCCTTGTACGTAGAATATTATGGCGTCCATCGAATGATCCATGCCTTTAGATGATTGTACTCTTAGGGGAAGAACCATCCTGACATACTTAATTACTTGGGAGCAACTTAAAATTTAAATTCACCTTGCACTCCAATTAAAAAAAATCTTTGTACATTAGTCATGAATATGTCGTCCATCGAATGATACATATTTTGGTAGAGGTTTTCCACTCCGAGGGGAAAACCTGTCTTCACATGGAACAGCTGCCCCTGAAGCGAGCTCTATGGAGCGAAAATAGTTTCCTTTCACCGCTAACCACGTCATATACACAATAGTTGGGAGTATCATTATCAATCACAAGGGTCCGCGTCCATGTCCATGCCCACGCAATGCCTAGAACAAACACACAGTTTCCTCTTTGGAATCGGTAATCATAATGCTTCAGTGAGCCCGCAGCAAGTGCTCTGGAGCAATTCCTCCTTGTCTAACATAGGGAGTAGAACTCCAGCGGTACAACGTACCCTTGAACCATGCCACGATGGGGGCTTTTCTCATCCATATAACACGTACCATTACCACATAACGTGGTATTGTTTCCCCTTCCGACATGCATGGTATCAAGAGCCATCTTCTCCCTTTCAGCCGTCGGTGATCTGATCTCCGTCATAAAATATGCCCTACGTTGTGCTTGTGTCATCGAGCTTCTTGGAGGCTCCGACCATGCTTCACCTAGAGAACTGGAGTTTGAAGATAAGCCAGAAAAATATCTATGTGCCCAATTTAGCCTACGATACATGGATTTCCAGCGATCAACTCGTAATCATATACATAGTAAATTCCTTGACGGAAGAAGTTCTTGCTAAAGTCACTAAGACAGGATAGCCAACTGATAGTGTATCCATATCCATCATTGGTGAAGGTCCCGGGTACGCCACCGCTATCGTGTCACAGGTAAATGGTTACTGGTGCCGTACCACCACACCCGGTTTTTGAGATAGTAGTGGCGTACCCTACGGTACGCTACCAGTATACTGCATGCCACCAACATCATAAGTGCTAGTGCCGTGCCATCCTTCCCACGCCACACATGGAAAAAATTCAGTGCCATGCATATGCTACTAGTATATAATTCATGAAACGTAAAAAAATAAATGACATAATTATAAATAATAGGCTTCACATGGTACATATTACAGATACACAATTATCAGCTACAAATGTCGATGTATCTGGCCATTCATACAACGGTGGACACCATCAGCACTACATCGTGCACTCTCTTCATGGTGCCGTCATCATCTCATCACGCATGTCGATGTCGTCGCCACAGCAGCCCCTGACGGTGTCGTCGCCGCTGCTTCCCTTGTCGATTCTCCGCCGCAGCCCACGATAATGCCGTCCTTTGCAATCTGCAGCACCAGCAACACCAAGTGATCAGTGCAAATATTTAGCAATTGGGTGTTTCCTTTACATAAATAACCATGGTGTGACAAATTATAGATTAGGACTATATGATCTAGAATTAAGTATTGTTTATATATGATTTGGGACTACACAGATCTATGACCATATAGCAATACTTAGCAATTAGGTTTTTTGCACCAGGCTGTCAAGTTAACTCCCAGTACCTGGGAAGCAAAGTAATTTTATCAGTGAATATGGTTTTTACTACTCACCAACGCAAGTAGAAAAGCTATCGGTCCGCTGCTTCAAAGAGTAAAATCCAGCATCGTTATTATGGAACTTATTCCATAATGTACCCAAGTGAAATATTAGATAAAACAACCATAGAACATCACGCACCCAGGCCTGGCTCCCGTGTGTACGCTAACAAGAACATGGCATCCCTTGGAAACTCATTTGGAGGAATGGCTGGCAGAATGCTTGCGCTAAACACCGAGGATAGATCATAAGGAAGTCGTTAGGAGTGATGGTCGGAAATGTGGTCTGATGCTTCTTTGGAAGAAAGAAGTCGAAGCAATGTCTTTGAGACACAAAACAAATAGCTACATTGATGTTTTTTTTGGTAGTGGCCCAGCAAACTTCTGGTTTCACTGGTTTTTCTGGGGAACCATAATGGAAGATAAATATTTGTCGTTGCAATGAATTCAGGATATCAATGAAGTTTGCAATATGGCATGGCTCATTATGGGAGATTTCAGTGAAATCATCTATCCATTCAAGAAGGGAGGCAGTCCGTGATCGTCCCCTAAATTGTATGCAAGCTTTTCGTGATGTCATAGATTGCGGGTTGTCAGATTATGGTTATGCTGGAGATAAATGTACTTGGCATCAAGCTGGGATCTGAGAGCAGACTTGATCGAGATCTTGTTAATGATGCTTGACAAAATATGTTTTTTTTTAGGGGAGACAAAATATATTTGGATATGCTATCTTGCATAATGTTGATTACAGCCGGTCTGATCATCGGCCCATCATGATGAGTTTTGGTGACAGCGATCAGAAGAAGTCAGTGGCCCATTTATCCTACGTTTTCAAGCCTGATGGCTGAAACAGGCAAGTTTTGCTGAAATGGTTGAAGGGAACTGGGAAGCCTCTCTGCACCAAGTTCAAAGTAATGATTTGGCAGGAAGACTAGTTATGGTTCATTAGCGGGTTCACTGATGGGATCACTCAAAGGTCCCCGACGGAAACTCAAGGCTGTCAGACATGAACCAGAGCAGGTTACACGTAGTTAGCTTACTTCGGAGAATACGAAGGAGAAAGATCTAGCAGCAGAGATAGAAAAATTACTTGAGCAAGAAGAGATTCACTGGTCTCAACGTAGACGGATTAGTTGGCTGCAGTTCGGAGATACAAATACAATATTTTCACAAAATTGCTTCTGCTAGCAAGGCGAGAAATAGGATTAAACGTTTGAAAGATGATCAAGATAATTGGCATGAAGGCCCGGCATACCTAAACCCAATGATCTCAGGTTATTTTGCCTGTTTCTTTACTACAAAGGTTCAGGAACCGGACAGAAATCTGCTTGACAAGGTTGTCCCGAGGGTGTCACACGAGATGAATGAAGTACTATTGAAACCGGATAGAACTGATAATGTAAAGGGAGCTCTTTTCTCAATTGGGGATATGAAAGCCCCAGGTACTGATGGGTTACATGCTATGTTTTTCAAAAAATGCTAGAACATTATAGGTGAGGCTCTAACTGCAGAAGTTTTAGAGTCTATTAATAATAAGCAAATCCCTACTGGCTAAAACGATAAATGTATAGGTTATGATCCCAAAATTCGAATCACCTGAGAAAGTTACACAATACAAACCGATCATTTTGTGTAATGTTGTGTATAAGGTAATCTCTAAAATGATTGTTGTCCGACTAAAAGCTATTCATGAAGAGGTAATAGCACATCATCAATGTGTGTTTGTTCTTGTGGGGTTAATTAATAACTGATAATATTCTCTTGGCATATGAGAGTT
This sequence comes from Lolium multiflorum, assembly GCA_030979885.1. NCBI lineage: Eukaryota > Viridiplantae > Streptophyta > Magnoliopsida > Poales > Poaceae > Lolium > Lolium multiflorum. The sequence continues at coordinate 276,727,858 of CM061753.1, read as the reverse complement.
TGCCAAACCTCCCATTTCGCAGTCGAATCGATTGAGACGAGTACCTGCCGAACTCGATTGATTTGTTTCCCTCGCCCAACGATATAATCTTAATGCCATTCAGTCTAATCAAAATCTAAACCGAAACAAAGAGTTTGCTCGTCCTAACAAGTCCCGTCCAAGTATAATAGGAGTCAGCGGCGACACGGCGAGGGATTGGTGGCCGATGTGGTAAGCTGGACGTCGAGACCGGGACGACGGAATTCTGGCCGGGTCAGCGGCGCTGAAAGGGACGCCAGATCTGTTGTACCAAGTCTCGATCTGAAGATACGAGTAGAGCTGACCTTCACGCCTGTGAGGTGGACGGTTCCATATTCAGTGAGGCTCTGGCAACTGATCATCGAGCTGTTGGCATGCCTGGAGGAGGTGGGCAAGGTGCTTGCCTCTAGCTGCAGCAGTTTGCTAATTTGCAAATCAAAAGTTTCTTCTATCAAAGCCGTTGGCAGTATATTATTGTGTATAGAATTGTACAATTCTACAACTTAGAAGGGTAACCAGGAAGGAGTGGATTACTACAACAGGTTTGATGAATTGCATGCTTGTCTTCAGAGGGAAGCATAGACCAAACAGCTCTAAATTAAATGAGAAGAAGTGCATGGGTGCACAACCAATTAAGAAGTTATGATGGTCCGGTATATGCCCATGAACGTCCTTTTGTTTCAGCATCACACACCATTATCTAAATCGAAATTATCAGGTATGGTATGGTGGTACCCTATAGAAAAGATGGAAAAAATGTTGAAACCTCAAGATTCTTACAAATGAATGTGCCATTGGATATGAATCCTCAGCGCCAACACCCACATCAGGTCATCAGGCACAGCTGCACATGGGCCTCACCGGACACATCTACGGATCGTAGGTGTACGGAATCACTTGGGCGCTGCTGTATGTCACCTCTTCATGATCAACACGAGTTCATTGTACAAGCAAGACAAGCGCTCAATGTACATGCTCTACGGTCTGTCAGAATCACGAGGCTATGCACGTTAATTTCGTGTTTCTCTCATGCGATCACTCGGTTGATTTTCTTGTAGCATGTCGAGAGCATCTGAACTGGAAGCGTTGGCCCTTCGTCGTGCTATTGTTTTGGTGAACGAAGAACAGTTTGATCGAGTGGATTTTGCTTCAGACCGCTTATCGTTGGTGTAACGTCTGTCCTCCTCACATGGCGGAAAATGATCTGTCTGTGTCGTAGGAACGCATTGCAGACCCCGTAAAGACGGTAAGGTTTACAGTTGTGATGGATTCCGCAGGTGGAAGGGTCGGGCCTGCACCACCGTCAGATTTAGCTCAGCCCATATGTCTTCTTTAAAAAGTAGAAAAAATAAAAAATCCCAGCCTAAGTAAAATCTAGCAAAATGGGCTGGATTCGTCAGATTTAGACCTGGCCTCAGTTTCGGACGTACCCCGAGCGTCAGGCAAGGACCCGCGCGCGTCTCCCCGCTCTCGCCTACGTTTCTCCCTTTGTCCGGCGTCGGCTTCCTCCCGTTGCATTAGTTGCAACAAGGCTAGTAGAGTAGTAGTGCGAGACCGATCGAGTGGAACCGATAAGCACTTGATCCATCGGCCTCGTCATTATCGATCGCCGGACGCTGCGCCTTTGCAAAGGATAAAACTGCCAGCAGTGGAGGCAATCAAGGGGAGAGTGCATTGATGGACGGTTCTGCTAGGAACGGACGAGAAGATATATATGATCAATGGTAACGCATCCGTTATACGACTTTGGACGATCCCCACTCGACCACGCAGCGTTTGCTTTGGCTGGCTACCATTGATTTCGTGTGGGCATATATACACATAGCTAGCGAAACCCGGAGGCGGCCAAAATACCGTCGGTGGAAAGTGGCTTTGGCCACCCAGTGTGACGCCGGTTGCGCGCGTCCGCCCTCGGTTTCATGTTTCATGCTCGTCGTAATCTCGGATGCAACCAACGCTCCCTGCTCCGTTTCTTGCAGCTGTGTACGCATGGCTCGTAGCGAGGCGCCGGCCAGCCGTGCGTCCTCGGCCGCGCGAGCGGTACCCGACGAGTATGGCTGCACTTTTTGGCTGGCTGTAAAAGCTCTTCACTTTTTTTTTTCTTTCGTTGCTGTCGTCGTCCACCCATGGATGCACGTCGGTCAGGTATAACACTTCACTCCATGTGTGTCTCGTCTTCCATATGGTGGAGGACAAATAAGCATGCATACCTTGATGATCCCTGGTACGCGTCACCTTAATTATCTCCAAGTGAGCTAGAAAAGTTTTTTTAGAGAGAAAGTATGCTAGTTTAATATAATTAGTCCAAAATAGAAGTATCTAAATGTTGCCTAAAAATAATTGTATCTAGCCAAATTTTGGCGAATCCTATACACCGACCAGGTCGGCCGTTACCGCGCGCCGCACACCCCCCGCGCGCGGTATGGGCCGGCCTGGTCGGCCCAGTTCGCTGTTTATTTCGGTTTTCTGTTTCTTTTTTCTTTTTTCGTTTTTCTTTTCTATTTCTTTTTTTGTCTTTGTTTCTTTTCTTTTTGTTTTTATTTTTGTTCAAATATGAAAATTGTTCATATCTGAAAAATTTTCAAATTTGAAGATTGTTCTAATTCGAAAAATGTTCAAATCTGAAAATCGTTCAATTTTGAAAAACGTTCAAATTTGAAATTCATTCATATTAAAAAAAATTAATTTTGAAAATTGTTCGAGTTAAAAATTGTTCATATTTGAAAAAATTTAAAATCTGGAAATGTTCATGCACAAATTTTTTTTTCAAAATGTTCTAATTAAGAATATGTTCAAATTCGAAACTTTTAAAATTTTAAAACAGTAAAGTGTTTCAAAAAAGGTCAGATTTTCCAGACGCTGACACGTTCCGAAACGAAACGACAGTTACGACCGGAACTGAACCAGCAGGGAATCAACGCTAATGGGCCAAGCCCACAAACGGGGAGGGTGTGCGGGACGTGGTAGAGGCCGACCAGGTCGGCATAAAGTACTACCCCCAAATTTTAGGAGATACCAGCACGAGCCGACACATGTGTGGCCTATGCAGTCCGCGCAGGGCCTAAAAATTTTGAGAGCCCAATCTTTTTGAGTTGGCTTATATAGTTTTGGCTGGAAGCAAGCAGCCCATTTAACAAGATTCATGCAAAGAGGCTCAAAGGGACACATTGGTTGGAGCCGGGACTCGAACCAAAAAAAAAAATTCTTGGCCGACATTTCCGAAATCTCGCTGAGAACTGGAATTCTTGTTTCGCTCCGAGAAACACTACTAGCAGACAAAAATATGGTTAAATTTGAATTTAAAATTCAGAAGCAAGATTAAATAGCATGGGCAAAATGTTCTAGATGTAATGAATGGGTTAATTGATGGGCGAAAAAGGAAAACAAGTATGACGGTGGTTTCGAACCCACGAATCTGGCAGATGAAAGCGAAAAAGGATAGTTATGTTACTTGTTTTAAATGTCAAAAATATTTAAATTTAAATTTTGTGTGAATTAATTTGGAAGGTAAAATTACGGAGAATTTTGAGATTTCGCGGTAACCGTTAAATCCGGTGCCTCCGATAAAAATAGTTCACCGAGAAAAAGAAACCTTGACTCAAACACCCTCTACTTATGTGAACACGTTTGAAGTTGACCAATCAGCCTAGTTATGCGAACACGTTTGAAGTCGATCAATCAGCCTAGTTATGCGAACACGTTTCCTATTTATAGGAACACGTATATAATTTTATGGTAATTGATCAACCTAGATATGCGAGAAAGGCAGAAAGCCGAGAACCGTCGAGCCACGGCGTGAGCGTCGCGCCCGGCATCGTGAGCGGCGCCGCGCCTAAATATTATTTTCCATAATTATGTTTTTCATTTTTTAATTTTATTTTCCTAATTTCATTTTTTTCTTTTTTCTGTATTCTTTTTTCCTTTTTTCTTTTTGTTTGACTTGTTACTTTCTCACTTGCATCATTTTTAAAACTAATTACACTTAATATGTAGTCAACTTGTAGACTTGGTCATCACTTCTCGGTCGGTCACCCATCCGCACACTACTCCACCCTCAACACGCTTAACTCCTTGGTTCTTTCCTGCTACGCTTCGGCGAATGTGATTCTACCTTGTTGTAAATACTACCATATCAATCATATTAACTCTTATAGCATTGTGTCACATTTCTGTATTTTTTGAAACCAAAAACAATCTATAAACCGAAATTGGAAAAATAATATATTATTTATTATTAGAAAAATGTGTGTGATTTGAATATAAAATAATTATATTTTTATTCATTTATTATTATTATTATCATCAAATAATATATGCATTATTCATATAATATGGACAAATAATTAATATCTTTAAATCTATAATCCGGAATTGGACAAATAATATATGATTTATTATTAGAAAAATGTGAGTGATTTAAATATGAAATAATTATGTATGTTTTTATTCATTTATTATTATTATCAAATAATATATGCATTATTCATATAATATGGCCAAATAATTAATATCTTGAAATCTATAAACCGGAATTGGGCAAATAATATATGATTTTATTAGAAAATGTGAGTGATTTGAATATGAAATAATTATGTATGTTTTTATTCATTTATTATTATTATTATCAAATAATATATGCATTATTTATATAATATGGCCAAATAATTAATATCTTGAAATCTATAAATCATAATTGGACAAATAATATATGATTTATTATTAGAAAAATGTGAGTGATTTGAATATGAAATAATTATGTTTTTATTCATTTATTATTATTATAAAATAATATATGCATTATTCATATAATATGGTGAAATAATAAATATCTTGAAATCTATAAAAACATCATTATGCTGCTCCTAGGCAGCGTCTCCTCCGGGGGCAGGCGCTCGTCCAGCTGCCACCCTCAAAGCATGGAACTCTTTCAGTGAAAGCACCCAAGTGTTCTTCCCTGGAAGACCAAAAGCACCGGAGAAAAGGAAACAACTCCTGGACTATTTCACCGTTAACCTCAAAATAAAACTGATATGCACTATAATGGGAGTTCTCCCTGTAAACCCCAAGAAAGTTGGTGGTAGCCATATGGTTAGCATCCAAATACTTACTGCCCATTATCTGATTGCAGGGAGGCATCATGAGATGACGGGAGTAAGAAATTTGGGTAACTAACCCACCACAACGGATATCACCTGAGTTTGCCACTCTCTGTCTGCGGAAGTGTTGAATGGGCAGGGCGCTAAGGTTCATCATGTTCTCCATGTCGGGGTAGAACGTGCTGCATATGACGCTCATCTCGGGGCTGGCCATGGCCCCGGTATCTCCTTTTCTGAAGAGGGATTTTACCAAAAAGGCGGCGAGGTAGTAAATATATGATTCATATAATGTGGACATGTAGGAGGCGGCATGGAGTGAATATATTGAAAGATACATAGTTCATATATATTGAAAGACACATAGTTCATATAGTTCATATAGATTGAAAGACACATATTTTGTTTGTAGTGTTGGATTTAACAGAGTTATAATTATGGGATTTCTATTTTCGTGCCCTCAGGTCGTTAGTTGTACTCAGTTTTCCCCAGCTCGTTAGTTTTTCCTCAGTTTTTCCCTCCCTCTAGAAACCCGCATACGCTCGGACGAGAGGGTTGCCCGGTCGAGGCCTTACTGCTACCGTAATCTGACGGGGGGCTGCACGAGGGAAGTTCCTCTCGACTGCCTCGTGCTGACGGGTAGCCATCCATCTATCGCTGACGCGTGGGCCGTTTTATTTCCTGATTGTATACGCGGTGCTGCCAATGACAAATGGGGCCGCTCTATGGGGCTGCCGCAGCCAATGACCAGTGGGACGTCTATTTATTTATAGAAAATCATATATTGCCGCTCTGTGGGGCCTCCGCAGCCAATGACCGCTGGGGTCGTCTATTTATTTAGAGAATATAATATAGAGCCGCTCTGTGGGGCCGCCTCAGCCCATGGCAGGTGACTATTTTCGCAGCTTAATCTAAAGTGACTCTATGCTAAACATTGTGCATCCCGATGGTGACCTAGCAGTGGCGGCGAACATAGCCGTTCTAACCATGCCGATATCGGCATCGGCATCGTTTGGAGGCTGTGGTGCTCGAATCATGGTGGAAATGCGATATTATTTTTTACATGCATAATATATAGAAAATAGCTAGATCTCTAAATCGATGCATATGAAGCTACATATATATTCTTGGTCATAATCCCCTTATCTAAAGGGGATGGATGCATGGCTTCACGTTGTCGTCGCTTTCATCGTCAGTATCTTCGTCGTCCGAGTAGTAGTACTTCCTGCACATTGTTCCGTCGAACACCTTCACTGTGAGCACATCATCGCCTTCATATTTGAAGTGTACGTAGCAGCCGAAATCCACACCGTGCGCGAGCGGTGAAATTCTCCCAGCCCTTGTCGAGGTACATCTGGCCTTGTCCGTGAAATAGGACATCCACGGTACAGAGACAAGGACCGCAGTCAGCTGCTCGCAGATACACCTTAGCTGGCTCCTGGCCATCAAGATAGACGCAAATTTTTTTGGGATTGCCTGCAAAGAGATCGAGCGCCGATCGTTTGAAATTAAAGGTTTTTTAGAACATGCCCATAATTAATCACATGCATCATATATGTGGGAACGCGTACGTACCTTCTTGACCAAAGGGTCTTCATAGACGACGATGAAGAACTCCTCTATGATCAATGGCAGTGTTGACGGTGGTGGTGGCAATGATGATGATCCACTTCCCCTTCCCCTTCCCCTTCCCCTTCCCCTTCCCCTTCCCCTTCCCCTTCCCCTTCCCCTTCCGGTCCGCGTCCGAGACGTGGAAGCCATGGCAATGGATCAAGTGTATGTGAACGAAGAAGAGAGAGGCAGAACCTATTGACACAAGGGATGGCCGTGTGGGTGTTTATAAGGGAGAGATGACCGTTGTAGGGGTTTACACAATAAATTAAGGAGGAGGTGACCGTTGGTGGGGGTTTACACAATAAATTAAGGAGGAGATGACCGTTGTGGGGGTTTACACAATAAATTAAGGAGGAGATGACCGTTGTGGGGGTATATATCTCAACAAAAAAGTAATGCGGACTATCTTGACGGAAATGGAACTTCGTGATATAGTTTATCATTTTACCGTGAAAGGTAATGCCTAAAAAAATGGTAATTCGTGATATTTTATCATTTTACCGTAATGGCTACAACAAATCGTTGATAGTTTATCATTTTTTGCGTGTAAATTAATGGCTACAAGAAATGGGTGATGGTGTATCATTTTTTGCGTGAAAAGTAATGGCTACAACAAATCGGTGATGGTTTATCATTTTTTGCGTGGAAAGTAATGGTTACAAGAAATGGGTGATTGACACGCGTGAAGCACACGTCCGTTGGGAACCCCAAGTGGAAGGTGTGATGCGTATAGAAGCAAGTTTCCCTCAGTATGAAATCAAGGTTATCGAACCAGTAGGAGTCAAGGAACACGTGAAGGTTGTTGGTGGAGGAGTGTAGTGCGGCGCAACACCAGTGAAACCGGCGCCAACGTGGAACCTGCACAACACAATCAAGATACTTTGCCCCAACGTAACAGTGAGGTTGTCAATCTCACCGGCTTGCTGAAAACAAAGGATTAAACGTATAGTGTGGAAGATGATGTTTGTTTGCAAAAAACAAGAGAACAATGATTGCAGTAGATTGTATTCAGATGTAAAAGAATGGACCGGGGTCCACAGTTCACTAGTGGTGTCTCTCCAATAAGATAAATAACATGCTGGGTGAACAAATTACAGGCGGGTGATGTCTACTCACGCTTCTTTTCCTGTAGACAGTGTTGGGCCTCCAAGAGCAGAAGTTTGTAGAACAGCAGCAAGTTTTCCCTTAAGTGGATCACCCAAGGTTTATCGAACTCAGGGAGGAAGAGGTCAAAGATATCCCTCTCAAGCAACCCTGCAATCACGATACAAGAAGTCTCTTGTGTCCCCAACACACCTAATACACTTGTCAGATGTATAGGTGCACTAGTTCGGCAAAGAGATAGTGAAATACAAGTAGTATGGATGTATATGAGTGGTAATAGTAATCTGAATAAAATATGGCAGCGAGTAAACATGCAGTAGAACAGTAAATAAGCGGTGTTTGCAGTATTGGAAACAAGGCCTAGGGATCATACTTTCACTAGTGGACACTCTCAACATTGATCGCATAATAAATAACTTACTTCTCTCATTTGTGCTACATACACTCTTTTGTTGGATGACAAACACCATTCCTTGTGTAGGGCTACAAGAGCTCCCTCAAGCCGGAGTTAACAAGCGCCACAACATTCGGCATTCATATTTAAGTAACCTTAGAGCATAATAGATCTTTGCAAAATAAACCGAGAACTAACATAGCATACACACTGTCACCATTACACTATGAAAGGGGAATATATCACATCAATACTATCATAGCGATAATTAACTCCATAACCTACAAGAGATTATGATCATAGCCTACGACAAGAACCACACGATGCACACACTGTCACCATTACACCATGCAGGAGGAATAGACTACTTTAATAACATCACATGAGTAGCACATAGACTAGTAGCGATACAAAGCTCATCATATGGATCTCAACCATGCAAGCAATTCATGAGATCATTGTATTGGAGTACAGAGAGAGAGATTAACCACATAGCTACCGGTAAGCCCTTAGCCTCGAGGGAGAACTACTCCCCTCATCATGGGAGCAGCAGCATTGATGGAGATGGCGGTGGTGTTGATGGAGAAGCCTTCCGGGGCACTTCCCCGTCCCGGCGGCGTGCCGGAACAGAGACTCCTGTCCCCCAGATCTTGGCTTCGCGATGGCGGCGGCTGGAACTTTTTCACCGTGGCTTTTTCGTATCGAAGTTTTAGGTCAGGGGCTTTATAGGCGGAAGGGCAGCTCGGCGGGGGCCTGGTGCAGCCACATCATAGGGGCGCGCCCACCCCCGGCGCGCCGGCTGGGGTGGGCCCCTGGCTCCCTCCGGCGCCTCTGCTCTCCGAAGCTTCCCGGGAAAAATAAGATCTTGGGCATTGATTTCGTCCAATTCCGAGAATATTTCCTTACTAGGATTTTGAAACCAAAAACAGAAAACAGAACGGCACTTCGACATCTTGTCAATAGGTTAGTTCCGGAAAATGCATCAAAACGATATAAAGTGTGAACAAAACATGTAGGTATTGTCATAAAACAAGCATGGAACATCAGAAATTATGGATACGTTTGAGACGTATCAGCATCCCCTCGAGTAGGTAAACGATAACACAAATAATTTCCGAGGTGACATGCTACCAACATAACCTTGATCAACATTATTGTAAAGCATATGAGATAAATGGAATGATCTGAAGCAAAAGATTGCTAACAAAAGATAATGACTAAACAAATGAATCATATAGCAAAACTTTCATGAATAGTACTTTCAAGACAAGCATCAACAAGACTTGCATAAAAGCTAACTCATAAGCAATAAATTCTTAGTAGAATGCATTGAAGCAACACAAAGGATGATTAAGTTTCAGCGGTTGCTTCCAACTTGTAACATGTATATCTCATGGATATTTGTCAACATAGAGTAATATAACAGGTGCAATAAGTAAACATGTAAGAATCAATGTACACAGTTAACACAAGTGTTTGCTTCTAAGATAGAAAGAAGTAGGTAAACTGACTCAACATAAAGTAAAAGAATGGCCCTTCGCAGAGGGAAGCATGGATTACTATTTTTGTGCTAGAGCTTTTGTTTTGAAAACATAGAAACAATTTTGTCAACGGTAGTAATAATTCATATGTGCTATGCATAATACTTCCTACAAGTTGCAAGTCTCATGCATAGAGTACTAATAATGCTCGCACCTTGTCCTAATCAGCTCGAATAACACGGATTATCATTGCATGACATATTTTTCAACCAAGTGTCACAAAGGGGTACCTCTATGTTGCATGTACAAAGGTCTAAGGAGAAAGCACGCATTGGATTTCTCGCTTTTGATTATTCTCAACTTAGACATCCATACCGGGACAACATAGACAATAGATAATGGACTCCTCTTTTAATGCTTAAGCATTCAACAACAAATAATATTCTCATAAGAGATTGAGGTTGTATGTCCAAACTGAAACTTCCACCATGATACATGGCTTTAGTTAGCGGCCCAATGTTCTTCTCTAACATATGCATACTCAAACCATTTGATCATGAAATCGCACTTACTTCAGACAAGACGAACATGCATAGCATCTCACATGATATCCAACAAAGGTAAAGTTGATGGCGTCCCCAGAAACATGGTTACCGCTCAACAAGCAACTTATAAGAACTAAGACACATAACTACATATTCATCACCACAATAGTTTTTAAGCTATTTGTCCCATGAGCTATATATTGCAAAGATAAAGGAATAAAATTTTAAAGGTAGCACTCAAGTAATTTACTTTGGAATGGCAGAAAAATACCACATAGTAGGTAGATATGGTGGACACAAATGGCATGGGTTTTGGCTCAAGGTGTTTGGATGCACGAGAAGCATTTCCTCTCAGTACAAGGTTTGGGCTAGCAAGGTTGTTTGAAGCAAACACAAGTATGAACAGGTACAGCAAAACTTACACAAGAACATATTGCAAGCATTATAAGACTCTACACTGTCTTCCTTGTTGTTCAAACACTTTACCAAAAATATCTAGACTTAGAGAGACCAATCATGCAAACCAAATTAAACAAGCTCTACGGTAGTTCTCCATTAATAGATTAAACTACATGATGCAAGAGCTTAAACATGATCTATGAGAGCTCAAAACAATTGCCAAGTATCAAGTTATTCCAAACCATATGAAGAATTTTCTGATTCCAACCAAATAGCAACAAGTGAAGCTATCAACTTTCGCCCTTGAACATTAAAAGCAAAAATGAAGAACACTAGTGTTCATATGAAAAAGCGGAGCGTGTCTCTCTCCCACATGAGCATGAATTTATTCAGAGAATGAAAATAAAAATAAAAGCAAACAGACGCTTCAAGTAAAGTACATAAGATGTGACGGAATAAAAATATAGTTTCACTAGAAGTGACCTGATAAGTTGTCGATGAAGAAGGCGATGCCTTGGGCATCCCCAAGCTTAGATGCTTGAGTCTTCTTAAAATATGCAGGGATGAACCACCGGGGCATCCCCAAGCTTAGACCTTTAACTCTTCTTGATCATAGTATATCATCCTCTTCTTTTGACCCTTGAAAACTTCCTCCACACCAAACTTCAAGCAAACTCATTAGAGGGTTAGTGCATAATAAAAATTCACATATTCAGAGGTGACATAATCATACTTAACACTTCTGGACATTGCCCAAAGCTTCTGAAAGTTAATGGAACAAAGAAACTCATTCAACATAACAAAAGCGGCAATGCGAAATAAAAGGCAGTATCTGTCAAAACAGAACAGTCCGTAAAGACGAATTTTAGGGCACTTAACTTGCTCAAACGGAAAAACTCAAAACTAATGAAAGTTGCGTACATATCGAGGATCACGCACGTAAATTTTCAGATTTTTTGACTCTCCTACAGAGAGATCTGCGCGAACACAGCAAAAATCTGTTTCTGCGCAGCAATCCAAATCTAGTATCAACTTTACCATAGAGACTTTACTTGGCACAAAAACATGATAAGGAGAGGTTGCTACAGTAGTAACAACTTCCAAGACTCAAATATAAAACAAAAGTGCTGTAGTAAAATAAACACATGGGTTATCTCCCAAGAAGTTCTTACTTTATAGCCATTAAGATGGGCTCAGTAATTTTAATGATACTCGCAAGAAATAAGAGTTGAAGCAAAAGAGAGCATCAAGAAGCAAATTCAAAACTCATTTAAGCCTAACCCACTTCCTATGAAAAGGAATCTTGTACACAAATAAATTCATGAAGAACAAAGTGGCAAGCATAGAAAAGCAACACAAACGCAATTTCAAGATTCTCAACATAAAGAGGGGAAACTTAATATTATTAAGATGCATATAACCATGTTTCCCTCTCTCATAATAACTTTCAGTAGCATCATGAACAAACTCAACAATATAACTATCACATAAAACATTCTTGTCATGAGCCACATGCATAAAATTATTACTCTCCACATGTAACACCCCAAAAATTTAAAAATAAAGAAAATGAATTTTTCCAATTACCAAATTTTGGAACCAACAAAAACTTTTATTAAATTTAGTTAGACACATAGTGACCTGGTTTAATACTTGTGTTATTGCCATGAATGTTTGATTACTTCATTCAACATAATTTCAAACACCCTAAACCCTAACCCCAAATACTCACTAGGTCAAATAAGAAGAAACAAAAATAAAATAAAAAGACATCCATGGGCATAAAGCCTAGTAGGCAAATCTTGAATACTACTCATCCTAATTTTCTCACTAATGGTAAACCATATACTAAACCTCCCTAAACCCTAAGCCTCATTCCATTATTTACCATCCAATAGAAAATAAATAAAAAGAAGTGAAATTAAATAAGAAAGGGACATATGTGCCTATGGTTATTTTTGGTAAATCTTTACCCTAAAACTTTTCTACTTGGTTAGAAGTTTGGAACACCTTCATACACCTTACCTAGTGCTTATTACATCAAACTCAAGTTGAATCCAAAGAAAATTAAAAAGAAACTAAAAATGCCATAGAGGCATATGAGAGAAAAATGTCAATTTATGGATTTGAGAATCTTAACCCTAAGACATGTTGTGAGTGGTTGGATCATCTCTCTATACCACCTCAACACTCAATAACCTCAATTGGGTCAAGCCAAATTAAATTAACAATCAAATGCAATCTATGCATAGAGGTATATGTGGCACATCACCAATTTAACCAAACCTTGACCTATGCCATTATATCTTGAACAAATGGTGTGAAACCCTCTCTAAACCTAATCTCACACTAATTGGACCCTAACCCATGCCCAAGTGTTATAAGATAAATAAAAGAGGAAAATAATAAAAATAAGGATATCATCTCTTATGTGTTATGGCCATTTTTGCAAATTTTTGAGCTAGACCTTTTGGAATGGTTTCAATGTTGTAAAATGTTTCTAAAACAATAAGAATCACTTTGGAGCAAAGAAAATCAAATCAAATAGAAAGAAATCAAATGGTGAGAAAATCCTATTTATTCACTCACATACACATAGGCCAATTTTGCAAATCCTCACCAAAGGCTACCATTGCTTGATCTTTGGTTTCTAAAATACTTATATGTCTTAAACAAACCCAAATGCACCAAAGAAACCAAAATCAAATCCAAATAAATCTCAAAACCATCTCACATATGATCATGGTCATATGTGCACTTTTTAACATGTTCCTCACTTTACCCCTCTGGTTTTATTCTTTCTTAAACTAAACTTGGTCAACCATTGCCACCTCATCCAAGACCATGTCAAAGTCAACAACTTTGATGTTGACCACCCATGCTAACCTTGACTAGGTTGACCAGAACAAAGGAGACAAGAAGGGACTTTGAATCAAAGTGTAGATCACCCCACTTTTGGAATCTTTGCAAACCACCACCAAAATGATCACCACCACCACCATTATATCACAATAATTATATGATTGAGATACACCAAAAAGAATTCCAAAATTTGACCAAAAGTTTCTTGCGGCCATTCTCTCAAACACCTTGCAGGCATAAATCTCAAATTGACATGCACCCTTTTAACTTTTGGTCCAAAGCCTAAACCTCTCTAGTTCCTTGATGATCATTGCTCTCCTAGGTCCTCTGCATCAAGCCCTGTCCTTGCCATGGTCGATCAAAGCATGGAGAGTGCAGAACTTGGCCATGCCGTGCCCATGCACCACACCCAAGCCACCAATCCTCTCTGGCCCTTCTCTCTCGTTATGATCATGTCCAGTACACTCCCATACACTTGCTGATCATGACGGTGCACGGCCCAAACGCGCGCGAGCACCACATTGGCCAAAACCCAACGCGCCCAGACGCGCCCATGCCGGTCATGGCGCGCCAGAGCGCGCATGGACACCGTCCTGGACGCGCCAGTGCATCACGTCGCCTGGTCGCTGTCGAGCTCCTCCCTCTCTCTCCTTGCGCATGCCCCTTCCACACCTCACCAGGACACCGACGGACACCGCCATTGGCCCTCACCGGCGCCGTAGACGACGCCATCATCAAGCTCTGCCGCGCCGGTACTGCGAGGACGACGATGACGCCGCACGCTCCTGTCCTCCCCTAGCGATGCCATCAAGCGCTCTAGCACCGCCTAGCAGTCGCCTACGCGACGCGCCCATCACTTGCCCCTTCACCGCCCTGGAGCGCCATTGCCGTCGACGACCTCCACGGCACCCTTGCAGCACACGCGCCACTATAAATAGAGACCTCCTCGCCCTTCCTTCTCCACACCATTTCTGCTCCCCTCCTTCTCCTGACCCCTCAACCACCGCTCCACCTCGATTAGGCCCTAGCCAGCCCCAATTGCACCGTCGATCGCCGGAGCCTGTAGCGAAGCCGCCGTCGATTCGGCCACCATCGGAGACGCCACCGGTACCAGGCGACTCCCCTTCGTCGACAACGCCGCCTAGCACCAGCGCCGCCTCGCCGGAGCTCCAGCACGCCGTCGACCCCTACCTCCGCCGTGCCCGTCCGCATCTCGTCGACGACGACGACGCACCTCCACCGTCGATCTTCTTCTCGATCGCGCGGCTCAGGTTAGTTGATACCGTTTGGTGAAACTAAGACACCGACTAATGGGACCTTCCTGCTGGCCCGTGGCACGCTGAAGCGCTACTGGGCTGGCCCTGTCTGTTTTTAAATCTTTCGGCCCAATTCGTTTACCGCCTAGCCCATTTAGCTTAATTCAAATAAAATTGATTTAGAGAATTTCAACACTGGTGCTTTGCTAAAAATTGAATAGTTTCCAATCTACAAACCCAATTTGAGTGATTCAAAATGTTCTAGAAAGCTTATGAAATTATCTAACTAACCCCACTGGTTTCAACCTCATAGCTTGTGTAGAATTTGAATGACAAAAATATCAAGTCAGATACTTTTCTGCATTCAAATAAATCTAGAAAATAGACTATATTGAATTTTGAGGTGATTCCACCTCTCATAATTCACATTTCACCAACTCTAATTTAATATGTAAAAATATGATATAGGTGATGTACATGATCATGGCCTAGTTTCATTAAAGGACTATATGGCTATTTCTAGTCAAAGATATTGTCCCAAAACTATTAATAAATCATATGGGAGTGTTTCTCTCATTTAAACCTTGTCACAAACAATTCAAATTAAGGTAGAGGTCCTGGTAAGCTAGGTCTCATGTGATTGGTTTGATAATGTTAAATCATCTCCAAGTTGGAATTAAATGGTATGAGGTATAGCACCTCAATTCAATCAAATTCCCAAGTGCTAATAAAGTAATGTAATGACCTTTGTTCATAATCTCATACTTGCTCACTTGAGGATCTTAAACCAAAGTAGCATTTAAAATGCATGGGGTGAGGACATTAGTCTTCATGACCCATATGTTCTATTTGAATTATTAAATCATTTGTATAGTAGTATTTAAATTGTTCCAAACTACTTATTAAATCATATGAGATGTATTGGTCTCATTTAAATCTTTGTCTCAAGTAAATTCAACATAAGGTAATGACCTTAATATAATAAATCTCATGTTGTATGAATTGATGATATTAACTTCTTAATAAGATAGTATTAAATTGCATGAGGTGTATTCCCTCATTTAAGTCATATTTCTCAAAGGATAAGTGTGAAGTGTTGACCTTGGTCAACATGTGATCATACCTTGTCAATTGAGGAGATTAAATCTTAACAAGGTTCAATAAGAGGAAATTAATTCTCAAGAATAAATAAATAGAAACACAAATAAATATTTCAATGAGAGGAAATTATTCCTAAGAATAAATAAATAGAAACAATAACAAATATTTCAATGAGAGGAAATTATTTCTCAAAGAATTAAATAGAGACCCTAAATTAATATTTGTAATGAGAGGAAATTATTTTTCTTTAAAAGAAAACCAAGTCAACCAACAAGTGAATAATGTGGTGATGCTAGACTAGCTTGTGTGAACCATTTGTGTGATGAGTCTAGCACTTAAGGATTGTTTGGTGATTGTATCCTCATGTTCGTTTATAGACGCTAGTGATGACCCACAAGTATAGGGGATCGCAACAGTCTTCGAGGGAAGTATTACCCAATTTATTGATTCGACACAAGGGGAGACAAAGAATACTTGTAAGCCTTAACAGCGGAGTTGTCAATTCAGCTGCACCTGGAAACAGACTTGCTCGCAAGAGTTTATCAGTAGTAACAGTTTTATGGCAGTGGAAATAGCGAAATAACAGCAGCGGTGAAATAAAGACAGCAGTAGTGATTATAGTAAACAGCAGGATTAAAATACTGTAGGCACAGGGACGGATTTAACGGGCGTTGCATGGATGAGAGAAACTCATGTAACAATCAAAGCAGGGGCATTTGCAGATAATAATAAAACGGTATCCAAGTACTAATCAATCAATAGGCATGTGTTCCATATTTAGTCGTACGTGCTCGCAATGAGAAACTTGCACAACATCTTCTGTCCTACCAGCCGGTGGCAGCCGGGCCTCTAGGGAAACTACTGGATATTAAGGTACTCCTTTTAATAGAGTACCGGAGCAAAGCATTAACACTCCGTGAACACATGTGATCCTCACATCACTACCATCCCCTCCGGTTGTCCCGATTCTTGTCACTTCGGGGCCATTGGTTCCGGACAGCGACATGTGTATACAACTTATAGGTAAGATCATAAACAACGAATATCTTCATGAATCAATAACATGTTCAGATCTGAGATCATGGCACTCGGGCCCTAGTGACAAGCATTAAGCATAACAAGTTGCAACAATATCATAAAAGTGACATCTACGGATACTAGGCACTATGCCCTAACAATCTTATGACTATTACATGACCAATCTCATCCAATCCCTACCATCCCCTTCAGCCTACAGCGGGGGAATTACTCACACATGGATGGGGGAAACATTGCTGGTTGATGGAGAGGCGTTGGCGGTGATGGCGGTGAAGATCTCCTCCAATTCCCCGTCCCGGCGGAGTGCCAGAACGGAGACTTCTGGCTCCCGCGACGGAGTTTCGCGATGTGGCGGCTCTCTGGAGGGTTTCTGGCGATGTCGACTTCTCCCCGTGCGTTTTCAGGTCGAAACCAATAAGTAGTCCGAAGGGGGGCGTCGGAGGCCGGCCGAGGGGGCCACACCATAGGGCCGCGCGGGCCCCCCCTGGGCCGCGCCGCCATATGGTGTGGGGCCCTCGGGCCTCCACCTCCTTTGCCCTTCTGGCTCCGTCAATATTTTGGTAAAATAGGGCCATCTGAAGAAATTCCGAGGATTTTCCCGAAAGTTGGATTTCTGCACAAAAACGAGACACCAGAGCAATTCTGCTGAAAACAGCGTTAGTCCGTGTTAGTTGTATCCAAAATACACAAATTAGAGGCAAAACAATAGCAAAAGTGTTCGGGAAAGTAGATACGTTTTGGACGTATCAACTCCCCCAAGCTTAGCTTATTGCTTGTCCTCAAGCAATTCAGTTAACAACTGAGCGATAAAAGAACTTTCACGAACACATTTGCTCATATGATGTATATATTCTCATGCTATGGCTAATACTTAAGCAGTTCATAATAAGATACATGCAAATAAGATCATCCAACAGCTATGTCAATCATGGAGAGGTACCAACAATTAATAATAAGCACCATGAATCATGTATATAAGCAGGATTGCAATGTTCATAAGAGAATATGATAAAGTGGTATCTCGCTTGCCTGTATTTGATCGGCAAAACATAAATGCCGAGGCACCTCTTGAGTTCATAGAAAGACTAGAAGTAGTGATTGTCAAAGATAAAAGCATCAAAGTTATACCACAATCAATCATATTTTGAGACAAGCATATTATACTAAGAATGACAGTTGTGCTCTCAAGATAGTACTCAAAGAAAGAATGGAGACACAACATAAAAGTAAAAGATTGACCCTTCGCAGAGGGAAGCAGGGATTAACATGCGCTAGAGCTTTTCATTTGTAAAACAGGAGTAAAATTATTTTGAGAGGTGTTTGTTGTTGTCAACGAATGGTAATGGGTACACTAACTACCTCATCAACCGGACTCACAAGAGCGGCTCCCATTTTATTTATTTTTGGTTGGCACTCCTTCCAACCTTTCTTTCACAAACCATGGCTAACCGAATCCTCGGGTGCCTGCCAACAATCACATACCATGAAGGAGTGCCTTTTTATTTAAGTTTTATTATGATGATGACACTCCCCCAACCTTTGCTTACACAAGCCATGGCTAACCGAATCCTTCGGGTGCCGTCCAACAATCACAAACCATGGAGGAGTGTCTATTTAAGTTAATTAATTTGGGACTGGGAATCCCATTGCCAGCTCTTTTTGCAAAATTATTGGATAAGCGGATGTGCCACTAGTCCATATGAGAGTCCGTCAAAAGTAAATGACAAGGTTGAAAGCTAAACACCACATACTTCCTCATGAGCTATGAAACATTAACACAAATTGAGAAGCATTTTGAAAGTTTTAAAGGTAGCGCATGAGAATTTACTTGGAATGGTTTGAAATGCCATGCATAGGTATTTATGGTGGACACTTTTGGAACAACTTGGTTTTCAGGTGTTTGGAAGCACGAGCGGCGATCCCGCTCAGTACAAGTGAAGGCTAGCAAAAGACTAGGGAGCGACAAATCAAGAGAGCAGTAACTGTCATAATCATGCTTGCGGCAAAATAAATTAACGGAGGCATAAAAGTGATACAAGAACTCTGAAGCAATATAAATCATCGAGGCTTAATTGACTTTTTGTTCAGTCATATGCATGCGTGAGCATGTGCCAAGTCGATATAAATGAATTATTCAGAGGAGGATACCACAATGCCATACTTACTTATGAATAAAACAATGCAAGCAAACATCCACGACATGCTACTCATATTAATAAATTGGAACTAAACATGAGAGATCATGAACTACTAGACTTTCTCAAATAACATATACCTCACATGAACCAACTAAGCATGCTCATATGGATGAGTATATGTACAAAAATGAAAGCAAATAGAGTTCATACCAGCCTCTCACCACAATCAGATTGTCGTAGATCGTCATTATTGCTTTTTCACTTGTGTAGCTTGGATAATATGAAATGAAAACCACGCTCCAGCCACCGAAGACCATTGAACTCATGATGAACTTTACAAACCAAAGAAGAACAGCAAATATTTTTGGTGTTTTCGAATTAGAAACAAGAACGAAAGAAAACAAGCAAACAAAGCAAAATCTTTTTGGGTTTTCTTATAGCAAACTAACGATAGCAAATAAAGCAAACTAAGAGCAAGGAACCAAATAAATAAATGGTGAAGAGAAACAACAGAAATATTTTTGGTCTTTTTGTGTTTTAGGAAAGAAACAAAGCGAAAACAAAAGAATGCAAACTAACAGAAACACAGAAAAGCAGGATGACAGAAATCTGCCAAATCCTGACAGCAGTACAGAAATCGAAAATAACAAAAATCTTCCATTGCTCAGACCAAAAAGTGTTCAACTAATGAAAGTTAGATAACAACCTGGGGAACATGCTCAAAAATTGGCAACTCAAAATAACGTTCTGGCTGTGCGTACGAATTTTTTTGGTAACAGCACAGAATCTGTTTTTGGACAGCACTTCCCCAAATATCATCTCCCTCTCATTAGAAAACCACTTTAAGAGACTAAACAAGTATGTACAAGTATCCAGCAACCATAATATGCAAAGAATGAGTGATGCCGGTATACCTCCCCCCAAGCTTAGGCTTTTCACTCTTCTTGATCATATATCATCCTCCTCTCTTGACCCTTGAAAACTTCCTTCACACCAAACTTCTCATAAACTTCATTAGAGGGGTTAGTACTCAAAAAACTTTAATCCACCTTGGCCCTGTAGTGACACATTGCAAGAACTCAATAAAACATTAGCTACAGCTCTCCACGTCTAGAAAGCCTCACTTAAAGTCCACAAGAGACAATGCAAAAAACAGAGACAGAATCTGCCAAAACAGAACAGCCAGTAAAGACGAATTTTAAAATGGTACTTCCGTTGCTCAAATCAGAAAACTCAAAACTAATGAAAGTTGCGTACATATCTGAGGATCACGCACGTAAATTGGCAGATTTTTCTGAGTTACCTACAGAGAAATATGCCCAGATTCGTGACAGATAGAAATCTGTTTCTGCGCAGAAATCCAAATCTAGCATCAACCTTCTACTAGAGACTTTACTTGGCACAACAATGCAATAAAATAAAGATAAGGAGAGGTTGCTACAGTAGTAAAACAAATGGAGGGAGAAAGAAAGAAAGAAATGTTGTTTAGCTCTCTTATGCATTAAAATATACTTGTTAACAAGGTTGATCAAGTCTTGCTACCAAATAAATTTTATATGACATAAGAAGAAATAAACCTCAAATCAATCATGTTACCTTATATTGAATTGATATGGATCCAATCACAAGAGTTTGATATTCTTCTTTAGGCTCATATATAGGACAATCAATGGATCCCACTTTGATAGTTTTCACATTAAAAATTGTATTAACTCCATATACTTTATCAATCCTCTTGGGAAAATAGACAGTATGTTCCTTATCATCAACATTGAAAGTAACCATGCCTTTATTGCAATCAATAACAGCCCCTGCAGTATTAAGAAAGGGTCTTCCAAGAATAATGGACATATTATCATCTTCAGGCATTTCCAACACAACAAAATCAGTTAATATCAAGCAATGCTGAGTAACTTGAACAGGAACATTTTCACATAAACCAACAGGAATAGCAGTAGATTTATCAGCCATTTGCAAAGATATATCAGTTGGTATCAATTTATCTAAATCAAGTCTCTTATAAAGAGAAAAAGGCATCACACTCACACCTGCTCCCAAATCACATAGAGCAGTTCTAACATAATTATTCTTGATGGAACAAGGAATAGTCGGTATACCTGGGTCGCCCAACTTCTTTGGAATCTTACCATTGAAGGAGTAATTAGCAAGCATAGTTGAAATTTCCTCATTGGGGACTTTCCTTTTGTTAGTAACAATATCTTTCATATACTTTGAATAAGGAGGCAATTTAATAGCATCAGTCAAAGGAATTTGCAAAAATAAAGGTTTCATCCAATCACAAAATTTATTATAATGTTCCTCCTCCTTTGATTTTAGTTTCTTAGCAGGAAAAGGCATTTGCTTTTGAACCCAAGGTTCTCTTTCATTACCATGTTTCTCAGTAATAAAATCTTCTTTAGTGTACTTTTTATTTTTAGCATGCTTTTCAGGTTCTTTTTCAACTTCTTCTTTATCAGGAGTATCATTCTTATCATTATCTTCCTCATGTTCATTACCACTTTCAGTTTCAGCATCAGAAATAGAAATACTATTAGGATCATTAACAGGTTCAGAGGATTCTACAACATTCTTATGTTTCTTTTTCTTTTTCTTAGATGGAGCACTAGTTTTAATTAATTGAGAATCTTGTTCAACTCTTTTGGGATGCCCTTCAGGATATAGAGGATCCTGGGTAGAAACACCACCTCTAGTTGTTACTTCATAAGCATGTTTTTCTTTAGAATTATTTCCCAACAAGTCATTTTGCACTTTAGTAAGTTGATCAATTTGAGTTTGAACCATTTGAAAATGTTTAACAAGTATCTTAACATCATTGGAGGTTCTCTCCACAATACCATGCAATTCACTAATAGCTCGGGAATTTTCCATTAAATGATTCTCTACTCTCATATTAAAGTTTTCTTGCTTAACAATATAATTATCAAATTCATCTAAGCATTGAGCAGGAGATTTTGAATACGGAATATCTTCCCTAGTAAAGTGTTGAAGCGAGTGTACCTCAATCATGGATGAAGGGGGAATTGTCTCACATATATCTTCTATAGGAGGTAAATTCTTCACATCTTCAGGTTTAATACCCTTCTCCTTAAGAGACTTCTTGGCTTCCCTCATATCTTCATCATTTAATTTAATCATACCCCTCTTCTTCACTATCGGTGTCGGGGTTGGTTCAGGTGTAGACCAATCATCATGATTCCGGCCTATTTTAGCCAATAATTCTTCAGCGTCGTCTGGAGTTCTTTTCCTGAAAACACAACCAGCACAACTATCCAGGTATGCCCTAGACTCAATAGTTAGTCCACTATAAAATATATCAAGTAAATCATGCTTTTCTAAATCATGGTCAGGCTGAGCTCTAATAAGAGAGCAAAATCTCGCCCAAGCCTCAGGCAATTTCTCTCCATCTTCCTGGTCAAAATTATAAATTCTCTGCAAAGCAGCATGTTGAGCACTAGCAGGAAAGTATTTTCGAAAGAAAACATCACGCAAGTCGGTTGGACTTTTAATAGAACCAGGAGGCAAATTATTATACCAAGTTTTAGCATCATCCTTTAATGAGAAAGGAAAAAATTTAGCGACAAAATAAGTACGCATCTTGACATCATCAGAAAACACGCCACTAAGAGTAGATAACTCAGTCAAGTGTTCAACAGCACTTTCTTTTTCAGTACCACAAAAGGGTGTTTTCTCAACAATAGCTATATGAGATAGATCAAGAGAAAAATCATAATCTTTATCCCTAATGTTTATAGGAGATGTGGCAAATTTAGGATCAGGAGATGGTTTATATCTAACAGCATGTTCTGCAAGCAACTTTTTAATTTTTCTTGCATCAGTAGTAGCATTGCATTTTTCAATAAAATCATCATCAAGCTCTACATAATCTTCATCAAGATCATCACTAGAATAATCAAGTTCAGGTGATTTAACAGGTGTAGTAGCATTAGGAGTTTCAGTATTTTCAATTTGTCTAGACCTAGCAATCGTAGCATCTAGAAAAGATCCCAATGAACCACTATCATCAAGCACAGCAGAAACATTATCAATATTATGAGAATTTTCAGATTCAGCAGAAGTACCAGCATGTGAAGCATGTGGCGGTGAAACAAGTTTATCAATCACAGAGGGTGAATCAAGAGCAGCAGAGGTACTCAGAGTTGTACCTTTTCTTGTAGTGGATGGTAATATGGCGATCTTAGTATCGCGAGGTTTACCCATAATGGAGAATTTGCAGCGAACAATATCAATCCAAGTGAACTTCCAAATAAAGCTATGCTCCCCGGCAACGGCGCCAGAAAATAGTCTTGATGACCCACAAGTATAGGGGATCGCAACAGTCTTCGAGGGAAGTATTACCCAATTTATTGATTCGACACAAGGGGAGACAAAGAATACTTGTAAGCCTTAACAACGGAGTTGTCAATTCAGCTGCACCTGGAAACAGACTTGCTCGCAAGAGTTTATCAGTAGTAACAGTTTTATGGCAGTGGAAATAGCGAAATAACAGCAGCGGTGAAATAAAGACAGCAGTAGTGATTATAGTAAACAGCAGGATTAAAATACTGTAGGCACAGGGACGGATTTAACGGGCGTTGCATGGATGAGAGAAACTCATGTAACAATCAAAGCAGGGGCATTTGCAGATAATAATAAAACGGTATCCAAGTACTAATCAATCAATAGGCATGTGTTCCATATTTAGTCGTACGTGCTCGCAATGAGAAACTTGCACAACATCTTCTGTCCTACCAGCCGGTGGCAGCCGGGCCTCTAGGGAAACTACTGGATATTAAGGTACTCCTTTTAATAGAGTACCGGAGCAAAGCATTAACACTCCGTGAACACATGTGATCCTCACATCACTACCATCCCCTCCGGTTGTCCCGATTCTTGTCACTTCGGGGCCATTGGTTCCGGACAGCGACATGTGTATACAACTTATAGGTAAGATCATAAACAACGAATATCTTCATGAATCAATAACATGTTCAGATCTGAGATCATGGCACTCGGGCCCTAGTGACAAGCATTAAGCATAACAAGTTGCAACAATATCATAAAAGTGACATCTACGGATACTAGGCACTATGCCCTAACAATCTTATGACTATTACATGACCAATCTCATCCAATCCCTACCATCCCCTTCAGCCTACAGCGGGGGAATTACTCACACATGGATGGGGGAAACATTGCTGGTTGATGGAGAGGCGTTGGCGGTGATGGCGGTGAAGATCTCCTCCAATTCCCCGTCCCGGCGGAGTGCCAGAACGGAGACTTCTGGCTCCCGCGACGGAGTTTCGCGATGTGGCGGCTCTCTGGAGGGTTTCTGGCGATGTCGACTTCTCCCCGTGCGTTTTCAGGTCGAAACCAATAAGTAGTCCGAAGGGGGGCGTCGGAGGCCGGCCGAGGGGGCCACACCATACGCGGGCCCCCCCTGGGCCGCGCCGCCATATGGTGTGGGGCCCTCGGGCCTCCACCTCCTTTGCCCTTCTGGCTCCGTCAATATTTTGGTAAAATAGGGCCATCTGAAGAAATTCCGAGGATTTTCCCGAAAGTTGGATTTCTGCACAAAAACGAGACACCAGAGCAATTCTGCTGAAAACAGCGTTAGTCCGTGTTAGTTGTATCCAAAATACACAAATTAGAGGCAAAACAATAGCAAAAGTGTTCGGGAAAGTAGATACGTTTTGGACGTATCAACTCCCCCCAAGCTTAGAGGATTGCTTCTCCTCAGAAGGAATTCAGTTAACACCTAACCAATCAAGGCAAGCTATAGTATTGCAAGCTATTACCAATGCAAGCTAAACTGTTGCAGGCTATTCTAATGCTAGTTATATTAAACAAGCTTTTACTCATGCAAGTAAGATTAAATAAGATAGATTGTGGCAAGCTAATATTTTGCAAAGTGCAAAGCTACAAGAGCAAAGCACCCCCACATTTTACTTTATGTTTAATAAGCCTATCCCAAGTTTTTACTACAAGCTTTTACTTACAAGTTTAATACTTTTGTTTTATCAAAGTACTTTTTGATTCATGATTCACTTGGTCTAGAATAGAACAATACTTGGGTTAGATGGCAATCAAAGCTAGTTAGCACCCCTCATGACTAGATGCTAGTGCTAAAACTAAATGTGACTACTCTAGATGGGAACTGGTAAAATGAAATGACTTCGGAAAACCTTGGAATGAGGAGTCATTCTAGTGAAAGGTTTTGAAGGTGAATGTGACTTGTGAATGACCTGGTGAAATTTTATAAAAACTGATGGTTGGGTTCGGATGCGATACCATTCCAATTTTGCAAGTACTGATGCGCGTAGATGTACACGTCCGTTGGGAACCCCAAGAGGAAGGTATGATGCGCAGTGGCAAGTTTTCCCTCAGAAAGAAACCAAGGTTTAATCGAACCAGGAGGAGCCAAGAAGCACGTTGAAGGTTGATGGTGGCGAAATGTGATGCAACAACAGGGATTCCGGCGCCAACGTGGAACCTGCACAACACAACCAAAGTACTTTGCCCCAACGAAACAGTGAGGTTGTCAATCTCACCGCTTGCTGTAACAAAGGATTAACCGTATTGTGTGGAAGATGTTTGCAAAGAAAACAGTAAAGAACAATTGCAGTAGATTGTATGCGATGTAAAGAATAGGACCGGGTCCACAATTCACTAGAGGTGTCTCTCCCATAAGATAAAAGCATGTTGGGTGAACAAATTACAGTCGGGCAATTGACAAATAGAAAAGGGCATAACAATGCATATACATGATATGATAAATATAGTGAGATTTAATCAGGGCATTACGACAAAGTACATAGACCGCCATCCAACTGCATCTATGCCTAAAAGTCCACCTTCAGTTATCATCCGAACCCCTTCAAGTATTAAGTTGCAAAGCAAGACAATTGCATTAAGTATGGTGCGTAATGTAATCGACAACTACATCCTTAGACATAGAATCAATGTTTTATCCCTAGTGGCAACAGCACATCACAACCTTAGAACTTTCTGTCACTGTCCCAGGTATCAATGAAGGCATGAACCCACTATCGAGCATAAATACTCCCTCTTGGAGTTAAGAGTAAAAACTTGGCCAGAGCCTCTACTAATAACGGAGAGCATGCAAGATCATAAACAACACATAAACAATAGATTGATAATCACCATAACATAGTATTCTCTATTCATCGGATCCCGACAAACACAACATATAGTATTACAGATAGATGATCTTGATCATGTTAGGCAGCTCACAAGATCCAACAATGAAGCACATGAGGAGAAGACGACCATCTAGCTACTGCTATGGACCCATAGTCCAGGGGTGAACTACTCACTCATCACTCCGGAGGCGATCATGGCGATGAAGAGTCCTCCGGGAGATGAATCCTCTCCGGCAGGGTGCCGGAGGCGATCTCCGAATCCCCGAGATGGGACGGCCGCGGCGCGTCTCGCAAGGTTTTCCGTATTGTGGCTCTGCATCGGGGTTTCGCGACGGAGGCTTTAAGTAGGCGGAAGGGCAACGCGGGGGCCACACGAGGTGGCGACACCACAGGCCGGCGCGCCCAGGCCCAGCCGCGCCGCCTAGCGTGTCGTCGCCTCGTGGCCCCACTTCGTTTCTCTTCGGACTTTGAAAATAGGACTGGGCGTTGATTTCGTGCAATTCCGAGAATATTTTACTAGGATTTCTGAAACCAAAAACAGCGAAAACAAGAATCGGCTCTTCGCATCTTGTTAATAGGTTAGTTCCAGAAAATGCGTAAATACGACATATAATGTGCATAAAACATGTAGATATCATCAATAATGTAGCATGGAACATAAGAAATTATCGATACGTTGGAGACGTATCAGCATCCCCAAGCTTAGTTCTGCTCGTCCCGAGCAGGTAAAACGATAACAAAGATAATTTCTGAAGTGACATGCCATCATAATCTTGATCATACTATTGTAAACATATGTAATGAATGCAGCGATCAAAACAATGGTAATGACATGAGTAAACAAATGAATCATAAAGCAAAGACTTTTCATGAATAGTACTTCAAGACAAGCATAAATAAGTCTTGCATAAGAGTTAACTCATAAAGCAATAAATCAAAGTAAAGGTATTGAAGCAACACAAAGGAAGATTAAGTTTCAGCGGTTGCTTTCAACTTATAACATGTATATCTCATGGATATTGTCAACATAAAGTAATATAACAAGTGCAATATGCAAGTATGTAGGAATCAATGCACAGTTCACACAAGTGTTTGCTTCTTGAGGTGGAGAGAGATAGGTGAACTGACTCAACAATAAAAGTAAAAGAAAGGTCCTTCAAAGAGGAAAGCATCGATTGCTGTATTTGTGCTAGAGCTTTTATTTTGAAAACATGAAACAATTTTGTCAACGGTAGTAATAAAGCATATGAGTTATGTAAATTATATCTTACAAGTTGCAAGCCTCATGCATAGTATACTAATAGTGCCCGCACCTTGTCCTACTTAGCTTGGACTACCGGATCATCACAATGCACATGTTTCAACCAAGTGTCACAAAGGGGTACCTCCATGCCGCCTGTACAAAGGTCTAAGGAGAAAGCTCGCATTTTGGATTTCTCGCTTTTGATTATTCTCAACTTAGACATCCATACCGGGACAACATGGACAACAGATAATGGACTCCTCTTTAATGCATAAGCATGTAACAATAATTATTATTCTCATATGAGATTGAGGATATATGTCCAAACTGAAACTTCCACCATGATTCATGGCTTTAGTTAGCGGCCCAATGTTCTTCTCTAACAATATGCATGCTCCAATCATTAAGGTGGTAGATCCTTCAGACAAGACGGACATGCATAGCAACTCACATGATATTCAACAAAGAATAGTTGATGGCGTTCCCCAGAAGCATGGTTATCGCACAACAAGCAACTTAATAAGAAATAAAGTGCATAAGTACATATTCAATACTACGATAGTTTTTAAGGCTATTTTGTCCCATGAGCTATATATTGCAAAGGTGAATGGAAATTTAAAGGTAGCACTCAAGCAATTTACTTTGGAATGGCGGAGAAATACCATGTAGTAGGTAGGTATGGTGGACACAAATGGCATAGTGGTTGGCTCAAGGATTTTGGATGCATGAGAAGTATTCCCTCTCGATACAAGGTTTAGGCTAGCAAGGTTATTTGAAGCAAACTCAAGGATGAACCGGTGCAGCAAAACTCACATAAAAGACATATTGTAAACATTATAAGACTCTACACCGTCTTCCTTGTTGTTCAAAACTCAATACTAGATATTATCTAGACCTTAGAGAAACCAAATATGCAAACCAAATTTTAGCAAGCTCTATGTATTTCTTCATTAATGGGTGCAAAGTATATGATGCAAGAGCTTAAACATGAGCACAACAATTTCCAAGTATCACATTATCCAAGACATTTTAGAATTACTACATGTAGCATTTTCCAATTCCAACCATATAACAATTTAACGAAGAAGAAACTTCGCCTTGAACATTATGAGTAAAGCCTAAGGACATATTTGTCCATATGCAACAGCGGAGCGTGTCTCTCTCCCACAAAGTGAATGCTAGGATCCATTTTATTCAAACAAAAACAAAAACAAAAACAAACCGACGCTCCAAGTAAAGAACACAAGATGTGACTGAATAAAAATATAGTTTCAGGGGAGGAACCTGATGATGTTGTCGATGAAGAAGGGGATGCCTTGGGCATCCCCAAGCTTAGACGCTTGAGTCTTCTTAGAATATGCAGGGATGAACCACGGGGGCATCCCCAAGCTTAGAGCTTTCACTCCTCTTGATCATAGTATATCATACTCCTCTCTTGACCCTTGAAAACTTCCTTCACACCAAACTTCAAGCAAACTCATTAGAGGGTTAGTGCACAATAAAAGTTTACATGTTCAGAGGTGGCACAATCATTCTTTACACTTCTGGACATTGCATAAAGCTACTGGACATTAATGGATCAAAGAAATTCATCCAACATAGCAAAAGAGGCAATGCGAAATAAAAGGCAGAATCTGTCAAAACAGAACAGTTCGTAAAGACGAATTTTAAAATGGCACCAGACTTGCTCAAATGGAAAACTCAAAACTAATGAAAGTTGCGTACATATCTGAGGATCACGCTCGTAAATTGGCAGATTTTTTCGAAGTTTCTACAGAGACTTAGGCCCAGATTCGTGACAGCAATGCTGTTTCTGCGCAGCGATCCCAAATATAACATCAACTTTAGCATAGAAACTTTACTTGGCACAAAAACATGATAAGGAGAGGTTGCTACAGTAGTAAACAACTTCCAAGACTCAACAAAATAAAAAATTGCTGTAGTAAAAACATGGGTTGTCTCCCATAAGCGCTTTTCTTTAACGCCTTTCAGCTAGGCGCAGAAAGTGCAAATCAAGTATTATCAAACGAAGAAGCATCAACATTATAACCAGGGGTGTTGAGAGTTTTCTCAACCAAGCATAGTATATTGGATACATAAGTTTTAGCGTCTCCCTTTTCATTAGTCTTGGGCTTGCTATTCTCATCGAACAAATTTTCAGGAACAAGCCAAGCATAGTTATTTTCTAGTGCATCATTCATAGCTAGGAGTTTACATGGTATTGGTGCTTTGATCTCCCCACCATCATTAATATTATTAGTGTACCTTATTCTATCCATGTCCATTTTTTCAAGGAGACCAACAAAATTAGTATGAGAACCTAGCATATTAAATTTAGCAAAGACCTTTCTAGCCTCTCTTGCTAGACCACCAAATTCTCTAAGAAGAGTTTCTAAAACAAAATCTTTCTTTTCCCCTTCTTCCATATCACCGAGTGTAAGAAACATGTGTTGGATTATAGGATTGAGATTAACAAATTTAGTTTCCAACATGCGAACTAAAGCAGCAGCAGCAATTTCATAGGTAGGTGCAAGTTCTACCAAGTGTCTATCTTCAAAATCTTCAGTAATACTAACATGATTGAAAAATTCTTCTATATTATTTCTCCCAACTATAGACCCACGTCCTACCGGTATGTCTTTTGTGGTAAAATTAAAAGGAAACATGATGCAATAAGCAAAAAGTAAACTAGGCAAACAAAGTAAAGACGAGTAACTAATTTTTTTGTGTTTTTGATATAGAGAGCAAGACAATAAATAAAGTAAAACTAGCAACTAATTTTTTTGTGTTTTGTTTAGGTGCAGCAAACAAAGTAGTAAATAAAATAAAGCAAGACAAAAACAAAGTAAAGAGATTGAGAAGTGGAGACTCCCCTTGCAGCGTGTCTTGATCTCCCCGGCAACGGCGCCAGAAAACAGGCTTGATGCGCGTAGATTGATGACCCACAAGTATAGGGGGTGTATCGTAGTAAATTCGATAAATAAGAGTGTCGAACCCAACGAGGAGCAGAAGGTGTTGACAAGCAGTTTGATGAAGGATTCACTGTAAATGCTCACAGACAAGTATTCAGGGGGTTTTGATATTGCAGATAAATAAAGTACAAGTAAATAAAATGCGAGAGAAATAATTGCAGCGAGTGGCCCAATCCTTTTTAGCACAAAGGACAAGCCGGTTTGTTTACTTATAATGACCAAACGTTCCTGAGGACACATGGGGATTTTAGTCTAGTACTTTCGCTTCATGTGGCTTAATAATCTTCATTGTTTTGATAAGTGTTGTGTGGGTGAACCTATGCTAATGCACCGCCCTTCCTAGGACTAATACATACTTGTGATTATACCCCTTGCAAGCATCCGCAACTACAAGAAAGTAATTAAGATAAATCTAACCACAACCTTAAACTCTGAGATCCTGCGATCCCTCCTGCATCGATATACTAACGGGGGCTTAGGTTTCTGTCACTCCGGCAACCCCGCAATTAGCAACCGAATACAAGATGCACTCCCCTAGGCCCATAAATGGTGAAGTGTCGTGTAGTCGACGTTCACACGACACCACTAGAAGAATGACACCACAACTTAAATATCATAACATTGAATATTACTCAACCATAATTCACTACTAGCATTTAGACTTCACCCATGTCCTCAAGAACTAAACGAACTACTCACGAGACATCATATGGAATACAATCAGAGGTGATATGATGATGAATAACAATCTGAACATAAACCTTGGTTCAATGGTTTCACTCAATAGCATCTACAACAAGTATAGAATAACACCGGGAGAGTTTCCCCTATCGAACAATCAAGATCAAACCCAAATTGTTACAGCGGTGACGAGGTGCAGCGGTGGTGATGGCGGTGTAGATGGTGGAGATGATGATGATGATGATGGAGATGATGTCCCGCTCGATGACGATGGCGATGGCGTCGATTTCCCCCTCCGGGAGGGAATTTCCCCGGCGGATTCCTGCCCGCCGGAGAGCTCTTTTCTCTCTGGTGTTCTCCGCCCCGCAGAGGCGGCTGTAACCCTTCGTGAGGTCCTCTCTGTGGCTTAGGTTTTCGGGACGAAGGAGTACGCGAAGAAAAGGAGGCGAAAGAGGCTGTGGGGCCCCCAGAGCATAGGGTGGCGCGGCCAGGCCATGGGCCGCGCCGCCCTATGGTCTGGGCCCACAGTGGCTCCTCTCTTCTTCCCCTTCTGGCTCCCTCCGTCATCTGGAAAAATAGGAATTTACGTGAAATTCCCTTCCACAGTTGATCT
Source organism: Lolium multiflorum (assembly GCA_030979885.1). Classification (NCBI taxonomy): domain Eukaryota; kingdom Viridiplantae; phylum Streptophyta; class Magnoliopsida; order Poales; family Poaceae; genus Lolium; species Lolium multiflorum. The sequence goes on along the minus strand of CM061753.1, from coordinate 276,696,125 downwards.
TCCGAAATATTGCGTTCTGACGGTGCTTTTTCCAGCAGAATCCTGGCTCCGGTGCTTGATCCTCCAATGATGATGAAACATGCAAAATAGATGAAATAACATAAGTATTGTGTCCCAATATGAAATATATCAATGAATAACAGCAAATTATGATACAAAATAGTGATGCAAATTGGACGTATCAACTCCCCCCAAGCTTAGACCTCGCTTGTCCCCAAGCGAAACTGAGCTCGATAAACAAGACCACATGTTTATGGAGTGAAGAGTCGATAAATAAAATACGGACAAGAAGCATCATATTCATTCACACAAGACATTCTAGTAAACAACTTCCTCATATAACTCATCTTGAAATAGGTAAAGAGAAATCACAAGTAAAGGTGCATAAGAAATCATAGTTGGTGATGGCAAACTTTGTTCTTGGTCAGAGAACTACTAACGGATTGTACTTCTAAGCAAAGCTTTCATATTAGAATTTATAGCTGAGCCTTCATATTTAAGCATAACAATCTCCTCATAATCATTGATAACTTCAAAGTCATATTCATTCAGATAAAATTGGTACTAAACAAGAAAGTATAAAAGACATGATCAACTGAATCATAGCATAAATGATTGGTTCACAACAACTCAATTGCTTGCTTGAGATAGAGAGAAATAGGTTTACTGACTCAACATAAAAGTAAAAGACAGGCCCTTCGCAGAGGGAAGCAGGGATTAAATCATGTGCTAGAGCTTTTCAAGTTTTGAAATCATATAAAGAGCATAAAAGTAAGATTTTGAGCGGTGTTTGTTGTTGTCAACGAATGGTAGCGGGCACTCTAACCCCCTTGCCAAACGAACCTTCAAAGAGCGGCTCCCATGAGGGACGGCATCTCTACCAGCAAGGTAGATCATCCCCCTTCTCTTTTGTTTACACATGTGTTTTAGTTTTATTAAGGATGACACTCCCCCCAACCTTGGCTTTCTCAATCCATGGCTAACCGAATCCTCGGGTGCCTTCCAACATTCACATACCATGGAGGAGTGTCTATTGCAAAATTAAGTTGCTTACTGATAAATCAGAGCAAAACATGTGAAGAGAATTATTAATGAAAGTTATTAATTGGGGCTGGGAACCCCGTTGCCAGCTCTTATTGCAAAGTTATTGGATAAGCGGATGTGCCACTAGTCCATTGGTGAAAGTCCGCCCAACAAGATTGAAAGATAAAACACCACATACTTCCTCATGAGCTATAAAACATTGACACAAATAAGGAGTAATAATTTGAATAATTTAAAGGTAGCACATGAAGTATTTACTTGGAATGGCAGAAAATACCATGTAGTAGGTAGGTATGGTGGACACAAATGGCATAGGTTTGGTCTAAGGTTATGGATGTATGAGAAGCATTCCCTCTCGATACAGGTCTTTGGCTAGCAAGGTTTGATAGCAAGCATAAAGGTTGAGGGAAACAAACAAATATACATATGATAGAAACAATCATGCATCTTTCTCATAAGCACAAGCAATTTTAACTTTAGAATACTAAGCATAGAGATAATAGAGTAATGTATCTAAGTGTATTTCTCTCTTCTATTAAACATCAAGATGTTGTTGCTATTGACCAATGCTAAGTTTGCCAAAACCAAATAGATTTACTCGATGCTCCCAAAGTGATATCAATACTCATGTCAAGAGTAATCATATAATGGAGATTGCAAACTAAAATAAGGTGTGCAAAAAGTAAATGATAAGACTTCTCATTAATATTCCATAACGATAACTCACACCAACGGATACATAGATAACCAACTAAGAGAGATACTTCCACATTGCATACTATTCCATATGATAACTTCCCTACTCATGATATGACACTACTTGATAGTAAAAGATAAAGGTAATGATGATGTGATACCGCGGCACTCCCCCAAGCTTGGAACAAACCAAGGGGATGCCAATACCGATGATGAATTACTCCTTCGGTGATGATGGTGAATCTTTGTCGTCATCAGACTTCCATGGAAGAGGCCCTCCATCAACAAAAGACATCTTGGTCTCCGGAAACCTGAAACTAGCAGCATGACTTATGCGCTTAAACCTGTTTTCATACTCACAGTTTTGATTATGAACATCATAGAGTTGAGCTTGGAGTTTGTTGGTGGTGTCGTGAAGTGAGAAGATATCGTCCCACAGCTTTGCAGTCTCCTTCTTGTGTCCATCAATGAGTTCAGACACAATCTTGTGAAAGATATCCACTTCACGCTCAGCCATCTTCTTGTAGTTGAAAACCTCTTGTTCCAGTTTCTCCATCCTGTCTTCCAAACTCCCTTCTCCCTTAGGACCCTGGACATCTTTGATCTGCAACTCTCCATCCACGAGCTGCAACTCTTTGGGGTGCATCTTCAGCTCGTTCATGTACGGGTTGACGACGTCCTCAAAGAAGCTGTCCTTCTGAGTTCCCGACGAAGACATGATGGATCTAGATCCGAAGCAGATCCTGGCAGAAAACAGCTCGAAACAAAACACGACGAGAAAACGATATTACGGACCTCCAGGGGTCCGGGGGATTATATAGCAAATATTTTTACGACAAAAGGAAGGTTCCAGGCCGAAAACGAGTGGAAACGGGACGCCGAGGTGCCGTCACCATAGGTCGGCGCGGCCAGGGTGGGGCCCGCGCCGGCCTGTGGTGACGGGCCCTCGCGCGTCTTTTCCACTCCGTTTCGATTCCGTAATTTTTCATATTTTCTAAAAACAGCAGAAATAATGTTCGGAAAGGTAAACGCGGACTTTTTATTACCTGTACTGTTACCTATTCAAAGTCCAGTTCTGGCGGACTGTCAATTTGTCCTTTGATGAAAGCCTCCGGTGTTTCCACTTGAATAATATCAATATCAACATTATAAGAATCACCCGAGATATAATGCTTGAGTCTTTGTCCATTCACCACTTGTGTGGCATTGCCTTGGAGAGAGCTAATTTTAATTGCTCCTGAACGATACACCTCCTCAACAACATATGGTCCTTCCCACTTCGAGAGTAATTTCCCTGCAAAGAATCTGAGACGAGACCGATATAATAGAACTTGATCTCCAACATTAAATTCTCTTTTAATGATCCTTCTATCATGCCACTTCTTAACTTTTTCTTTAAAGAGTTTAGCATTTTCATAAGCTTCACTTCTCCATTCATCTAGAGAACTTAATTGCAACAACCTCTTATTACCGGCTAATTTAGGATCTTTATTTAGTTCTCTAACAGCCCAATAAGCTTTGTGCTCTAGTTCTAAAGGTAAATGACAAGCTTTTCCATAAACCATTTTATAAGGTGACATTCCCATAGGATTTTTATAAGCAGTTCTATAAGCCCATAGTGCTTCTTTCAATTTGCTAGCCCAATTCTTTCTAGATTTATTAACAGTCTTACCCAAGATAGCTTTAATCTCTCTATTTGATAATTCTACTTGACCACTAGTTTGAGGGTGATAAGCGGAAGCAATTCTATGATTAATACCATACTTAGCAAGAGTTTTTCTAAAACCTCCATGAATAAAATGAGAACCTCCATCAGTCATAATATATCTAGGTACTCCAAATCTAGGAAATATAACATCTACAAGCATTTTTATAGAGGTCTCACCATCAGCACTTTTTGTAGGTATAGCTTCTACCCATTTAGTAACATAATCAACAGCGACAAGTATATGAGTGTTACCATCTGAAGAAGGGAAAGGACCCATGAAGTCGAATCCCCAACAATCGAATGGTTCAATAACAAGAGTATAATTCATAGGCATTTCATTGCGTCTGGAGATATTACCAACTCTTTGACATTCATCACAAGATAAAATAAATTTCCTTGCATCTTTGAAGAGTGTTGGCCAATAAAAACCTGATTGTAGAACCTTTTGCGCGGTTCTATCTCCAGCGTGATGTCCTCCATAAACACTACCATGACATTTATTCAATATCTCCTGTTGTTCATATTCAGGAACACATCTTCGCATAATACCATCTACTCCTTCTTTATATAAGTGTGGGTCATCCCAAAAATAATGCCTCAAGTCATAAAAGAATTTCCTCCGTTGCTGAGCTGAAAAGGTTGGAGGCAAATACTTCGAAACAATAAAGTTAGCATAATCTGCATACCAAGGGCTCTCTCGCGAGCTCACCTTTATTACAGCCAATTGTTCATTTGGAAAACTATCATTAACAGGAACAGGATCATAAGCAATATTTTCCAATCTAGACAAATTATCAGCAACAGGATTATCAGCACCTTTCCTATCTATAATATGTAAATCAAATTCTTGCAACAGAAGTACCCATCTAATAAGCCTTGGCTTAGCATCTTTCTTTGTCATAAGGTATCTAATTGCAGCATGATCAGTATGAATCGTAACTTTTGAATCAACAATATAGGGTCTAAACTTATCACAAGCAAAGACTACAGCTAACAATTCCTTTTCAGTTGTAGCATAATTTCTTTGAGCAGCATCAAGAGTCTTACTAGCATAATGAATAACATTTAATTTTTTATCTACCCGCTGTCCAAGAACAGCGCCTACAGCAAAATCACTAGCATCACACATAATTTCAAAAGGCAAATTCCAATCAGGAGGTTCGACTACAGGAGCAGTTGTTAAGGCTTTCTTTAGAGTTTCAAAAGCTTCCTTACAATCATCATCAAAAACAAAAGGTACATCTTTTTGAAGAAGATTAGTAAGAGGCTTTGAAATTTTAGAGAAATCTTTAATAAATCTCCTATAAAACCCAGCATGACCAAGAACACTACGAATACCTTTAACATCCCTCGGATAGGGCATCTTCTCAATTGCTTCAACTTTAGCTCTATCAACTTCAATACCTCTCTCGGAAATTTTATGTCCCAATACAATTCCTTCATTAACCATAAAGTGGCATTTCTCCCAATTAAGAACAAGGTTAGTTTCTTCACATCTCTGCAAAACTTTATCGAGGTTTCGCAAGCAATTATCAAAAGAATTCCCATAGACAGAAAAATCATCCATGAACACCTCTACAATACTTTCGCAAAAACCATGAAAAATAGCAGACATGCATCTTTGAAAAGTAGCAGGAGCATTACATAAACCAAAAGGCATACGCCTATAAGCATAAGTTCCATAAGGACAAGTAAACGTGGTTTTCTCTTGATCTTTAGCTTTAACAGCAATTTGTGAAAACCCAGAATAACCATCAAGAAAGCAAAAATGAGTATTTTTAGATAACCTTTCTAGCATTTGATCAATAAAGGGTAAAGGGTAATGATCTTTCTTAGTAACTTTATTAACTTTTCGAAAATCAATGCACATTCTATAACCTACAACTATTCTTTGAGGAATAAGCTCATCATTATCATTAGGCACAACAGTCATTCCTCCTTTCTTAGGAACGCAATGCACAGGACTAACCCATCTACTATCAGCAATAGGATATATAATACCAGCTTCAAGAAGTTTTAATACCTCGTTCCTTACCACCTCTTTCATCTTCGGAATTAGACGACGTTGATGTTCAACAACAGGCTTTGCATCTTCTTCCATATTAATAGCATGTTGGCAAATAGAAGGAGAAATCCCTTTCAAATCATCAAGAGTATAGCCAATAGCTCCTCGGTGTTTCTTCAATATTTCCAATAACCTTTCTTCCTCAATCTCTGAAAGCTTAGAACTAATAATAACAGGATATATTTTCTTATCATCAATATGAGCATATTTAAGATTATCAGGTAAAGGCTTTAAATCAAAAACAGGATCTTCCTTTGGTGGCGGTGTTGTACCCAAATCTTCCACCGGTAAATCATGCTTGAGAATAGGTTGGCGAAGAAAAATTTCCTCAAGCTCATCTCTTTCTTTCCTAAAAGCTTCACTTTCACTATTCTCCAAATGTTGCTGCAAAGGATTATTAGGAACAAGAACAATAGATGCACACTGCTCCATTTTAAAATCATTACTAGGCAAGTCAGCTTTATAAGGAGTTTTGGTAAATTTAGAAAAGTTAAATTCATAAGGTTCACCAGCAAATCTAGTCAAAATTTTCTCTTTCTTACAATCTATAATAGCTCCACAAGTATTTAGAAAAGGTCTACCAAAAATGATAGGACAATGATCACTAGCAGCAGAACCAAGTACCAAAAAGTCAGCAGGATATTTAATCTTACCACATAGAACTTCCACATCTCGAACAATACCAATTGGAGAAATAGTTTCTCTATTAGCCAAATGAATAACCACATCAATATCTTCAAGTTCACAAGAACCAATTTCGTGCATAATCTCCGTGTAAAGCTCATAAGGAATAGCACTAACACTTGCACCAATATCACATAAACCATAATAGCAATGATCACCAATTCTAACAGATAGCATAGGAACACTAACTTGTTTGGATTTATTAGGATGTGAAACAATATTAGAAGCATCTTCACAGAAAATAATATGACCATCCTCCACATTTTCAGTCACAAGATCTTTAACTATTGCAACAGCAGGTTCAATTTTAATTTGTTCTTCAGGTTCTTTAGGTTTCTTTTCACTTTTATTAACCGCACTAGATATGACAGAGTACTCCTTCATTTTAGCAGGGAAAGGAGTTTTTTCAATATAAGCTTCAGGAATAACATTATCAACAGTTTCAATCACTACACATTTGTTTACAGATGAATCAACTTTATCTTTATATGGTTCATGATACTTATCAAAATTCTTCTTAGGCAGTTCATAATGAGAGGCAAAAGCTTTATAAAGATTTGCAACAACTTGGGAATCAAGACCATATGTAGCACTCATATTACGAAATTTATCAGTATCCATAAAAGCTTCAATGCATTTATAATCATAAATTATACCTGATTCTCTATCTTTGTCGTTCTCCCATCCTTCAGTATTTTCTTGGATCCGATCAAGAAGGTCCCTTTTAAACTCTTCATTCTTGCGTGTAAATGATCCAGAACAAGAAGTATCCAGCAAGGTCTTGTCTTGAAAAGAAAGTCTTGCATAGAAATTATCAATAATAACATTACCAGGAAGCTCATGAATGGGGCATTTGAGCATTAAAGACTTCAATCTCCCCCAAGCTTGGGCAATACTTTCTCCATCATGAGGCCAGAAATTATATATGCGGTTCCGATCTTTGTGAATTTCACTTGGAGGATAAAATTTGGAATAAAATAAAGGCACAATGTCCTCCCAATCAATAGAATCACCATTCTTCAGCAATTTATACCAGTGCGCCGCTTTACCAGATACGCGTAGATGCACACGTCCGTTGGGAACCCCAAGTGGAAGGTATGATGCGTATAGAAGCAAGTTTCCCTCAGTATGAAACCAAGGTTTAATCGAACCAGTAGGAGCCAAGAAGCACGTTGAAGGTTGATGGTCGCGAAATGTGATGCGGCGCAACACCAGGGATTCCGGCGCCAACGTGGAATCTGCACAACAAAACCAAAGTACTTTGCCCCAACGAAACAGTGAGGTTGTCAATCTCACCGGCTTGCTGTAACAAAGGATTAAACGTATCGAGTGGAAGATGTTTGCAAAGAAAACAGTAAGAGCAGTAGTAACGCAGTAAAACAGTAACAAGCAGCGATAGCAGTATTTAGGAACAAGGCCTAGGGATTAGACTTTCACTAGTGGACACTCTCAACATTGATCACATAACAGAATAGATAGATGCATACTCTACACTCTCTTGTTGGATGATGAACACATTGCGTAGGATTACACGAACCCTCAATGCCGGAGTTAACAAGCTCCACAATAATGCTCATATTCTAGTAACCTTTAGTGTAAGATAGATCAAAAGACTAAACCAAGTACTAGCATAGCATGCACACTGTCACCTTCATGCTTATGTAGGAGGAATAATACACATCAATACTATCATAGCAATAGTTAACTTCACAATCTACAAGAGATCATGATCATAGCATAAACCAAGTACTAACACGGATGCACACACTGTCACCATTACATCGTGCAGGAGGAATAAAACTACTTTAATAACATCACTAGAGTAGCACATAGATAAATTGTGATACAAAACACATTGCAATCATAAAGAGATATAAATAAGCACTTCACTATGCCATTCATAACAGTGAATAAGTATTCTGTGAAATATAGCCTAAGAGACCCACACGGTGCACACACTGTCACCTTTACACACGTGGGACAAGGAGTCTCCGGAGATCACATAAGTAAAACTCACTTGACTAGCATAATGACATCTAGATTACAAGCATCATCATATGAATCTCAATCATGTAAGGCAGCTCATGAGATTATTGTATTGAAGTACATAGGAGAGAGATGAACCACATAGCTACCGGTACAGCCCCGAGCCTCAATGGAGAACTACTCCCTCCTCATGGGAGCAGCAGCGGTGATGAAGATGGCGGTGGAGATGGCGGTGGTGTCGATGGAGAAGCCTTCCGGGGGCACTTCCCCGCTCGGCAAGGTGCCGGAACAGAGACTCCTGTCCCCCAGATCTTGGCTTCACGATGGCGGCGGCTCTGGAAGGTTTCGCGTACCGTGGCTTCCGTAAGGGTTTTCGAGGGGCTTTATATAGGCGAAGAGGCGGCGTGAAGGTCGAAGGGGCGACGACACCATAAGGCGCGGCCAGGGCCTGGCCGCGCCACCCTATCATCTGGGGCCCACAGGGCCCTCCTCTGGCGGCTCTCGGGTGTTCTGGATGCTTCCGGGCAAAATAGGAACCTGGGCGTTGATTTCGTCCAATTCCGAGAATATTTCGTTACTAGGATTTCTGAAACCAAAAACAGAAAATAGGAACTGGCACTTCGGCATCTTGTTAATAGGTTAGTTCCAGAAAATGCACGAATATGACATAAAGTGTGCATAAAACATGTAGATATCATCAATAATGTAGCATGGAACATAAGAAATTATCGATACGTCGGAGACGTATCAGCATCCCCAAGCTTAGTTCTGCTCGTCCCGAGCAGGTAAAACGATAACAAAGATAATTTCTTAAGTGACATGCCATCATAACCTTGATCATACTATTTGTAAACATATGTAATGAATGCAGCGATCAAAACAATGGTAATGACATGAGTAAACAACTGAATCATAAAGCAATGACTTTTCATGAATAGCACTTTCAAGACAAGCATCAATAAGTCTTGCATAAGAGTTAACTCATAAAGCAATAAATCAAAGTAAAGGTATTGAAGCAACACAAAGGAAGATTAAGTTTCAGCGGTTGCTTTCAACTTATAACATGTATATCTCATGGATATTGTCAACATAGAGCAATATAACAAATGCAATATGCAAGTATGTAGGAATCAATGCACAGTTCACACAAGTGTTTGCTTCTTGAGGTGGAGAGAGATAGGTGAACTGACTCAACATAAAAGTAAAAGAAAGGTCCTTCAAAGAGGAAAGCATCGATTGTTGTATTTGTGCTAGAGCTTTTATTTTGAAAACATGAAACAATTTTGTCAACGGTAGTAATAAAGCATATGAGTTATGTAAATTATATCTTACAAGTTGCAAGCCTCATGCATAGTATACTAATAGTGCCCGCACCTTGTCCTACTTAGCTTGGACTACCGGATCTTTGCAATGCCATGTTTCAACCAAGTGTCACAAAGGGGTACCTCCATGCCGCCTGTACAAAGGTCTAAGGAGAAAGCTCGCATTTTGGATTTCTCGCTTTTGATTATTCTCAACTTAGACATCCATACCGGGACAACATGGACAACAGATAATGGACTCCTCTTAAATGCATAAGCATGTAGCAACAATTATTATTCTCATATGAGATTGAGGATATATGTCCAAAACTGAAACTTCAACCATGATTCATGGCTTTAGTTAGCGGCCCAATGTTCTTCTCTAACAATTTGCATGCTCCAATCATTAAGGTGGTAGATCCTTCAGACAAGACGGACATGCATAGCAACTCACATGATATTCAATAAAGAGTAATTGATGGCGTTCCCCAGAAGCATGGTTATCGCACAACAAGCAACTTAATAAGAGATAAAGTGCATAAGTACATATTCAATACTACGATAGTTTTTAAGGCTATTTTGTCCCATGAGCTATATATTGCAAAGGTGAATGATGGAATTTTAAAGGTAGCACTCAAGCAATTTACTTTGGAATGGCGGAGAAATACCATGTAGTAGGTAGGTTTGGTGGACACAAATGGCATAGTGGTTGGCTCAAGGATTTTGGATGCATGAGAAGTATTCCCTCTCGATACAAGGTTTAGGCTAGCAAGGTTATTTGAAGCAAACTCAAGGATGAACAAGTGCAGCAAAACTCACATAAAAGACATATTGTAAACATTATAAGACTCTACACCGTCTTCCTTGTTGTTCAAAACTCAATACTAGATATTATCTAGACCTTAGAGAAACCAAATATGCAAATCAGATTTTAGCAAGCTCTATGTATTTCTTCATTAATGGGTGCAAAGCATATGATGCAAGAGCTTAAACATGAGCACAACAATTGCCAAGTATCACATTATCCAAGACATTTTAGAATTACTACATGTAGCATTTTCCAATTCCAACCATATAACAATTTAACGAAGAAGAAACTTCGCCATGAACATTATGAGTAAAGCCTAAGGACACATGTGTCCATATGCAACAGCGGAGCGTGTCTCTCTCCCACAAAGTGAATGCTAGGATCCATTTTATTCAAACAAAAACAAAAACGAAAACAAACCGACGCTCCAAGTAAAGAACACAAGATGTGATTGAATAAAAATATAGTTTCAGGGGAGGAACCTGATGATGTTGTCGATGAAGAAGGGGATGCCTTGGGCATCCCCAAGCTTAGACGCTTGAGTCTTCTTAGAATATGCAGGGGTGAACCACGGGGGCATCCCCAAGCTTAGAGCTTTCACTCCTCTTGATCATAGTATATCATACTCCTCTCTTGACCCTTGAAAACTTCCTTCACACCAAACTTCAAGCAAACTCATTAGAGGGTTAGTGCACAATTAATAATTCACATGTTCAGAGGTGGCACAATCATTCTTTACACTTCTGGACATTGCATAAAGCTACTGGACATTAATGGATCAAAGAAATGAATCCAACATAGCAAAAGAGGCAATGCGAAATAAAAGGCAGAATCTGTCAAAAACAGAACAGTCCGTAAAGACGAATTTAAAGCTGGCACCAGACTTGCTCAAATGGAAAAACTCAAAACTAATGAAAGTTGCGTACATATCTGAGGATCACGCTCGTAAATTGGCAGATTTTTTCGAATTTTCTACAGAGAACTGTGCCCAGATTCGTGACAGACAGCAATGCTGTTTCTGCGCAGCGATCCCAAATATAACATCAACTTTAACATAGAAACTTTACTTGGCACAAAAACATGATAAGGAGAGGTTGCTACAGTAGTAAACAACTTCCAAGACACAAATATAAAACAAAGTACTGTAGTAAAAAAAAACACATGGGTTATCTCCCAAGAAGTTCTTTCTTTATAGCCATTAAGATGGGCTCAGCAGTTTTAATGATGCACTCGTAAGAAATAAGAGTTGAAGCAAAAGAGAGCATCAAGAGGCAAATTCAAAACACATTTAAGTCTAACATGCTTCCTATGCATAGGAATCTTGTAAATAAACAAGTTCATGAAGAGCAAAGTAACAAGCATAGGAAGATAAAACAAGTGTAGCTTCAAAAATTTCAGCACATAGAGAGGTGTTTTAGTAACATGAAATTTTTTACAACCATATTTTCCTCTCTCATAATAACTTTCAGTAGCAACATGAGCAAACTCAACAATATAACTATCACATAAAGCATTCTTATCATGAGTCTCATGCATAAAATTATTACTCTCCACATAGGCATAATCAATTTTATTAGTTGTAGTGGGAGCAAATTCAACAAAGTAGCTATCATTATTATTCTCATCATCAAATATAGGAGGCATAGTATCATCAAAGTAAATTTTCTCCTCAATGCTTGGGGGACTAAAAATATCATGCTCATCAAAACCAGCTTCCCCAAGCTTAGAATTTTCCATAGCATTAGCAACAATGGTGTTCAAAGCATTCATAGTAATAACATTCCCATTAGCATGCATATAAAGTTCCATGGGTTTCTTAATTCTTTCTTCAAACACATCATGTCCTAATTCAAGATAAAGTTCATAAAGATCTCTCATATTTTTGTTGTTTTCCATTATGCCTAACTAGTGAAAATAAAAACAAGTACAGGACTAGACATGATAACAAAATAAATTAAATGCAAGTAACTAATTTTTTTGTGTTTTTGATATAGAGAGCAAGACAGTAAATAAAGTAAAACTAGCAACTAATTTTTTTGTGTTTTGTTTAGGTGCAGCAAACAAAGTAGTAAATAAAATAAAGCAAGACAAAAACAAAGTAAAGAGATTGAGAAGTGGAGACTCCCCTTGCAGCGTGTCTTGATCTCCCCGGCAACGGCGCCAGAAATTTAGCTTGATACGCGTAGATGCACACGTCCGTTGGGAACCCCAAGTGGAAGGTATGATGCGTATAGAAGCAAGTTTCCCTCAGTATGAAACCAAGGTTTAATCGAACCAGTAGGAGCCAAGAAGCACGTTGAAGGTTGATGGTCGCGAAATGTGATGCGGCGCAACACCAGGGATTCCGGCGCCAACGTGGAATCTGCACAACAAAACCAAAGTACTTTGCCCCAACGAAACAGTGAGGTTGTCAATCTCACCGGCTTGCTGTAACAAAGGATTAAACGTATCGAGTGGAAGATGTTTGCAAAGAAAACAGTAAAAGCAGTAGTAACGCAGTAAAACAGTAACAAGCAGCGATAGCAGTATTTAGGAACAAGGCCTAGGGATTAGACTTTCACTAGTGGACACTCTCAACATTGATCACATAACAGAATAGATAGATGCATACTCTACACTTCTTGTTGGATGATGAACACATTGCGTAGGATTACACGAACCCTCAATGCCGGAGTTAACAAGCTCCACAATAATGCTCATATTCTAGTAACCTTTAGTGTAAGATAGATCAAAAGACTAAACCAAGTACTAGCATAGCATGCACACTGTCACCTTCATGCTTATGTAGGAGGAATAATACACATCAATACTATCATAGCAATAGTTAACTTCACAATCTACAAGAGATCATGATCATAGCATAAACCAAGTACTAACACGGATGCACACACTGTCACCATTACATCGTGCAGGAGGAATAAAACTACTTTAATAACATCACTAGAGTAGCACATAGATAAATTGTGATACAAAACACATTGCAATCATAAAGAGATATAAATAAGCACTTCACTATGCCATTCATAACAGTGAATAAGTATTCTGTGAAATATAGCCTAAGAGACCCACACGGTGCACACACTGTCACCTTTACACACGTGGGACAAGGAGTCTCCGGAGATCACATAAGTAAAACTCACTTGACTAGCATAATGACATCTAGATTACAAGCATCATCATATGAATCTCAATCATGTAAGGCAGCTCATGAGATTATTGTATTGAAGTACATAGGAGAGAGATGAACCACATAGCTACCGGTACAGCCCCGAGCCTCAATGGAGAACTACTCCCTCCTCATGGGAGCAGCAGCGGTGATGAAGATGGCGGTGGAGATGGCGGCGGTGTCGATGGAGAAGCCTTCCGGGGGCACTTCCCCGCTCGGCAGGGTGCCGGAACAGAGACTCCTGTCCCCCAGATCTTGGCTTCGCGATGGCGGCGGCTCGGAAGGTTTCGCGACCGTGGCTTCCTCGGTAAGGGTTTTCGACGCAGAGGCTTTATATAGGCGAAGAGGCGGCGTCGAAGGTCGAAGGGGCGACGACACCAGGCTGGCGCGGCCAGGGCCCAGGCCGCGCCACCCTATCATCTGGGGCCCACAGGGCCCCCCTCGGCTCTCGGGTGTTCTGGATGCTTCCGGGCAAAATAGGAACCTGGGCGTTGATTTCGTCCAATTCCGAGAATATTTCGTTACTAGGATTTCTGAAACCAAAAACAGCAGAAAACAGGAACTGGCACTTCGGCATCTTGTTAATAGGTTAGTTCCAGAAAATGCACGAATATGACATAAAGTGTGCATAAAACATGTAGATATCATCAATAATGTAGCATGGAACATAAGAAATTATCGATACGTCGGAGACGTATCACCAGACAGCGATATAGTGAATAGTTTCTTCCTAACTTCATTCATAGAAATACCTGCACATTTGAATAACCCGCATAATTCATGCAAAAACAATAAATGATCACCAGGATGGACAGTTCCATCCCCTTCATAGCGGTTATCCATAACACGTTCAATAATTTTCATAGGTATTTTATATGGTACTACTTCCTCACCTGGCGCTTCATCCACTACCGTTGCAGTAGTAGTAGATTTCCCAAATAGAAATTGAAGAGAAGATCTCTCCATAATGATTTATAGCAGCAGGCAGAAATAAAATCAGCACAAACAGTAAATTTCCTTACCAATTCCGCTTACCAATAGCGCTTCACTCCCCGGCAACGGCGCCAGAAAATAGTCTTGATGACCCACAAGTATAGGGGGTGTATCGTAGTACTTTCGATAAATAAGAGTGTCGAACCCAACGAGGAGCAGAAGGTGTTGACAAGCAGTTTTGATGAAGGATTCACTGTAAATGCTCACAGACAAGTATTCAGGGGGTTTTGATATTGCAGATAAATAAAGTACAAGTAAATAAAATGCGAGAGAAATAATTGCAGCGAGTGGCCCAATCCTTTTTAGCACAAAGGACAAGCCGGTTTGTTTACTTATAATGACCAAACGTTCCTGAGGACACATGGGGATTTTAGTCTAGTACTTTCGCTTCATGTGGCTTAATAATCTTCATTGTTTTGATAAGTGTTGTGTGGGTGAACCTATGCTAATGCACCGCCCTTCCTAGGACTAATACATACTTGTGATTATACCCCTTGCAAGCATCCGCAACTACAAGAAAGTAATTAAGATAAATCTAACCACAGCCTTAAACTCTGAGATCCTGCGATCCCTCTTGCATCGGTATACTAACGGGGGCTTAGGTTTCTGTCACTCCGGCAACCCCGCAATTAGCAACCGAATACAAGATGCACTCCCCTAGGCCCATAAATGGTGAAGTGTCGTGTAGTCGACGTTCACACGACACCACTAGAAGAATGACACCACAACTTAAATATCATAACATTGAATATTACTCAACCATAATTCACTACTAGCATTTAGACTTCACCCATGTCCTCAAGAACTAAACGAACTACTCACGAGACATCATATGGAATACAATCAGAGGTGATATGATGATGAATAACAATCTGAACATAAACCTTGGTTCAATGGTTTCACTCAATAGCATCTACAACAAGTATAGAATAACACCGGGAGAGTTTCCCCTATCGAACAATCAAGATCAAACCCAAATTGTTACAGCGGTGACGAGGTGCAGCGGTGGTGATGGCGGTGTAGATGGTGGAGATGATGATGATGATGATGATGGAGATGATGTCCCGCTCGATGACGATGGCGATGGCGTCGATTTCCCCCTCCGGGAGGGAATTTCCCCGGCGGATTCCTGCCCGCCGGAGAGC
The DNA here is from genome assembly GCA_030979885.1 of Lolium multiflorum. Taxonomy (NCBI): domain Eukaryota; kingdom Viridiplantae; phylum Streptophyta; class Magnoliopsida; order Poales; family Poaceae; genus Lolium; species Lolium multiflorum. Next base: position 276,680,529 of record CM061753.1, on the reverse strand, counting down.
TCTTTTCTCTCTGGTGTTCTCCGCCCCGCAGAGGCGGCTGTAACCCTTCGTGAGGTCCTCTCTGTGGCTTAGGTTTTCGGGACGAAGGAGTACGCGAAGAAAAGGAGGCGAAAGAGGCTGTGGGGCCCCCAGAGCATAGGGTGGCGCGGCCAGGCCATGGGCCGCGCCGCCCTATGGTCTGGGCCCACAGTGGCTCCTCTCTTCTTCCCCTTCTGGCTCCCTCCGTCATCTGGAAAAATAGGAATTTACGTGAAATTCCCTTCCACAGTTGATCTTCCGAAATATTGCGTTCTGACGGTGCTTTTTCCAGCAGAATCCTGGCTCCGGTGCTTGATCCTCCAATGATGATGAAACATGCAAAATAGATGAAATAACATAAGTATTGTGTCCCAATATGAAATATATCAATGAATAACAGCAAATTATGATACAAAATAGTGATGCAAATTGGACGTATCAACTCCCCCCGTTGGGAACCCCAAGAGGAAGGTATGATGCGCACAGTGGCAAGTTTTCCCTCAGAAAGAAACCAAGGTTTAATCGAACCAGGAGGAGCCAAGAAGCACGTTGAAGGTTGATGGTGGCGAAATGTGATGCGGCGCAACAACAGGGATTCCGGCGCCAACGTGGAACCTGCACAACACAACCAAAGTACTTTGCCCCAACGAAACAGTGAGGTTGTCAATCTCACCGGCTTGCTGTAACAAAGGATTAACCGTATTGTGTGGAAGATGTTTGCAAAGAAAACAGTAAAGAACAATTGCAGTAGATTGTATGCGATGTAAAGAATAGGACCGGGGTCCACAGTTCACTAGAGGTGTCTCTCCCATAAGATAAAAGCATGTTGGGTGAACAAATTACAGTCGGGCAATTGACAAATAGAAAAGGGCATAACAATGCATATACATGATATGATAAATATAGTGAGATTTAATCAGGGCATTACGACAAAGTACATAGACCGCCATCCAACTGCATCTATGCCTAAAAAGTCCACCTTCAGGTTATCATCCGAACCCCTTCCAGTATTAAGTTGCAAAGCAACAGACAATTGCATTAAGTATGGTGCGTAATGTAATCGACAACTACATCCTTAGACATAGAATCAATGTTTTATCCCTAGTGGCAACAGCACATCACAACCTTAGAACTTTCTGTCACTGTCCCAGGTATCAATGAAGGCATGAACCCACTATCGAGCATAAATACTCCCTCTTGGAGTTAAGAGTAAAAACTTGGCCAGAGCCTCTACTAATAACGGAGAGCATGCAAGATCATAAACAACACATAAACAATAGATTGATAATCACCATAACATAGTATTCTCTATTCATCGGATCCCGACAAACACAACATATAGTATTACAGATAGATGATCTTGATCATGTTAGGCAGCTCACAAGATCCAACAATGAAGCACATGAGGAGAAGACGACCATCTAGCTACTGCTATGGACCCATAGTCCAGGGGTGAACTACTCACTCATCACTCCGGAGGCGATCATGGCGATGAAGAGTCCTCCGGGAGATGAATCCCCTCTCCGGCAGGGTGCCGGAGGCGATCTCCTGAATCCCCCGAGATGGGATTCGCGGCGCGGCGTCTCTGGAAGGTTTTCCGTATCGTGGCTCTCGGTACTGGGGGTTTCGCGACGGAGGCTTTAAGTAGGCGGAAGGCACGCGGGGGCCACACGAGGTGGCGACACCACAGGGCGGCGCGGCCAGGCCGCGCCGCCCTAGCGTGTCGTCGCCTCGTGGCCCCACTTCGTTTCCTCTTCGGACTTCTGGAAGCTTCGTGCAAAAATAGGACCCTGGGCGTTGATTTCGTCCAATTCCGAGAATATTTCGTTACTAGGATTTCTGAAACCAAAAACAGCAGAAAACAGCAACTGGCTCTTCGGCATCTTGTTAATAGGTTAGTTCCAGAAAATGCGTAAATACGACATATAATGTGCATAAAACATGTAGATATCATCAATAATGTAGCATGGAACATAAGAAATTATCGATACGTTGGAGACGTATCAGTACCCCCCAATACCTGAATATGGGTAAGGGCTTAACTAGAAGTTTATGTGCCTTAGTATGGGTTCCCTCTAAACAAGCGTCATAGGGGTTATGCCGAGGCTGCCTCCGTTGAAAGTGAATTGATGTGAAATGACGTGAATGAGGTGAATTGTCCGGCCCAAGCCCTGTGCAGTTCCCAGGCTGACTGTCTGTCTTCACTGGGAGGCCAAGCTCATGGGGAGAGGTGCCTATACTAGGGTATGTAAGTGAAAGGTTATGGTTGGTAGTCCGCACACGGAGTGTGATAAATCAGGGCCAGTTAACCCTGACGGATTATTGCAAATGTTGTGGCACAAGTGTACGACCTCTGCAGAGTGTAGAACTATTCGAATAGCCGTGTCCACGGTTACGGACGATTGGAAAGGCCATACTGTTCCGTCATCAGACCATTTTCAAAAATGTGACATGTGAAGGGTGACTTGTGATTTGAACTTGAAATGGTGACTTTGACTTGAATCACAACAGAGTTGTGGGAATGACACTAATGTTCCCACTTGAGTTAGTCTAGCGATTCAAGCATCTTTACTAAATGTTTATGAAATAAACTTGGCTTTATGCAAATAAACCTAGAGCTTAGCATCCCCCTTACTATAATTGATAATGCTTACACTAGTATTAGTTTGCGAGTACTTTAAAAGTACTCATGGCTTTGTCCCTGGCTATTCAAATGGCCAGACTATGAAGGAGAACAGCAGTACGAGGAAGATGGACAGCAGGACGTCTACGACAACTAGGACCGCTCCTGACGTCAAGCGTTGGCCTGTGGATTAGATAGCCGCTACTACTTCGCTTCCGCTATTTGAGTGTTTGTGGATCAATAGATCAACTACTATTGTAATAATGGATCATGTGATCTCCATGTATAAGATGATTATTGATACGTCCAATTTGCATCACTATTTTGTATCATAATTTGCTGTTATTCATTGATATATTTCATATTGGGACACAATACTTATGTTATTTCATCTATTTTGCATGTTTCATCATCATTGGAGGATCAAGCACCGGAGCCAGGATTCTGCTGGAAAAAGCACCGTCAGAACGCAATATTTCGGAAGATCAACTGTGGAAGGGAATTTCACGTAAATTCCTATTTTTCCAGATGACGGAGGGAGCCAGAAGGGGGAGAAGAGAGGAGCCACTGTGGGCCCAGACCACAGGGCGGCGCGGCCCAAGGCCTGGCCGCGCCACCCTGTGCTCTGGGGGCCCCACAGCCCCTTTCGCCTCCTTTTCTTCGCGTACTCCTTCGTCCCGAAAACCTAAGCCACAGAGAGGACCTCACGAAGGGTTACAGCCGCCTCTGCGGGGCGGAGAACACCAGAGAGAAAAGAGCTCTCCGGCGGGCAGGAATCCGCCGGGGAAATTCCCTCCCGGAGGGGGAAATCGACGCCATCGCCATCGTCATCGAGCTGGACATCATCTCCATCATCATCATCATCATCTCCACCATCTACACCGCCATCACCACCGCTGCACCTCGTCACCGCTGTAGCAATTCGGGTTAAATCTTGATTGTTTGATAGGGGAAACTCTCCCGGTGTTATTCTATACTTGTTGTAGATGCTATTGAGTGAAACCATTGAACCAAGGTTTATGTTCAGATTGTTATTCATCATCATATCACCTCTGATTGTATTCCATATGATGTCTCGTGAGTAGTTCGTTTAGTTCTTGAGGACATGGGTGAAGTCTAAATGCTAGTAGTGAATTATGGTTGAGTAATATTCAATGTTATGATATTTAAGTTGTGGTGTCATTCTTCTAGTGGTGTCGTGTGAACGTCGACTACACGACACTTCACCATTTATGGGCCTAGGGGAGTGCATCTTGTATTCGGTTGCTAATTGCGGGGTTGCCGGAGTGACAGAAACCTGAGCCCCCGTTAGTATATCGATGCAGGAGGGATCGCAGGATCTCAGAGTTTAAGGCTGTGGTTAGATTTATCTTAATTACTTTCTTGTAGTTGCGGATGCTTGCAAGGGGTATAATCACAAGTATGTATTAGTCCTAGGAAGGGCGGTGCATTAGCATAGGTTCACCCACACAACACTTATCAAAACAATGAAGATTATTAAACCACATGAAGCGAAAGTACTAGACTAAAATCCCCGTGTGTCCTCAAGAACGTTTGGTCATTATAAGTAAACAAACCGGCTTGTCCTTTGTGCTAAAAAGGATTGGGCCACTCGCTGCAATTATTTCTCTCGCATTTTATTTACTTGTACTTTATTTATCTGCAATATCAAAACCCCCTGAATACTTGTCTGTGAGCATTTACAGTGAATCCTCCATCGAAACTGCTGCCAACACCTTCTGCTCCTCGTTGGGATCGACATTCTTACTTATCGAAGATACTACGATACACCCCCTATACTTGTGGGTCATCAAGACTATTTTCTGGCGCCGTTGCCGGGGAGTGAAGCGCTATTGGTAAGCGGAATTGGTAAGGAAATTTACTGTTTGTGCTGATTTTATTTCTGCCTGCTGCTATAAATCATTATGGAGAGATCTTCTCTTCAATTTCTATTTGGGAAATCTACTACTACTGCAACGGTAGTGGATGAAGCGCCAGGTGAGGAAGTAGTACCATATAAAATACCTATGAAAATTATTGAACGTGTTATGGATAACCGCTATGAAGGGGATGGAACTGTCCATCCTGGTGATCATTTACTGTTTTTGCATGAATTATGCGGTTTATTCAAATGTGCAGGTATTTCTATGAATGAAGTTAGGAAGAAACTATTCACTATATCGCTGTCTGGTAAAGCGGCGCACTGGTATAAATTGCTGAAGAATGGTGATTCTATTGATTGGGAGGACATTGTGCCTTTATTTTATTCCAAATTCTATCCTCCAAGTGAAATTCACAAAGATCGGAACCGCATATATAATTTCTGGCCTCATGATGGAGAGAGTATTGCCCAAGCTTGGGGGAGATTGAAGTCTTTAATGCTCAAATGCCCCATTCATGAGCTTCCTGGTAATGTTATTATTGATAATTTCTATGCAAGACTTTCTTTTCAAGACAAGACCTTGCTGGATACTTCTTGTTCTGGATCATTTACACGCAAGAATGAAGAGTTTAAAAGGGACCTTCTTGATCGGATCCAAGAAAATACTGAAGGATGGGAGAACGACAAAGATAGAGAATCAGGTATAATTTATGATTATAAATGCATTGAAGCTTTTATGGATACTGATAAATTTCGTAATATGAGTGCTACATATGGTCTTGATTCCCAAGTTGTTGCAAATCTTTATAAAGCTTTTGCCTCTCATTATGAACTGCCTAAGAAGAATTTTGATAAGTATCATGAACCGTATAAAGATAAAATTGATTCATCTGTAAACAAATGTGTAGTGGTTGAAACTGTTGATAATGTTATTCCTGAAGCTTATATTGAAAAAACTCCTTTCCCTGCTAAAATGAAGGAGTACTCTGTCATATCTAGTGCGGTTAATAAAAGTGAAAAGAAACCTAAAGAACCTGAAGAACAAATTAAAATTGAACCTGCTGTTGCAATAGTTAAAGATCTTGTGACTGAAAATGTGGAGGATGGTCATATTATTTTCTGTGAAGATGCTTCTAATATTGTTTCACATCCTAATAAATCCAAACAAGTTAGTGTTCCTATGCTATCTGTTAGAATTGGTGATCATTGCTATTATGGTTTATGTGATATTGGTGCAAGTGTTAGTGCTATTCCTTATGAGCTTTACACGGAGATTATGCACGAAATTGGTTCTTGTGAACTTGAAGATATTGATGTGGTTATTCATTTGGCTAATAGAGAAACTATTTCTCCAATTGGTATTGTTCGAGATGTGGAAGTTCTATGTGGTAAGATTAAATATCCTGCTGACTTTTTGGTACTTGGTTCTGCTGCTAGTGATCATTGTCCTATCATTTTTGGTAGACCTTTTCTAAATACTTGTGGAGCTATTATAGATTGTAAGAAAGAGAAAATTTTGACTAGATTTGCTGGTGAACCTTATGAATTTAACTTTTCTAAATTTACCAAAACTCCTTATAAAGCTGACTTGCCTAGTAATGATTTTAAAATGGAGCAGTGTGCATCTATTGTTCTTGTTCCTAATAATCCTTTGCAGCAACATTTGGAGAATAGTGAAAGTGAAGCTTTTAGGAAAGAAAGAGATGAGCTTGAGGAAATTTTTCTTCGCCAACCTATTCTCAAGCATGATTTACCGGTGGAAGATTTGGGTACAACACCGCCACCAAAGGAAGATCCTGTTTTTGATTTAAAGCCTTTACCTGATAATCTTAAATATGCTCATATTGATGATAAGAAAATATATCCTGTTATTATTAGTTCTAAGCTTTCAGAAATTGAGGAAGAAAGGTTATTGGAAATATTGAAGAAACACCGAGGAGCTATTGGTTATACTCTTGATGATTTGAAAGGGATTTCTCCTTCTATTTGCCAACATGCTATTAATATGGAAGATGATGCAAAGCCTGTTGTTGAACATCAACGTCGTCTAATTCCGAAGATGAAGGAAGTGGTAAGGAACGAGGTATTAAAACTTCTTGAAGCTGGTATTATATATCCTATTGCTGATAGTAGATGGGTTAGTCCTGTGCATTGTGTTCCTAAGAAAGGAGGAATGACTGTTGTGCCTAATGATAATGATGAGCTTATTCCTCAAAGAGTAGTTGTAGGTTATAGAATGTGCATTGATTTTCGAAAAGTTAATAAAGTTACTAAGAAAGATCATTACCCTTTACCCTTTATTGATCAAATGCTAGAAAGGTTATCTAAAAATACTCATTTTTGCTTTCTTGATGGTTATTCTGGGTTTTCACAAATTGCTGTTAAAGCTAAAGATCAAGAGAAAACCACTTTTACTTGTCCTTATGGAACTTATGCTTATAGGCGTATGCCTTTTGGTTTATGTAATGCTCCTGCTACTTTTCAAAGATGCATGTCTGCTATTTTTCATGGTTTTTGTGAAAGTATTGTAGAGGTGTTCATGGATGATTTTTCTGTCTATGGGAATTCTTTTGATAATTGCCTGCGAAACCTCGATAAAGTTTTGCAGAGATGTGAAGAAACTAACCTTGTTCTTAATTGGGAGAAATGCCACTTTATGGTTAATGAAGGAATTGTATTGGGACATAAAATTTCCGAGAGAGGTATTGAAGTTGATAGAGCTAAAGTTGAAGCAATTGAGAAGATGCCCTATCCGAGGGATGTTAAAGGTATTCGTAGTGTTCTTGGTCATGCTGGGTTTTATAGGAGATTTATTAAAGATTTCTCTAAAATTTCAAAGCCTCTTACTAATCTTCTTCAAAAAGATGTACCTTTTGTTTTTGATGATGATTGTAAGGAAGCTTTTGAAACTCTAAAGAAAGCCTTAACAACTGCTCCTGTAGTTGAACCTCCTGATTGGAATTTGCCTTTTGAAATTATGTGTGATGCTAGTGATTTTGCTGTAGGCGCTGTTCTTGGACAGCGGGTAGATAAAAAATTAAATGTTATTCATTATGCTAGTAAGACTCTTGATGCTGCTCATATCTCCAACGTATCGATAATTTCTTATGTTCCATGCTACTTTATTGATGATACCTACATGTTTTATGCACACTTTATGTCATATTCGTGCATTTTCTGGAACTAACCTATTAACAAGATGCCGAAGTGCCGTTCCTCGTTTTCTGCTTTTTGGTTTCAGAAATCCTAGTAACGAAATATTCTCGGAATTGGACGAAATCAACGCCCATGTTCCTATTTTGCCCGGAAGCATCCAGAACACCCGAGAGCCGCCAGAGAGGGGCCACAGGGCCCCCAGATGACAGGGTGGCGCGGCCAGGGCTGGGCCCGCGCCACCCTATGGTGTCGTCGTCGCCCTCCGACTGCCTCTTCGCCTATTTAAAGGTCCCTGACCTAAAAACGCGCGAGAACCACGATACGGAAAACCTTCCAGAGCCGCCGCCATCGCGAAATCAAGATTCGGGGGACAGAAGTCTCTGTTCCGGCACCCTGCCGGACGGGGAATTGCCCCCGGAGTCGTCTCCACCGCCGTCTCCACCGCCATCTTCACCGCCATCGCTGCCTCCATGATGAGGAGGGAGTAATTCACCCCCGGGGCTGAGGGCTCCGCTGTAGCTATGTGGTTCATCTCTCTCTTTATGTGATCTAGTTGAATATCGTCTATGTGCTACTCTAGTGATGTTATTAAAGTACTCTATTCCTCCTCCATGTGTGTAAAGGTGATAGTGTGTGCACCGTGTGAGTACTTGGCGTAGGCTATGATTATGATCTCTTGTAGATTATGAAGTTAATTATTGCTATGATGGTATTGATGTGTATTATTCCTCCTACATATGCATGATGGTGATAGTGTGCATGCTATGTTAGTTCTTGGTGTAATTATGTTGATCTATCTTGCACTCTAAGGTTATTTAAATATGAACATTGCATTGTGGAGCTTGTTAACTCCGGCATTGAGGGTTCGTGTAATCCTACGCAATGCGTTCATCATCCAACAAAAGAGTGTAGAGTAGTCCTATTATGTGATCATTGTTGAGAGTGTCCACTAGTGAAAGCAGGATCCCTAGGCCTTGCTTCCAAGCATCGAATCTCCGTTTGTTTACTGTTTTGTTGCATGTTTACTCGCTGCCATATTTTATTCAGATTGCTATTACCACTCATATACATCCATATTACTTGTATTTCACTATCTCTTCGCCGAACTAGTACACCTATACACCTGACAAGTGTATTTGGTGTGTTGGGGACACAAGAGACTTCTTGCTTTGTGATTACAGGGTTGCTTGAGAGGGATATCTTTGACCTCTTCCTCCCTGAGTTCGATAAACCTTGGGTGATCCACTTAAGGGAAACTTGCTGCTGTTCTACAAACCTCTGCTCTTGGAGGCCCAACACTGTCTACAAGAATAGAAGCACCCGTAGACATCAAGCACTTTTCTGGCGCCGTTGCCGGGGAGGAAAGGTAAAAGGCACTCATACTCCGGTTCCAGGTAACAGTACTTTTCTGGCGCCATTGTGTGTGTGCTCGAAGCTATTTCCTTTAGACTCTGCAATTACATCTTTTTGTTTCTTGTTTACACTAGTTAGGCATAATGGACAACAAAGAGCTTCTTATTCTATTTCCTGATTTAAGACATGGATGGTTTGATACAAAAATTAAAAAACCTATGGAACCTTATTTACATGATAGTAGCAATGTTATTAGTATGAATGCAATTACTGCTAATGCTATGAAGAAGTCTAAGCTTGGGGAAGCTGGTTTACATAAAAATAATCTTTTTAGCTCCTCCGCTTTGGAAGAAATATTTTGTTCTGATAATGCTTTATCTCCCATATGCGATAACTTTAATGATGCTTCTGATATTTTAAATCCACCTGCTGAAAGTATTCCGTATAAAATACCTATGAAAATTATTGAACGTGTTATGGATAACCGCTATGAAGGGGATGGAACTGTCAATCCTAGGAATCATTTACTGTTTTTGCATGAATTATGCGGGTTATTCAAGTGTGCAGGTATTTCAATGGATGAAGTTAGAAAGAAATTATTTGTTATGTCGCTATCTGGTGAAGCGGCGCATTGGTATAAACTATTGAAGGACGGGCGCTCTCTTGATTGGAAGGATATTGTGCCTCTATTTTATTCCAAGTTCTATCCTCCAAGTGAAATTCACAAAGATCGAAACCATATATATAATTTTTGGCCTCATGATGGAGAGAGTATTGCCCAAGCATGGGAGAGATTGAAGACTTTAATGCTCAAATGCCCCAATCATGAGCTTCCAGGTAATATCATCATTGATAATTTCTATGCAAGACTTTCTTTTCAAGATAAGACCTTGCTGGATACTACTTGTTCTGGATCATTCACGAGCAATAAAGAAGAGTTTAAAAGGGACCTTCTTGATCGGATTAAGGAGAACGCTGAAGATTGGGAGAACGACAAAGGTAAAGAGTCAGGTATAAATTATGATTATGAATGCATTGAAACTTTCATGGATAGTGGTAAATTTCGAAATATGAGTGCTACTTATGGTCTTGACTCTCAAGTTGCTGCAAATCTTTATAAAGCCTTTGCTTCTCATTTAGAATTGCCTAAAAAGAATTTTGATAAGTATCATGAACCTTTTAAAGAGGCTTGCATGAAGAATGACATTGTTGTTAATAATTGCAATAAGCATGCTCAAACTCCTAAGAATGCTATTTCCTATAAGCATGTTAATTTTTGTGGAATACATAGACCTTGTGGAATTAATCAAATAGAAGATGAATATTGTATCCATCACAGAAATGAAAAAACTAGAAAGTGGTCTAGAGCTCTAGATGATCTTGGAGAAAAAGTGTGTGCCCTCTATCCTTTTATTTGTGAACTTTGCCATAGAGTTGGTCATTTTAATTTTCAATGTTCCTCCAATGATAATTCAAACCCCATGAGTGCTGCAAATTTGTATTGTGATGATGAAATTATTCCTAATCAGCATGATGAACTTACCTTATTTTTGAAGTGTGAAGAGTTGTCAAGAAAAATTTCTTTGTTAAATATTAACGATCTTGATATTGATGATGTCCTGCATGGTTGTCTTTCTTACTGCATTAATAATTGCCATACAAATACTTACATACAGAATATTTTAGAAGATGACACCTTGCCAAAATATGATAGGACCGCTGTGTGTTTTCAATTAATTAATGAAAAGGAGGGATCCTCCCAAGTTTCTTCTATTGTTTCTAAAAGAAAATCAGGTTATGCGGACAAGCCACCCTTCAAGCCTCTTCCTCCTAAAGAAGGGAACGAGGAGAAGGAGAAGAAGAAGAAGAAGGGAACGAAGAAGAAGAAGAAGAAGGAGAATAAAAAGAAAGAGGTAACGGCGTATCCCCGCGTGAATGAGATAACGCTAGGTAACCGTAAGTATGTTGCTCCTAATGATTATTGTGATAATGAATCTGAATACGATGATCTTCCTATGCCCTTTACATACATTAGCGATCATGATTTGAATGAGCACACTACCTTTGATATTGGAAATCTCTTTGGTACTGATTATGAAATTAATGATGATAGCATTATTCATGTCCCCTTAAACGATGATATTGAAAGCTCTAAGCTTGGGGATGTTGTGCTTGAAGATCCTGTATTTGAGACATCTACTTTTAGTGAAAATGATGATATTACATATTCAGGTTTAGATAATTGCTATAGAGATGTATATGACACATGTTACAATTATCCTTATGAAACTTGTCATAGTTATGATGGGCTTGCCAAAAACAATTCTTTTAATATGCAACTTGTTTACCATGTTCAAATTCTTGATAATAATCTTGCTCCAATTACTATTAATGAGAATAACTCTTCTTATGCCAAAATTAATGATACTTCTATGCATATGAACCATGATAAGAATGTTTTAAGTGACGGGTATATTGTGGATTTCATCAATGATGCTACTGAAAGTTATTATGAGAGAGGGAAATATGGTTATATGCATCTTAATAATATTAAGTTTCCCCTCTTTATGTTGAGAATCTTTAAGTTACTCGTGTTTTATCCTCTTATGCTTGTTACTTTGCTCTTCATGAATTCATTTGTGTATAAGATTCTTCTGCATAGGAAGCATGTTAGGCTTAAATGTGTTTTGAATTGCCTCTTGAAGCTCTCTTTTGCTTCAAATACTATTTCTTGCGGGTGCATCACCAAAATTGCTGAGCCCATCTTAATGGCTATAAAGAAAGAACTTCTTGGGAGATAACCCATGTGTTATTTTGCTACAGTACTTTGTTTTATATTTGTGTCTTGGAAGTTGTTTACTACTGTAGCAACCTCTCCTTATCATGTTTTTGTGCCAAGTAAAGTTTCTATGTCAAAGTTGATGTTATATTTGGGATCGCTGCGCAGAAACAGCATTGCTGTCTGTCACGAATCTGGGCACAGTTCTCTGTAGAAAATTCGAAAAAATCTGCCAATTTACGAGCGTGATCCTCAGATATGTACGCAACTTTCATTAGTTTTGAGTTTTTCCATTTGAGCAAGTCTGGTGCCATCTTAAAATTCGTCTTTACAGACTGTTCTGTTTTTGACAGATTCTGCCTTTTATTTCGCATTGCCTCTTTTGCTATGTTGGATTCATTTCTTTGATCCATTAATGTCCAGTAGCTTTATGCAATGTCCAGAAGTGAAAAGAATGTTTGTGTCACCTCTGAACATGTGAATTTTTGATTATGCACTAACCCTCTAATAAGTTTGCTTGAAGTTTGGTGTGAAGGAAGTTTTCAAGGGTCAAGAGAGGAGGATGATATACTACGATCAAGAAGAATGAAAAGTCTAAGCTTGGGGATGCCCCGGTGGTTCATCCCTGCATATTTCAAGAAGACTCAAGCATCTAAGCTTGGGGATGCCCAAGGCATCCCCTTCTTCATCGACAAAGTATCAGGTTCCTTCTCTTGAAACTATATTTTTATTCTGTCACATCTTATATACTTTACTTGGAGCGTCTGTATGCTTTTGTTTTTGTTTTTGTTTGAATAAATGATTGTTTGGGAGAGAGACACGCTCCGCTGGTTCGTATGAACACATGTGTTCTTAGCTTTTAATTTTCATGGCGAAGGTTGAAACTGCTTCGTTAATTGTTATATGGTTGGAAACGGGAAATGCTACATGTAGTAATTGGTATAATGTCTTGAATAATGTGATACTTGGCAATTGTTGTGCTCATATAGATCTTGTTTAAGCTCTTGCATCATGTACCTTGTACCCATTAATGAATAATTACATAGAGCTTGTTAAAATTTGGTTTGCATGATTGGTCTCTCTAAGTCTAGATATTTTCTGGTTGAGGTGTTTGAACAACAAGGAGACAATGTAAAGTCTTATAATGCTTACAATATGTTTATATGTGAGTCTTGCTGCACCATTTTATACTTGAGTTTGCTTCAAATAACCTTGCTAGCCTAAACCTTGTATCGAGAGGGAATACTTCTCATGCATCCAAATACTTGAGCCAATATTCATGCCATTTGTGTCCACCATACCTACCTACTACATGGTATTTCTCCGCCATTCCAAAGTAAATTGCTTGAGTGCTACCTTTAAACAAATTCAAAAGTTATTACCTCTTATTTGTGTCAATGTTTTATAGCTCATGATGAAGTATGTGGTGTTTATCTTTCAATCTTGTTGGACAACTTTCACCAATGGACTAGTGGCTTCATCCGCTTATCCAATAATTTTGCAAAAAGAGCTGGCAATGGGATTCCCAGTCCCAAATTAATTAACAAAAATAGACACTCCTTGATACGTCTCCAACGTATCGATAATTTCTTATGTTCCATGCTACTTTATTGATGATACCTACATGTTTTATGCACATTATATGTCATATTTATGCATTTTCTGGAACTAACCTATTAACAAGATGCCGAAGAGCCAGCTTGTCTGCTGTTTTTGGTTTCAGAAATCCTAGTAAAGAAATATTCTCGGAATTGGACGAAACTTTCGCCCAGGGTCCTATTTTTGCACGAAGCTTCCAGAAGACCGAAGACCTAACGAAGTGGGGCCACGAGGCGGCCAGGAGGGTGGCGCGGCGCGGCCCTGGCCGCGCCGACCTGCCCCCTGGGCCCCTCGTGTGGCCCCCCGCGTTGACCTTCCGCCTACTTAAAGCCTCCGTCGCGAAACCCCCAGTACCGAGAGCCACGATACGGAAAACCTTACAGAGACGCCGCCGCCGCGAATCCCATCTCGGGGGATTCTGGAGATCGCCTCCGGCACCCTGCCGGAGAGGGGATTCATCTCCCGGAGGACTCTTCATCGCCATGATCGCCTCCGGAGTGATGAGTGAGTAGTTCACCCCTGGACCATGGGTCCATAGCAGTAGCTAGATGGTCGTCTTCTCCTTGTTGTGCTTCATTGTTAGATCTTGTGAGCTGCCTAACATGATCAAGATCATCTATATGTAATTCTATATGTTGTGTTTGTCGGGATCCGATGGATAGAGAGTACTATGATTATGGTGATTATCAATCTATTGTTCATGTGTTGTTTATGATCTTGCATGCTCTCCGTTATTAGTAGAGGCTCTGGCCAAGTTTTTACTCTTAACTCCAAGAGGGAGTAATTATGCTCGATAGTGGGTTCATGCCTTCATTGATACCTGGGACAGTGACAGAAAGTTCTAAGGTTGTGATGTGCTGTTGCCACTAGGGATAAAACATTGATGCTATGTCTAAGGATGTAGTTATTGATTACATTACGCACAATACTTAATGCAATTGTCTGTTGCTTTGCAACTTAATACTGGAGGGGGTTCGGACGATAACCTGAAGGTGGACTTTTTAGGCATAGATGCAGTTGGATGGCGGTCTATGTTCTTTGTCGTAATGCCCGGATTAAATCTCACTATATTTATCATGTCATGTATATGCATTATTATGCCTTTCTCTATTTGTCAATTGCCCGACTGTAATTTGTTCACCCAACATGCTTTTATCTTATGGGAGAGACACCTCTAGTGAACTGTGGACCCCGGTCCTATTCTTTCCATAGCATACAATCTACTTGTTTTACTGTTTTCTTTGCAAACATCTTCCACTCGATACGTTTAATCCTTTGTTACAGCAAGCCGGTGAGATTGACAACCTCACTGTTTCGTTGGGGCAAAGTACTTTGGTTGTGTTGTGCAGGTTCCTAGTTGGCGCCGGAATCCCTGGTGTTGCGCCGCATCACATTTCGCGACCATCAACCTTCAACGTGCTTCTTGGCTCCTACTGGTTCGATTAAACCTTGGTTTCATACTGAGGGAAAACTTGCCACTGTGCGCATCATACCTTCCTCTTGGGGTTCCCAACGGACGTGTACATCTACGCGCATCAAGCACTTTTTCTGGCGCCGTTGCCGGGGAGATCAAGACACGCTGCAAGGGGAGTCTCCACTTCTCAATCTCTTTACTTTGTTTTTGTCTTGCTTTATTTTATTTACTACTTTGTTTGCTGCACTAAATCAAAACACAAAAAAATTAGTTGCTAGTTTTACTTTATTTGCTATCTTGTTTGCTATATCAAAAACACAAAAAAATTAGTTACTTGCATTTACTTTATCTAGTTTGCTTTATTTACTGTTGCTAAAATGGCCAACCCTGAAAATACTAAGTTGTGTGACTTCACAAATGCAAATAATAATGATTTCCTATGCACACCTATTGCTCCACCTGCTACTACAGCAGAATTCTTTGAAATTAAACCTGCTTTACTAAATCTAGTCATGAGAGAACAATTTTCTGGTGCTAGTTCTGATGATGCTGCTGCCCATCTCAATAATTTTGTTGAACTTTGTGAAATGCAAAAGTATAAAGATGTAGATGGTGATATTATTAAACTGAAAGTGTTTCCTTTCTCATTAAGAGGAAGAGCTAAAGATTGGTTGCTATCTTTGCCTAAGAATAGTATTGATTCATGGACTAAATGCAAGGATGCTTTTATTAGTAGATATTATCCTCCCGCTAAAATTATTTCTTTGAGAAGTAGCATAATGAATTTTAAACAATTAGATACTGAACATGTTGCTCAAGCTTGGGAGAGAATGAAAACTTTGGTAAAGAATTGCCCAACCCATGGACTGACTACTTGGATGATCATCCAAACCTTCTATGCAGGACTAAATTTTTCTTCGCGGAATTTATTGGATTCAGCTGCTGGAGGTACTTTTATGTCCATCACATTGGGGGCGGCTACAAAACTTCTTGATGATATGATGATAAATTACTCTGAATGGCACACGGAAAGAGCTCCACAAGGTAAGAAGGTAAATTCTGTTGAAGAAACCTCTTCCTTGAGTGATAAGATTGATGTGATTATGTCTATGCTTGTGAATGGTAGATCTAATGTTGATCCAAATAATGTTCCTTTAGCTTCATTGGTTGCTCAAGAAGAAAATGTTGATGTGAATTTCATTAAAAATAATAATTTCAACAACAATGCTTATAGGAACAACTCTGGTAATAACTATAGGCCATATCCTTCTGCTAATGGTAATGGTTATGGTAATTCTTATGGGAATTCTTACAACAATAATAGAAGTGTACCCTCTGGTCTTGAAGCCATGCTTAAAGAATTTATTAGTACACAAACTGCTTTTAACAAATCTGTTGAGGAAAAGCTTGATAAAATTGATACTATCGCTTCTAGAGTTGATAGGCTTGCCTCTGATGTTAATCTTTTAAAGTTGAAAGTTATGCCTAATAATGATCTTGATAATAAGATTACTACTACAGCAAATGCCATCCAAGTTAGAATTAATGAGAATATAAGATTAATGGCTGAGTTGCGTGCTAGGTGGGATAGAGAAGAAAATGAAAAACTAGCTAAAGAGAATAATGTAGCTAAAGTTTGGACTATTACCACCACTAGTAATGCTAATTCTTCACATGTTGCTGCACCTCCTACTATCAATGGTAAAATAATTGGTGTTGGCAATGTTTCTACTCCTAATGCAAAGCGTACAAAGCTGCCTGAAATTGCTAAAACTGCTGAAACTGCTTGTGATAAAACTGCTGAAATTTTTTCCAACCTTGGGAATAATGATCCCATTGCTGTGGCTCATAATGATTTAGATTTTGATGATTGCCACATCTCTGAAGTTATAAAGTTCTTACAAAAACTTGCTAAAAGTCCTAATGCTAGTGCTATAAATTTAGCCTTTACAAAACATATTACAAATGCTCTCATAAAAGCTAGAGAAGAGAAACTAAAACTTGAAACTTCTATTCCTAGAAAGTTAGAAGATGGTTGGGAGCCCATCATTAAAATGAAATTCAATGACTTTGAATGTAATGCCTTATGTGATCTTGGTGCAAGTATTTCTGTTATGCCTAAAAAGATTTATGATATGCTTGACTTGCCACCATTGAAGAATTGTTATTTGGATGTTAATCTTGCCGATAATGTTAAAAAGAAACCTTTGGGGAGGATTGATAATGTGCATATTACGGTTAACAATAACCTTGTCCCCGTTGATTTTGTTGTCTTGGATATCGAATGCAATGCATCTTGTCCTATTGTGTTGGGAAGACCTTTTCTTCGAACCGTTGGTGCTGTTATTGATATGAGGGAAGGTAATATTAAATATCAATTTCCTCTCAAGAAAGGTATGGAACACTTCCCTAGAAAGAGAATGAAGTTGCCTTTTGATTCTATTATTAGAACAAGCTATGATGTTGATGCTTCTACTCTCGATGTTACTTGATTTGCACTTTCTGCGCCTAGCTGAAAGGCGTTAAAGAAAAGCGCTTATGGGAGACAACCCATGTTTTTACCTACAGCAATTTTTTGTTTTATTGAGTCTTGGAAGTTGTTTACTACTGTAGCAACCTCTCCTTATCATGTTTTTGTGCCAAGTAAAGTTTCTATGTCAAAGTTGATGTTATATTTGGGATCGCTGCACAGAAACAGCATTGCTGTCTGTCACGAATCTGGGCATAATTCTCTGTAGAAAATTCGAAAAAATCTGCCAATTTACGAGCGTGATCCTCAGATATGTACGCAACTTTCATTAGTTTTGAGTTTTTCCATTTGAGCAAGTCTGGTGCCATTTATAAATTCGTCTTTACGGACTGTTCTGTTTTTGACAGATTCTGCCTTTTATTTCGCATTGCCTCTTTTGCTATGTTGGATTTATTTCTTTGATCCATTAATGTCCAGTAGCATTATGCAATGTCCAGAAGTGAAAAGAATGATTGTGTCACCTCTGAATGTGTGAATTATTAATGATGCACTAACCCTCTAATGAGTTTGCTTGAAGTTTGGTGTGAAGGAAGTTTTCAAGGGTCAAGAGAGGAGAATGATATACTAAGATCAAGAGGAGTGAAAGCTCTAAGCTTGGGGATGCCCCCGTGGTTCATCCCTGCATATTTTAAGAAGACTCAAGCATCTAAGCTTGGGGATGCCCAAGGCATCCCCTTCTTCATCGACAACATCATCAGGTTCCTCCCCTGAAACTATATTTTTATTCAGTCACATCTTGTGTTCTTTACTTGGAGCGTCGGTTTGTTTTCGTTTTTGTTTTTGTTTGAATAAGATGGATCCTAGCATTCACTTTGTGGGAGAGAGACACGCTCCGCTGTTGCATATGGACACATGTGTCCTTAGGCTTTACTCATAATGTTCAAGGCGAAGTTTCTTCTTCGTTAATTTGTTATATGGTTGGAATTGGAAAATGCTACATGTAGTAATTCTAAAATGTCTTGGATAATGTGATACTTGGCAATTGTTGTGCTCATGTTTAAGCTCTTGCATCATATGCTTTGCACCCATTAATGAAGAAATACATAGAGCTTGCTAAAATTTGATTTGCATATTTGGTTTCTCTAAGGTCTAGATAATATCTAGTATTGAGTTTTGAACAACAAGGAAGACGGTGTAGAGTCTTATAATGTTTACAATATGTCTTTTATGTGAGTTTTGCTGCACTTGTTCATCCTTGAGTTTGCTTCAAATAACCTTGCTAGCCTAAACCTTGTATCGAGAGGGAATACTTCTCATGCATCCAAAATCCTTGAGCCAACCATTATGCCATTTGTGTCCACCATACCTACCTACTACATGGTATTTCCCGCCATTCCAAAGTAAATTGCTTGAGTGCTACCTTTAAAATTCCATCATTCACCTTTGCAATATATAGCTCATGGGACAAAATAGCCTTAAAAACTATCGTAGTATTGAATATGTACTTATGCACTTTATATTTTATTAAGTTGCTTGTTGTGCGATAACCATGTTTCTGGGGAACGCCATCAACTATTGTTGAATATCATGTGAGTTGCTATGCATGTCCGTCTTGTCTGAAGGTCTATCATTTTAGTGGTTGGAGCATGCAAAATTGTTAGAGAAGAACATTGGGCCGCTAACTAAAGCCATGAATCATGGTGGAAGTTTCAGTTTTGGACATATATCCTCAATCTCATATGAGAATAATAACTTTGCTACATGCTTATGCATTAAAGAGGAGTCCATTATCTGTTGTCCATGTTGTCCCGGTATGGATGTCTAAGTTGAGAATAATCAAAAGCGAGAAATCCGAAATGCGAGCATTCTCCTTGGACCTTTGTACAGGCGGCATGGAGGTACCCCTTTGTGACACTTGGTTGAAACATGGCATGCAAAGATCCGGTAGTCCAAGTTAAGTAGGACGAGGTGCGGGCACTATTAGTATACTATGCGTGAGGCTTGCAACTTGTAAGATATAATTTACATAACTCATATGCTTTATTACTACCGTTGACAAAATTGTTTCATGTTTTCAAAATAAAAGCTCTAGCACAAATACAGCAATCGATGCTTTCCTCTGCGAAGGACCATTCTTTTACTTTTATTGTTGAGTCAGTTTACCTATCTCCTTCCACCTTAAGAAGCAAACACTTGTGTGAACTGTGCATTGATTCCTACATACTTGCATATTGCACTTGTTATATTACTTTATGTTGACAATATCCATGAGATATACATGTTACAAGTTGAAAGCAACCGCTGAAACTTAATCTTCTTATGTGTTGCTTCAACACCTTTACTTTGATTTATTGCTTTACGAGTTAACTCTTATGCAAGACTTATTGATGCTTGTCTTGAAGTACTATTCATGAAAAGTCTTTGCTATATGATTCAGTTGTTTACTCATGTCATTACCTTTGCTTTGATCGCTGCATTCATTACATATGTTTACAAATAGTATGATCAAGATTATGATGGCATGTCACTTCAGAAATTATCTTTGTTATCGTTTTACCTGCTCGGGACGAGCAGAACTAAGCTTGGGGATGCTGATACGTCTCCAACGTATCGATAATTTCTTATGTTCCATGCTACTTTATTGATGATACCTACATGTTTTATGCACATTATATGTCATATTTATGCATTTTCTGGAACTAACCTATTAACAAGATGCCGAAGAGCCAGTTGCTGTTTTCTGCTGTTTTTGGTTTCAGAAATCCTAGTAAAGAAATATTCTCGGAATTGGACGAAACTTTCGCCCAGGGTCCTATTTTTGCACGAAGCTTCCAGAAGACCGAAGACCTAACGAAGTGGGGCCACGAGGCGGCCAGGAGGGTGGCCGGCGCGGCCCAGGCCCTGGCCGCGCCGACCTGCCCCCTGGGCCCCTCGTGTGGCCCCCCGCGTTGACCTTCCGCCTACTTAAAGCCTCCGTCGCGAAACCCCCAGTACCGAGAGCCACGATACGGAAAACCTTACAGAGACGCCGCCGCCGCGAATCCCATCTCGGGGGATTCAGGAGATCGCCTCCGGCACCCTGCCGGAGAGGGGATTCATCTCCCGGAGGACTCTTCATCGCCATGATCGCCTCCGGAGTGATGAGTGAGTAGTTCACCCCTGGACCATGGGTCCATAGCAGTAGCTAGATGGTCGTCTTCTCCTTGTTGTGCTTCATTGTTAGATCTTGTGAGCTGCCTAACATGATCAAGATCATCTATATGTAATTCTATATGTTGTGTTTGTCGGGATCCGATGGATAGAGAGTACTATGATTATGGTGATTATCAATCTATTGTTCATGTGTTGTTTATGATCTTGCATGCTCTCCGTTATTAGTAGAGGCTCTGGCCAAGTTTTTACTCTTAACTCCAAGAGGGAGTAATTATGCTCGATAGTGGGTTCATGCCTTCATTGATACCTGGGACAGTGACAGAAAGTTCTAAGGTTGTGATGTGTTGTTGCCACTAGGGATAAAACATTGATGCTATGTCTAAGGATGTAGTTATTGATTACATTACGCACAATACTTAATGCAATTGTCTGTTGCTTTGCAACTTAATACTGGAGGGGGTTCGGACGATAACCTGAAGGTGGACTTTTTAGGCATAGATGCAGTTGGATGGCGGTCTATGTTCTTTGTCGTAATGCCCGGATTAAATCTCACTATATTTATCATGTCATGTATATGCATTATTATGCCTTTCTCTATTTGTCAATTGCCCGACTGTAATTTGTTCACCCAACATGCTTTTATCTTATGGGAGAGACACCTCTAGTGAACTGTGGACCCCGGTCCTATTCTTTCCATAGCATACAATCTACTTGTTTTACTGTTTTCTTTGCAAACATCTTCCACTCGATACGTTTAATCCTTTGTTACAGCAAGCCGGTGAGATTGACAACCTCATTTCGTTGGGGCAAAGTACTTTGGTTGTGTTGTGCAGGTTCCTAGTTGGCGCCGGAATCCCTGGTGTTGCGCCGCATCACATTTCGCGACCATCAACCTTCAACGTGCTTCTTGGCTCCTACTGGTTCGATTAAACCTTGGTTTCATACTGAGGGAAAACTTGCCACTGTGCGCATCATACCTTCCTCTTGGGGTTCCCAACGGACGTGTACATCTACGCGCATCACTCCTCCATGGTATGTGATTGTTGGACGGCACCCGAAGGATTCGGTTAGCCATGGCTTGAGAAAGCAAAGGTGGGGAGGAGTGTCATCATAATAAAACTAAAATAAAAAGGCACTCCTTCATGGTATGAGATTGTTGGCAGGCACCCGAGGATTCGGTTAGCCATGGTTTGTGAAAGAAAGGTTGGAAGGAGTGCCACCCAAAAATAAAATAAAATGGGAGCCGCTCTTTGAAGGTTTGGCAAGGGGGTTAGAGTACCCGCTACCATTCGTTGACAACAACAAACACTCCTCAAAACTTTACTTTTATGCTCTCTATATGTTTTCAAAATCAAAGCTCTAGCACAAATATAGCAATCGATGCTTTCCTCTTTGAAGGACCATTCTTTTACTTTATTGTTGAGTCAGTTTACCTATTCTTTCTATCTTAGAAGCAAACACTTGTGTGAACTGTGTGCATTGATTCTTACATGTTTACCTATTGCACTTGTTATATTACTTTGTGTTGACAATTATCCATGAGATATATATGTTAAAGTTGAAAGCAACCGCTGAAACTTATATCTTCCTTTGTGTTGTTTCAAAGCTTTCTACTAAGAATTTATTGCTTATGAGTTAACTCTTATGCAAGACTTATTGATGCTTGTCTTGAAAGTATTATTCATGAAAAGTCTTTGTTATATGATTCATTTGTTTACTCATTATCTTCATCATTGCTTCGAATCTCTGCATTCATCTCATGTGCTTTACAATAGTATGATCAAGGTTATGATGGCATGTCACTTCAGAAATTATCTTTGTTATCGTTTTACCTGCTCGGGACGAGCAGAACTAAGCTTGGGGATGCTGATACGTCTCCAACGTATCGATAATTTCTTATGTTCCATGCTACTTTATTGATGATACCTACATGTTTTATGCACACTTTATGTCATATTCGTGCATTTTTCGGAACTAACCTATTAACAAGATGCCGAAGTGCCAGTTCCTGTTTGCTGTTTTTGGTTTCAGAAATCCTAGTAACGAAATATTCTCGGAATTGGACGAAATCAACGCCCATGTTCCTATTTTGCCCGGAAGCATCCAGAACACCCGAGAGCCGCCAGAGGGGGGCCCTGTGGGCCCCAGATGACAGGGTGGCGCGGCCAGGGCTGGGCCCGCGCCACCCTATGGTGTCGTCGCCTCGTCGCCCCTCCGACTCTGCCTCTTCGCCTATTTAAAGGTCCCTGACCTAAAACGCGATACGGAGAACCACGATACGGAGAAAACCTTCCAGAGCCGCCGCCATCGCGAAATCAAGATTCGGGGGACAGAAGTCTCTGTTCCGGCACCCTGCCGGACGGGGAATTGCCCCCGGAGTCGTCTCCACCGCCGTCTCCACCGCCATCTTCACCGCCATCGCTGCCTCCATGATGAGGAGGGAGTAATTCACCCCCGGGGCTGAGGGCTCCGCTGTAGCTATGTGGTTCATCTCTCTCTTTATGTGATCTAGTTGAATATCGTCTATGTGCTACTCTAGTGATGTTATTAAAGTACTCTATTCCTCCTCCATGTGTGTAAAGGTGATAGTGTGTGCACCGTGTGAGTACTTGGCGTAGGCTATGATTATGATCTCTTGTAGATTATGAAGTTAATTATTGCTATGATGGTATTGATGTGTATTATTCCTCCTACATATGCATGATGGTGATAGTGTGCATGCTATGTTAGTTCTTGGTGTAATTATGTTGATCTATCTTGCACTCTAAGGTTATTTAAATATGAACATTGCATTGTGGAGCTTGTTAACTCCGGCATTGAGGGTTCGTGTAATCCTACGCAATGCGTTCATCATCCAACAAAAGAGTGTAGAGTAGTCCTATTATGTGATCATTGTTGAGAGTGTCCACTAGTGAAAGCAGGATCCCTAGGCCTTGCTTCCAAGCATCGAATCTCCGTTTGTTTACTGTTTTGTTGCATGTTTACTCGCTGCCATATTTTATTCAGATTGCTATTACCACTCATATACATCCATATTACTTGTATTTCACTATCTCTTCGCCGAACTAGTACACCTATACACCTGACAAGTGTATTTGGTGTGTTGGGGACACAAGAGACTTCTTGCTTTGTGATTACAGGGTTGCTTGAGAGGGATATCTTTGACCTCTTCCTCCCTGAGTTCGATAAACCTTGGGTGATCCACTTAAGGGAAACTTGCTGCTGTTCTACAAACCTCTGCTCTTGGAGGCCCAACACTGTCTACAAGAATAGAAGCACCCGTAGACATCACTGCTCAAAGAAATTATGCTACAACTGAAAAGGAATTGTTAGCTGTAGTCTTTGCTTGTGATAAATTTAGACCCTATATTGTTGATTCGAAAGTTACAATTCATACTGATCATGCTGCAATTAGATACCTTATGACAAAGAAAGATGCTAAGCCAAGGCTTATTAGATGGGTACTTCTGTTGCAAGAATTTGATTTACATATTATAGATAGGAAAGGTGCTGATAATCCTGTTGCTGATAATTTGTCTAGATTGGAAAATATTGCTTATGATCCTGTTCCTGTTAATGATAGTTTTCCAAATGAACAATTGGCTGTAATAAAGGTGAGCTCGCGAGAGAGCCCTTGGTATGCAGATTATGCTAACTTTATTGTTTCGAAGTATTTGCCTCCAACCTTTTCAGCTCAGCAAAGGAGGAAATTCTTTTATGACTTGAGGCATTATTTTTGGGATGACCCACACTTATATAAAGAAGGAGTGGATGGTATTATGCGAAGATGTGTTCCTGAATATGAACAACAGGAGATATTGAATAAATGTCATGGAAGTGTTTATGGAGGACATCACGCTGGAGATAGAACCGCGCAAAAGGTTCTACAATCAGGTTTTTATTGGCCAACACTCTTCAAAGATGCAAGGAAATTTATTTTATCTTGTGATGAATGTCAAAGGGTTGGTAATATCTCCAGACGCAATGAAATGCCTATGAATTATACTCTTGTTATTGAACCATTCGATTGTTGGGGATTCGACTTCATGGGACCTTTCCCTTCTTCAGACGGTAACACTCATATACTTGTCGCTGTTGATTATGTTACTAAATGGGTAGAAGCTATACCTACAAAAAGTGCTGATGGTGAGACCTCTATAAAAATGCTTGTAGATATTATATTTCCTAGATTTGGAGTACCTAGATATATTATGACTGATGGAGGTTCTCATTTTATTCATGGAGGTTTTAGAAAAACTCTTGCTAAGTATGGTATTAATCATAGAATTGCTTCTGCTTATCATCCTCAAACTAGTGGTCAAGTAGAATTATCAAATAGAGAGATTAAAGCTATCTTAGGAAAGACTGTTAATAAATCTAGGAGGAATTGGGCTAGCAAATTGAAAGAAGCACTATGGGCTTATAGAACTGCTTATAAAAATCCTATGGGAATGTCACCTTATAAAATGGTTTATGGAAAAGCTTGTCATTTACCTTTAGAACTAGAGCACAAAGCTTATTGGGCTGTTAGAGAACTAAATAAAGATCCTAAATTAGCCGGTAATAAGAGGTTGTTGCAATTAAGTTCTCTAGATGAATGGAGAAGTGAAGCTTATGAAAATGCTAAACTCTTTAAAGAAAAAGTTAAGAAATGGCATGATAGAAGGATCATCAAAAGAGAATTTAATGTTGGAGATCAAGTTCTATTGTATCGGTCTCGTCTCAGATTCTTTGCAGGGAAATTACTCTCGAAGTGGGAAGGACCATATGTTGTTGAGGAGGTGTATCGTTCAGGAGCAATTAAAATTAGCTCTCTCCAAGGCAATGCCACACAAGTGGTGAATGGACAAAGACTCAAGCATTATATCTCGGGCGATTCTTATAATGTTGATGTTGATATTATTCAAGTGGAAACACCGGAGGCCTTCATCAAAGGACAAATTGACAGTCCGCCAGAACTGGACTTTGAATAGGTAACAGTATAGGTAATAAAAAGTCCGCGTTTACCTTTCCGAACATTATTTCTGCTGTTTTTAGAAAATATGAAAAATTACGAGTTCGAAACGGAGTGGAAAGGACGCACGAGGGCGTGCCACCATAGGCCGGCGCGGGCCCCACCCTGGCCGCGCCGACCTATGGTCTGGCCGCCTCGGCGTCCCGTTTCCACTCGTTTTCGGCCTGGAACCTTCCTTTTGTCGTAAAAATATTTGCTATATAATCCCCCGGACCCCTGGAGGTCCGTAATATCGTTTTCTCGTCGTGTTTTGTTTCGAGCTGTTTTCTGCCAGGATCTGCTTCGGATCTAGATCCATCATGTCTTCGTCGGGAACTCAGAAGGACAGCTTCTTTGAGGACGTCGTCAACCCGTACATGAACGAGCTGAAGATGCACCCCAAAGAGTTGCAGCTCGTGGATGGAGAGTTGCAGATCAAAGATGTCCAGGGTCCTAAGGGAGAAGGGAGTTTGGAAGACAGGATGGAGAAACTGGAACAAGAGGTCTTCAACTACAAGAAGATGGCTGAGCGTGAAGTGGATATCTTTCACAAGATTGTGTCTGAACTCATTGATGGGCACAAGAAGGAGACTGCAAAGCTGTGGGACGATATCTTCTCACTTCACGACACCACCAACAAACTCCAAGCTCAACTCTATGATGTTCATAATCAAAACTGTGAGTATGAAAACAGGTTTAAGCGCATAAGTCATGCTGCTAGTTTCAGGTTTCCGGAGACCAAGATGTCTTTTGTTGATGGAGGGCCTCTTCCATGGAAGTCTGATGACGACAAAGATTCACCATCATCACCGAAGGAGTAATTCATCATCGGTATTGGCATCCCCTTGGTTTGTTCCAAGCTTGGGGGAGTGCCGCGGTATCACATCATCATTACCTTTATCTTTTACTATCAAGTAGTGTCATATCATGAATAGGGAAGTTATCTTATGGAATAGTATGCAATGTGGAAGTATCTCTCTTAGTTGGTTATCTATGTATCCGTTGGTGTGAGTTATCGTTATGGAATATTAATGAGAAGTCTTATCATTTACTTTTTGCACACCTTATTTTAGTTTGCAATCTCCATTATATGATTACTCTTGACATAAGTATTGATATCACTTTGGGAGCATCAAGTAAATCTATTTGGTTTTGGCAAACTTAGCATTGGTCAATAGCAACAACACCCTGATGTTTAATTAGAAGAGAGAAATACACTTAGATACATTACTCTATTATCTCTATGCTTAGTATTCTAAAGTTAAAATTGCTTGTGCTTATGAGAAAGATGCATGATTGTTTCTATCATATGTATATTTGTTTGTTTCCCTCAACCTTTATGCTTGCTATCAAACCTTGCTAGCCAAAGACCTGTATCGAGAGGAGATGCTTCTCATACATCCATAACCTTAGACCAAACCTATGCCATTTGTGTCCACCATACCTACCTACTACATGGTATTTTCTGCCATTCCAAGTAAATACTTCATGTGCTACCTTTAAATTATTCAAACTATTACTCCTTATTTGTGTCAATGTTTTATAGCTCATGAGGAAGTATGTGGTGTTTCATCTTTCAATCTTGTTGGGCGGACTTTCACCAATGGACTAGCGGCACATCCGCTTATCCAATAATTTTGCAATAAGAGCTGGCAATGAGGTTCCCAGCCTCAATTAATAACCTTCATTAATAATTCTCTTCACATGTTTTGCTCTGATTCATCAGTAAGCAACTTAATTTTGCAATAGACACTCCTCCATGGTATGTGAATGTTGGAAGGCACCCGAGGATTCGGTTAGCCATGGATTGAGAAAGCCAAGGTTGGGGGGAGTGTCATCCTTAATAAAACTAAAATACATGTGTAAACAAAAGAGAAGGGGGATGATCTACCTTGCTGGTAGAGATGCCGTCCCTCATGGGAGCCGCTCTTGGAAGGTTCGTTTGGCAAGGGGGTTAGAGTGCCCGCTACCATTCGTTGACAACAACAAACACCGCTCAAAATCTTACTTTTATTCTCTTTATATGATTTCAAAACTTGAAAAGCTCTAGCACATGATTTAATCCCTGCTTCCCTCTGCGAAGGGCCTGTCTTTTACTTTTATGTTGAGTCAGTAAACCTATTTCTCTCTATCTCAAGCAAGCAATTGAGTTGTTGTGAACCAATCATTTATGCTATGATTCAGTTAATCATGTCTTTTATGCTTTCTTGTTTAGTACCAATTTTATTTGAATGAATATGACTTTGAAGTTATCAATGATTATGAAGAGATTGTCATGCTTAAATATGAAGGCTCAGCTATAAAATCTAATATGAAAGCTTTGCTTAGAAGTACAATCCGTTAGTAGTTCTCTGACCAAGAACAAAGTTTGCCATCACCAACTATGATTTCTTATGCACCTTTACTTGTGATTTCTCTTTACCTATTTCAAGATGAGTTATATGAGGAAGTTGTTTACTAGAATGTCTTGTGTGAATGAATATGATGCTTCTTGTCCGTATTTTATTTATCGACTCTTCACTCCATAAACATGTGGTCTTGTTTATCGAGCTCAGTTTCGCTTGGGGACAAGCGAGGTCTAAGCTTGGGGGAGTTGATACGTCCAATTTGCATCACTATTTTGTATCATAATTTGCTGTTATTCATTGATATATTTCATATTGGGACACAATACTTATGTTATTTCATCTATTTTGCATGTTTCATCATCATTGGAGGATCAAGCACCGGAGCCAGGATTCTGCTGGAAAAAGCACCGTCAGAACGCAATATTTCGGAAGATCAACTGTGGAAGGGAATTTCACGTAAATTCCTATTTTTCCAGATGACGGAGGGAGCCAGAAGGGGAGAAGAGAGGAGCCACTGTGGGCCCAGACCACAGGGCGGCGCGGCCCAAGGCCTGGCCGCGCCACCCTGTGCTCTGGGGGCCCCACAGCCCCTTTCGCCTCCTTTTCTTCGCGTACTCCTTCGTCCCGAAAACCTAAGCCACAGAGAGGACCTCACGAAGGGTTACAGCCGCCTCTGCGGGGCGGAGAACACCAGAGAGAAAAGAGCTCTCCGGCGGGCAGGAATCCGCCGGGGAAATTCCCTCCCGGAGGGGGAAATCGACGCCATCGCCATCGTCATCGAGCTGGACATCATCTCCATCATCATCATCATCATCTCCACCATCTACACCGCCATCACCACCGCTGCACCTCGTCACCGCTGTAGCAATTCGGGTTAAATCTTGATTGTTTGATAGGGGAAACTCTCCCGGTGTTATTCTATACTTGTTGTAGATGCTATTGAGTGAAACCATTGAACCAAGGTTTATGTTCAGATTGTTATTCATCATCATATCACCTCTGATTGTATTCCATATGATGTCTCGTGAGTAGTTCGTTTAGTTCTTGAGGACATGGGTGAAGTCTAAATGCTAGTAGTGAATTATGGTTGAGTAATATTCAATGTTATGATATTTAAGTTGTGGTGTCATTCTTCTAGTGGTGTCGTGTGAACGTCGACTACACGACACTTCACCATTTATGGGCCTAGGGGAGTGCATCTTGTATTCGGTTGCTAATTGCGGGGTTGCCGGAGTGACAGAAACCTGAGCCCCCGTTAGTATATCGATGCAGGAGGGATCGCAGGATCTCAGAGTTTAAGGCTGTGGTTAGATTTATCTTAATTACTTTCTTGTAGTTGCGGATGCTTGCAAGGGGTATAATCACAAGTATGTATTAGTCCTAGGAAGGGCGGTGCATTAGCATAGGTTCACCCACACAACACTTATCAAAACAATGAAGATTATTAAACCACATGAAGCGAAAGTACTAGACTAAAATCCCCGTGTGTCCTCAGGAACGTTTGGTCATTATAAGTAAACAAACCGGCTTGTCCTTTGTGCTAAAAAGGATTGGGCCACTCGCTGCAATTATTTCTCTCGCATTTTATTTACTTGTACTTTATTTATCTGCAATATCAAAACCCCCTGAATACTTGTCTGTGAGCATTTACAGTGAATCCTCCATCGAAACTGCTGCCAACACCTTCTGCTCCTCGTTGGGATCGACATTCTTACTTATCGAAGATACTACGATACACCCCCTATACTTGTGGGTCATCAATTATGCGTTGTAATAAATGATGACGCTATGATATTCGACTATTATGTCTCGCAACAACACTATTCCTGGGATTGCGAGGAATGACATAATAGGCATCTGGACTTAAAAATCTGGGTGTTGACAAGTTGGTATCAGAGCCATTGTTTGACCTTAGGAGACCCTAGTTAGAGTGGACGTTTGGAAAAAATTTAGTTTCAAAAACAAATGAAGAGGATATTTATGAAAACTTACTTACTTTCTTCTCTTGAGGCCTTTTCGAAATGCTAAGTCATGCTTTACTTTGTAAATCTACATAAAATTTTGTCACACTTGTTCTTCTCTAACTTACTTATCCATGCCTCTACAGATGGAGCATTACGCCCAGACGGAGTCCTACGAGCTGGGAAATGGAGGAAGTTTGGTTTTCGAGCGAGACCTGTACTTGGTGTCCGAGAAGCTTGAACGCCCACCTCCCCAGTTTCACGGAGTCCGGATCCACAACACCCCCGGGGGAACAGCAGTGGATGATCACCGCTGACTTGAAGGGAAGTACGGAGCCTCCCATGTCGGAGAGGATCCTTTTCTCCTTCAAGGCATGCAACTGGGTGGACGGGCTTGCTCATGCCCTTCAGGAGGGACTTGCTCGGGTGTGCGGACAGAACATCGCTGCACTCCAGGGGACCCGCTTCGCCCACTTCGCGAGGCATGACACCATGGGGGAGCCCATGGCACTCTCTTCGCACCCGGTGCTCAAGCATCATGTGGAGCATCTGGACTTTATGCTTCATGAGACCCGGAAGGACCTGGAGCTTACGCGTGTCCACGCCCACCGTGCCCAGATGGCTTTGGCTCATCATGTCGACGCCATCAGGCTACTCGCCAAGGACCGCAAGTCACTCCGCCTGCAGCGCGCCAAGAAGGATGCTACTATCGCACGTCTTCGCGAGAAGATACGCACCTTGGAGGTGACTGTCCGGACCAGCAGGACCAGATCCAGGAAATGGAGGAGAATGGAGAGGACATCTAGGGAGGCGAGGACTTCCTGAGTGACGACAACGACTTTGAGGAAGACGAGCTCACTAAGGAGGAGGACTACGAGTTTCTGGAGTCTGGAGAGGATGGGATCATCCCCATTGATGTGGATGAAGATGATGAAGAGTAGCTGCACCTAGTCACTTGTGTAGGTGTGAGTTGTACCCCCGCCCGTTGTATCGTAGCTGGAGAAGAATGGTTCTTAAAACCATTAGTGTGGTGTGTTAGTTTGTAATATATGCGGAATAAATAAATATGTGTTATCTGTATCATCCAAAAAGAATTCAAGTTTTTTAAGGTCTTAAACTCACTCAAAACGAACCATAGAAATTTCCCTCTTATCTTATCATATATCTTAATGATCAGATGGCCCCTCCGAATCACGGTGCTAATCAAGACGCAATGATGCAACTATTACAAACTCTGATGGCAGACCGAGAAGCTGAGAAAGCCGAACGACAAGCCAACATTGTCGCACTCCAACAGATAGCTCAGAACAATCGGGTCATGGAAACCACGACCACCCTGGTTCAAAGCTGAAGAACTTTCAGAACACCAACCCACCAATGTTCAATAACACGGAAGAACCCCTTGACGCAGATGATTGGCTCCAAACAATAGAGAACAACTTAGAAGTTGCGGGAGTGGAAGCCGCAGAGAAACTACTATTCGCCACCCACTACCTATCAGGACCTGCAAGAGCATGGTGGACAAGTACGCGTGCCATGAATAATGGACAGATAATGAACTAGGCAGATTTCAAGCTGAAATTCAGCAAATACCATGTACCCCAAGGACTAATCAAGAAAATGAGAGACGAGTTTCGTGAACTCAAGCAAGGAAGAATGACCGTGGTGGAATACCGCGACAAATTCCTCACCCTGTCAAGGTATGCCCCGGACGAAACTGACACCGATGAGAAAAGGAAGGAAAGATTTATGAATGGACTGCACGACGAAATGCAAACGGTGTTAGTGAACATTCCGCTCGCTGACCTCGAAGCCCTCGTGGACTCAGCCATACAAATGGAAGGAAAGCTGCATCAGGCCACTGAGAACCGCAAGCGCAGAATGCTGAACCAGAATGGACCCCACCATAACCAAAAGCACCGCAACCATTCGACTGGAGGACTTACCCCAAGATACAACAAGCCCCCTGCTCAGAGTTACCGCCCCAACCACACCCATAACAACGGAGGACCCCCGAAGCCCGGAGGCAACCACAACAACAACAACAGCAACACCCATCTACCACCCCAATGGGAACAGTAACAACACCAACACAGGCCCGAGAACTGGAAGCAATGCGACCCCTATCACCACCAAGGACAAGGCAACAATCACCTGTTGTAATTGTGACACCGTAGGCCACTACTCGAAGGAATGCCCCAATAAACTTGCCAAAACTGCCCCTAATACTGCTGCACCTGCCCAGCAACAACGCCGTTTTGCAGGTAGAAGGAACCGGAACAACAACAACGATCGCTTCTACCACATGGAAGCCACTGAAGCCAGGAAGCACCAGACCATGCCAAGTATGTTTTCTGGTTAATTACGCTACTCAATCCCTCTTAGGAAACCCAATCTTTTCTTAAAATCTCGGGACGAGATTTGTTTAAGGGGGAAGGGTTTGTAACACCCCAAAAATTTAAAAATAAACAAAATGAATTTTTCCAATTACCAAATTTTGGAACCAACAAAAACTTTTATTAAATTTAGTTAGACACATAGTGACCTGGTTTAATACTTGTGTTATTGCCATGAATGTTTGATTACTTCATTCAACATAATTTCAAACACCCTAAACCCTAACCCCAAATACTCACTAGGTCAAATAAGAAGAAAGAAAAATAAAATAAAAAGACATCCATGGGCATAAAGCCTAGTAGGCAAATCTTGAATACTACTCATCCTAATTTTCTCACTAATGGTAAACCATATACTAAACCTCCCTAAACCCTAAGCCTCATTCCATTATTTACCATCCAATAGAAAATAAATAAAAAGAAGTGAAATTAAATAAGAAAGGGACATATGTGCCTATGGTTATTTTTGGTAAATCTTTACCCTAAAACTTTTCTACTTGGTTAGAAGTTTGAAACACCTTCATCCACCTTACCTAGTGCTTATTACATCAAACTCAAGTGGAATCCAAAGAAAATTAAAAAGAAACCAAAAATGCCATAGAGGCATATGAGAGAAAAATGTCAATTTATGGATTTGAGAATCTTAACCCTAAGACATGTTGTGAGTGGTTGGATCATCTCTCTATACCACCTCAACACTCAATAACCTCAATTGGGTCAAGCCAAATTAAATTAACAATCAAATGCAATCTATGCATAGAGGTATATGTGGCACATCACCAATTTAACCAAACCTTGACCTATGCCATTATATCTTGAACAAATGGTGTGAAACCCTCTCTAAACCTAATCTCACACTAATTGGACCCTAACCCATGCCCAAGTAATAAGATAAATAAAAGAGGAAAATAATAAAAATAAGGATATCATCTCTTATGTGTTATGGCCATTTTTGCAAATCTTTGAGCTAGACCTTTTGGAATGGTTTCAATGTTTGTAAAATGTTTCTAAACTAATAAGAATCACTTTGGAGCAAGAAAACAAATCAAATAGAAAGAAATCAAATGGTGAGAAAATCCTATTTATTCACTCACATACACATAGGCCAATTTGCAAATCCTCACCAAAGGCTACCATTGCTTGATCTTTGGTTTCTAAAATACTTATATGTCTTAAACAAACCCAAATGCACCAAAGAAACCAAAATCAAATCCAAATAAATCTCAAAACCATCTCACATATGATCATGGTCATATGTGCACTTTTTAACATGTTCCTCACTTTACCCCTCTGGTTTTATTCTTTCTTAAACTAAACTTGGTCAACCATTGCCACCTCATCCAAGACCATGTCAAAGTCAACAACTTTGATGTTGACCACCCTTGCTAACCTTGACTAGGTTGACCAGAACAAAGGAGACAAGAAGGGACTTTGAATCAAAGTGTAGATCACCCCACTTTTGGAATCTTTGCAAACCACCACCAAAATGATCACCACCACCACCATTATATCACAATAATTATATGATTGAGATACACCAAAAAGAATTCCAAAATTTGACCAAAAGTTTCTTGCGGCCATTCTCTCAAACACCTTGCAGGCATAAATCTCAAATTGACATGCACCCTTTTAACTTTTGGTCCAAAGCCTAAACCTCTCTAGTTCCTTGATGATCATTGCTCTCCTAGGTCCTCTGCATCAAGCCCTGTCCTTGCCATGGTCGATCAAAGCATGGAGAGTGCAGAACTTGGCCATGCCGTGCCCATGCACCACACCCAAGCCACCAATCCTCTCTGCCCTTCTCTCTCGTTATGATCATGTCCAGACACTCCCATACACTTGCCGATCATGACGGTGCACGGCCAAACGCGCGCGAGCACCACATTGGCCAAAACCCAACGCGCCGACGCGCCCATGCCGGTCATGGCGCGCCGAGCGCGCATGGACACCGTCCTGGACGCGTGCATCACGTCGCCTGTTCGCTGTCGAGCTCCCCTCTCTCCTTGCGCATGCCCCTTCCACACCT
This sequence comes from Lolium multiflorum, assembly GCA_030979885.1. Lineage (NCBI taxonomy): Eukaryota > Viridiplantae > Streptophyta > Magnoliopsida > Poales > Poaceae > Lolium > Lolium multiflorum. The sequence goes on along the minus strand of CM061753.1, from coordinate 276,646,358 downwards.
CACCAGGACACCGGCGGACACCGCCATTGGCCCTCACCGGCGCCGTAGACGACGCCATCATCAAGCTCGCCGCGTGCGCGAGGACGACGATGACGCCGCACGCTCCTGTCCTCCCCTAGCGATGCCATCAAGCGCTCTAGCACCGCCTAGCAGTCGCCACGCGACGCGCCCATCACTTGCCCCTTCACCGCCCTGGAGCGCCATTGCCGTCGACGACCTCCACGACACCCCCGCAGACACGCACCACTATAAATAGAGACCCCTCGCCTTCCTTCTCCACACCATTTCTGCTCCTCCTTCTCCTTGACCTCCTCAACCACCGCTCCACCTCGATTAGGCCCTAGCAGCCCCAATTGCACCGTCGATCGGCCTATAGCAGAAGCTGCCGTCGACCGGCCACCATCGGAGACGCCACCGGTACTGGCGACTTTCGTCGACAACGCCGCTCAGCGCCGCCGCTCGCCGGAGCTCCAGCACGCCGTCGACCCCCTACTCCGCCGTGCCGCGTCGCATCTCGTCGACGACGACGACGCACCTCCACCGTCGATCTTCTTCGATCGCGCGGCTCAGTTAGTTGATACCGTTTCGGTGAAACTAAGACACCGACTAATGGGACCCTCCTGTCAGCTGGCCCGTGGCACGCTGAAGCGCTACTGGGCTGGCCCCTGTCTGCTTCTAAATCTTTCGGCCCAATTCGTTTACCGCCTAGCCCATTTAGCTTAATTCAAATAAAATTGATTTAGAGAATTTCAACACTGGTGCTTTGCTAAAAATTGAATAGTTTCCAATCTACAAACCCAATTTGAGTGATTCAAAATGTTCTAGAAAGCTTATGAAATTATCTAACTAAACCCACTGGTTTCAACCTCATAGCTGTGTAGAATTTGAATGACAAAAATATCAAGTCAGATACTTTTCTGCATTCAAATAAATCTAGAAAATAGACTATATTGAATTTTGAGGTGATTCCACCTCTCATAATTCACATTTCACCAACTCTAATTTAATACGTAAAAATATGATATAGGTGATGTACATGATCATGGCCTAGTTTCATTAAAAGACTATATGGCTATTTCTAGTCAAAGATATTGTCCAAAACTATTAATAAATCATATGGGAGTGTTTCTCTCATTTAAATCTTGTCACAAACAATTCAAATTAAGGTAGAGACTCTGGTAAGCTAGGTCTCATGTGATTGGTTGATAATATTAAATCATTTACCAAGTTGGAATTAAATGGTATGGATATAGCACCTCAATTCAATCAAATTCCCAAGTGCTAATGAAGTAATGTAATGACCTTTGTTCATAATCTCATACTTGCTCACTTGAGGATCTTAAACCAAAGTAGCATTTAAAATGCATGGGGTGAGGACATTAGTCTTCATGACACATATGTTCTATTTGAATTATTAAATCATTTGTATAGTAGTATTTAAATTGTTCCAAACTACTTATTAAATCATATGAGATGTATTGGTCTCATTTAAATCTTTGTCTCAAGTAAATTCAACATAAGGTAATGACCTTAATATAATAAATCTCATGTTGTATGAATTGATGATATTAACTTCTTAATAAGATAGTATTAAATTGCATGAGGTGTATTCCCTCATTTAAGTCATATTTCTCAAAGGATAAGTGTGAAGTGTTGACCTTGGTCAACATGTGATCATACCTTGTCAATTGAGGAGATTAAATCTTAACAAGATTCAATGAGAGGAAATTAATTCTCAAGAATAAATAAATAGAAACACTAATAACTATTTCAATGAAAGGAAATTATTCCTAAATAGAAACAATAATAAATATTTCAATGAGAGGAAATTATTTCTCAAAGAATTAAATAGAGACCCTAAATTAATATTTGTAATGAGAGGAAATTATTTTTCTTTAAAAGAAAACCAAGTCAACCAACAAGTGAATAATGTGGTGATGCTAGAATAGCTTGTGTGAACCATTTGTGTGATGAGTCTAGCACTTAAGTATTGTTTGGTGATTGTATCCTCATGTTTGTTTATAGACGCTAGTACCGGAGACTATCAAGAGGAGGTGCTCTTCTACTCAGAAGGAGAAGAAGAAAACTTTGATCACCTCACCAATCAAGGCAAGCTATAGTATTGCAAGCTATTACCAATGCAAGCTAAACTGTTGCAGGCTATTCTAATGCTAGTTATATTAGAACCAGCTTTTACTCATGCAAGTAAGATTAAAATAAGATAGATTGTGGCAAGCTAATATTTCTGCAAAAGTGCAAAGCTACAAGAGCAAAGCACCCCCACATTTTACTTTATGTTCAATAAGCCTATCCCAAGTTTTTACTACAAGCTTCTACTTACAAGTTTCAATACTTTTGTTTTATCAAAGTACTTTTTGATTCATGATTCACTTGGTCTAGAATAGAACAATGTCATCAAGGTTAGTCTATGGCAATCAAAGCTAGTTAGCACCCCTCATGACTAGATGCTAGTGCTAAAAACTAAATGTGACTACTCTAGATGGGAACTGGTAAAATGAAATGACTTCGGAAAACCTTGGAATGAGGAGTCATTCTAGTGAAAGGTTTTGAAGGTGAATGTGACTTGTGAATGACCTGGTGAATTTTATAAAAACTGATGGTTGGGTTCGGATGCGATACCATTCCAATTTTGCAAGTACCCCCACAATACCTGAATATGGGTAAGGGCTTAACTAGAAATTTATGTGCCTTAGTATGGGTTCCCTCTAAACAAGCGTCATAGGGGTTATGCCGAGGCTGCCTCCGTCAAAAGTGAATTGATTATGAAATGACGTGAATGAGGTGAATTGTCCGGCCCAAGCCCTGTGCAGTTCCCAGGCTGACTGTCTGTCTTCACTGGGAGGCCAAGCTCATGGGGAGAGGTGCCTATACTAGGGTATGTAGGTGAAAGTTATGGTTGGTAGTCCGCGCACGGAGTGCGGTAAATCAGGGCCAGTTAACCCTGACGGATTATTGCAAATGTTGTGGCACAAGTGTACGACCTCTGCAGAGTGTAGAACTATTCGAATAGCCGTGTCCACGGTTACGGACGATTGGAAAGGCCATACTGTTCCGTCATCAGACCATTTTCAAAAATGTGACATGTGAAGGGTGACTTGTGATTTGAACTTGAAATGGTGACTTTGACTTGAATCACAACAGAGTTGTGGGAATGACACTAATGTTCCCACTTGAGTTAGTCTAGCGATTCAAGCATCTTTACTAAATGTTTATGAAATAAACTTGGCTTTATGCAAATAAACCTAGAGTTTAGCATCCCCTTACTAAAATTGATAATGCTTACACTAGTATTAGTTTGCGAGTACTTTAAAAGTACTCATGGCTTTGTCCCTGGCTATTCAAATGGCCAGACTATGAAGGAGAACAGCTGTACGAGGAAGATGGACAGCAGAACGTCTACGACAACTAGGACCGCTCCTGACGTCAAGCGTTGGCCTGTGGATTAGAGAATCCGCTACTACTCCGCTTCCGCTATTTGTGTGTTCGTTGATCAATAGATCAACTACTATTGTAATATTGGATCATGTGATCTCCATGTGTAAGACGATTATGCGTTGTAATAAATGATGACTCTATGATATTCAACTATTATGTCTCGCAACAATATTCCTGGGATTGCGAGGAATGACATAATAGGCATCTGACTTAAAATTATTACTCTCCACATAAGCATAATCAATTTTATTAGTTGTAGTGGGAGCAAATTCAACAAAGTAGCTATCATTATTATTCTCATCAAGTGTAGGAGGCATAGTATAATCATAATAAAATTTACTCTCCATAGTAGGCGGCACCAAAAGACCACTATCATTATAATCATCATAAATAGGAGGCAAAGTATCATCAAAGAAAATTTTCTCCTCAATGCTTGGGGGACTAAAAATGTCATGCTCATCAAAACCAGCTTCCCCAAGCTTAGAATTTTCCATATCATTAGCAACAATGGTGTTCAAAGCGTTCATACTAATATCATTGCTACTAGCATGCAAATAAGATTCCATAGGTTTTTTAATTTTCGCAGCAAACAATCCATGTCTTAACTCAGGAAATAGAATAAGAAGCTCACTGTTGCTTTCCATTATGCCTAACTAGTGTAAACAAGAAACCAAAAGATGCAATTGCAGGATCTAAAGGAAATAGCTTCGAGCACTTACAACGGCAACAGAAAATAACTTAGTTACCTGGGACCGGAGTATGAGTGCCTTTTACCTTTCCTCCCCGGCAACGGCGCCAGAAAATAGCTTGATGTCTACTCACGCTTCTTTTCCTGTAGACAGTGTTGGGCCTCCAAGAGCAGAGGTTTGTAGAACAGCAGCAAGTTTTCCCTTAAGTGGATCACCCAAGGTTTATCGAACTCAGGGAGGAAGAGGTCAAAGATATCCCTCTCAAGCAACCCTGCAATCACGATACAAGAAGTCTCTTGTGTCCCCAACACACCTAATACACTTGTCAGATGTATAGGTGCACTAGTTTGGCGAAGAGATAGTGAAATACAAGTAGTATGGATGTATATGAGTGGTAATAGTAATCTGAATAAAATATGGCAGCGAGTAAACATGCAACAGAACAGTAAATAAGCGGTGTTTGCAGTATTGGAAACAAGGCCTAGGGATCATACTTTCACTAGTGGACACTCTCAACATTGATCGCATAATAAATAACTTCTTCTCATTTGTGCTACATACACTCTTTTGTTGGATGACAAACACCATTCATTGTGTAGGGCTACAAGAGCTCCCTCAAGCCGGAGTTAACAAGCGCCACAACATTCGGCATTCATATTTAAGTAACCTTAGAGCATAATAGATCTTTGCAAAATAAACCGAGAACTAACATAGCATACACACTGTCACCATTACACTATGAAAGGGGGAATAGATCACATCAATACTATCATAGCGATAATTAACTCCATAACCTACAAGAGATTATGATCATAGCCTACGACAAGAACCACACGATGCACACACTGTCACCATTACACCATGCAGGAGGAATAGACTACTTCAATAACATCACATGAGTAGCACATAGACTAGTAGCGATACAAAGCTCATCATATGGATCTCAATCATGCAAGCAATTCATGAGATCATTGTATTGGAGTACAGAGAGAGAGATTAACCACATAGCTACCGGTACAGCCCTTAGCCTCGAGGGAGAACTACTCCCTCCTCATCATGGGAGCAGCAGCGTTGATGGAGATGGTGGTGGTGTTGATGGAGAAGCCTTCCGGGGCACTTCCCCATCCCGGCGGCGTGCCGAAACAGGTACTCCTATCCCCCAGATCTTGGCTTCGCGATGGCGGCGGCTCTGGAACTTTTCTCGTACCGTGGCTTTTTCGTATCGAAGTTTTAGGTCAGGGGCTTTATATAGGCGGAAGGGCAGCCTCGGAGGGGGCCTGGTGCAGCCACACCATAGGGGGCGCGCCCACCCCCTGGCCGCGCCGCCTTGGGGGGTGGCTTCCTCGGCGCCTCTCTGGCTCTCTGGAAGCTTCCGGGAAAAATAAGATCTTGGGCGTTGATTTCGTCCAATTCCGAGAATATTTCCTTACTAGGATTTCTGAAACCAAAAACAGCAGAAAACAGGAACTGGCACTTCGGCATCTTGTCAATAGGTTAGTTCCGGAAAATGCATCAAAACGATATAAAGTGTGAACAAAACATGTAGGTATTGTCATAAAATAAGCATGGAACATCAGAAATTATAGATACGTTTGAGACGTATCAGCGGGCAATTGACAAATAAAGATTCAATACATATCATGATGATCACTATGAGATTTAATCAGGGCATTACGACAAATAACATAGACCGCCATCCAGCATGCATCTATGCCTAAATAGTCCACCTTCAGGTTAGCATCCGCACCCCTTCCAGTATTAAGTTGCAAACAACAGACAATTGCATTAAGTATGGTGCGTAATGTAATCAACACAAATATCCTTAGACAAAGCATTGATGTTTTATCCCTAGTAGCAACAGCACATCCACAACCTTAGAACTTTCTGTCACTGTCCCAGATTCAATGGAGGCATGAACCCACTATCGAGCATAAATACTCCCTCTTGGAGTTACAAGTATCAACTTGGCCAGAGCCTCTACTAGCAACGGAGAGCATGCAAGAACATAAACAACACATATATGATAGATTGATAATCAACTTGACATAATATTCTATATTCATCGGATCCCGCCAAACACAACATGTAGCATTACAAATAGATGATCTTGATCATGTTGGGCAGCTCACAAGATCTAAACATGATAGCACAAGAGGAGAAGACAACCATCTAGCTACTGCTATGGACCCATAGTCCAAGGATGAACTACTCACGCATCAATCTGGAGGCGGGCATGATGATGTAGAGCCCTCCGGTGATGATTCCCCTCTCCGGAAGGGTGCAGGAGGCGATCTCCTGAATCCACCGAGATGGGATTGGCGGCGGCGGCGTCTCTGGAAGTATTTCCGTATCGTGGCTCTCGGTCATAGGGTTTTCGCGACGGAGGGTATAAGTAGGCGGAAGGGCAGCATTGGAGGGGGCACAGGGCCCCACACCATGCCGGCGCGGGCCCCATGCAGGCCGCGCCGCCCTATGTGTCCCCTCGTGGCCCCACTTCGTATGCTCTTCGGTCTTCTGCAAGCTCCGTGGAAAAATAAGACCCTGGGCGTTGATTTCGTCCAATTCCGAGAATATTTCCTTTGTAGGATTTCTGAAACCAAAAACAGCAGAAAACAACAACTGGCGCTACGGCATCTTGTTAATAGGTTAGTGCCGGAAAATGCATAATAATGATGTAAAGTATGTATAAAACATGTGAGTATTGTCATAAAAGTAGCATGGAACATAAGAAATTATAGATACGTTGGAGACGTATCAAGCATCCCCAAGCTTAGTTCCTACTCGCCCTCGAGTAGGTAAACGATAACAACAATAATTTCTGAAGTGACATGCTACCAACATAATCTTGATCAACATTATTGTAAAGCATATGAGATGAATGGTGTGATTCAAAGCAATAGATTGCTAACAAAAGATAATGACTAAACAACTGAATCATATAGCAAAACTTTTCATGAATAGTACTTTCAAGACAAGTATCAAAAAGACTTGCATAAGAGCTAACTCATAAAGCAATAGATTCAAAGTAGAAGGCATTGAAGCAACACAAAGGATGATTAAGTTTCAGCAATTGCTTTCAACTTGTAACATGTATATCTCATGGATAATTGTCAACATAGAGTAATATAACAAGTGCAATAAGTAATCATGTAAGAATCAATGCACATAGTTAACACAAGTGTTTGCTTCTAAGATAGAAAGAAGTAGGTAAACTGACTCAACATAAAGTAAAAGAAAGGCCCTTCGCAGAGGGAAGCATGGATTACTATTTTTGTGCTAGAGCTTTTATTTTGAAAACATAGAAACAATTTTGTCAACGGTAGTAATAATTCATATGTGTTATGCATAATACTTCCTACAAGTTGCAAGCCTCATGCATAGAATACCAATAGTGCCCGCACCTTGATGTCTACGGGTGCTTCTATTCTTGTAGACAGTGTTGGGCCTCCAAGAGCAGAGGTTTGTAGAACAACAGCAAGTTTTCCCTTAAGTGGATCACCCAAGGTTTATCGAACTCAGAGAGGAAGAGGTCAAAGATATCCCTCTCAAGCAACCCTGCAATCACGATACAAGAAGTCTCTTGTGTCCCCAACACACCTAATACACTTGTCAGATGTATAGGTGCACTAGTTCGCGAAGAGATAGTGAAATACAAGTAGTATGGATGTGTATGAGTGGTAATAGCAATCTGAATAAAATATGGCAGCGAGTAAACATGCAGTAGAACAGTAAATAAACGGTGTTTTCAGTATTGGAAACAAGGCCTAGGGATCATACTTTCACTAGTGGACACTCTCAATATTGATCGCATAATAAATAATAACTTCTCTCATTTGTGCTACATACACTCTTTGTTGGATGACAAACACCATTCATTGTGTAGGGCTACAAGAGCTCCCTCAAGCCGGAGTTAACAAGCGCCACAACATTCGGTATTCATATTTAAGTAACCTTAGAGCATAATAGATCTTTGCAAAATAAACCGAGTACTAACATAGCATACACACTGTCACCATTACACTATGAAAGGGGGAATAGATCACATCAATACTATCATAGCGATAATCAACTCCATAACCTACAAGAGATTATGATCATAATCTACGACAAGAACTACACGATGCACACACTGTCACCATTACACCATGCAGGAGGAATAGACTACTTTAATAACATCACATGAGTAGCACATAACTAGTAGCGATACAAAGCACATTGCAATCATAAAGGGATATAAATAAGCACTTCACTATGCCATTCATAACAGTGAATAAGTATTCTGTGAAATATAGCCTAAGAGACCCACACGGTGCACACACTGTTGATGTCTACGGGTGCTTCTATTCTTGTAGACAGTGTTGGGCCTCCAAGAGCAGAGGTTTGTAGAACAGCAGCAAGTTTCCCTTAAGTGGATTACCCAAGGTTTATCAAACTCAGGAAGGAAGAGGTCAAAGATATCCCTCTCATGCAACCCTGCAACCAAAAGCAAGAAGTCTCTTGTGTCCCCAACACACCTAATAGGTGTACTAGTTCGGCGAAGAGATAGTGAAATACAAGTGGTATGAATGAATATGAGCAGTAGTATGGCGCCAGAAAATAGCTTGCTGGCGTGCAGTTGATGGTAGTAATATTGTAGGAAGTAAACATGCAGTAGTAACGCAGCAGTAGTAACGCAGTAAAACAGTAACAAGCAGCGATAGCAGTATTTAGGAACAAGGCCTAGGGAATAGACTTTCACTAGTGGACACTCTCAACTTTGATCACATAACAGAATAGATAAATGCATACTCTACACTCTCTTGTTGGATGATGAACACATTGCGTAGGATTACACGAACCCTCAATGCCGGAGTTAACAAGCTCCACAATTCAATGTTCATATTTAAATAACCTTAGAGTGCATGAAAGATCGAAACGACTAAACCAAGTACTAACATAGCATGCACACTGTCACCTTCACGCTTATGTAGGAGGAATAATACACATCAATACTATCATAGCAATAGTTAACTTCGCAATCTACAAGAGATCATGATCATAGCATAAACCAAGTACTAACACGGATGCACACACTGTCACCATTACACCGTGCAGGAGGAATAAAACTACTTTAATAACATCACTAGAGTAGCACATAGATAAATTGTGATACAAAACACATTGCAATCATAAAGAGATATAAATAAGCACTTCACTATGCCATTCATAACAGTGAATAAGTATTCTGTGAAATATAGCCTAAGAGACCCACACGGTGCACACACTGTCACCTTTACACACGTGGGACAAGGAGTCTCCGGAGATCACATAAGTAAAACTCACTTGACTAGCACAATGACATCTAGATTACAAGCATCATCATATGAATCTCAATCATGTAAGGCAGCTCATGAGATTATTGTATTGAAGTACATAGGAGAGAGATGAACCACATAGCTACCGGTACAGCCCCGAGCCTTGATACGTCCAAAACGTATCTACTTTCCCGAACACTTTTGCTATTGTTTTGCCTCTAATTTGTGTATTTTGGATACAACTAACACGGACTAACGCTGTTTTCAGCAGAACTGCTCTGGTGTCTCGTTTTTGTGCAGAAATCCAACTTTCGGGAAAATCCTCGGAATTCTTGCAGAAGGCCCTATTTTACCAAAATATTGACGGAGCCAGAAGGGCAAAGGAGGTGGAGGCCCGAGGGCCCCACACCACATGGCGGCGCGGCCCAGGGGGGCCCGCGCGGCCATGTGGTGTGGCCCCCTCGGCCGGCCTCCGACGCCCCCCTTCGGACTACTTATTGGTTTCGACCTGAAAACGCACGGGGAGAAGTCGAAGTCGCCAGAAACCCTCCAGAGAGCCGCCACATCGCGAAACTCCGTCTCGGGAGCCAGAAGTCTCCGTTCTGGCACTCCGCCGGGACGGGGAATTGGAGGAGATCTTCACCGCCATCACCGCCAACGCCTCTCCATCGACCAGCCATGTTTCCCCCATCCATGTGTGAGTAATTCCCCCGCTGTAGGCTGAAGGGGATGGTAGGGATTGGATGAGATTGGTCATGTAATAGTCATAAGATTGTTAGGGCATAGTGCCTAGTATCCGTAGATGTCACTTTTATGATATTGTTGCAACTTGTTATGCTTAATGCTTGTCACTAGGGCCCGAGTGCCATGATCTCAGATCTGAACATGTTATTGATTCATGAAGATATTCGTTGTTTATGATCTTACCTGCAAGTTGTATACACATGTCGCTGTCCGGAACCAATGGCCCCGAAGTGACAAGAATCGGGACAACCGGAGGGGATGGTAGTGATGTGAGGATCACATGTGTTCACGGAGTGTTAATGCTTTGCTCCGGTACTCTATTAAAAGGAGTACCTTAATATCCAGTAGTTTCCCTAGAGGCCCGGCTGCCACCGGCTGGTAGGACAGAAGATGTTGTGCAAGTTTCTCATTGCGAGCACGTACGACTAAATATGGAACACATGCCTATTGATTGATTAGTACTTGGATACCGTTTTATTATTATCTGCAAATGCCCCTGCTTTGATTGTTACATGAGTTTCTCTCATCCATGCAACGCCCGTTAAATCCGTCCCTGTGCCTACAGTATTTTAATCCTGCTGTTTACTATAATCACTACTGCTGTCTTTATTTCACTGCTGCTGTTATTTCACTATTTCCACTGCCATAGAACTGTTACTACTGATAAACTCTTGCGAGCAAGTCTGTTTCCAGGTGCAGCTGAATTGACAACTCCGCTGTTAAGGCTTACAAGTATTCTTTGTCTCCCCTTGTGTCGAATCAATAAATTGGGTAATACTTCCCTCGAAGACTGTTGCGATCCCCTATACTTGTGGGTCATCAAGACTATTTTCTGGCGCCGTTGCCGGGGAGCATAGCTTTATTTGGAAGTTCACTTGGATTGATATTGTTCGCTGCAAATTCTCCATCATGGGTAAACCTCGCGATACTAAGATCGCCATATTACCATCCACTACAAGAAAAGGTACAACTCTGAGTACCTCTGCTGCTCTTGATTCACCATCTGTGATTGATAAACTTGTTTCACCGCCACATGCTTCACGTGCTGGTACTTCTGCTGAATCTGAAAATTCTCATAATATTGATAATGTTTCTGCTGTGCTTGATGATAGTGGTTCATTGGGATCTTTTCTAGATGCTACAATTGCTAAGTCTAGACAAATTGAAAATACTGAAACTCCTAATGCTACTACACCTGTTAAATCACCTGAACTTGATTATTCTAGTGATGATCCTGATGAAGATTATGTAGAGCTTGATGATGATTTTATTGAAAAATGCAATGCTACTACTGATGCAAGAAAAATTAAAAAGTTGCTTGCAGAACATGCTGTTAGATATAAACCATCTCCTGATCCTAAATTTGCCACATCTCCTATAAACATTAGGGATAAAGATTATGATTTTTCTCTTGATCTATCTCATATAGCTATTGTTGAGAAAACACCCTTTTGTGGTACTGAAAAAGAAAGTGCTGTTGAACACATGACTGAGTTATCTACTCTTAGTGGCGTGTTTTCTGATGATGTCAAGATGCGTACTTATTTTGTCGCTAAAATTTTTCCGTTCTCATTAAAGGATGATGCTAAAACTTGGTATAATAATTTGCCTCCTGGTTCTATTAAAAGTCCAACTGACTTGCGTGATGTTTTCTTTCGAAAATACTTTCCTGCTAGTGCTCAACATGCTGCTTTGCAGAGAATTTATAATTTTGACCAGGAAGATGGAGAGAAATTGCCTGAGGCTTGGGCTAGATTTTGTTCTCTTATTAGAGCTCAGCCTGACCATGATTTGGAAAAGCATGATTTACTTGATATATTTTATAGTGGACTAACTATTGAGTCTAGGGCATACCTGGATAGTTGTGCTGGTTGTGTTTTCAGGAAAAGAACTCCAGACGACGCTGAAGAATTATTGGCTAAAATAGGCCGGAATCATGATGATTGGTCTACACCTGAACCAACCCCGACACCGATAGTGAAGAAGAGGGGTATGATTAAATTGAATGATGAAGATATGAGGGAAGCCAAGAAGTCTCTTAAAGAGAAGGGTATTAAACCTGAAGATGTGAAGAATTTACCTCCTATAGAAGATATATGTGAGACGATTCCCCCTTCATCCATGATTGAGGTACACTCGCTTCAACACTTTACTAGGGAAGATATTCCGTATTCAAAATCTCCTGCTCAATGCTTAGATGAATTTGATAATTATATTGTTAAGCAAGAAAACTTTAATATGAGAGTAGAGAATCATTTAATGGAAAATTCCCGAGCTATTAGTGAATTGCATGGTATTGTGGAGAGAACCTCCAATGATGTTAAGATACTTGTTAAACATTTTCAAATGGTTCAAACTCAAATTGATCAACTTACTAAAGTGCAAAATGACTTGTTGGGAAATAATTCTAAAGAAAAACATGCTTATGAAGTAACAACTAGAGGTGGTGTTTCTACCCAGGATCCTCTATATCCTGAAGGGCATCCCAAAAGAGTTGAACAAGATTCTCAATTAACTAAAACTAGTGCTCCATCTAAGAAAAAGAAAAAGAAACATAAGAATGTTGTAGAATCCTCTGAACCTGTTAATGATCCTAATAGTATTTCTATTTCTGATGCTGAAACTGAAAGTGGTAATGAACATGAGGAAGATAATGATAAGAATGATACTCCTGATAAAGAAGAGGTTGAAAAAGAACCTGAAAAGCATGCTAAAAATAAAAAGTACACTAAAGAAGATTTTATTACTGAGAAACATGGTAATGAAAGAGAACCTTGGGTTCAAAAGCAAATGCCTTTTCCTGTTAAGAAACTAAAATCAAAGGAGGAAGAACATTATAATAAATTTTGTGATTGGATGAAACCTTTATTTTTGCAAATCCCTTTGACTGATGCTATTAAATTGCCTCCTTATTCAAAGTATATGAAAGATATTGTTACTAACAAAAGGAAAATCCCCAATGAGGAAATTTCCACTATGCTCGCTAATTACTCCTTCAATGGTAAGATTCCAAAGAAGTTGGGCGACCCAGGTATACCGACTATTCCTTGTTCCATCAAGAATAATTATGTTAGAACTGCTCTATGTGATTTGGGAGCAGGTGTGAGTGTGATGCCTTTTTCTCTTTATAAGAGACTTGATTTAGATAAATTGATACCAACTGATATATCTTTGCAAATGGCTGATAAATCTACTGCTATTCCTGTTGGTTTATGTGAAAATGTTCCTGTTCAAGTTACTCAGCATTGCTTGATATTAACTGATTTTGTTGTGTTGGAAATGCCTGAAGATGATAATATGTCCATTATTCTTGGAAGACCCTTTCTTAATACTGCAGGGGCTGTTATTGATTGCAATAAAGGCATGGTTACTTTCAATGTTGATGATAAGGAACACACTGTTTATTTTCCCAAGAGGATTGATAAAGTATGTGGAGTCAATACAATTTTTAATGTGAAAACTATCAAAGTGGGATCCATTGATTGTCCTATATATGAGCCTAAAGAAGAATATCAAACTCTTGTGATTGGATCCATATCAATTCAATATAAGGTAACATGATTGATTTGAGGTTTATTTCTTCTTATGTCATATAAAATTTATTTGGTAGCAAGACTTGATCAACCTTGTTAACAAGTATATTTTATTGCATAAAAGAGCTAAACAACACTTCTTTCTTTCTTTCTCCCTCCACCTATTTTACTTGCTGTAGCACTTTTGTTTTGCAATATGCTTTAGTCATTTAAGATTTTAGAAATCATTTTCCTGCGCAGTAATCATTAATTTAATACCCAGAAATGTGCATTTTTCAAAGTTCTCTAAAAATTACAAAAATTACACCGTTGGTCCTATTTTTCGACGAGGCACCTGGGAGCACCAGAGGATGACCTGTGGGGCACCAGGGGGTGCCACACCATAGGCCGGCGCGGCCAGCAAGGGGGCCGCGCCACCTTGTGGTGTGGGCCACCCCTTGCCCCACTACATCATCTCTTCCTCCCAGCACCTTCTCTCTCCCGAAAAAACTCGTACCAAGTTTCTCTCACTCGTGTTTCTGCTCAAGAACTCGCGATTTTTCGATCTCCTTGCTCAGCCCAGATTTCTGTTTGAAATTTGGCACATTTACTCCTTGGTATGTGACTCCTTTGATTGTCCAATTAGAATTTCATTTGGTTGAGTATATCTTGAATATTTTGCTGCTGTAGATAACATGTTTAGTGAGCTTGCATGCTTGTTCTAAGTGGAAGAAACTAGTTTTGATGCATGTTTAGTACTCTAGCAAGTTCCTATAGTAGTTCCCTTCAATTATATACCTTGAAATCAAATTTTATAATGATTGTTGAAAAATTTCAGAAAATGGAAGGGAGTGTGCACCAACTTAACCAAGAAGAGTTGGAGGTACAGCACGTTATGAGAGTCCATCGTGAAGAGGGAGTATACCCCTCTTATTACCCATGCACGGACTTTATGCGGAATGCAGGAATCCTGCAAGATGTGCAAACACTAATTTCCAATGCAGGATTGGGAAATTTTGCTGTTGGTGAACCTCACCAATATGCTAAACTAACGGTGTCGGTTGTGCAGGATTTCGAATTTCACCGGTCTCAAACTGACCCCATGGTCCGGTATAAAATTTATAACAAAACTATTGACTTGCCTTTCAGTGATTTTTGTACAGCGATTAGAGTGCCGCGGTGGGGATCCTGCGAGAAGATCAGGGGAACACCGCGGGAGCTCTCAAATCTTTATACAAGGATTTGTAATGGGAGGAGCTTCTCCAATGATGGTGGTAAGATTAGTAGCATTCAACATCCAGCCATCCGCTACTTTGCCTATTTCATTACAAAGTGCGTTCTTGCGAGAAGGACTGGAGGTAAATTATCTGTCCAAGATTTGGCTTTCTTAGCTGCTGCTTTGCAACAGGATAGGACTTATAATTTGGGTGCTTTAATAGCTTGTAGACTTGCTACTAACCGTGAGAAAGGAGGAATTTGTGGAGGTCTTATCGCCTCTCGCTTATTAGCTATGCATGGTGTAGGTCCTCACCATTTAGATATTCCGCTTTCTATAGAGAAACTTGATGTTTTCTCCATGATTAGACATGAGTTTATTTCAGATGCATCTAGTTTGAACAACCTGCATTATAGGATAACTTTGTATAAGAAAAGTTGGAGTATAACTAAGAAAATTGAAAAATTAGTACGCTTGCCTGCACCTGCTTTGTTTAACCTTGATGCCAGGGACGGGTGGTCGATCACAGAAAATGAGCTAAACGCATACATAGAAAGAGAAAGCCGTCGTGCAAGGGAAGATGTGGAGGAGGCCGAGGAGCACCCCGACTCTTCATCCGATGCAGCGAGCTCCTCATATCAACATCATGGGCATGTGGAACCTCCACGATATTCTTCTGCACAGGGGCCCTATTACCACTCCATGTATGATCCACCGGCGTGGAACTCCGACCCTCGTTGGGAATGAACTCCACTTGGGCCAAAAGCCTAAGCTTGGGGGGAGGTATACCGGCATCACTCATTCTTTGCATATTATGGTTGCTGGATACTTGTACATACTTGTTTAGTCTCTAGAGTGGTTTTCTAATGAGAGGGAGATGATATTTGGGGAAGTGCTGTCCAAAAACAGATTCTGTGCTGTTACCAAAAAAATTCGTACGCACAGCCAGAACGTTATTTTGAGTTGCCAATTTTTGAGCATGTTCCCCAGGTTGTTATCTAACTTTCATTAGTTGAACACTTTTTGGTCTGAGCAATGGAAGATTTTTGTTAATTTCGATTTCTGTACTGCTGTCAGGATTTGGCAGATTTCTGTCATCCTGCTTTTCTGTGTTTCTGTTAGTTTGCATTCTTTTGTTTTCACTTTGTTTCTTTCCTAAAACACAAAAAGACCAAAAATATTTCTGTTGTTTCTCTTCACCATTTGTTTATTTGGTTCCTTGCTCTTAGTTTACTTTATTTGCTATCGTTGGTTTGCTATGAGAAAACCCAAAAAGATTTTGCTTTGTTTGCTTGTTTTCTTTCGTTCTTGTTTCTAATTCGAAAACACCAAAAATATTTGCTGTTCTTCTTTGGTTTGTAAAGTTCATCATGAGTTCAATGGTCTTCGGTGGCTGGAGCGTGGTTTTCATTTCATATTATCCAAGCTACACAAGTGAAAAGGCAATAATGACGATCTACGACAATCTGATTGTGGTGAGAGGCTGGTATGAACTCTATTTGCTTTCATTTTTGTACATATACTCATCCATATGAGCATGCTTAGTTGGTTCATGTGAGGTATATGTTATTTGAGAAAGTCTAGTAGCTCATGATCTCTCATGTTTAGTTCCAATTTATTAATATGAGTAGCATGTCATGGATGTTTGCTTGCATTGTTTTATTCATAAGTAAGTATGGCATTGTGGTATCCTCCTCTGAATAATTCATTTATATCGACTTGGCACATGCTCACGCATGCATATGACTAAACAAAAAGTCAATTAAGCCTCGATGATTTATATTGCTTCAGAGTTCTTGTATCACTTTTATGCCTCCGTTAATTTATTTTGCCGCAAGCATGATTATGACAGTTATTGCTCTCTTGATTTGTCGCTCCCTAGTCTTTTGCTAGCCTTCACTTGTACTGAGCGGGATCGCCGCTCGTGCTTCCAAACACCTGAAAACCAAGTTGTTCCAAAAGTGTCCACCATAAATACCTATGCATGGCATTTCAAACCATTCCAAGTAAATTCTCATGCGCTACCTTTAAAACCTTCAAAATGCTTCTCAATTTGTGTTAATGTTTCATAGCTCATGAGGAAGTATGTGGTGTTTAACTTTCAACCTTGTCATTTACTTTTGACGGACTCTCATATGGACTAGTGGCACATCCGCTTATCCAATAATTTTGCAAAAAGAGCTGGCAATGGGATTCCCAGTCCCAAATTAATTAACTTAAATAGACACTCCTCCATGGTTTGTGATTGTTGGACGGCACCCGAAGGATTCGGTTAGCCATGGCTTGTGTAAGCAAAGGTTGGGGGAGTGTCATCATCATAATAAAACTTAAATAAAAAGGCACTCCTTCATGGTATGTGATTGTTGGCAGGCACCCGAGGATTCGGTTAGCCATGGTTTGTGAAAGAAAGGTTGGAAGGAGTGCCAACCAAAAATAAATAAATGGGAGCCGCTCTTGTGAGTCCGGTTGATGAGGTAGTTAGTGTACCCATTACCATTCGTTGACAACAACAAACACCTCTCAAAATAATTTTACTCCTGCTTTACAAATAAAAAGCTCTAGCGCATGTTAATCCCTGCTTCCCTCTGCGAAGGGTCAATCTTTTACTTTTATGTTGTGTCTCCATTCTTTCTTTGAGCACTGTCTTGAGAGCACAACTGTCATTCTTAGTATAATATGCTTGTCTCAAAATATGATTGATTGTGGTATAACTTTGATGCTTTTATCTTTGACAATCACTACTTCTAGTCTTTCTATGAACTCAAGAGGTGCCTCGGCATTTATGTTTTGCCGATCAAATACGGGCAAGCGAGATACCACTTTATCATATTCTCTTATGAACATTGCAATCTTGCTTACATACATGATTCATGATGCTTATTATTAATTGTTGGTACCTCTCCATGATTGACATAGCTGTTGGATGATCTTATTTGCATGTGTCTCATTATGAACTGCTTAAGTATTAGCCATAGCATGAGAATATATACATCATATGAGCAAATGTGTTCGTGAAAGTTCTTTTATCGCTCAGTTGTTAACTGAATTGCTTGAGGACAAGCAATAAGCTAAGCTTGGGGGAGTTGATACGTCCAAAACGTATCTACTTTCCCGAACACTTTTGCTATTGTTTTGCCTCTAATTTGTGTATTTTGGATACAACTAACACGGACTAACGCTGTTTTCAGCAGAACTGCTCTGGTGTCTCGTTTTTGTGCAGAAATCCAACTTTCGGGAAAATCCTCGGAATTCTTGCAGAAGGCCCTATTTTACCAAAATATTGACGGAGCCAGAAGGGCAAAGGAGGTGGAGGCCCGAGGGCCCCACACCACATGGCGGCGCGGCCCAGGGGGGGCCCGCGCGGCCATGTGGTGTGGCCCCCTCGGCCGGCCTCCGACGCCCCCCTTCGGACTACTTATTGGTTTCGACCTGAAAACGCACGGGGAGAAGTCGAAGTCGCCAGAAACCCTCCAGAGAGCCGCCACATCGCGAAACTCCGTCTCGGGAGCCAGAAGTCTCCGTTCTGGCACTCCGCCGGGACGGGGAATTGGAGGAGATCTTCACCGCCATCACCGCCAACGCCTCTCCATCGACCAGCCATGTTTCCCCCATCCATGTGTGAGTAATTCCCCCGCTGTAGGCTGAAGGGGATGGTAGGGATTGGATGAGATTGGTCATGTAATAGTCATAAGATTGTTAGGGCATAGTGCCTAGTATCCGTAGATGTCACTTTTATGATATTGTTGCAACTTGTTATGCTTAATGCTTGTCACTAGGGCCCGAGTGCCATGATCTCAGATCTGAACATGTTATTGATTCATGAAGATATTCGTTGTTTATGATCTTACCTGCAAGTTGTATACACATGTCGCTGTCCGGAACCAATGGCCCCGAAGTGACAAGAATCGGGACAACCGGAGGGGATGGTAGTGATGTGAGGATCACATGTGTTCACGGAGTGTTAATGCTTTGCTCCGGTACTCTATTAAAAGGAGTACCTTAATATCCAGTAGTTTCCCTAGAGGCCCGGCTGCCACCGGCTGGTAGGACAGAAGATGTTGTGCAAGTTTCTCATTGCGAGCACGTACGACTAAATATGGAACACATGCCTATTGATTGATTAGTACTTGGATACCGTTTTATTATTATCTGCAAATGCCCATGCTTTGATTGTTACATGAGTTTCTCTCATCCATGCAACGCCCGTTAAATCCGTCCCTGTGCCTACAGTATTTTAATCCTGCTGTTTACTATAATCACTACTGCTGTCTTTATTTCACCGCTGCTGTTATTTCACTATTTCCACTGCCATAAAACTGTTACTACTGATAAACTCTTGCGAGCAAGTCTGTTTCCAGGTGCAGCTGAATTGACAACTCCGTTGTTAAGGCTTACAAGTATTCTTTGTCTCCCCTTGTGTCGAATCAATAAATTGGGTAATACTTCCCTCGAAGACTGTTGCGATCCCCTATACTTGTGGGTCATCAAGCCTCGATGGAGAACTACTCCCTCCTCATGGGAGCAGCAGCGGTAATGAAGATGGCGGTGGAGATGGCAGCGGTGTCGATGGAGAAGCCTTCCGGGGGCACTTCCCCGTCCGGGTCGGAACAGAGACCCTGTCCCCCAGATCTTGGCTTCGCGATGGCGGCGGCTCGGATGGTTTCTGTGGGTTTCGTCCTCCGTAATAGGGTTTTCGCGACGGAGGCTTTAAATAGGCGGAAGGGCAGCCTCGGAGGGGCCTGGGGCCACCACACCATAGGGCGGCGCGGCCCCCTCTGGCCGCGCCAGGGTGTGGTGTGGGGCCCCCAGGGCTTCCCTCTGGCGGCTCTCGGGTGTTCTGGATGGTTCCGGGAAAAATAGGAACCGGTGCAGCAACACTCACATAAAAGACATATTGTAAACATTATAAGACTCTACACCGTCTTCCTTGTTGTTCAAACTCAATACTAGAAATTATCTAGACCTTAGAGAGACCAATTATGCAAACCAAATTTTAGCATGCTCTATGTATTTCTTCACTAATAGGTGCAAAGTATATGATGCAAGAGCTTAAACATGAGCACAACAATTGCCAAGTATCACATTATCCAAGACATTTTACCAATTACTACATGTAGCATTTTTCAATTCCAACCATATAACAATTTAACGAAGAGGAAACTTCGCCATGAATATTATGAGCTAAGAACACATGTGTTCATACGAACCAGCGGAGCGTGTCTCTCTCCCACACAAGGATGAACTTATTCAGAGAACTAAGATAACAAAACAAAAACAAAAATAAAAGCACACAGACGCTCCAAGTAAAGTACATAAGATGTGACCGAATAAAAATATAGTTTCACTAGAAGAAACCTGATAAGTTGTCGATGAAGAAGGGGATGCCTTGGGCATCCCCAAGCTTAGATGCTTGAGTCTTCTTAAAATATGCAGGGATGAACCACCGGGGCATCCCCAAGCTTAGACCTTTCACTCTTCTCGATCACATTATATCACCCTCTTCTATTGACCCTTGAAAACTTCTGCCACACCAAACTTCAAGCAAACTCATTAGAGGGTTAGTGCATAATCAAAATTCACATGTTCAGAGGTGACACAATCATTCTTAACACTTCTGGACATTGCACAAAACTTCTGAAAGTTAATGGAACAAAAGCGGCAATGCAAAATAAAAGGCGGAATCTGTCAAAAACAGAACAGTCCGTAAAGACGAATTTTAAAATGGCACCAGACTTGCTCAAACGGAAAAACTCAAAACTAATGAAAGTTGCGTACATATCTGAGGATCACGCACGTAAATTGGCAGATTTTTCTGAGTTTCCTACAGAGAAATATGCCCAGATTCGTGACAGATAGAAATCTGTTTCTGCGCAGAAATCCAAATCTAGTATCAACCTTCTATTAGAGGCTTCACTTGGCACAACAAAACACAAAACTAAGATAAGGAGAGGTTGCTACAGTAGTAAACAACTTCCAAGACACAAATATAAAACAAAGTACTGTAGTAAAAAAACACATGGGTTATCTCCCAAGAAGTTCTTTCTTTATAGCCATTAAGATGGGCTCAGCAGTTTTAATGATGCACTCGCAAGAAATAGTATTTGAAGCAAAAGAGAGCATCAAGAGGCAAATTCAAAACACATTTAAGTCTAACATGCTTCCTATGCATAGGAATCTTGTAAATAAACAAGTTCATGAAGAGCAAAGTAACAAGCATAGGAAGATAAAACAAGTGTAGCTTCAAAAATTTCAGCACATAGAGAGGTGTTTTAGTAACATGAAAAATTTTACAACCATATTTTCCTCTCTCATAATAACTTTCAGTAGCAACATGAGCAAACTCAACAATATAACTATCACATAAAGCATTCTTATCATGAGTCTCATGCATAAAATTATTACTCTCCACATAAGCATAATCAATTTTATTAGTTGTAGTGGGAGCAAATTCAACAAAGTAGCTATCATTATTATTCTCATCATCAAATATAGGAGGCAAAGTATCATCAAAGTAAATTTTCTCCTCAATGCTTGGGGGACTAAAAATATCATGCTCATCAAAGCCAGCTTCCCCAAGCTTAGAATCTTCCATAGCATTAGCAACAATAGTGTTCAAAGCATTCATATTAATATGTTCCATGGGTTTTTTAATTTTCGCATCAAACCATCCATGTCTTAAATCAGGAAATAGAATAAAAAGGTCATTGTTGTCCATTATGCCTAACTAGTGTAAACAAGAAACCAAATGTCGCAATTGCAGAGTCTAAAGGAAATAGCTTCGAGCACACACACAATGGCGCCAGAAAAGTACTGTTACCTGGAACCGGAGTATGAGTGCCTTTTACCTTTCCTCCCCGGCAACGGCGCCAGAAAAGTGCTTGATGTCTACGGGTGCTTCTATTCTTGTAGACAGTGTTGGGCCTCCAAGAGCAGAGGTTTGTAGAACAGCAGCAAGTTTCCCTTAAGTGGATTACCCAAGGTTTATCGAACTCAGGGAGGAAGAGGTCAAAGATATCCCTCTCATGCAACCCTGCAACCACAAAGCAAGAAGTCTCTTGTGTCCCCAACACACCTAATAGGTGTACTAGTTCGGCGAAGAGATAGTGAAATACAAGTGGTATGAATGAATATGAGCAGTAGTATGGCGCCAGAAAATAGCTTGCTGGCGTGCAGTTGATGGTAGTAATATTGTAGGAAGTAAACATGCAGTAGTAACGCAGCAGTAGTAACGCAGTAAAACAGTAACAAGCAGCGATAGCAGTATTTAGGAACAAGGCCTAGGGAATAGACTTTCACTAGTGGACACTCTCAACTTTGATCACATAACAGAATAGATAAATGCATACTCTACACTCTCTTGTTGGATGATGAACACATTGCGTAGGATTACACGAACCCTCAATGCCGGAGTTAACAAGCTCCACAATTCAATGTTCATATTTAAATAACCTTAGAGTGCATGAAAGATCGAAACGACTAAACCAAGTACTAACATAGCATGCACACTGTCACCTTCACGCTTATGTAGGAGGAATAATACACATCAATACTATCATAGCAATAGTTAACTTCGCAATCTACAAGAGATCATGATCATAGCATAAACCAAGTACTAACACGGATGCACACACTGTCACCATTACACCGTGCAGGAGGAATAAAACTACTTTAATAACATCACTAGAGTAGCACATAGATAAATTGTGATACAAAACACATTGCAATCATAAAGAGATATAAATAAGCACTTCACTATGCCATTCATAACAGTGAATAAGTATTCTGTGAAATATAGCCTAAGAGACCCACACGGTGCACACACTGTCACCTTTACACACGTGGGACAAGGAGTCTCCGGAGATCACATAAGTAAAACTCACTTGACTAGCACAATGACATCTAGATTACAAGCATCATCATATGAATCTCAATCATGTAAGGCAGCTCATGAGATTATTGTATTGAAGTACATAGGAGAGAGATGAACCACATAGCTACCGGTACAGCCCCGAGCCTCGATGGAGAACTACTCCCTCCTCATGGGAGCAGCAGCGGTGATGAAGATGGCGGTGGAGATGGCAGCGGTGTCGATGGAGAAGCCTTCCGGGGGCACTTCCCCGTCCGGCAGGGTGCCGGAACAGAGACTCCTGTCCCCCAGATCTTGGCTTCGCGATGGCGGCGGCTCTGGATGGTTTCTGTGGGTTTCGTCCTCCGTAATAGGGTTTCGCGACGGAGGCTTTAAATAGGCGGAAGGGCAGCCTCGGAGGGGGCCTGGGGCCACCACACCATAGGGCGGCGCGGCCCCTCTGGGCGCGCCAGGGTGTGGTGTGGGGCCCCCAGGGCTTCCCTCTGGCGGCTCTCGGGTGTTCTGGATGGTTCCGGGAAAAATAGGAACCTGGGCGTTGATTTCGTCCGATTCCGAGAATATTTCGTTACTAGGATTTCTGAAACCAAAAACAGCGAAAACAGGAACTGGCACTTCGGCATCTTGTTAATAGGTTAGTTCCAGAAAATGCACGAATATGACATAAAGTGTGCATAAAACATGTAGATATCATCAATAATGTGGCATGGAACATAAGAAATTATCGATACGTTGGAGACGTATCAGCATCCCCAAGCTTAGTTCTGCTCGTCCCGAGCAGGTAAAACGATAACAAAGATAATTTCTGAAGTGACATGCCATCATAAACTTGATCATATTGTAAACATATGTAATGAATGCAGCGATCAAAACAATGGTAATGACATGAGTAAACAACTGAATCATAAAGCAAAGACTTTTCATGAATAGCACTTTCAAGACAGGCATCAATAAGTCTTGCATAAGAGTTAACTCATAAAGCAATAATTTAAAGTATAGACATTGAAGCAACACAATGGAAGATTAAGTTTCAGCGGTTGCTTTCAACTTGTAACATGTATATCTCATGGATATTGTCAACATAAAGTAATATAATAAGTGCAATATGCAAGTATGTAGGAATCAATGCGCAGTTCACACAAGTGTTTGCTTCTTAAGGTGGAAAGAGATAGGTAAACTGACTCAACATAAAGGTAAAAGAATGGTCCTTCAAAGAGGAAAGCATCGATTGCTATATTTGTGCTAGAGCTTTGGTTTTGAAAACATAAAGAGAGCATAAAAATAAAGTTTTGAGAGGTGTTTGTTGTTGTCAACGAATGGTAGTGGGCACTCTAACTACCTCATCAACCAGACTTTCAAGAGCGGCTCCCATGAAGGACGTTATCTCTACCAGCAAGGTAGATCATCCCTCTTCTCTTTTGTTTACACATGTACTTTAGTTTTATTTATTAGATGACACTCCCCCCAACCTTTTCTTTCACAAGCCATGGCTAACCGAATCCTCGGGTGCCTTCCAACATTCACATACCATGGAGGAGTGTCTATTTGCAAATTTAAGTTGCTTACTGATAGATCAGAGCAAAACATGTGAAGAGAATTATTAATGCAAGTTAATTAATTGAGGCTGGGAACCTCATTGCCAGCTCTTTTTGCAAAATTATTGGATAAGCGGATGAAGCCACTAGTCCATTGTGAAAGTCTGTCAAAAGTAAATGACAAGATTGAAAGATAAAACACCACATACTTCCTCATGAGCTATAAAACATTGACACAAATAAGAGGTAATAACTTTTGAATTGTTTAAAGGTAGCACTCAAGCAATTTACTTTGGAATGGTGGAGAAATACCATGTAGTAGGTAGGTATGGTGGACACAAATGGCATAGTGGTTGGCTCAAGGATTTGGATGCATGAGAAGTATTCCCTCTCGATACAAGGTTTAGGCTAGCAAGGTTTATTTGAAACAAACACAAGGATGAACCGGTGCAGCAAAACTCACATAAAAGACATATTGTAAACATTATAAGACTCTACACCGTCTTCCTTGTTGTTCAAACTCAATACTAGAAATTATCTAGACCTTAGAGAGACCAATTATGCAAACCAAATTTTAGCATGCTCTATGTATTTCTTCACTAATAGGTGCAAAGTATATGATGCAAGAGCTTAAACATGAGCACAACAATTGCCAAGTATCACATTATCCAAGACATTTTACCAATTACTACATGTAGCATTTTTCAATTCCAACCATATAACAATTTAACGAAGAGGAAACTTCGCCATGAATATTATGAGCTAAGAACACATGTGTTCATACGAACCAGCGGAGCGTGTCTCTCTCCCACACAAGGATGAACTTATTCAGAGAACTAAGATAACAAAACAAAAACAAGCACAGACGCTCCAAGTAAAGTACATAAGATGTGACCGAATAAAAATATAGTTTCACTAGAAGAAACCTGATAAGTTGTCGATGAAGAAGGGGATGCCTTGGGCATCCCCAAGCTTAGATGCTTGAGTCTTCTTAAAATATGCAGGGATGAACCACCGGGGCATCCCCAAGCTTAGACCTTTCACTCTTCTCGATCACATTATATCACCCTCTTCTATTGACCCTTGAAAACTTCTGCCACACCAAACTTCAAGCAAACTCATTAGAGGGTTAGTGCACAATCAAAATTCACATGTTCAGAGGTGACACAATCATTCTTAACACTTCTGGACATTGCACAAAACTTCTGAAAGTTAATGGAACAAAGAAACTCATTCAACTTAACAAAAGCGGCAATGCGAAATAAAAGGCAGAATCTGTCAAAAACAGAACAGTCCGTAAAGACGAATTTTAAAATGGCACCAGACTTGCTCAAACGGAAAAACTCAAAACTAATGAAAGTTGCGTACATATCTGAGGATCACGCACGTAAATTGGCAGATTTTTCTGAGTTTCCTACAGAGAAATATGCCCAGATTCGTGACAGATAGAAATCTGTTTCTGCGCAGAAATCCAAATCTAGTATCAACCTTCTATTAGAGGCTTCACTTGGCACAACAAAACACAAAACTAAGATAAGAAGAGGTTGCTACAGTAGTAAAAAACTTCCAAGACACAAATATAAAACAAAGTACCACTACTAGGAAAAAGCCTATAGGTGGAGGAAATATGTGCCGGCGCACCACCTTGCACGTGCGCCGGTGGAAAGTGTTGCCGGCGCACCACTTTTCCGCCGCGGCGATGGACCTATCTTGCGGCGCACAAAAGAAATTAGTGCGGGGGATAAAATTCGAAGAGATCTGGCCGGAACTCCAAATTTTGGGTAGCTTACCCCGGCGCACCTCTATGGTGGTGCGCCGGTGGTAATTACCACCGCGCACCACCATAGAGGTGCGCGGGGTAAGTTGCCTAGATTTTCTCTCCACCCCCAGGAATCGCCTTTTCAGTTTTTGAAAAATAATAGAAAATGATAGAAAATTCAAAAAATAAAATCCTTTGAAATGCCCATGTAATATGTGATCTAGTTTTAGTGAAAACTTGAAAATTTGAATTTCGATGTATTATGCAAAATGGCGTCATGTTTCGGTAAAACGGGATTTCTGGTTGCATACGACCTCCGATGAAAAACTTTTTTATATCAAAATCTATCTACGACGTTTGGAGAAAAATGGATTCGTCAAATTCAAAACAGGACTTTTTCAGATTTAAGATTTGGGAGAAAAAAGAAAAAAATACCCCGCGCACCACCCTACTTGGTGCGGCGATATGGTATATATACTCCACACACAGTGCTGCTGTGCTCTGCTGTGCTCCTCACTTTCACATTTTCCTTCTCTTTTCCTCCTCCTCCTCCTCCTCCTCATCTACTACATCGAGCTACGCGGCGAGCTACTCGGCGACCTTTTGCACCGACGGCCACGATGGCCCGACGGCCACAACGTCCTCCGGCCTCCTCCAACACCTCGGCCTCCTCCACCACCTCCGACCTCCTCCACCACCTCGGCCTCCTCCACCACGTCCGGCCTCCGCCACCACGTCCACCTCCTCCACCACCTCCGGCCTCCTCCACCAACTCGGCCACCTCCATCAACTCCGGGCTCCCCACCTACTCCGGGCTCCTCCACCTCCGGCCTACTCCTCCTCCTCCTACACCGCGATGACCTCGGGAGCTTCGCCATCATCCTGCATCTCCTGTACCTCCTACACCGGCGCGAGACGACAACCACGATTAGCTAGATCTAGATCTAGATCTAGATCTAGATCTAGATTTGATTTTGTTTTCTTGTATAACCTACCGCCGCGAACAAGACGGGTGCGCCGGGATAACGCGAACAGGCGCACCAGCGGTGCGGCAATATATATCCGGCCTGTTCCCACCGGCGGGCTCTAAGTCGGCCATAGGCCTGCGCCGGCAATAGGCCTTTTCCTTGTAGTGTCTTAGTAAAAAACACATGGGTTATCTCCCAAGAAGTTCTTTCTTTATAGCCATTAAGATGGGCTCAGCAGTTTTAATGATGCACTCGCAAGAAATAGTATTTGAAGCAAAAGAGAGCATCAAGAGGCAAATTCAAAACACATTTAAGTCTAACATGCTTCCTATGCATAGGAATCTTGTAAATAAACAAGTTCATGAAGAGCAAAGTAACAAGCATAGGAAGATAAAACAAGTGTAGCTTCAAAAATTTCAGCACATAGAGAGGTGTTTTAGTAACATGAAAATTTTTACAACCATATTTTCCTCTCTCATAATAACTTTCAGTAGCAACATGAGCAAACTCAACAATATAACTATCACATAAAGCATTCTTATCATGAGTCTCATGCATAAAATTATTACTCTCCACATAAGCATAATCAATTTTATTAGTTGTAGTGGGAGCAAATTCAACAAAGTAGCTATCATTATTATTCTCATCATCAAATATAGGAGGCAAAGTATCATCAAAGTAAATTTTCTCCTCAATGCTTGGGGGACTAAAAATATCATGCTCATCAAAGCCAGCTTCCCCAAGCTTAGAATTTTCCATAGCATTAGCAACAATAGTGTTCAAAGCATTCATATTAATATGTTCCATGGGTTTTTTAATTTTCGCATCAAACCATCCATGTCTTAAATCAGGAAATAGAATAAAAAGGTCATTGTTGTCCATTATGCCTAACTAGTGTAAACAAGAAACCAAATGTCGCAATTGCAGAGTCTAAAGGAAATAGCTTCGAGCACACACACAATGGCGCCAGAAAAGTACTGTTACCTGGAACCGGAGTATGAGTGCCTTTTACCTTTCCTCCCCGGCAACGGCGCCAGAAAAGTGCTTGATGTCTACGGGTGCTTCTATTCTTGTAGACAGTGTTGGGCCTCCAAGAGCAGAGGTTTGTAGAACAGCAGCAAGTTTCCCTTAAGTGGATTACCCAAGGTTTATCGAACTCAGGGAGGAAGAGGTCAAAGATATCCCTCTCATGCAACCCTGCAACCACAAAGCAAGAAGTCTCTTGTGTCCCCAACACACCTAATAGGTGTACTAGTTCGGCGAAGAGATAGTGAAATACAAGTGGTATGAATGAATATGAGCAGTAGTATGGCGCCAGAAAATAGCTTGCTGGCGTGCAGTTGATGGTAGTAATATTGTAGGAAGTAAACATGCAGTAGTAACGCAGTAAAACAGTAAACAAGCAGCGATAGCAGTATTTAGGAACAAGGCCTAGGGAATAGACTTTCACTAGTGGACACTCTCAACTTTGATCACATAACAGAATAGATAAATGCATACTCTACACTCTCTTGTTGGATGATGAACACATTGCGTAGGATTACACGAACCCTCAATGCCGGAGTTAACAAGCTCCACAATTCAATGTTCATATTTAAATAACCTTAGAGTGCATGAAAGATCGAAACGACTAAACCAAGTACTAACATAGCATGCACACTGTCACCTTCACGCTTATGTAGGAGGAATAATACACATCAATACTATCATAGCAATAGTTAACTTCGCAATCTACAAGAGATCATGATCATAGCATAAACCAAGTACTAACACGGATGCACACACTGTCACCATTACACCGTGCAGGAGGAATAAAACTACTTTAATAACATCACTAGAGTAGCACATAGATAAATTGTGATACAAAACACATTGCAATCATAAAGAGATATAAATAAGCACTTCACTATGCCATTCATAACAGTGAATAAGTATTCTGTGAAATATAGCCTAAGAGACCCACACGGTGCACACACTGTCACCTTTACACACGTGGGACAAGGAGTCTCCGGAGATCACATAAGTAAAACTCACTTGACTAGCACAATGACATCTAGATTACAAGCATCATCATATGAATCTCAATCATGTAAGGCAGCTCATGAGATTATTGTATTGAAGTACATAGGAGAGAGATGAACCACATAGCTACCGGTACAGCCCCGAGCCTCGATGGAGAACTACTCCCTCCTCATGGGAGCAGCAGCGGTGATGAAGATGGCGGTGGAGATGGCAGCGGTGTCGATGGAGAAGCCTTCCGGGGGCACTTCCCCGTCCGGCAGGGTGCCGGAACAGAGACTCCTGTCCCCCAGATCTTGGCTTCGCGATGGCGGCGGCTCTGGATGGTTTCTGTGGGTTTCGTCCTCCGTAATAGGGTTTTCGCGACGGAGGCTTTAAATAGGCGAAGGGCAGCCTCGGAGGGGGCCTGGGGCCACCACACCATAGGGCGGCGCGCTTGGGGGGAGTTGATACGTCCAAAACGTATCTACTTTCCCGAACACTTTTGCTATTGTTTTGCCTCTAATTTGTGTATTTTGGATACAACTAACACGGACTAACGCTGTTTTCAGCAGAACTGCTCTGGTGTCTCGTTTTTGTGCAGAAATCCAACTTTCGGGAAAATCCTCGGAATTCTTGCAGAAGGCCCTATTTTACCAAAATATTGACGGAGCCAGAAGGGCAAAGGAGGTGGAGGCCCGAGGGCCCCACACCACATGGCGGCGCGGCCCAGGGGGGGCCCGCGCGGCCATGTGGTGTGGCCCCCTCGGCCGGCCTCCGACGCCCCCCTTCGGACTACTTATTGGTTTCGACCTGAAAACGCACGGGGAGAAGTCGAAGTCGCCAGAAACCCTCCAGAGAGCCGCCACATCGCGAAACTCCGTCGCGGGAGCCAGAAGTCTCCGTTCTGGCACTCCGCCGGGACGGGGAATTGGAGGAGATCTTCACCGCCATCACCGCCAACGCCTCTCCATCGACCAGCCATGTTTCCCCCATCCATGTGTGAGTAATTCCCCCGCTGTAGGCTGAAGGGGATGGTAGGGATTGGATGAGATTGGTCATGTAATAGTCATAAGATTGTTAGGGCATAGTGCCTAGTATCCGTAGATGTCACTTTTATGATATTGTTGCAACTTGTTATGCTTAATGCTTGTCACTAGGGCCCGAGTGCCATGATCTCAGATCTGAACATGTTATTGATTCATGAAGATATTCGTTGTTTATGATCTTACCTGCAAGTTGTATACACATGTCGCTGTCCGGAACCAATGGCCCCGAAGTGACAAGAATCGGGACAACCGGAGGGGATGGTAGTGATGTGAGGATCACATGTGTTCACGGAGTGTTAATGCTTTGCTCCGGTACTCTATTAAAAGGAGTACCTTAATATCCAGTAGTTTCCCTAGAGGCCCGGCTGCCACCGGCTGGTAGGACAGAAGATGTTGTGCAAGTTTCTCATTGCGAGCACGTACGACTAAATATGGAACACATGCCTATTGATTGATTAGTACTTGGATACCGTTTTATTATTATCTGCAAATGCCCATGCTTTGATTGTTACATGAGTTTCTCTCATCCATGCAACGCCCGTTAAATCCGTCCCTGTGCCTACAGTATTTTAATCCTGCTGTTTACTATAATCACTACTGCTGTCTTTATTTCACCGCTGCTGTTATTTCACTATTTCCACTGCCATAAAACTGTTACTACTGATAAACTCTTGCGAGCAAGTCTGTTTCCAGGTGCAGCTGAATTGACAACTCCGCTGTTAAGGCTTACAAGTATTCTTTGTCTCCCCTTGTGTCGAATCAATAAATTGGGTAATACTTCCCTCGAAGACTGTTGCGATCCCCTATACTTGTGGGTCATCAAGACTATTTTCTGGCGCCGTTGCCGGGGAGCATAGCTTTATTTGGAAGTTCACTTGGATTGATATTGTTCGCTGCAAATTCTCCATCATGGGTAAACCTCGCGATACTAAGATCGCCATATTACCATCCACTACAAGAAAAGGTACAACTCTGAGTACCTCTGCTGCTCTTGATTCACCATCTGTGATTGATAAACTTGTTTCACCGCCACATGCTTCACATGCTGGTACTTCTGCTGAATCTGAAAACTCTCATAATATTGATAATGTTTCTGCTGTGCTTGATGATAGTGGTTCATTGGGATCTTTTCTAGATGCTACAATTGCTAAGTCTAGACAAATTGAAAATACTGAAACTCCTAATGCTACTACACCTGTTAAATCACCTGAACTTGATTATTCTAGTGATGATCTTGATGAAGATTATGTAGAGCTTGATGATGATTTTATTGAAAAATGCAATGCTACTACTGATGCAAGAAAAATTAAAAAGTTGCTTGCAGAACATGCTGTTAGATATAAACCATCTCCTGATCCTAAATTTGCCACATCTCCTATAAACATTAGGGATAAAGATTATGATTTTTCTCTTGATCTATCTCATATAGCTATTGTTGAGAAAACACCCTTTTGTGGTACTGAAAAAGAAAGTGCTGTTGAACACTTGACTGAGTTATCTACTCTTAGTGGCGTGTTTTCTGATGATGTCAAGATGCGTACTTATTTTGTCGCTAAAATTTTTCCGTTCTCATTAAAGGATGATGCTAAAACTTGGTATAATAATTTGCCTCCTGGTTCTATTAAAAGTCCAACTGACTTGCGTGATGTTTTCTTTCGAAAATACTTTCCTGCTAGTGCTCAACATGCTGCTTTGCAGAGAATTTATAATTTTGACCAGGAAGATGGAGAGAAATTGCCTGAGGCTTGGGCTAGATTTTGCTCTCTTATTAGAGCTCAGCCTGACCATGATTTAGAAAAGCATGATTTACTTGATATATTTTATAGTGGACTAACTATTGAGTCTAGGGCATACCTGGATAGTTGTGCTGGTTGTGTTTTCAGGAAAAGAACTCCAGAAGACGCTGAAGAATTATTGGCTAAAATAGGCCGGAATCATGATGATTGGTCTACACCTGAACCAACCCCGACACCGATAGTGAAGAAGAGGGGTATGATTAAATTAAATGATGAAGATATGAGGGAAGCCAAGAAGTCTCTTAAAGAGAAGGGTATTAAACCTGAAGATGTGAAGAATTTACCTCCTATAGAAGATATATGTGAGACAATTCCCCCTTCATCCATGATTGAGGTACACTCGCTTCAACACTTTACTAGGGAAGATATTCCGTATTCAAAATCTCCTGCTCAATGCTTAGATGAATTTGATAATTATATTGTTAAGCAAGAAAACTTTAATATGAGAGTAGAGAATCATTTAATGGAAAATTCCCGAGCTATTAGTGAATTGCATGGTATTGTGGAGAGAACCTCCAATGATGTTAAGATACTTGTTAACCCCAGAGGAAGGTATGATGCGCACAGTCAAGTTTTCCCTCAGAAAGAAACCAAGGTTTAATCGAACCAGTAGGAGCCAAGAAGCACGTTGAAGGTTGATGGTCGCGAAATGTGATGCGGCGCAACACCAGGGATTCCGGCGCCAACGCGGAACCTGCACAACACAACCCAAGTACTTTGTCCCAACGAAACAGTGAGGTTGTCAATCTCACCGGCTTGCTGTAACAAAGGATTAAACGTATCGAGTGGAAGATGTTTGCAAAAAATAGTAAACACAATTGCAGTAGATTGTATGCTATGTAAAGAATAGGACCGGGGTCCACAGTTCACTAGAGGTGTCTCTCCCATAAGATAAAGCATGTTGGGTGAACAAATTACAGTCGGGCAATTGACAAATAGAGAAAGGCATAACAATGCATATACATGATATGATAAATATAGTGAGATTTAATCCGGGCATTACGACAAAGTACATAGACCGCCATCCAACTGCATCTATGCCTAAAAAGTCCACCTTCAGGTTATCATCCGAACCCCATTCAGTATTAAGTTGCTAAGCAACAGACAATTGCATTAAGTATGGTGCGTAATGTAATCGACAACTACATCCTTAGACATAGCATCAATGTTTTATCCCTAGTGGCAACAGCACATCACAACCTTAGAACCTACTGTCACGATCCCAGATTCAATGAAGGCATGAACCCACTATCGAGCATAAATACCCCCTCTTGGAGTTAAGAGCAAAAACTTGGCCAGAGCCTCTACTAATAACGGAGAGCATGCAAGATCATAAACAACACATAAACAATAGATTGATAATCACCATAATCATAGTACTCTCTATCCATCGGATCCCGACAAACACAACATATAGAATTACAGATAGATGATCTTGATCATGTTAGGCAGCTCACAAGATCCAACAATGAAGCACAACAAGGAGAAGACGACCATCTAGCTACTGCTATGGACCCATGGTCCAGGGGTGAACTACTCACTCATCACTCCGGAGGCGACCATGGCGGTGTAGAGTCCTCCGGGAGATGAATCCCCTCTCCGGCAGGGTGCCGGAGGCAATCTCCTGAATCCCGAGATGGGATTCGCGGCGGCGCGTCTCTGGGTTTTCCGTATCGTGGCTCCCGGTACTGGGGGTTTCGCGACGGAGGCTTTAAGTGCGGAGGGTCAACGCGGGGGGCCACACGAGGCCCAGGGTAGGTCGGCGCGGCCAAGGCTGGGCCGCGCCGGCCTCCTCCGCCGCCTCGTGGCCCCACTTCGTTATCTCTTCGGTCTTCTGGAAGCTTCGTGCAAAAATAGGACCCTGGGCGAAAGTTTCGTCCAATTCCGAGAATATTTCTTTACTAGGATTTCTGAAACCAAAAACAGCAGAAAACAGCAACTGGCTCTTCGGCATCTTGTTAATAGGTTAGTTCCAGAAAATGCATAAATATGACATATAATGTGCATAAAACATGTAGGTATCATCAATAAAGTAGCATGGAACATAAGAAATTATCGATATGTTGGAGACGTATCAGCATCCCCAAGCTTAGTTCTGCTCGTCCCGAGCAGGTAAAACGATAACAAAGATAATTTCTGAAGTGACATGCCATCATAATCTTGATCATACTATTTGTAAACATATGTAATGAATGCAGCGATCAAAGCAAAGGTAATGACATGAGTAAACAACTGAATCATAAAGCAAAGACTTTTCATGAATAGTACTTCAAGACAAGCATCAATAAGTCTTGCATAAGAGTTAACTCATAAAGCAATAAATCAAAGTAAAGGTATTGAAGCAACACAAAGGAAGATTAAGTTTCAGCGGTTGCTTTCAACTTATAACATGTATATCTCATGGATATTGTCAACATAGAGTAATATAACAAGTGCAATATGCAAGTATGTAGGAATCAATGCACAGTTCACACAAGTGTTTGCTTCTTAAGGTGGAAGGAGATAGGTAAACTGACTCAACAATAAAAGTAAAAGAATGGTCCTTCAAAGAGGAAAGCATCGATTGCTGTATTTGTGCTAGAGCTTTTATTTTGAAAACATGAAACAATTTTGTCAACGGTAGTAATAAAGCATATGAGTTATGTAAATTATATCTTACAAGTTGCAAGCCTCATGCATAGTATACTAATAGTGCCCGCACCTCGTCCTACTTAGCTTGGACTACCGGATCTTTGCATGCCATGTTTCAACCAAGTGTCACAAAGGGGTACCTCCATGCCGCCTGTACAAAGGTCTAAGGAGAATGCTCGCATTTCGGATTTCTCGCTTTTGATTATTCTCAACTTAGACATCCATACCGGGACAACATGGACAACAGATAATGGACTCCTCTTAAATGCATAAGCATGTAGCAACAATTATTATTCTCATATGAGATTGAGGATATATGTCCAAAACTGAAACTTCAACCATGATTCATGGCTTTAGTTAGCGGCCCAATGTTCTTCTCTAACAATTTTGCATGCTCCAACCACTAAAATGATAGATCCTTCAGACAAGACGGACATGCATAGCAACTCACATGATATTCAACAATAGTTGATGGCGTTCCCCAGAAGCATGGTTATCGCACAACAAGCAACTTAATAAAAGATAAAGTGCATAAGTACATATTCAATACTACGATAGTTTTTAAGGCTATTTTGTCCCATGAGCTATATATTGCAAAGGTGAATGATGGAATTTTAAAGGTAGCACTCAAGCAATTTACTTTGGAATGGCGGAGAAATACCATGTAGTAGGTAGGTATGGTGGACACAAATGGCATAGTAGTTGGCTCAAGGATTTTGGATGCATGAGAAGTATTCCCTCTCGATACAAGGTTTAGGCTAGCAAGGTTATTTGAAGCAAACTCAAGGATGAACAGGTGCAGCAAAACTCACATAAAAGACATATTGTAAACATTATAAGACTCTACACCGTCTTCCTTGTTGTTCAAAACTCAATACTAGATATTATCTAGACCTTAGAGAGACCAAATATGCAAATCAAATTTTAGCAAGCTCTATGTATTTCTTCATTAATGGGTGCAAAGCATATGATGCAAGAGCTTAAACATGAGCACAACAATTGCCAAGTATCACATTATCCAAGACATTTTAGAATTACTACATGTAGCATTTTCCAATTCCAACCATATAACAATTTAACGAAGAAGAAACTTCGCCATGAACATTATGAGTAAAGCCTAAGGACACATGTGTCCATATGCAACAGCGGAGCGTGTCTCTCTCCCACAAAGTGAATGCTAGGATCCATCTTATTCAAACAAAAACAAAAACGAAAACAAACCGACGCTCCAAGTAAAGAACACAAGATGTGATTGAATAAAAATATAGTTTCAGGGGAGGAACCTGATGATGTTGTCGATGAAGAAGGGGATGCCTTGGGCATCCCCAAGCTTAGACGCTTGAGTCTTCTTAAAATATGCAGGGGTGAACCACGGGGGCATCCCCAAGCTTAGAGCTTTCACTCCTCTTGATCATAGTATATCATTCTCCTCTCTTGACCCTTGAAAACTTCCTTCACACCAAACTTCAAGCAAACTCATTAGAGGGTTAGTGCACAATTAATAATTCACTCATTCAGAGGTGACACAATCATTATTTTCACTTCTGGACATTGCATAATGCTACTGGACATTAATGGATCAAAGAAATAAATCCAACATAGCAAAAGAGGCAATGCGAAATAAAAGGCAGAATCTGTCAAAAACAGAACAGTCCGTAAAGACGAATTTAAAGCTGGCACTAGACTTGCTCAAATGGAAAAACTCAAAACTAATGAAAGTTGCGTACATATCTGAGGATCACGCTCGTAAATTGGCAGATTTTTTCGAATTTTCTACAGAGAACTGTGCCCAGATTCGTGACAGACAGCAATGCTGTTTCTGCGCAGCGATCCCAAATATAACATCAACTTTGACATAGAAACTTTACTTGGCACAAAAACATGATAAGGAGAGGTTGCTACAGTAGTAAACAACTTCCAAGACTCAATAAAACAAAAAATTGCTGTAGGTAAAAACATGGGTTGTCTCCCATAAGCGCTTTTCTTTAACGCCTTTCAGCTAGGCGCAGAAAGTGCAAATCAAGTAACATCGAGAGATGAAGCATCAACATCATAGCTTGTTCTAATAATAGAATCAAAAGGCAACTTCATTCTCTTTCTAGGGAAGTGTTCCATACCTTTCTTGAGAGGAAATTGATATTTAATATTACCTTCCCTCATATCAATAACAGCACCAACAGTTCGAAGAAAAGGTCTTCCCAACACAATTGGACAAGATGCATTGCATTCAATATCCAAGACAACAAAATCAACGGGGACAAGGTTATTGTTAACCGTAATATGCACATTATCAATCCTCCCCAAAGGTTTCTTTTTAACATTATCGGCAAGATTAACATCCAAATAACAATTCTTCAATGGTGGCAAGTCAAGCATATCATAAATCTTTTTAGGCATAACAGAAATACTTGCACCAAGATCACATAAAGCATTACATTCAAAGTCATTGAATTTCATTTTAATGATGGGCTCCCAACCATCTTCTAACTTTCTAGGAATAGAAGTTTCAAGTTTTAGTTTCTCTTCTCTAGCTTTTATGAGAGCATTTGTAATATGTTTTGTAAAGGCTAAATTTATAGCACTAGCATTAGGACTTTTAGCAAGTTTTTGTAAGAACTTTATAACTTCAGAGATGTGGCAATCATCAAAATCTAAATCATTATGAGCTACAGCAATGGGATCATTGTTCCCAAGGTTGGAAAAAATTTCAGCAGTTTTATCACAAGCAGTTTCAGCAGTTTTAGCAATTTCAGGCAGTTTTGTTCGCTTTGCACTAGGAGTAGAAACATTGCCAACACCAATTATTTTACCATTGATAGTAGGAGGTGCAGCAACATGTGGAGAATTAGCATTACTAGTGGTGGTAATAGTCCAAACTTTAGCTACATTATTCTCTTTAGCTAGTTTTTCATTTTCTTCTCTATCCCACCTAGCACGCAGTTCAGCCATTAATCTTATATTCTCATTAATTCTAACTTGGATGGCATTTGCTGTAGTAGTAATCTTATTATCAATATCATTATTAGGCATAACTTTCAATTTTAAAAGATTAACATCGGAGGCAAGTCTATCAACTCTAGAAGCGATAGTATCAATTTTATCAAGCTTTTCCTCAACAGATTTGTTAAAAGCAGTTTGTGTACTAATAAATTCTTTAAGCATGGCTTCAAGACCAGGGGGTACACTCCTATTATTATTGTAAGAATTCCCATAAGAATTACCATAACCATTACCATTAGCAGAAGGATATGGCCTATAGTTATTACCAGAGTTGTTCCTATAAGCATTGTTGTTGAAATTATTATTTTTAATGAAATTCACATCAACATTTTCTTCTTGAGCAACCAATGAAGCTAAAGGAACATTATTTGGATCAACATTAGATCTACCATTCACAAGCATAGACATAATCACATCAATCTTATCACTCAAGGAAGAGGTTTCCTCAACAGAATTTACCTTCTTACCTTGTGGAGCTCTTTCTCCAACGTATCGATAATTTCTTATGTTCCATGCCACATTATTGATGATATCTACATGTTTTATGCACACTTTATGTCATATTCGTGCATTTTCTGGAACTAACCTATTAACAAGATGCCGAAGTGCCAGTTCCTGTTTTCTGCTGTTTTTGGTTTCAGAAATCCTAGTAACGAAATATTCTCGGAATTGGACGAAATCAACGCCCAGGTTCCTATTTTGCCCGGAAGCATCCAGAACACCCGAGAGCCACCAGAGGAGGGCCCTGGTGGGCCCCAGATGATAGGGTGGCGCGGCCAGGGCTGGGCCCGCGCCACCCTATGGTGTGGTCGCCCCTTTGACCCTCCTGCGCCGCCTCTTCGCCTATATAAAGCCCCTGCATCGAAAACCCTTACGGAGGAAGCCACGATACGAGAAAAGTTCCAGAGCCGCCGCCATCGCGAAGCCAAGATCTGGGGGACAGGAGTCTCTGTTCCGGCACCCTGCCGGAGCGGGGAAGTGCCCCCGGAAGGCTTCTCCATCGACACCGCTGCCATCTCCACCGCCATCTTCATCACCGCTGCTGCTCCCATGAGGAGGGAGTAGTTCTCCATCGAGGCTCGGGGCTGTACCGGTAGCTATGTGGTTAATCTCTCTACTATGTACTTCAATACAATGATCTCATGAGCTGCTTTACATGATTGAGATTCATATGAGTTTTGTATCACTACTATCTATGTGCTACTCTAGCAAAGTTATTAAAGTAGTTCTATTCCTCCTGCACGTGTGTAATGGTGATAGTGTGTGCACCGTGTGAGTACTTGGCATAGGCTATGATCATGATCTCTTGTAGATTGCGAAGTTAACTATTGCTATGATAATATTGATGTGATCTATTCCTCCTACATATGCATGAAGGTGACAGTGTGCATGCTATGCTAGTACTTGGTTTAGTCTTTTGATCTATCTTACACTAAAGGTTACTAAAATATGAGCATTAATTGTGGAGCTTGTTAACTCCGGCATTGAGGGTTCGTGTAATCCTACGCAATGTGTTCATCATCCAACAAGAGTGTAGAGTATGCATTTATCTATTCTGTTATGTGATCAATGTTGAGAGTGTCCACTAGTGAAAGTCTAATCCCTAGGCCTTGTTCCTAAATACTGCTATCACTGCTTGTTACTGTTTTACTGCGTTACTACTGCTGCGTTACTACTGCATGTTTACTTCCTACAATATTACTATCGTCAACTACGCGCCAAGCACTTTTCTGGCACCGTACTACTGCTCATATTCATTCATACCACCTGTATTTCACTATCTCTTCGCCGAACTAGTGCACCTATTAGGTGTGTTGGGGACACAAGAGACTTCTTGCTTTGTGGTTGCAGGGTTGCATGAGAGGGATATCTTTGACCTCTTCCTCCCTGAGTTCGATAAACCTTGGGTGATCCACTTAAGGGAAACTTGCTGCTGTTCTACAAACCTCTGCTCTTGGAGGCCCAACACTGTCTACAAGAATAGAAGCACCCGTAGACATCAAGCACTTTTCTGGCGCCGTTGCCGGGGAGGAAAGGTAAAAGGCACTCATACTCCGGTTCCAGGTAACAGTATTTTCCGGCGCCGTTGTAAGTACTCGAAGCTATTTCCTTTAGACTCTGCAATTGCGACATTTGGTTTCTTGTTTACACTAGTTAGGCATAATGGACAACAATGACCTTTTTATTCTATTTCCTGATTTAAGACATGGATGGTTTGATGCGAAAATTAAAAAACCCATGGAACATATTAATATGAATGCTTTGAACACCATTGTTGTTAATGATATGGAAAATTCTAAGCTTGGGGAAGCTGGCTTTGATGAGCATGATATTTTTAGTCCCCCAAGCATTGAGGAGAAAATTTACTTTGATGATACTTTGCCTCCCATTTATGATGATTATAATGATAGTAGTCTTTTGTTACCACCTGTTATGGAGGATAAATTTGATTATGATTACAATATACCTCCTATATTTGATAGCTACTTTGTTGAATTTGCTCCCACTACAACTAATAAAATTGATTATGCTTATGTTGGGAGTAGTAATTATTTTATGCATGAGACTCATGATAAGAATGCTTTATGTGATAGTTATATTGTTGAGTTTGCTCATGATGCTACTGAAAGTTATTATGAGAGAGGAAAATATGGTTGTAAAAATTTTCATGTTACTAAAACACCTCTCTATGTGCTGAAATTTTTGAAGCTACACTTGTTTTATCTTCCTATGCTTGTTACTTTGCTCTTCATGAACTTGTTTATTTACAAGATTCTTATGCATAGGAAGCATGTTAGACTTAAATGTGTTTTGAATTTGCCTCTTGATGCTCTCTTTTGCTTCAAATACTATTTCTTGCGAGTGCATCATTAAAACTGCTGAGCCCATCTTAATGGCTATAAAGAAAAGAACTTCTTGGGAGATAACCCATGTGTTATTTTGCTACAGTACTTTGTTTTATATTTGTGTTTTGGAAGTTGTTTACTACTGTAGCAACCTCTCCTTATCTTAGTTTTGTGTTTTGTTGTGCCAAGTAAAGTTTCTATGTCAAAGTTGATGTTATATTTGGGATTGCTGCGCAGAAACAGCATTGCTGTCTGTCACGAATCTGGGCCTATTTCTCTGTAGAAAATTCGAAAAAATCTGCCAATTTACGAGCGTGATCCTCAGATATGTACGCAACTTTCATTAGTTTTGAGTTTTTCCATTTGAGCAAGTCTGGTGCCAGCTTTAAATTCGTCTTTACGGACTGTTCTGTTTTTGACAGATTCTGCCTTTTATTTCGCATTGCCGCTTTTGTTAAGTTGAATGAGTTTCTTTGTTCCATTAACTTTCAGAAGTTTTGTGCAATGTCCAGAAGTGTAAAGAATGTTTGTGTCACCTCTGAACATGTGAATTTTTGATTATGCACTAACCCTCTAATGAGTTTGCTTGAAGTTTGGTGTGAAGGAAGTTTTCAAGGGTCAATAGAAGAGGGTGATATAATGTGATCGAGAAGAGTGAAAGGTCTAAGCTTGGGGATGCCCCGGTGGTTCATCCCTGCATATTTTAAGAAGACTCAAGCATCTAAGCTTGGGGATGCCCAAGGCATCCCCTTCTTCATCGACAACTTATCAGGTTTCTTCTAGTGAAACTATATTTTTATTCAGTCACATCTTATGTACTTTACTTGGAGCGTCTGTGTGCTTTTATTTTTGTTTTTGTTTTGTTATCTTAGTTCTCTGAATAAGTTCATCCTTGTGTGGGAGAGAGACACGCTCCGCTGGTTCGTATGAACACATGTGTTCTTAGCTCATAATATTCATGGCGAAGTTTCCTCTTCGTTAAATTGTTATATGGTTGGAATTGGAAAATGCTACATGTAGTAATTGGTAAAATGTCTTGGATAATGTGATACTTGGCAATTGTTGTGCTCATGTTTAAGCTCTTGCATCATATACTTTGCACCCATTAATGAAGAAATACATAGAGCATGCTAAAATTTGGTTTGCATAATTGGTCTCTCTAAGGTCTAGATAATTTCTAGTATTGAGTTTTGAACAACAAGGAAGACGGTGTAGAGTCTTATAATGTTTACAATATGTCTTTTATGTGAGTTTTGCTGCACCGGTTCATCCTTGTGTTTGTTTCAAATAAACCTTGCTAGCCTAAACCTTGTATCGAGAGGGAATACTTCTCATGCATCCAAAATACTTGAGCCAATATTCATGCCATTTGTGTCCACCATACCTACCTACTACATGGTATTTCTCCGCCATTCCAAAGTAAATTGCTTGAGTGCTACCTTTAAACAATTCAAAAGTTATTACCTCTTATTTGTGTCAATGTTTTATAGCTCATGAGGAAGTATGTGGTGTTTATCTTTCAATCTTGTTGGGCAACTTTCACCAATGGACTAGTGGCTTCATCCGCTTATCCAATAATTTTGCAAAAAGAGCTGGCAATGGGATTCCCAGTCCCAAATTAATTAACAAAAATAGACACTCCTCCATGGTATGTGATTGTTGGACGGCACCCGAAGGATTCGGTTAGCCATGGCTTGAGAAAGCAAAGGTGGGGAGGAGTGTCATCTAAATAAAACTAAAATAAAAAGGCACTCCTTCATGGTATGAGATTGTTGGCAGGCACCCGAGGATTCGGTTAGCCATGGTTTGTGAAAGAAAGGTTGGAAGGAGTGCCACCCAAAAATAAAATAAAATGGGAGCCGCTCTTTGAAGGTTTGTTTGGCAAGGGGGTTAGAGTACCCGCTACCATTCGTTGACAACAACAAACACCTCTCAAAACTTTATTTTTATGCTCTCTTTATGTTTTCAAAATCAAAGCTCTAGCACAAATATAGCAATCAATGCTTCCCTCTGCGAAGGGCCATTCTTTTACTTTTTATTGTTGAGTCAGTTTACCTATCTCCTTCCACCTTAAGAAGCAAACACTTGTGTGAACTGTGCATTGATTCCTACATACTTGCATATTGCACTTGTTATATTACTTTATGTTGACAATATCCATGAGATATACATGTTATAAGTTGAAAGCAACCGCTGAAACTTAATCTTCCTATGTGTTGCTTCAATACCTTTACTTTGATTTATTGCTTTATGAGTTAACTCTTATGCAAGACTTATTGATGCTTGTCTTGAAGTACTATTCATGAAAAGTCTTTGTCATATGATTCATTTGTTTACTCATGTCATTACCATTGTTTTGATCGCTGCATTCATTACATATGTTTACAAATAGTATGATCAAGATTATGATGGCATGTCACTTCAGAAATTATCTTTGTTATCGTTTTACCTGCTCGGGACGAGCAGAACTAAGCTTGGGGATGCTGATACGTCTCCAACGTATCGATAATTTCTTATGTTCCATGCCACATTATTGATGATATCTACATGTTTTATGCACACTTTATGTCATATTCGTGCATTTTCTGGAACTAACCTATTAACAAGATGCCGAAGTGCCAGTTCCTGTTTTCTGCTGTTTTTGGTTTCAGAAATCCTAGTAACGAAATATTCTCGAAATTGGACGAAA
Source organism: Lolium multiflorum (assembly GCA_030979885.1). Classification (NCBI taxonomy): domain Eukaryota; kingdom Viridiplantae; phylum Streptophyta; class Magnoliopsida; order Poales; family Poaceae; genus Lolium; species Lolium multiflorum. The sequence continues at coordinate 276,603,312 of CM061753.1, read as the reverse complement.
TCAACGCCCGGTTCCTATTTTGCCCGGAAGCATCCAGAACACCCGAGAGCCACCAGAGGAGGGCCCTGTGGGCCCAGATGATAGGGTGGCGCGGCCAGGGCTGGGCCCGCGCCACCCTATGGTGTGGTCGCCCCTTTGACCCTCCTGCGCCGCCTCTTCGCCTATATAAAGCCCCTGCATCGAAAACCCTTACGGAGGAAGCCACGATACGAGAAAAGTTCCAGAGCCGCCGCCATCGCGAAGCCAAGATCTGGGGGACAGGAGTCTCTGTTCCGGCACCCTGCCGGAGCGGGAAGTGCCCCCGGAAGGCTTCTCCATCGACACCGCTGCCATCTCCACCGCCATCTTCATCACCGCTGCTGCTCCCATGAGGAGGGAGTAGTTCTCCATCGAGGCTCGGGGCTGTACCGGTAGCTATGTGGTTAATCTCTCTACTATGTACTTCAATACAATGATCTCATGAGCTGCTTTACATGATTGAGATTCATATGAGTTTTGTATCACTACTATCTATGTGCTACTCTAGCAAAGTTATTAAAGTAGTTCTATTCCTCCTGCACGTGTGTAATGGTGATAGTGTGTGCACCGTGTGAGTACTTGGCATAGGCTATGATCATGATCTCTTGTAGATTGCGAAGTTAACTATTGCTATGATAATATTGATGTGATCTATTCCTCCTACATATGCATGAAGGTGACAGTGTGCATGCTATGCTAGTACTTGGTTTAGTCTTTTGATCTATCTTACACTAAAGGTTACTAAAATATGAACATTAATTGTGGAGCTTGTTAACTCCGGCATTGAGGGTTCGTGTAATCCTACGCAATGTGTTCATCATCCAACAAGAGTGTAGAGTATGCATTTATCTATTCTGTTATGTGATCAATGTTGAGAGTGTCCACTAGTGAAAGTCTAATCCCTAGGCCTTGTTCCTAAATACTGCTATCACTGCTTGTTACTGTTTTACTGCGTTACTACTGCTGCGTTACTACTGCATGTTTACTTCCTACAATATTACTATCGTCAACTACGCGCCAAGCACTTTTCTGGCACCGTACTACTGCTCATATTCATTCATACCACTGTATTTCACTATCTCTTCGCCGAACTAGTGCACCTATTAGGTGTGTTGGGGACACAAGAGACTTCTTGCTTTGTGGTTGCAGGGTTGCATGAGAGGGATATCTTTGACCTCTTCCTCCCTGAGTTCGATAAACCTTGGGTGATCCACTTAAGGGAAACTTGCTGCTGTTCTACAAACCTCTGCTCTTGGAGGCCCAACACTGTCTACAAGAATAGAAGCACCCGTAGACATCATGGAGCTCTTTCCGTGTGCCACTCAGAGTAATTTATCATCATATCATCAAGAAGTTTTGTAGCCGCCCCCAATGTGATGGACATAAAGGTACCTCCAGCAGCTGAATCCAATAAATTCCGCGAAGAAAAATTTAGTCCTGCATAGAAGGTTTGGATGATCATCCAAGTAGTCAGTCCATGGGTTGGGCAATTCTTTACCAAAGTTTTCATTCTCTCCCAAGCTTGAGCAACATGTTCAGTATCTAATTGCTTAAAATTCATTATGCTACTTCTCAAAGATATAATTTTAGCGGGAGGATAATATCTACCAATAAAAGCATCCTTGCATTTAGTCCATGAATCAATACTATTCTTAGGCAAAGATAGCAACCAATCTTTAGCTCTTCCTCTTAATGAGAAAGGAAACACTTTCAATTTAATAATATCACCATCTACATCTTTATACTTTTGCATTTCACAAAGTTCAACAAAATTATTGAGATGGGCAGCAGCATCATCAGAACTAACACCAGAAAATTGATCTCTCATGACAAGATTTAGTAAAGCAGGTTTAATTTCAAAGAATTCTGCTGTAGTAGCAGGTGGAGCAATAGGTGTGCATAGGAAATCATTATTATTTGCATTTGTGAAGTCACACAACTTAGTATTTTCAGGGGTATTCATTTTAGCAACGGTAAATAAAACAAACTAGATAAAGTAAATGCAAGTAACTAATTTTTTTGTGTTTTTGATATAGAGAGCAAGACAGTAAATAAAGTAAAACTAGCAACTAATTTTTTTGTGTTTTGTTTAGGTGCAGCAAACAAAGTAGTAAATAAAATAAAGCAAGACAAAAACAAAGTAAAGAGATTGAGAAGTGGAGACTCCCCTTGCAGCGTGTCTTGATCTCCCCGGCAACGGCGCCAGAAAAAGTGCTTGATGCGCGTAGATGTACACGTCCGTTGGGAACCCCAAGAGGAAGGTATGATGCGCACAGTGGCAAGTTTTCCCTCAGAAAGAAACCAAGGTTTAATCGAACCAGTAGGAGCCAAGAAGCACGTTGAAGGTTGATGGTCGCGAAATGTGATGCGGCGCAACACCAGGGATTCCGGCGCCAACGCGGAACCTGCACAACACAACCCAAGTACTTTGTCCCAACGAAACAGTGAGGTTGTCAATCTCACCGGCTTGCTGTAACAAAGGATTAAACGTATCGAGTGGAAGATGTTTGCAAGAAAATAGTAAACACAATTGCAGTAGATTGTATGCTATGTAAAGAATAGGACCGGGGTCCACAGTTCACTAGAGGTGTCTCTCCCATAAGATAAAGCATGTTGGGTGAACAAATTACAGTCGGGCAATTGACAAATAGAGAAAGGCATAACAATGCATATACATGATATGATAAATATAGTGAGATTTAATCCGGGCATTACGACAAAGTACATAGACCGCCATCCAACTGCATCTATGCCTAAAAAGTCCACCTTCAGGTTATCATCCGAACCCCATTCAGTATTAAGTTGCTAAGCAACAGACAATTGCATTAAGTATGGTGCGTAATGTAATCGACAACTACATCCTTAGACATAGCATCAATGTTTTATCCCTAGTGGCAACAGCACATCACAACCTTAGAACCTACTGTCACGATCCCAGATTCAATGAAGGCATGAACCCACTATCGAGCATAAATACCCCCTCTTGGAGTTAAGAGCAAAAACTTGGCCAGAGCCTCTACTAATAACGGAGAGCATGCAAGATCATAAACAACACATAAACAATAGATTGATAATCACCATAATCATAGTACTCTCTATCCATCGGATCCCGACAAACACAACATATAGAATTACAGATAGATGATCTTGATCATGTTAGGCAGCTCACAAGATCCAACAATGAAGCACAACAAGGAGAAGACGACCATCTAGCTACTGCTATGGACCCATGGTCCAGGGGTGAACTACTCACTCATCACTCCGGAGGCGACCATGGCGGTGTAGAGTCCTCCGGGAGATGAATCCCCTCTCCGGCAGGGTGCCGGAGGCGATCTCCTGAATCCCCCGAGATGGGATTCGCGGCGGCGTCTCTGGAAGGTTTTCCGTATCGTGGCTCCGGTACTGGGGGTTTCGCGACGGAGGCTTTAAGTAGGCGGAGGGTCAACGCGGGGGGCCACACGAGGGGCCCAGGGGGTAGGTCGGCGCGGCCAAGGCCTGGGCCGCGCCGGCCTCCCCTCCGCCTCGTGGCCCCACTTCGTTATCTCTTCGGTCTTCTGGAAGCTTCGTGCAAAAATAGGACCCTGGGCGAAAGTTTCGTCCAATTCCGAGAATATTTCTTTACTAGGATTTCTGAAACCAAAAACAGCAGAAAACAGCAACTGGCTCTTCGGCATCTTGTTAATAGGTTAGTTCCAGAAAATGCATAAATATGACATATAATGTGCATAAAACATGTAGGTATCATCAATAAAGTAGCATGGAACATGATATTGTGGAGAGAACCTCCAATGATGTTAAGATACTTGTTAAACATTTTCAAATGGTTCAAACTCAAATTGATCAACTTACTAAAGTGCAAAATGACTTGTTGGGAAATAATTCTAAAGAAAAACATGCTTATGAAGTAACAACTAGAGGTGGTGCTTCTACCCAGGATCCTCTATATCCTGAAGGGCATCCCAAAAGAGTTGAACAAGATTCTCAACTAACTAAAACTAGTGCTCCATCTAAGAAAAAGAAAAAGAAACATAAGAATGTTGTAGAATCCTCTGAACCTGTTAATGATCCTAATAGTATTTCTATTTCTGATGCTGAAACTGAAAGTGGTAATGAACATGAGGAAGATAATGATAAGAATGATACTCCTGATAAAGAAGAAATTGAAAAAGAACCTGAAAAGCATGCTAAAAATAAAAAGTACACTAAAGAAGACTTTATTACTGAGAAGCATGGTAATGAAAGAGAACCTTGGGTTCAAAAGCAAATGCCTTTTCCTGCTAAGAAACTAAAATCAAAGGAGGAGGAACATTATAATAAATTTTGTGATTGGATGAAACCTTTATTTTTGCAAATCCCTTTGACTGATGCTATTAAATTGCCTCCTTATTCAAAGTATATGAAAGATATTGTTACTAACAAAAGGAAAATCCCCAATGAGGAAATTTCTACTATGCTCGCTAATTACTCCTTCAATGGTAAGATTCCAAAGAAGTTGGGCGACCCAGGTATACCGACTATTCCTTGTTCCATCAAGAATAATTATGTTAGAACTGCTCTATGTGATTTGGGAGCAGGTGTGAGTGTGATGCCTTTTTCTCTTTATAAGAGACTTGATTTAGATAAATTGATACCTACTGATATATCTTTGCAAATGGCTGATAAATCTACTGCTATTCCTGTTGGTTTATGTGAAAATGTTCCTGTTCAAGTTACTCAGCATTGCTTGATATTAACTGATTTTGTTGTGTTGGAAATGCCTGAAGATGATAATATGTCCATTATTCTTGGAAGACCCTTTCTTAATACTGCAGGGGCTGTTATTGATTGCAATAAAGGCATGGTTACTTTCAATGTTGATGATAAGGAACATACTGTCTATTTTCCCAAGAGGATTGATAAAGTATGTGGAGTCAATACAATTTTTAATGTGAAAACTATCAAAGTGGGATCCATTGATTGTCCTATATATGAGCCTAAAGAAGAATATCAAACTCTTGTGATTGGATCCATATCAATTCAATATAAGGTAACATGATTGATTTGAGGTTTATTTCTTCTTATGTCATATAAAATTTATTTGGTAGCAAGACTTGATCAACCTTGTTAACAAGTATATTTTATTGCATAAAAGAGCTAAACAACACTTCTTTCTTTCTTTCTCCCTCCACCTATTTTACTTGCTGTAGCACTTTTGTTTTGCAATATGCTTTAGTCATTTAAGATTTTAGAAATCATTTTCCTGCGCAGTAATCATTAATTTAATACCCAGAAATGTGCATTTTTCGAAGTTCTCTAAAAATTACAAAAATTACACCGTTGGTCCTATTTTTCGACGAGGCACCTGGGAGCACCAGAGGATGACCTGTGGGGCACCAGGGGGTGCCACACCATAGGCCGGCGCGGCCAGCAAGGGGGCCGCGCCACCATGTGGTGTGGGCCACCCCTTGCCCCACTTCATCATCTCTTCCTCCCAGCACCTTCTCTCTCCCGAAAAAGCTCGTACCAAGTTTCTCTCACTCGTGTTTCTGCTCAAGAACTCGCGATTTTTCGATCTCCTTGCTCAGCCCAGATTTCTGTCTGAAATTTGGCACATTTACTCCTTGGTATGTGACTCCTTTGATTGTCCAATTAGAATTTCATTTGGTTGAGTATATCTTGAATATTTTGCTGCTGTAGATAACATGTTTAGTGAGCTTGCATGCTTGTTCTAAGTGGTAGAAATTAGTTTTGATGCATGTGTAGTACTCTAGCAAGTTCCTATAGTAGTTCCCTTCAATTACACACCTTGAAATCAAATTTTATAATGATTGTTGAAAATTTCAGAAGGGGAAGATGAAGAAATTCAAGTTTGGAGAGTTGTTCAAGAAAGCAACAACCAGCACCGGTAGGCCCTCAAGGGCGTCTACTCAAATTAGGCGATCCTACAATGAGGATGTCATCGCGCCTAGCTTCGCGCCCGAGGAGGACCATGGGGCTCCTAATGCTTCATCCTTCCCTTGTTATGAGTTTCTGACCAATGCAGGGATATTGGATGACTTCTTCACCCTTGTCAACAGGGCAGGCCTAGCCACCTACGTGGGAGACGAGAGGGGACAATATTACAGGCTCACCAAAGTTTTCGTTGAGAGCTTCAAGTTCCACAACACGGAATATGAGCCGACAGTCGCATTCAAGATTTATGATATTCCTGTTACCATGAAATTGGAAGAATTTTGTTGTGCATTGGGTATTGCCCCTGTAGGTACAGCAAGGAGGATTGATGACAACCCCCGGGACTTGTTGGAGCTCTACCGAGGGATCACCGGGGATGATTGCCGCACCATCCAGCGAGGGAAGATAAGAAACATTCAACTCCCCGCTATTAAATATTTCGCATATTACATTGGTACTAGCATTTTGGGTAGAGAAAATACTAGCAACATCTCTAGCTACCATCTTGCTTTCTTGAATGTTGCACTTACTGGAGAGACACCTTATCATCTTGGTTCTCTTATTGCTCGCCGCCTGTCTAGCAGGGGGCCTATTTTTGGAGGAACTATTGCACTGCGCATTTTAACACATCTAGATATTCCTCTTGATTCTAATGATGTACCATTAACCCCTAGGAAGCTAGATATTGCTGCTATGAAGAGCCATCGTTTTGTTACTACTGACTCCACTATAGATAATATGGTCTATAGAATGTTGTTTGCTGATGGGAATGAGAAAGAAATCCCTCTTCCCCAGCAGGGTTTGTTTAATATTGACAGGCAATCATGGTCGCTAACAAAGGAGGTGGTGGAGGAACATATGAAGATACAAGAATTCCACCAGCAACATGACTCCGAGAACGCCGAGCCCTCCTACGACTACACCGTCACGTACCCCGACGTTTCCTCCAGCACATACATGGAACCGGGTCGTTCTTCGTCATATTACGAAGACACCACTTCATGGGGACCGTGGGAATGAACTCCACTTAGGCCAAAAGCCTAAGCTTGGGGGGAGGTATACCGGCATCACTCATTCTTTGCATATTATGGTTGCTGGATACTTGTACATACTTGTTTAGTCTCTTAGAGTGGTTTTCTAATGAGAGGGAGATGATATTTGGGGAAGTGCTGTCCAAAAACAGATTCTGTGCTGTTACCAAAAAAATTCGTACGCACAGCCAGAACGTTATTTTGAGTTGCCAATTTTTGAGCATGTTCCCCAGGTTGTTATCTAACTTTCATTAGTTGAACACTTTTTGGTCTGAGCAATGGAAGATTTTTGTTAAATTCGATTTCTGTACTGCTGTCAGGATTTGGCAGATTTCTGTCATCCTGCTTTTCTGTGTTTCTGTTAGTTTGCATTCTTTTGTTTTCGCTTTGTTTCTTTCCTAAAACACAAAAAGACCAAAAATATTTCTGTTGTTTCTCTTCACCATTTATTTATTTGGTACCTTGCTCTTAGTTTGCTTTATTTGCTATCGTTAGTTTGCTATAAGAAAACCCAAAAAGATTTTGCTTTGTTTGCTTGTTTTCTTTCGTGCTTGTTTCTAATTCGAAAACACCAAAAATATTTGCTGTTCTTCTTTGGTTTGTAAAGTTCATCATGAGTTCAATGGTCTTCGGTGGCTGGAGCGTGGTTTTCATTTCATATTATCCAAGCTACACAAGTGAAAAGGCAATAATGACGATCTACGACAATCTGATTGTGGTGAGAGGCTGGTATGAACTCTATTTGCTTTCATTTTTGTACATATACTCATCCATATGAGCATGCTTAGTTGGTTCATGTGAGGTATATGTTATTTGAGAAAGTCTAGTAGCTCATGATCTCTCATGTTTAGTTCCAATTTATTAATATGAGTAGCATGTCATGGATGTTTGCTTGCATTGTTTTATTCATAAGTAAGTATGGCATTGTGGTATCCTCCTCTGAATAATTCATTTATATCGACTTGGCACATGCTCACGCATGCATATGACTGAACAAAAAGTCAATTAAGCCTCGATGATTTATATTGCTTCAGAGTTCTTGTATCACTTTTATGCCTCCGTTAATTTATTTTGCCGCAAGCATGATTATGACAGTTACTGCTCTCTTGATTTGTCGCTCCCTAGTCTTTTGCTAGCCTTCACTTGTACTGAGCGGTGACGCCGCTCGTGCTTCCAAACACCTGAAAACCAAGTTGTTCCAAAAGTGTCCACCATAAATACCTATGCATGGCATTTCAAACCATTCCAAGTAAATTCTCATGCGCTACCTTTAAAACTTTCAAAATGCTTCTCAATTTGTGTTAATGTTTCATAGCTCATGAGGAAGTATGTGGTGTTTAGCTTTCAACCTTGTCATTTACTTTTGACGGACTCTCATATGGACTAGTGGCACATCCGCTTATCCAATAATTTTGCAAAAAGAGCTGGCAATGGGATTCCCAGTCCCAAATTAATTAACTTAAATAGACACTCCTCCATGGTTTGTGATTGTTGGACGGCACCCGAAGGATTCGGTTAGCCATGGCTTGTGTAAGCAAAGGTTGGGGGGAGTGTCATCATCATAATAAAACTTAAATAAAAAGGCACTCCTTCATGGTATGTGATTGATGGCAGGCACCCGAGGATTCGGTTAGCCATGGTTTGTGAAAGAAAGGTTGGAAGGAGTGCCAACCAAAAATAAATAAAATGGGAGCCGCTCTTGTGAGTCCGGTTGATGAGGTAGTTAGTGTACCCATTACCATTCGTTGACAACAACAAACACCTCTCAAAATAATTTTACTCCTGCTTTACAAATGAAAAGCTCTAGCGCATGTTAATCCCTGCTTCCCTCTGCGAAGGGTCAATCTTTTACTTTTATGTTGTGTCTCCATTCTTTCTTTGAGCACTGTCTTGAGAGCACAACTGTCATTCTTAGTATAATATGCTTGTCTCAAAATATGATTGATTGTGGTATAACTTTGATGCTTTTATCTTTGACAATCACTACTTCTAGTCTTTCTATGAACTCAAGAGGTGCCTCGGCATTTATGTTTTGCCGATCAAATACAGGCAAGCGAGATACCACTTTATCATATTCTCTTATGAACATTGCAATCCTGCTTATATACATGATTCATGGTGCTTATTATTAATTGTTGGTACCTCTCCATGATTGACATAGCTGTTGGATGATCTTATTTGCATGTATCTTATTATGAACTGCTTAAGTATTAGCCATAGCATGAGAATATATACATCATATGAGCAAATGTGTTCGTGAAAGTTCTTTTATCGCTCAGTTGTTAACTGAATTGCTTGAGGACAAGCAATAAGCTAAGCTTGGGGGAGTTGATACGTCCAAAACGTATCTACTTTCCCGAACACTTTTGCTATTGTTTTGCCTCTAATTTGTGTATTTTGGATACAACTAACACGGACTAACGCTGTTTTCAGCAGAACTGCTCTGGTGTCTCGTTTTTGTGCAGAAATCCAACTTTCGGGAAAATCCTCGGAATTCTTGCAGAAGGCCCTATTTTACCAAAATATTGACGGAGCCAGAAGGGCAAAGGAGGGGGAGGCCCGAGGGCCATGTGGTGTGGCCGGGTCGGCCTCCGACGCCCCCCTTCGGACTACTTATTGGTTTCGACCTGAAAACGCACGGGGAGAAGTCGAAGTCGCCAGAAACCCTCCAGAGAGCCGCCACATCGCGAAACTCCGTCGCGGGAGCCAGAAGTCTCCGTTCTGGCACTCCGCCGGGACGGGGAATTGGAGGAGATCTTCACCGCCATCACCGCCAACGCCTCTCCATCGACCAGCCATGTTTCCCCCATCCATGTGTGAGTAATTCCCCCGCTGTAGGCTGAAGGGGATGGTAGGGATTGGATGAGATTGGTCATGTAATAGTCATAAGATTGTTAGGGCATAGTGCCTAGTATCCGTAGATGTCACTTTTATGATATTGTTGCAACTTGTTATGCTTAATGCTTGTCACTAGGGCCCGAGTGCCATGATCTCAGATCTGAACATGTTATTGATTCATGAAGATATTCGTTGTTTATGATCTTACCTGCAAGTTGTATACACATGTCGCTGTCCGGAACCAATGGCCCCGAAGTGACAAGAATCGGGACAACCGGAGGGGATGGTAGTGATGTGAGGATCACATGTGTTCACGGAGTGTTAATGCTTTGCTCCGGTACTCTATTAAAAGGAGTACCTTAATATCCAGTAGTTTCCCTAGAGGCCCGGCTGCCACCGGCTGGTAGGACAGAAGATGTTGTGCAAGTTTCTCATTGCGAGCACGTACGACTAAATATGGAACACATGCCTATTGATTGATTAGTACTTGGATACCGTTTTATTATTATCTGCAAATGCCCATGCTTTGATTGTTACATGAGTTTCTCTCATCCATGCAACGCCCGTTAAATCCGTCCCTGTGCCTACAGTATTTTAATCCTGCTGTTTACTATAATCACTACTGCTGTCTTTATTTCACCGCTGCTGTTATTTCACTATTTCCACTGCCATAAAACTGTTACTACTGATAAACTCTTGCGAGCAAGTCTGTTTCCAGGTGCAGCTGAATTGACAACTCCGCTGTTAAGGCTTACAAGTATTCTTTGTCTCCCCTTGTGTCGAATCAATAAATTGGGTAATACTTCCCTCGAAGACTGTTGCGATCCCCTATACTTGTGGGTCATCGTGTGGGGCCCGCCTCCTCTCGGGTGTTCTGGATGGTTCCGGGAAAATAGGAACCTAGGCGTTGATTTCGTCCGATTCCGAATATTTCGTTACTAGGATTTCTGAAACCAAAAAAGCAGAAAACAACTGGCACTTCGGCATCTTGTTAATAGGTTAGTTCCAGAAAATGCACGAATATGACATAAAGTGTGCATAAAACATGTAGATATCATCAATAATGTGGCATGGAACATAAGAAATTATCGATACGTTGGAGACGTATCAACTGTCACCTTTACACACGTGGGACAAGGAGTCTCCGGAGATCACATAAGTAAAATCCACTTGACTAGCATAATGACATCTAGATTACAAGCATCATCATATGAATCTCAATCATGTAAGGCAGCTCATGAGATTATTGTATTGAAGTACATAGAGAGAGATGAACCACATAGCTACCGGTACAGCCCCGAGCCTCGATGGAGAACTACTCCCTCCTCATGGGAGACATCAGCGGTGATGAAGATGGCGGTGGTGTCGATGGAGGAGCCTTCCGGGGGCACTTCCACGTCCCGGCGGCGTGCCGGAACAGAGACTCCTGTCCCCCAGATCTTGGCTTCGCGATGGCGGCGGCTCTGGAACTTTTCTCGTACCGTGGCTTATTCGTATCGTGGTTTTAGGTCAGGGAGCTTATATAGACGAAAGGGGAGCCTCGGAGGGGCCCTGGTGGGGCCAGACAACAGGCCGACGCGCCCCCCCCCCTCTGGCCGCACCGCCACCATGTGTGGTGGGCCTGTGGCCCCTCTGCGACTCTCGGGTGTTGGAAGCTTCGGTGAAAATAGGGTCGGGCGTTGATTTCGTCCGATTCCGAGAATATTTCCTTACTAGGATTTCTGAAACCAAAAACAGCAGAAAACAGGCACTTCGGCATCTCGTCAATAGGTTAGTTCCGGAAAACGCATCAAAACGATATAAAGTGTGAACAAAACATGTAGGTATTGTCATAAAACAAGCATGGAACATCAGAAATTATGGATACGTTTGAGACGTATCAGCATCCCCAAGCTTAGTTCCTACTCGCCCTCGAGTAGGTAAACGATAACAACAAATAATTTCTGAAGTGACATGCTACCATCATAATCTTGATCAACATTATTGTAAAGCATATGACATGAATGAAGTGATTCAAAGCAATGGTAAAGATAATGACTAAACAATTGAATCATATAGCAAAGACTTTTCACGAATAGTACTTTCAAGACAAGCATCAATAAGACTTGCATAAGAGCTAACTCATAAGCAATAAATTCTTAGTAAAAAGCTTTGAAACAACACAAAGGAAGATATAAGTTTCAGCGGTTGCTTTCAACTTCAACATGTATATCTCATGGATAATTGTCAACACAAAGTAATATAACAAGTGCAATAGGTAAACATGTAAGAATCAATGCACACAGTTTACACAAGTGTTTGCTTCTAAGATAGAAAGAAGTAGGTAAACTGACTCAACAATAAAGTAAAAGAATGGCCCTTCGCAGAGGGAAGCATTGATTGCTATATTTGTGCTAGAGCTTTTATTTTGAAAACATAAGAGAGCATAAAAAGTAAAGTTTTGAGCGGTGTTTGTTGTTGTCAACGAATGGTAGTGGGCACTCTAACCCCCTTGCCAGACAGACTTTCAAAGAGCGGCTCCCATGAAATTTTATTTTTGGGTGGCACTCCTTCCAACCTTGCTTTCACAAACCATGGCTAACCGAATCCTCGGGTGCCTGCCAACAATCTCATACCATGAAGGAGTGCCTTTTTATTTTAGTTTTATTTAGATGACACTCCTCCCCACCTTTGCTTTCTCAAGCCATGGCTAACCGAATCCTCGGGTGCCGACCAACAATCACATACCATGGAGGAGTGTCTATTTGTAAATTTATGAAAGTTAATTAATTCGGGGCTGGGAACCCCATTGCCAGCTCTTTTTGCAAAATTATTGGATAAGCGGATGAAGCCACTAGTCCATTAGTGAAAGTTGCCCAACAAGATTGAAAGATAAACTCCACATACTTCCTCATGAGCTATAAAACATTGACACAAATAAGAGGTAATAACTTTTGAATTGTTTAAAGATAGCACTCAAGCAATTTACTTTGGAATGGCGGAGAAATACCATGTGGTAGGTAGGTATGGTGGACACAATTGGCATAGTTTTTGGCTCAAGGATTTGGATGCACGAGAAGAATCCCTCTCAATACAAGGCTAGGCTAGCAAGGTTGTTTGAAGCAAACTCAAGTATAAAACGGTGCAGCAAGACTCACATATGAACATATTGTAAGCATTATAAGACTTTACATCGTCTCCTTGTTGTTCAAACACCTTAACCAGAAAATATCTAGACTTAGAGAGACCAATCATGCAAACCAAATTTTAACAAGCTCTATGTAGTTCTTCATTAATAAGTGCAAAGTATATGATGCAAGAGCTTAAACATGATCTATATGAGCACAACAATTGCCAAGTATCAAATTATTCAAAACCATATGAAGCATTTTCTGATTCCAACCAAATAGAAACAAGTGAAGCGATCAACTTTCGCCCTTGAACATTAAAAGTAAAGCTAAGAACACATGTGTTCATACGCAACAGCGGAGCGTGTCTCTCTCCCACACATGAGCATGAATTTATTCAGAGAATGAAAATAACAAAACGAAAATAAAAGCACACAGACGCTCCAAGTAAAGTACATAAGATGTGACCGAATAAAAATATAGTTTCAATAGAAGAAACCTGATAAGTTGATGAAGAAGGGGATGCCTTGGGCATCCCCAAGCTTAGACGCTTGAGTCTTCTTGAAATATGCAGGGATGAACCACACTACAAGAAAAGTTCTGATAGACAACGTCCCAAAATCGTCAACTAAGGGGCATTTTTCGTCGCCTATGGGCCTAACCCGACGATATGGGTTCCGTTGTCGAAACTGCGTCAGGCAAAGTCCAACGACGATTTTTTCGGTCCGTCGCGCTTGGGCGCCCTTCCGCCACGGAAAATCGGACCGTTGCGGAAGTGTTTTCGGGAGCCCGTTGACTGCTGACGTCATGCAAACTGACACGTGGCAGACGCCGTTAACTGCCAGTTAACGGCGTTAACCGGCTGAAACCCCGTGGTAGATGGTAGGCCCACACGAGGCCTGCCACGTCTTAAGCGGGCCGGGCCAGATGACATAGTTTGACCGGTCAACTATATAGCTGGGCTGGTCCATTAGTTAAGTGGGCCGGGCCTAACCTCTAAGGTTGACTGGTCAAAACTTAAATGGGCCGGCCCATTTAACATGTGGGGTCCACCTTACAGCAACTGGGCCGGCCCAAGAAGCAAGTGGGCCGGGCCAAAAACACAGGTGGGTCCCACTTTCCGGCCCATTTAGTGTGTGGGGTCCACCGTATAGCAAGTGGGCCGGCCCAACAAGCTAGTGGGCCGGGCCAAAAACACAGGTGGGTCCCACTTTCCGTAAAAAGCCGGCCCATTTAGTGTGTGGGGTCCACCGTATAGCAAGTGGGCCGGCCCAACAAAATAGTGGGCCGGGCCAAAAACACAGGTGGGTCCCACTTTCCTGTTAAAGGGCCGGCCCATTTAGTGTGTGGGGCCCACCATATAGCAAGTGGGCTGGCCCACCAAGATAGTGGGCCGGGCCAAAAACACAGGTGGGTCCCACATTCCTGTTAATGGGCCGGCCCATTTGGTATGTGGGGTCCACCATATAGAAAGTGGGCCGGCCCAACAAGATAGTGGGCCGGGCCAAAACACAGGTGGGTCCCACCTTCCTATTAAAGGGCCGGCCCATTTGGTGTGTGGGGTCCACCATATAGAAAGTGGGCCGGCCCATTTGGTATGTGGGGTCCACCATATAGAAAGTGGGCCGGCCCAACAAGATAGTGGGCCGGGCCAAAACACAGGTGGGTCCCACCTTCCTATTAAAGGGCCGGCCCATTTACCATGTGGGACCACCATAGAGCAAGTGGGCCGGCCCAATAAGCATGTGGAGCCCATTATCGTGTAACCGGGCCGGCCTACTAAAGAAGTGGGCCGGCCCAAAATGAAAGTGGGTCCCACACTACTGTAAGTGGGCCGGCCCAATCTGTTGTAGGGCCCTACTTGTTTGACTAGTCAACTTGCATTAAATTTCATGAGCCTAAAATCTGATTTCAATGATACACACAATTACATACACAAATAAAACAAATAGGAAAATTACAAGGCAATTAATGTGCCCAAATAAAAAAATTACATAGAATCATTGAGGACTTCTATTAGCATCATCAATAACACGTTGACATTTGGCAATCGCCTTGATTGAATCTTGTGTACTCTTTGTCAACATATCAGCTACAGATCTTAAAGCAGCAATACCATGTCTTTTATAAAGTACAGCCTTGAGATATTTACTGTCTGATGAAAGAAATGGTCTAGGTTGACGGCTATGAGAAGATGCATCAGAAGAAAGATCAGAACTTTTTGTGGGCCTCACTGGTAATGAAGATTGCTTCATCACAACTGCATTCTGATAATAATGCAAAAAGAGTTAAACGATGAACTATGCAAACATTTATTATGCAATGTAGATATAAGATAATAACAAGTTGCATAAATAAGACATGTATGGAACTTGTACTAAGCACAAACTTACATCATAATGTTGCACAGGGTCGCTACAGATCCTTTTTTGGCGACTATCTTCTAATGATGACTGCTTCATTAAAACAGCATTCTGGTAACATTGTAAACATAGTTACAACAATTAACTATTCAAACATGTATTACGCAATGTAGAGATCAGATAACAGCATGTAGCAGAAATAAGCACAAGATAAGATAAGATGCATGTACTAAGCACATACTGGCTCACTGCAGGTCCTTCTCTTGCGTGCACTAGTCGTGGTCAACATGCCTATCATTTTAGGTTCAGCCATCAAGTGAAATGCTAATCCTCCTGCTCCATTGTCCTTAATCTGTGTTTAGATATCACATTTAAGACCAAGTCAGCTGGTTTCAAATAACAAAAAACTTGAGCTGCCAAATGAATAAGCCAATAGTTACCAGATATCAGATTAAAACCAACTAGATGTTGCTTTGCATGAGATACGAATTTCAGACATTCAGATTTAGAGTAGGGTAATGCCAAGGTTTTACACATAAAGTAAACTGGCATTAAGAATGACCAAATGTCAGGTTCAAATCACCCTCGAAGTTTCTCCAAGACAAGCATATCAAATAGGCAGAAACATAGTAAAGCATGAATGGCATTGCTATGGCAGGGTTCCAAGTGTTAATCTCTTGCATAAGGAACAATGCATATAGGTTATAGATAATAACGGAAGTAAACTGCCAAAATTACCAACCACGAACTCAGATTCCAACCTTACCTAGCGTCCCCGCTGTTAATGTTGGATGTTCTAATAAGTGGTTCGCATGATCAATCCCAAGGAAAAATAACATTGACAAGTCAGTCTACGATAATACAAAGACCAGACATGCACGCAGCAATAACTATATAAGCTAAAGACGAGGTATAAGAGCAAGCAGATTGGAAATGCACATAGCATGATTATAAAAGCAGTGTGAGAATAGCAGACACGAGAAAACAGCTAGCGGTGAGCTAATGACGTGGTATAAGAACAAGCAGATTGGAAATGCCCATAGCACGACTATAAAAGCAGTGCGACAATAGCATGCAGTACAAAAACAGTTGGCAGCAAATGAATGGGTACAAGGCTATAAATATGTGGATGCACACAGGTGTCAGTAGAATGAACAGGATGGTAGCGACCGGATAATGCTTTTGTACTGTACAACATTTAAACAAACTTCATGCGAAGCAACACATCAAGAAAGTTAACGGCATATGAGATCTGCAAATAACTACACAAAACATGGCTAAAGAAACACCGCGATCTAACGGGCCAGCGTACTAACCAAGCTGCGGCGGGGTGGACGGGGGCGGCAACTTGCATTCCAGCGGCGGCGAACGCGGGAGACGATGAATCGACCCTGTTTCAGTAGAAGCGGGCGTTAGTGAAGCAGATCTGGTTGGCTGGCAAGGTATTCGGTGAAGTTGATACAGCCGCTGCGGCGAGGTAGTCGGTGGCGAGGTCGGCGGTGAAGCAGATCCGTCGGTGGCGAGGTCGGCGGTGAAGCAGATCCGTCGGTGGCGAGGTCGGCGGTGAAGCAGATCCGTCGGTGACGAGGGCGGCGGGGGAGCGGATCAGGTGGGTGGACAGCCAACACGATCAAGGCTACGCTGTGGAGGAGTATGCCGGCGGCGAAGCAGATCTAGTACTGTAGAGAGTCAGAGCTTTGGCGTGTGAGAGTATTTTTGAGCTAATGGGGCGAATGGTTGGTGGGTGGGTGTGGGCCTGTGGGGAGGGTTCGGGATCTAGGCAAGATATTTCATTGTTACCGAATGAGCCCTCCATGGTCGGTGGGTTGTAGCTTCCGGACCAGGGTTAAAAGGGTAAAACTGGTCACGGGATTTTCGAATGGATGCGGCGGGATGATTTGGCGCGTGGCCGAAATTTTCAGTTTCAAGCTACAGTACGAGCAGAACGACAAAAATAATGTTCTTCCCCAGGGAGCTCTCATTTCTTCCTCTTCTCTTTCTCTCTCGAGTCTCTCCCACTCCCCCGGCTCCTCTCCCCCTTCTCTCCGGCGGCCTCGCCGGCCGGAGACGAGGCCGACTTCTCTCTGTATATTGTACACCCTCCGAACTAAATTAATTGATTCAACTTTCCTTAGACGTGTATGTATCTAGAGTAAAAACATGTGTGGATACATCCATATTTAGATAAGCAAATTTCTGATGTTCCATGCTTGTTTTATGACAATACTTACATGTTTTGCTTGCACTTTATGATGTTTTTATGCGTTTTCCGGAACTAACCTATTAACAAGATGCCACAGTGCCAGTTCCTGTTTTCTGCTGTTTTTGGTTCCAGAAAGGCTGTTCGGGCAATATTCTCGGAATTCGACGAAACGAAGACCAAACCTCCTATTTTTCCCGGAAGGCTCCAGAACACCGAAGAAGAGTCGGAGAGGGGCCAGAGGGCCACCACACCATAGGGCGGCGCGGCCTGGCCTGGGCCCGCGCCGGCCTGTGGTGGGGAGCCCCCAGGTGCCCCCCTGCGCCGCCTCTTCGCCTATAAAATCCCTTTCGACCTAAAAACACCGTACCACTTGACGAAACTCCAGAAAGACTCCAGGGGCGCCGCCGCCATCGCGAAACTCCAATTCGGGGGACAGAAGTCTCTGTCCCGGCACCCTGCCGGGACGGGGAAGTGCCCCCGGAAGCCATCTCCATCAACGCCATCGCCTCCATCATGCTCCGTGAGTAGTTCCCCCATGGACTACGGGTTCTAGCTGTAGCTAGTTGGTATTCTCTCCCCCATGTACTTCAATACAATGATCTCATGAGCTGCCTTACATGATTGAGATTCATCTGATGTAATCGGTGTTGTGTTTGTTGGGATCCGATGGATGATACATTATGATTAGTCTATCTATAAAGTTTGTGAAGTTATTGTTGCTGCAATCTTGTTATGCTTAATGCTTGTCACTAGGGCCCGAGTGGCATGATCTTAGATTTGAGCTCTATAATTATTGCTTAGATTGTATCTACAAGTTGTATGCACATGTCACTGTCCGGAACCAAAGGCCCCGAAGTGACAGAAATCGGGACAACCGGAGGGGATGGCGGTGATGTGAGGGACACATGTTTTCACGGAGTGTTAATGCTTTGCTCCGGTGCTCTATTAAAAGGAGTACCTTAATATCCAGTAGATTCCCTTGAGGCCCGGCTGCCACCGGCTGGTAGGACAATAGATGTTGTGCAAGTTTCTCATTGCGAGCACGTACGACTAAATATGGAAAACATGCCTACATGATTAATGAATTGATGTTCTTTCTTAATGCTTTATCAATCCTATCAATTGCCCAACTGTAATTTGTTCACCCAACACTTGTTATTGGAGAGTTACCACTAGTGTAGATAGCTGGGAACCCCGGTCCATCTCGCATCATTATATACTCGTTCTACATGTCATTGGAAGTAGTATCAACTATTCTCTGGTGCCATTGCTCTCATATTGCTATTACTGCTACTGTGTTACTGTTACTACTGCTCTCATATTACTGCTACTTTCACATCACCCCTGTTACTAGTGCTTTTCCAGGTGCAGCTGAATTGACAACTCAGTTGTTAAGGCTTATAAGTATTCTTTACCTCCCCTTGTGTCGAATCAATAAATTTGGGTTTTACTTCCCTCGAAGACTGTTGCGATCCCCTATACTTGTGGGTCATCAAGACTATTTTCTGGCGCCGTTGCCGGGGAGGCATAGCTCTACTCATAAGTTCACCTGGGGAGTACACTCTACCTCTCTCTCTGTTTTATTTTATTTTGTTTTGCTTAGTTTACTTTTGTCTAGTTTATTTGTGCTTAGTTTATTTCTGTCTAGTTTATATTATTTTGCGTAGTTTACTTTTGCTTAGTTTCTTTTTGTCTTGTTTTACTTTTCCTATATACCCAAAAATCCATAAAAATTTGAAAAACCTAAAAATTAAAAACTGCTGTTATGGGAGAACCAATAACCTACTTGGAGCTTATAGAATGTTATAATAATTATAGAGAATCAAGAACTGGTAAAATAATGAGTGCTATGATAGAAAAATTGAATACAATTGCTAAAATCTTGCTTAGACGCCATGATATAAACTGTTGCTCTCAACATGATACTAAACATCTTAAATTTCAATGTGGCTTTAGTGAGGAATTTTTAATTAAGAACTATAATCGGAATTGCTATATTCATTATGGGTTCGAAGAGGTAGAACAATTTGTCTTATTTATGGGAGCCTCCGAGATAGAATCCTTCATGGTTGAGAATTATGAAACTTGTGCTATTTGTAAGGACCTTAAAGATTATGTCTCTACTATCCTTAATTCTTGCATAGAATGCTACAGTAGGAATCCTTATATCCTTGATTATAAAGAGAGACACATTAATGCACAAGAATGCACTCACAATTTGCAGGAACCGGTGGAAGAAGAAATTGATGAACTTGAAAGCTCATTGGATGAAAAAGAAGAAGAGAGCGACGAACAAAAGGAGGAAGAATGGATTAGCTACCCATGTCAACCTTCTAATGAGAGTAACTCTTTATCTCTTACACTATTTGATTGTCCTCCATGCTTACCGGAAGAGGTTGAATGTTATGTTCCTGTGGATTCTCTTGAAATAGTACCTATGAGTAATACTTGTGAGAATGATTATGCTACTGTTATTTATGATAATCCATGCTACTTTGATAAATCTTATGATAATGCTTTGTTTGTGCCTGATGTCGAAATGCATGGTACTAAAGAATTTTGCTTGGCAAATGTTTATGATAAAGCTCTAGAT
Organism: Lolium multiflorum; assembly: GCA_030979885.1. Classification (NCBI taxonomy): domain Eukaryota; kingdom Viridiplantae; phylum Streptophyta; class Magnoliopsida; order Poales; family Poaceae; genus Lolium; species Lolium multiflorum. The sequence continues at coordinate 276,583,228 of CM061753.1, read as the reverse complement.
GATGGTCCTATGTTACTTGATAATATTAATTGTACTACTAATGAAAATGGGATTGGAGAGTTCTTGACTTATTCTATGAGTCCCATATCTATTGAGATTGATCACCTACCTTGTTATATTATTAATAAAAGTAAGTTTGAAAGTTTTAATTCCACTATTCTTGAACTTGATAAAAATTATGTGTTTGGAAATCATGAAAAGTATGCTGCATGTGATAGTTATATTGTTGAGTTTATTCATGAAGCTACTGAAAATTATTATGAGAGAGGAAAATATGGTAGTAGAAATTTGCATGGTACTAAAACACCTCTCTATATGCTTAAAATTTTGAAGTTACACTTGTTTTATCTTCCTATGCTTGTTACTTTGCTTTTCATGAACTTGTTTATTTACAAGATTCCTTTACATAGGAAGCATGTTAGACTTAAATGTGTTTTGGATTTGCTTTTTGATGCTCTCTTTTACCTCTACTCTTGTTTCTTGCGAGTGCATCATTTAAAACTGCTGAGCCCATCTTAATGGCTATAAAGAAAAGAACTTCTTGGGAGATAACCCATGTGTTATTTTGCTACAGTACTTTGTTTTATATTTGTGTCTTGGAAGTTGTTTACTACTGTAGCAACCTCTCCTTATCTTAGTTTTGTGTTTTGTTGTGCCAAGTGAAGCCTCTAATCGAAGGTTGATACTAGATTTGGATTCCTGCGCAGAAACAGATTTCTATCTGTCACGAATCTGGGCAAATTTCTCTGTAGGAAACTCAGAAAAATCTGCCAATTTACGTGCGTGATCCTCAGATATGTACGCAACTTTCATTAGTTTTGAGTTTTCTGATTTGAGCAACGGAAGTACCCCGTAAAAATTCGTGTTTACTGGCTGTTCTGTTTTGGCAGATTCTGTCTCTGTTTTTTGCATTGTCTCTTGTGGACTTTATGTGAGGCTTTCTAGACGTGGAGAGCTGTAGCTAATGTTTTATTGAGTTCTTGCAATGTGCCACTACAGGACCAAGGTGGATTCAAATTTTTTGAGTACTAACCCCTCTAATGAAGTTTATGAGAAGTTTGGTGTGAAGGAAGTTTTCAAGGGTCAAGAGAGGAGGATGATATATGATCAAGAAGAGTGAAAAGTCTAAGCTTGGGGATGCCCCCGTGGTTCATCCCTGCATATTTCAAGAAGACTCAAGCGTCTAAGCTTGGGGATGCCCAAGGCATCCCCTTCTTCATCAACTTATCAGGTTCCTCCCCTGAAACTATATTTTTATTCAGTCACATCATATGTGCTTTACTTGGAGCGTCTGTGTGTTTATTTTTCGTTTTGTTTATGTTTGAATAAATTCGGATCCTAGCAATCCATGTTTGGGAGAGAGACACGCTCCGCTTTTTCATATGAACACTTGTTCTTCGTTTTACTTTTAATGTTCAATGAATAAAAGTTGGAAGCTACAATATTTATCTTTATTTGGTTGGGAAAAGAAAATGCCTCATATGTCTTGGATAATTTGATACTTGGCAATTGTTTTGAGCTCTCAAGTAGATCATAAGTTTTTGCATGTAGTTTAAACCTATTAGTGGAGAACTACCGTAGAGCTTGTTAAAATTGGTTTGCATAATTGATCTCTCTTAAGGTCTAGATATTTTCTGGTAAAAGTGTTTGAGCAACAAGGAAGACAGTGTAGAGTCTTATAATGCTTGCAATATGTTCTTATGTAAGTTTTGCTGTACCGGTTCATACTTGTGTTTGCTTCAAACAACCTTGCTAGCCTAAACCTTGTACTGAGAGGGAATACTTCTCGTGCATCCAAAAACCTTGAGCCAAAACCTATGCCATTTGTGTCCACCATACCTACCTACTATGTGGTATTTCCTGCCATTCCAAAGTAAATTGCTTGAGTGCTACCTTTAAATAATTCAAAATGCTTCTCAATTTGTGTTAATGTTTCATAGCTCATGAGGAAGTATGTGGTGTTTAGCTTTCAACCTTGTCATTTACTTTTGACGGACTCTCATATGGACTAGTGGCACATCCGCTTATCCAATAATTTTGCAAAAAGAGCTGGCAATGGGATTCCCAGTCCCAAATTAATTAACTTAAATAGACACTCCTCCATGGTTTGTGATTGTTGGACGGCACCCGAAGGATTCGGTTAGCCATGGCTTGTGTAAGCAAAGGTTGGGGGAGTGTCATCATCATAATAAAACTTAAATAAAAAGGCACTCCTTCATGGTATGTGATTGTTGGCAGGCACCCGAGGATTCGGTTAGCCATGGTTTGTGAAAGAAAGGTTGGAAGGAGTGCCACCCAAAAATAAATAAAATGGGAGCCGCTCTTGTGAGTCCGGTTGATGAGGTAGTTAGTGTACCCACTACCATTCGTTGACAACAACAAACACCTCTCAAAACTTTACTTTTATGCTCTCTTTATGTTTTCAAAATCAAAGCTCTAGCACAAATATAGCAATCGATGCTTTCCTCTTTGAAGGGCCATTCTTTTACTTTATGTTGAGTCAGTTTACCTACTTCCTTCCATCTTAGAAGCAAACACTTGTGTCAACTGTGCATTGATTCTTACATACTTGCTTATTTGCATTCATCATATTACTTTGTGTTGACAATTATCCATGAGATATGCATGTTACAAGTTGAAAGCAACCGCTGAAACTTATATCTTCCCTTGTGTTGCTTCGATGCCTTTACTTTGAACTTATTGCTTTATGAGTTAACTCTTGTGCAAAACTTTTGATACTTGTCTTGAAAGTACTCTTCATGAAAAGTTTTGCTATATGTTATCTATTTGTTAGCAACTATAGATCATTGCCTTGAGTCACTTCATTCATTTCATATGCTTTGTAATAGTATGATCAAGGTTATGTAAGTAGCATGTCACTACAGAAATTATTCTTTTTATCGTTTACCTGCTCGGGGACAGGAACTAAGCTTGGGGATGCTGATACGTCCCCGACGTATCCATAATTTCTGTCGTTCCATGCTTGTTTTATGACAATACTTACATGTTTTGCTTGCACTTTATGATGTTTTTATGCGTTTTCCGGAACTAACCTATTAACAAGATGCCACAGTGCCAGTTCCTGTTTTCTGCTGTTTTTGGTTCCAGAAAGGCTGTTCGGGCAATATTCTCGGAATTCGACGAAACGAAGACCAAACCTCCTATTTTTCCCGGAAGGCTCCAGAACACCGAAGAAGAGTCGGAGAGGGGCCAGAGGGCCACCACACCATAGGGCGGCGCGGCCTGGCCTGGGCCCGCGCCGGCCTGTGGTGGGGAGCCCCCAGGTGCCCCCCTGCGCCGCCTCTTCGCCTATAAAATCCCTTTCGACCTAAAAACACCGTACCACTTGACGAAACTCCAGAAAGACTCCAGGGGCGCCGCCGCCATCGCGAAACTCCAATTCGGGGGACAGAAGTCTCTGTCCCGGCACCCTGCCGGGACGGGGAAGTGCCCCCGGAAGCCATCTCCATCAACGCCATCGCCTCCATCATGCTCCGTGAGTAGTTCCCCCATGGACTACGGGTTCTAGCTGTAGCTAGTTGGTATTCTCTCCCCCATGTACTTCAATACAATGATCTCATGAGCTGCCTTACATGATTGAGATTCATCTGATGTAATCGGTGTTGTGTTTGTTGGGATCCGATGGATGATACATTATGATTAGTCTATCTATAAAGTTTGTGAAGTTATTGTTGCTGCAATCTTGTTATGCTTAATGCTTGTCACTAGGGCCCGAGTGGCATGATCTTAGATTTGAGCTCTATAATTATTGCTTAGATTGTATCTACAAGTTGTATGCACATGTCACTGTCCGGAACCAAAGGCCCCGAAGTGACAGAAATCGGGACAACCGGAGGGGATGGCGGTGATGTGAGGGACACATGTTTTCACGGAGTGTTAATGCTTTGCTCCGGTGCTCTATTAAAAGGAGTACCTTAATATCCAGTAGATTCCCTTGAGGCCCGGCTGCCACCGGCTGGTAGGACAATAGATGTTGTGCAAGTTTCTCATTGCGAGCACGTACGACTAAATATGGAAAACATGCCTACATGATTAATGAATTGATGTTCTTTCTTAATGCTTTATCAATCCTATCAATTGCCCAACTGTAATTTGTTCACCCAACACTTGTTATTGGAGAGTTACCACTAGTGTAGATAGCTGGGAACCCCGGTCCATCTCGCATCATTATATACTCGTTCTACATGTCATTGGAAGTAGTATCAACTATTCTCTGGTGCCATTGCTCTCATATTGCTATTACTGCTGCTGTGTTACTGTTACTACTGCTCTCATATTACTGCTACTTTCACATCACCCCTGTTACTAGTGCTTTTCCAGGTGCAGCTGAATTGACAACTCAGTTGTTAAGGCTTATAAGTATTCTTTACCCTGTCGAATCAATAAATTTGGGTTTTACTTTCCTTAGACGTGTATGTATCTAGAGTAAAAACATGTGTGGATACATCCATATTTAGATAAGCAAAGTTGAGTCAGCTAATTTGGATCCGAGGGAGTTAGTGTTGTTGTAAGCTTAGATCCAGTGTTTCCCATGAGCAGAATGGCGCAATGGAGTCGGGGATCTCGTCATCGGCTTCAGATCTGGCCTATGGTGAATCTGGCGGATCTTGCCGGCCAAACCCCGATCTGGTGCCATCAATGTGATGGCGCTAACGGTGAGGCTTGCTTTGGTCAGTGCTTCAGATCTGGCCAATGGGGAAGTCAAGCTGCTAAAGTTCACAAGCTCGGGGCATACGACGGCGTCATCCGTCTTGCCCGTGCACATCTTGGACTTTCAGCGACCCTTCTCAGAGCCAATATGCCGTTGCTGAGGCCCTTCTTCTCCTTCGTCCTGGCGACTACCGGCGACACCGTCCCAAGTGGTGCGTCCCCGGCGACGGAGTTGCTGGAAAGGATGCGGAGCAGAGATCTGATGTGCGGTCGAGAAGGACTCGATTGATTTTCTTCTATATGTTTTGGGGTCCTTTTTGTAAAGTTGCAGGTTCTATTAGTTATTGTCTAGTACTTTTGGTCCTCTATGTAATTTTTTGGACTAGTTTCCATTGGCACTGATAAACTTGAATTTTGACAAGTTCACGAGGAAAAAAATTCCTTTGCACATATGGCCTATCATGTATAAACATTCTTGAGATTTAAACTATATGTAATGTGCCATGCATTAACCCTAAACCATATATATGTAACTAACCCTAGCTGATCAAACCCTACTTAATTAAAACAAATAACCCTAAACTATACGCATGCACTTTATGCGCAAAGGCGCGGGTGCCTCTAATAATGTGTGTGCGCACTCGATCGATGATCCCTAAACCTTATACAACCCTGAAACCCTAATCCCTAATCCCTAAACCCTAAACACCCTAAACACTAAACCCTAGACCCTAAACCCTAACCCTAACCCTAAACCCTAATTAAACCCTATATATAGGCCAACGACACTTAATTGTGCATCAAGCAGGCCAGGGGTGCCTCGCGGTCCTCTAATTAAATTAAATGTGCCATGCATTAACCCTAAACCATATATATGTAACTAACCATAGCTAATCAACCCTACTTAATGAAAACACATAACCCTAAACTATACTAGCTATAACCCGATCTAATAAAAACATGCTCTATATATAGCAGCTAGCTAGCAAACCGTAGATTAACACCAATTAATATATACATGGCCTATATCGATCATGTTGTATAACATATCCCTGAGATTCATTAATTAATTATATAATTATCATGATAAATTAATTAACTTTAATTTTGACAAGTTCTCTCGAATGAAAACACATTTGATTAAGTTGCCTCATAATATATATATATAATTAGTGTGCATGCATGGCCTACCATGCATTCGTGCATATATTTTAATGTATATTTGAACATATTCTTGGGGATTTCAATCTCTCTCTCTCGATCATCTATATATCGTTGGTGGCCAAAAAACACACATATATATATATGCATGCAATTTATGCGTAAAGGCGCGGGTGCCTCTAATAATGTGTGTGCGCACTCGATCGATGATCCCTAAACCTTAAACAACCCTAAAACCCCTAAATCCCTAATCCCTAAACCCTAAACACCCTAAACACTAAACCCTAAACCCTAGACCCTAAACGTACCCTAACCCTAACCCTAACCCTAAACCCTAGCTAATCCTAAACCCCAATTAAACCCTATGTATAGGCCAACGACACTTAATTGTGCATCGATCGAGCGGGTCATGGGTGCCTCGCGATCCTCTAATAAAATTAAATGTGCCATGCATTAACCATAAACCATATATATGTAACTAACCCTAGCTAATCAACCCTACTTAATTAAAACACATAACCCTAAACTATACTAGATATAACCCGATCTAATAAAAACATGCTCTATATATAGCAGCTAGCTAGCAAACCGTAGATTAACACCAATTAAAATATACATGGCCTATATCGATCATGTTGTATAACATATCCCTGAGATTCATTAATTAATTATATAATTATCGTGATAAATTAATTAACTTGAACTTTGACAAGTTCTCTCGAATGAAAACACATTTGATTAAGTTGCCTCATAATATATATATATAATTAGTGTGCATGCATGGCCTACAATGCATTCGTGCATATATTTTAATGTATATTTGAACATATTCTTGGGGATTTCAATCTCTCTCTCTCTCTCGATCATCTATATATCGTTGGTGGCCCAAAAAACACACATATATATGCATGCAATTTATGCGTAAAGGCGCGGGTGCCTCTAATAATGTGTGTGCGCACTCGATCGATGATCCCTAAACCTTAAACAACCCTAAAACCTTAAATCCCTAATCCCTAAACCCTAAACACCCTAAACACTAAACCCTAAACCCTAGACCCTAAACATACCCTAACCCTAACCCTAACCCTAACCCTAAACCCTAGCTAATCCTAAACCCCAATTAAACCCTCTGTATAGGCCAACGACACTTAATTGTGCATCGATCGAGCGGGTCATGGGTGCCTCGTGATCCTCTAATAAAATTAAATGTGCCGTGCATTAACCCTAAACCATATATATGTAACTAACCCTAGCTAATCAACCCTACTTAATTAAAACACATAACCCTAAACTATACTAGCTAGCTATAACCCGATCTAATAAAAACATGCTCTATATATAGCAGCTAGCTAGCAAACCGTAGATTAACACCAATTAAAATATACATGGCCTATATCGATCATGTTGCATAACATATCCCTGAGATTCATTAATTAATTATATAATTATCGTGATAAATTAATTAACTTGAACTTTGACAAGTTCTCTCGAATGAAAACACATTTGATTAAGTTGCCTCATAATATATATAATTAGTGTGCATGCATGGCCTACAATGCATTCGTGCATATATTTTAATGTATATTTGAACATATTCTTGGGGATTTCAATCTCTCTCTCTCTCGATCATCTATATATCGTTGGTGGCCCAAAAAACACACATATATATGCATGCAATTTATGCGTAACGGCGCGGGTGCCTCTAATAATGTGTGTGCGCACTCGATCGATGATCCCTAAACCTTAAACAACCCTAAAACCTTAAATCCCTAATCCCTAAACCCTAAACACCCTAAACACTAAACCCTAAACCCTAGACCCTAAACGTACCCTAACCCTAACCCTAAACCCTAGCTAATCCTAAACCCCAATTAAACCCTATGTATAGGCCAACGACACTTAATTGTGCATCGATCGAGCGGGTCATGGGTGCCTCGTGATCCTCTAATAAAATTAAATGTGCCATGCATTAACCCTAAACCATATATATGTAACTAACCCTAGCTAATCAACCCTACTTAATTAAAACACATAACCCTAAACTATACTAGCTAGCTATAACCCGATCTAATAAAAACATGCTCTATATATAGCAGCTAGCTAGCAAACCGTAGATTAACACCAATTAAAATATACATGGCCTATATCGATCATGTTGTATAACATATCCCTGAGAATCATTAATTAATTATATAATTATCGTGATAAATTAATTAACTTGAACTTTGACAAGTTCTCTCGAATGAAAACACATTTGATTAAGTTGCCTCATAATATATATATAATTAGTGTGCATGCATGGCCTACAATGCATTCGTGCATATATTTTAATGTATATTTGAACATATTCTTGGGGATTTCAATCTCTCTCTCTCTCTCGATCATGTAGGATAACGTAGCATAGAAAACAAAAATTTTCCTATCGCGAACACGCAATCCAAGCCAAGATGCAATCTAGAAGACGGTAGCAACGAGGGGATGATCAAGACTAACCCTTGAAGAGATTCCAAAGCCTATAAGAGTAGGCTCTTATTGCTGCGGTAGACGATCACTTGCCGCTTGCAAAAGCGCGTAGAAGATCTTGATCACGATCGGTTCCGGCGCCACGAACGGGCAGCACCTCCGTACTCGGTCACACGTTCGGTTGTTGATGAAGACGACGTCCACCTCCCCGTTCCAGCGGGCAGCGGAAGTAGTAGCTCCTCTTGAATCCGACAGCACGACGGCGTGGTGTCGGTGGCGGTGGAGAAATCCGGCGGAGCTTCGCTAAGCGTGCGGGATATGGTGGAGGAGCGGGGCGCTAGGGTTTGGGGAGAGGGGGTGGCCGGCCTCAAAGGGTGCGGCCAGCTTGTGGCTTGTTGTGGTGGCCGGCCCCCTCCCCTTGGCCCTCATTATATAGGTGGAACACCCAAGAGTTGGTCTACAAGTCTTCGAATAAGACCCCAAACCAAAACCTTCCATATGACATGAAACCTACCCAAGCTAGGACTCCCACTAGAGGTGGGATTCCCACTTTCCCTTGGGAGGGGGTGGCCGGCCACCTTGGGGGGAAGTCCACCTTGGACTTTCCCCTCTAGGGTTTGGCTGGCCAAGCTTGTGGAGTCCTTCCGGGACTCCACCTTCCATAGTGCGTTTCTTCCGGACTTTTCTAGAACCTTCTAGAACCTGCCATAAATGCACCGGATCATTTCCAAACTTGGAATATGACTTCCTATATATGAATCTTATTCTCCGGACCATTCCGGAACTCCTCGTGATGTCCGGGATCTCATCCGGGACTCCGAACAAATATTCGAACTCCATTCCATATTCAAGTACTACCATTTCAACATCCAACTTTAAGTGTGTCACCCTACGGTTCGTGAACTATGCGGACATGGTTGAGTACTCACTCCGACCAATAACCAATAGCGGGATCTGGAGATCCATAATGGCTCCCACATATTCAACGATGACTTTAGTGATCGAATGAACCATTCACATACAATACCAATTCCCTTTGTCTCGCGATATTTTACTTGTCCGAGGTTTGATCTTCGGTATCACTCTATACCTTGTTCAACCTCGTCTCCTGACAAGTACTCTTTACTCGTACCGTGGTATGTGGTCTCTTATGAACTTATTCATATGCTTGCAAGACATTAGACGACATTCCACCGAGAGGGCCCAGAGTATATCTATCCGTCATCGGGATGGACAAATCCCACTGTTGATCCATATGCCTCAACTCATACTTTCCGGATACTTAATCCCACCTTTATAGCCACCCATTTACGCAGTGGTGTTTGGTGTAATCAAAGTACCTTTCCGGTATAAGTGATTTACATGATCTCATGGTCATAAGGACTAGGTAACTATGTATCGAAAGCTTATAGCAAATAACTTAATGACGAGATCTTATGCTACGCTTAATTGGGTGTGTCCATTACATCATTCATACAATGACATAACCTTGTTATTAATAACATCCAATGTTCATGATTATGAAACTAATCATCCATTAATCAACAAGCTAGTTTAAGAGGCATACTAGGGACTTCTTGTTTGTCTACATATCACACATGTACCAATGTTTCGGTTAATACAATTATAGCATGGTATGTAAACATTATCATAAACACAAAGATATATAATAACCATTTATTATTGCCTCTTGGGCATATCTCCAACAGTCTCCCACTTGCACTAGAGTCAATAATCTAGTTTACATATGTAAAGATATAACACCTTGGCCTTCTGGTGCTTTATCATGTTTTGCTCACGGGAGAGGTTTTAGTCAACGGTTCTGACATGCTCAGAAACGTATGTATTTTGCAATTCATATGCGTCTCAGCGCATCACTCATTTTCCAAATGAGTCGGCATATATGCTTAGTCCTCTGGTGGAACCTTAATTCCGCGGTCTGAAATATGTCACTAATATTGTCACACACAATATAGCTTCAAAGTTCTGACTTTGTCGGAACTACACCAAGTTCTCAAAGAACCTCCTGACTTAACATCCTTTGTCATTGTCAAAACAATGACATATTCTGCCTTCTTTTGTAGAATCCATCACAATATTTAGAACTCTTCTAAATCTAGCATAGACAACTTCTAGCTCATTGTGCTACCTTTTAAACAACACTTAGTCTAATTTGAGATTTGAAATTATATTTTATATGTGACAAAACCAATATCGGTGTAACACCTTACAGCGATTTGTTTGTCATTTCTTCATACAAAAATATATATATATATCCTTAGTTCTTCTAAAGTACTTAAGGATATTCTTACTGTCGTTCAATGATCATCATATGAATCATTCTGGTATATGCTCATAACACTTTATAGCACATGATATCTGATTGTGTACATGTTATTCGTGATCTATAATCACTCATGTGTTTTTACTCATTGAGTGTCAGATACACTCAAGTCTTGTTAAACCTTCACATGACAAGAACATTTTCTTAATATTTCTATATTGAACTACTTCAATATCCATCATATGTACTTTGACTTAAACTTATTTATGTGTTTCAATCTATCTTCATAGATCTTGACACTAAATTTGTTTCAGTCCATATCCTTTCATTGAAGTTAATTCTCAATGAAACCTTTTAATCAAGTATATAATTACATCATTTATAACCAACTATATGTCACCTACATAAAGTATTATAAATGTGTCTTAGCGCTCCCACTTAATTTCTTGCAAATGCAAGCCTCTTCATCGTCTCTGATGAAATCAAAAACTCTTTGACTATTTCATCTGGTGAAGATTCTAACTCCGTGATACTTACTTCATCCAATTGAAGTTCGTATACCTATCTAGTATTCCACGGACCAGCAAAACTCTTGGTTGTATCTTGTATACACCTTTAATACACACTTCTGTTAAGTAGTGTATTTTGCCATCCTACTAGCATATCTCATAAAGAAATATGTAGTGATTACTAGAATAATCCACATAGACTATAAGCATTGCTACGGAAGATCTAATCTTATCGTAGTCAACTCTTTGAACTTTGTCGTAAACAACTTTTCGACAAATCGTGCTTATTCAAGGATATTGCATCCAAGTCCATCAATTTTATAGATCCATTTACTTTCAAAAAGTATTTATCTATCTTGGATTTCATGGCGTATAGCCATTTTAACGGAGTCAGGGCCCATCATAACTTCTTTGTTTGTAGTTGGTTTATCATTATTCAAAATCAATCCTTTGTTCACAAATCATTTATTTGATCACAAAGTAAACCATACCTACAAGGTTCAATATGTACTTCGATCTCCATGGCTAAAACACTTTGTAGTCATGGGAGCCATGATCGTCGTGGCCGCTTCCGAAACAAATTCCGATGCTGCGCTACTCTGATCATTATGCTCAGGTTCATAAACCTTATCAAATTATATTGTCCTCCCACTCAAATACTTCACTAGAAACAATTTCTCGGAAATAAGAAACATTGACAAACACTTTTGTCTTTGTCTCGTGGGAAGAATTCCCAATTAATTCTCTGGGATAACCAACAAAGACATTCATCCGATTTTGGTTGTAAACTCTTAGACCAAAATTTAAAGAAAGACTATTAGGGTTTATACCCATACCATAACTCGTATGGTGTCATTTCAACGGATCATGATGATGCTCTATTCAGTGTAAAAGCGGTAGTCACTAAAGCATAATCCACAAAAATATAATGGCGTCATAATATTTTATCTCATCATTAATCCAACAAGGTTTGGATACATCTCTCGGATACTATATCATCATTATGATACTCCAAGAAATGTGAGTTGTAGAACAATTTCATAACTCTCTTAGATGTTCGCTAAAACTCGTAATTCAAATATTTCTACCATGATCCAATCATAGATATTTGACTTTTCTATTACGATGATTTCCACTTCATGCTGAAATTTATTTGAATCCATTCAAATGTTTCAAACTTCTTCCTTATTGAATATATCCACATATATACTCAATTCATTGTTGAAAGTTTTCATGAAGTAGAAGAATCTCCCGCACACAACTATGCCCAGTGAACCACATACATCATCATGTATTTTTCCACTAAGTTAGTTGCCCGTTCAACTTTTGGCCTATGAACGGTATTTTAATCATTCTCTTTAGAAAAGATTTGCAAGCGTCAAATGATTCAAAAATCAAGTGACTCCAAAAATCCATTTACATGGAGTTCCTTCATGCGTTCCTTTCTAACATGACCTAAATGGCGGTTCCACAAATGAGTGGAATTCAAATCATTTGCCTTATGGCATTTTAGCGTCAGTGTTATGTATGTGTGTTTCACCATTAAGATTTATAATAACTTATCCATCGTTCATGGAGTAATGTCATAATTTGAACAACTCATTGTTTTCATTTGACCAGAGCAAAATAACAATTATTAAGTTCTTTATTATAAATTCTAAGGGCTAGATAGAATGCCAACGACGAACATAATAACACTTTATTTTTGTTCCAGACGTGCATTCTTATCATATTCCTTGTCAGTCACTTAGGCCATTGTATTCTTGTATTGCATTGTTTTGTATGACACTTCATACCAACCAATATGGTACAAATACCCAAGAATTTCATTGTGTGACCTAACTAGGAATACAACCATAACATGTATATCATTTATATACACCTGAGCTAGACTTTCTAGTCTTTTCTTTCTTTCTGCCAAAATATCTTTTGCAGTTTCTCTTTTAGCTTTCCTCATTATTCAGAAAAACACTTCAACATCATTGACTTCTAGGTTTGTTGGTCAAATACCAATAACCTTGAGGTTCTGAAGTTGATCATCATATGACAAGTGTTGCAGATTTCACTATTAGTAACTATGTAATATGATGAACAATTTCACTCATAATTTTATCCATCAATTCATGACAACTTTTTGAGACCATGTCTGTACATGCTAGGCTCATAAAGTTTAACCTTAGTATTTGTATGTGCAAATCTGGCTTGCACCCATTGTAAGCACACGTAGAATCTATAACACCCGATCATCACGTGATGCTTCGATACGACGAGTCTTAGCAACGGTGCATACTAAGGATGATAACTTCATGGATATGCGAATATCGTTAGTGCTCCAATAGTTGGAGGATTGTGACGCCTGGCGTCTTCAACCTTCATACATTCCCATAAAACTTATGAGTTTATGTAGTCTCACCAAATTATATTCTATCATCTTGCAATAAGGTCTTAGATATCACATATATCTCATACCTTGATTATTTCTGAAAACTAAATTTTCAGCTCCTTACTTTTCAAACAGATTTGAACTTCAAGTTTCACGGAGACAAGATAACTTTAGGTACTAATTGAAACCATAGCTCTCTGAATCAACAAAGTGAGTTTCACTAAAAGTTTGCAATAGGACTTAATCAATTCTTGATTCTTTAACAATACGGTACTAATCCGTAAAGTTTCTTATCAGATTTTAACAGTATTTCTATCTCAATAACAAGACTAGCGCATAGTAGTAAACGGATGCCAATACTACAAAATTAATTCAAAATACTACTCAGACTATGTTTATGATAATTAGTTCATGTTTTAATCTAATTACTAATGAACTCCCACTTAATACAACATCCCTCATAGTTGTTAAGTGGTACACGATCCAAATCCACTACATCAAAACCGATCATCACGTGAGATGATGTAGCTTCAATGGTGAACATCAACATGTTGATCATATCATCCATATGACTCGTGTTCAACCTTTCGGTTTCCGTTGTCCCGAGGCCATGTCTGTACATGCTAGGCTCGTCAAGCAAACCCAAGTATTCCGCGTGTGCAACATGGCTTACACCCGTTGTATGTCGAGTTTATCACACCCGATCATCACGAGATGCTTCAAAACGTCGAACAATGCAACGGTGCATACGAGGGAAGAACACTTTATTATCTTGATATTAATGTGAGGGATCATCTTATAATGCTACCGTCGCGATCTAAGCAAAATAAGATGCATAAAGGATTAACATCACATGCAATTCATATGTGATATGATATGGCCCTTTAGTCTTTGCGCCTTCGATCTTCATCTCCAAAGCACGGACATGATCTCCATCATCTTCGGGCATGATCTCCATCATCGTCGGCGTAGCGTCAAGGTCAATGGCGCCGTCTTCATGATCGTCCTCCATGTAGCAACTATTACAACTACTTTGAAATACTACTCAACATGAAATTTAAAGACAACCATAAGGCTCCTGCCGGTTGCCACAATACAATAATGATCATCTCATACATAGTCATCATCACATTATGGCCATATCACATCACCAAACCCTGCAAAAACAAGTTAGACGTTCTCTAATTTGGTTTGCATATTTTACGTGGTTTAGGGTTTTCGAGCAAGATCCAATCTACCTACGAACATCAACCACAACGGTGATACTAGTGTTGTCAATAGAAGAGTAAATTGAATCTTCACTATAGTAGGAGAGACAGACACCCGCAAAGCCACTTATGCAATACAAGTTGCATGTCAAGCGTGGAGCAAATCTCATGAACGCGGTCATGTAAAGTTAGCCCGAGCCGCTTCATCCCACTATGCCACAAAGATGCAAAGTACTCAACTAAAGATAACAAGAGCATCAACGCCCACAAACCATTGTGTTCTACTCGTGCAACCATCTATGCATAGACACGGCTCTGATACCACTGTAGGATAACGTAGCATAGAAAACAAAAATTTTCCTATCGCGAACACGCAATCCAAGCCAAGATGCAATCTAGAAGACGGTAGCAACGAGGGGATGATCAAGACTAACCCTTGAAGAGATTCCAAAGCCTATAAGAGTAGGCTCTTATTGCTGCGGTAGACGATCACTTGCCGCTTGCAAAAGCGCGTAGAAGATCTTGATCACGATCGGTTCCGGCGCCACGAACGGGCAGCACCTCCGTACTCGGTCACACGTTCGGTTGTTGATGAAGACGACGTCCACCTCCCCGTTCCAGCGGGCAGCGGAAGTAGTAGCTCCTCTTGAATCCGACAGCACGACGGCGTGGTGTCGGTGGCGGTGGAGAAATCCGGCGGAGCTTCGCTAAGCGTGCGGGATATGGTGGAGGAGCGGGGCGCTAGGGTTTGGGGAGAGGGGGTGGCCGGCCTCAAAGGGTGCGGCCAGCTTGTGGCTTGTTGTGGTGGCCGGCCCCCTCCCCTTGGCCCTCATTATATAGGTGGAACACCCAAGAGTTGGTCTACAAGTCTTCGAATAAGACCCCAAACCAAAACCTTCCATATGACATGAAACCTACCCAAGCTAGGACTCCCACTAGAGGTGGGATTCCCACTTTTTGGGGGGGGTGGCCGGCCACCTTGGGGGGAAGTCCACCTTGGACTTTCCCCTCTAGGGTTTGGCTGGCCAAGCTTGTGGAGTCCTTCCGGGACTCCACCTTCCATAGTGCGTTTCTTCCGGACTTTTCTAGAACCTTCTAGAACCTGCCATAAATGCACCGGATCATTTCCAAACTTGGAATATGACTTCCTATATATGAATCTTATTCTCCGGACCATTCCGGAACTCCTCGTGATGTCCGGGATCTCATCCGGGACTCCGAACAAATATTCGAACTCCATTCCATATTCAAGTACTACCATTTCAACATCCAACTTTAAGTGTGTCACCCTACGGTTCGTGAACTATGCGGACATGGTTGAGTACTCACTCCGACCAATAACCAATAGCGGGATCTGGAGATCCATAATGGCTCCCACATATTCAACGATGACTTTAGTGATCGAATGAACCATTCACATACAATACCAATTCCCTTTGTCTCGCGATATTTTACTTGTCCGAGGTTTGATCTTCGGTATCACTCTATACCTTGTTCAACCTCGTCTCCTGACAAGTACTCTTTACTCGTACCGTGGTATGTGGTCTCTTATGAACTTATTCATATGCTTGCAAGACATTAGACGACATTCCACCGAGAGGGCCCAGAGTATATCTATCCGTCATCGGGATGGACAAATCCCACTGTTGATCCATATGCCTCAACTCATACTTTCCGGATACTTAATCCCACCTTTATAGCCACCCATTTACGCAGTGGTGTTTGGTGTAATCAAAGTACCTTTCCGGTATAAGTGATTTACATGATCTCATGGTCATAAGGACTAGGTAACTATGTATCGAAAGCTTATAGCAAATAACTTAATGACGAGATCTTATGCTACGCTTAATTGGGTGTGTCCATTACATCATTCATACAATGACATAACCTTGTTATTAATAACATCCAATGTTCATGATTATGAAACTAATCATCCATTAATCAACAAGCTAGTTTAAGAGGCATACTAGGGACTTCTTGTTTGTCTACATATCACACATGTACCAATGTTTCGGTTAATACAATTATAGCATGGTATGTAAACATTATCATAAACACAAAGATATATAATAACCATTTATTATTGCCTCTTGGGCATATCTCCAACACTATATATCGTTGGTGGCCCAAAAAACACACATATATACGCATGCACTTGATGCGTAAAGGCGCGGGTGCCTCTAATAATGTGTGTGCGCACTCGATCGATGATCCCTAAACCTTAAACAACCCTAAAACCCTAATCCCTAATCCCCTAAACCCTAAACACCCTAAACACACTAAACCCTAGACCCTAAACACCCTAAACACTAAACCCTAAACCCTAGACCCTAAACACCGTAAACCCTAAACCCTAAACCCTAAACCCTAAACCCTAAACCCTAAACCCTAAACCCTAAACCCTAAACCCTAAACCCTAAACCCTAAACCCTAAACCCTAAACCCTAAACCCTAAACCCTAAACCCTAAACCCTATAAACACCCTAAACACTAATTAAACCCTAAACCCTAGACCCTAAACACTAAACCCTAAACCCTAGACCCTAAACACCGTAAACACTAAACCCTAAACCCTAAACACCCTAAACACTAATTAAACCCTAAACCATAGACCCTAAACACTAGACCCTAAACCCTAGACCCTAAACACCCTAAACACTAAACCCTAGACCCTCTAAACACCGTAAACACTAAACCCTAAACCCTAGACCCTAGCTAAACACCCAAAACACTAAACCCTAAACCGATTAAGTTGCCTCATAATATATATATAATTAGTGTGCATATGCATGGCCTACAATGCATTCGTGCATATATTTTAATGTATATTTGAACATATTCTTGGGGATTTCAATCTCTCTCTCTCTCTCGATCATCTATATATCGTTGGTGGCCCAAAAAACACACATATATACGCATGCACTTGATGCGTAAAGGCGCGGGTGCCTCTAATAATGTGTGTGCGCACTCGATCGATGATCCCTAAACCTTAAACAACCCTAAAACCCTAATCCCTAATCCCCTAAACCCTAAACACCCTAAACACACTAAACCCTAGACCCTAAACACCCTAAACACTAAACCCTAAACCCTAGACCCTAAACACCGTAAACCCTAAACCATAAACCCTAAACCCTAAACCCTAAACCCTAAACCCTAAACCCTAAAACCCTAAACCCTAAACCCTAAACCCTAAACCCTATAAACACCCTAAACACTAATTAAACCCTAAACCCTAGACCCTAAACACTAAACCCTAAACCCTAGACCCTAAACACCGTAAACACTAAACCCTAAACCCTAAACACCCTAAACACTAATTAAACCCTAAACCATAGACCCTAAACACTAGACCCTAAACCCTAGACCCTAAACACCCTAAACACTAAACCCTAGACCCTCTAAACACAGTAAACACTAAACCCTAAACCCTAGACCCTAGCTAAACACCCAAAACACTAAACCCTAAACCCAGCTAGCTAACCCTAAACCCTAATTAAACCCTATATATATAGGCCAACGACACTTAATTGTGCATCAAGCAGGCCAGGGGTGCCTCGCGGTCCTCTAGTTAAATTAAATGTGACATGCATTAACCCTAAACCATATATATATAACTAACCCCTAGCTAATCAAACCCTAGTTAATTAAAACACATAACCCTAAACTATACTAGCTATAACCCGATCTAATAAAAACATGCTCTATATATAGCATGCAGCTAGCTAGCAAAAACGGTAGATTAAAACCAATTAATATATACATGGCCTATATATCGATCATATGTTGTATAACATCTCCCTGAGATTCATTAATTAATTATATAATTATCGATGATAAATTAATTAACTTGAATTTTGACAAGTTCTCTCGAATGAAAACACATTTGATTAAGTTTCCTCATAATATATATATAATTAGTGTGCATGCATGGCCTACCATGCATGCATTAATTCGTGCATATATTTTAATATATATTTGAACATATTCTTGGGGGATTTCAATCTCTCTCTCTCGATCATCTATATGTCGTTGGTGGCCAAAAAACACACACATATACGCATGCACTTTATGCGCAAAGGCGCGTGTGCCTCTAATAATGTGTGTGTGCGCACTCGATCGATGATCCCTAAACCTTAAACCCTAAATAAACCCTAATCCCTAATCCCTAAACCCTAAACACCATAAACATTAAACCCTAAACCCTAACCTCCTAACCCTAAACCCTAAACCCTAATTAAACCCTATATATATAGGCCAATGACACTTAATTATGCATCAAGCAGGCCAGGGGTGCCTCGCGGTCCTCTAATTAAATTAAATGTGCCATGCATATATATGTGTTTAATTTGGGGATTTCAATCTCTCTCTCTCTCTCTCTCTCTCTCTCTCTCTCTCTCTCTCTCTCGTTGGTGGCCAACAACACACACATGCACTTTGTGCGCAAAGGCATGCGCCTCTAATAATGTGTGCGCAGTCGATCGATCTAGTTTTGATTAATCATAGCACACAAATAAAGAAGTTGTATTTGAATCCACACAACCTAATCTAAAACACATAACCCCTAACATGGCCTAATTAATTAACCCTTCTCGATCTCTACCTAATTAGTGGAAATTGCACAAAATCAAAAGGGGTCCCTCACTAATTATGCATATCTGCTAGATTGTGATAAACTTTTGCCACATATATATTTGGTGGATGGGTGCATCTTGGCATGTAAACAATTAGTGTTTGCAAATGGCGTTGTCAAAATTTATGTACAAATGATTTCTTTCCATCCAAAGTGCATAAAATGGGAGTTTTAATGAAGAAAGTACAAATAAAACAGCTCAACATGCTTCCACACCCCGATTTTCACACGAAGTAGAGCATATTTAAAGGATAATTCCAGAGTTTTACTATTTTTCAAGCAACTTTGCTAATTTTCCCCCACTCACATGACTTTATGTCGATTTAACGAAAATATGGCGAATTTAAACTACATGGGCGGGATAGTTTGAATTGTGCGCGCGGCAAAGGGAACCGCCTATTCCTCAACCTTGTGCACGGCAAATTACACACGCAACTCCATTAAACGCCACCTACCGACCTTAATTATCACCCCGGCGGCCCGGCCGCATGACCCCCCACCCACCCGTACACAACTTATCCCCGTCCGTGCGAAGAGCTTCCCCTCCCCGTCCCGTCCGTGCGAAGAAGAAGCTTCCCCTCCCCGTCGTTCTTCTCGAGACGCACCGGCGGTCAAGTTGATCCACGGTAGGGCTGCTATCTCTAGCTCAATCATGTATCGGGCAAGACAGCCTAACGATTTATATTTTCTTGATGCTGCTAAAAAAATTCGTCAGTATGCTCGAACTAATTGGCACTTTATAGTTTTCCGCTCGATTTGTCATCGATCAATTTGTTCATTTGCGTGGGCATATAGAGTCAGTTCTGCACTCGATCCGTTAATTTGCTGAAATGCCATGGCAGAGTTTTGTACACGATCTGTTTGCTAAAATGTCGATGGGCATTTTTTGTTTTGTACTCGACATGATTGCTGAAATGCATAATCATGTAGTATAGTTTTGTACTCGATGGATATACATTTCCTACTTCGCCTTAAATTAATCACCAACCACTGTATCTCATAATTAAACAGATGGACAGAACTTGGAAACTGCATGGACACTTATGTTCCCCTTCATATATAAATGGTGTTCAACCCTTTATGGGGTTTATTAGAGCTCATGATGGTCACAACCTGGACGTGTATTGCCCGCGCTGCACATGTATGAATGGTGAGAAGAGGCCTCACCCTGTAGTGGCAGATCATTTACACATTTTTGGGATGGACCGCACATATGTTAGGCGGGTTTAGCATGGTGAACCATATAATGATCCTTTAGCAGGAGAAGCAGATCTTGCTCACACTGTATGTGTGCTGGCATATGTAGTTAATTATTTATATTGATGCTGCCGCTGTTTCAATCAATAGTTTGCATTGCTGTGCAAGGTTCTGTACTCAAATTTAACTTGTTGCAGATGGATGGACGGGAAGGAGAGAAAAAGCGCTTGCTTCAGGAAACGGGTTTCAGCTCTGGGACATGTGCTGTGCCAGATGAGAAGGTAAATATGTAAAACGGCATTTGTTCAGGTTGCATCCCTTAGATGTTTGTCTAATCGGTTGATGTACTAATTGCAGAAGCATAGAGTTAAAGAGGTCTCTCAGTTTGATGGGAGATTTGAAGATGAATCTCAGTTTGATGCACCTGTGGATGGTACTGATGACGAGCCTTTCATAGACGAAGGTCCTGCACCTGAGATTATCCAGTCTACAGAAGGAGGCCGTGGACCGAGTACACAGCTTTGCGTTGAAGTGGATGCACGCCCGGAGATCATCACGGGCGTCCGGGTAGTCTCAAGACCACCCAGCCCTGATGCACCTGTGGATGGTACTGATGACGAGCCTCTCATAGACGAAGGTCCTGCACCTGAGATTATCCAGCCTACAGAAGGAGGCCGTGGACCGAGTACACAGCTTTGCGTTGAAGAGGATGCACACCCGGAGATCATCAGGGGCGTCCCGGTAGTCTCAGGACCACCCAGCCCTGATGCAAAATGTTGAGCTACTTTATGATTCGTACTCTTATGTTCTGGTGCTGTAGTATGTTATGATTTGTACGCCTTTGGCGCTAGATTAAGCATTCAGTGGATGATCGCGTTGCAAAATTCGACACCCACACAATCAGTTCATCGTACAAGTAGTAGCACAATTACTTCTACAGCGATTCCTGCCAGCGCATTAGTTGGTAGCATGAAACACTTTCAGGTACTCCCCTCTGATTCATATTAATTGACTCAATTCTGTCTAGATATGGATGTATCTAGATGCATTTGTTAACTAGACTAACAAACTTGAGTCAGTTAATATGAATCCGTGTAAACCGCCCAAGTCCTCGAGCAGCTAGTTTATTGACTCTGGACTCCAAGCCTCTCGCGGCAAGCCATCGACGAAGCTTTGACCAGATCTTGGCCCGCAATTTTTTTTGTGTGGCGAATAGCAAAGCTTTGACCAGTTCCTCTCGGGATACAGCACGCCGGTGAGCTTGCACGGTTGCCATGAGCACTTTCCGGCGGAACTTCCTCTTCAGCGCCCTCAAGCCGCTGCTGCGAGACAGCACGCAGTGCCTCGAGGTGGACGGAATTCTGGATCTCAGGGCGGGTGGTCCGCATCGTCCGGGAACGATCTCCAGCGGGTTAACGAGGACATGCATGGCGGCCAGGGGATTTGTTTTTTGTTTTTTTTTTGGTTTGAGCTTGGGATTTGGGGTTTTTTCGGATAGGGGAGGAGGAACCGAGGAAGAGGAAGGAACAGCCGCGTGCTTGGCGCGTGGCGGTGTGCTTGAATTTCGAATTTTTGTGAAATGTTTCATTTCCCCGCTACAATTCGGGGGTTTCTTGACGCGCCAATGCGTCCCGCCGGGCAGCTTCAAGTAAATTTGGGGTGCCACACTATGGGCCCTAGTTTCAGTGAGACATGTAATGACTAGTCACATCAGTAAGTTCACTGTGTAATAAAATATGTTACCCCTCCCCTTTATGTAGCACCCCTTCTCTCCCGATCGAGTGCCGATTGCCGACGGATGCAAGCCGCTAGCTCGATCCCCTCCTTTCGCCTCCACCGTCCAGGCATCCAGCTTGGAGGGGCAAGCTGCATCTAGCCCAAGCGGATTAGGTAGGACTAGTAATGTTCTCTCCTTTCTCGAGATCGGTTCTTTTTTCCTCTCCTCGATATCTTGCGCATCTCTTTCCTATTCTGGGCAAAGGGGTGTCTTTCTGGTCACCCTCGAGCTGGGAGTGATTGATGGGGGTGGGGGCGGGGGCTACCTTTGCTTGGATTGGGGTGTTCTTCCTTTATTTGTCGACATTTGCAACCTTTGTAGTTTCTGCTGATCCTCACTGTATCTTTTGTCAGCTTGTACAGGAAAGGTAAGACCTCGGCGGTGGGGGCAATGGAGCGTAAGGCCACCACGCATGTGGGCAGTTGGCTGAGCCTGAGCTGCGTCCCCAGCCCCGCGAAGCAGGTACTCCGTTTGCTTATCCACTCTTTACCTTTTAAGTGTCTCTCTGGTCTCTGCATCCTCAATCTGTTCCTGTTCTGGAATATGCTTAAAGTAGCACATGTCTTCAGCTGTTTGTGCGTAAAGCCTCTGTGACACCATGCTCTATATTCTCTGTATCAGGTTGGTACCTCCAGGTTCCGTGCTGAGGCTATGGGGAACGAGAATAGCGCCCCACCTGCTGCAGGAGCATGGCCCGATCTGCAGCACAAGAAGCGAAATGCCACTGCCGAGCTGGGCAGGGACCGCCCAGGGGTAATTTTTTTAACCAACTTACCATGATGTAGTCTGAATCTGATACTCCCTCAGATCCAAATTAATTGACTCAACTATCTGTAGATACGGATGTATCTAGATGTGTTTTAGCTCTAGATACTACTGCCTCCATCCCAAAGCTTTGGGCTTATATTATTTTTAGAAAGTCAAACTATACCATGTTTGACTAAGCTTTTACCAAAAATCAGTAACATGCAAAATACAAAATTAATATCATTAAATAGATAATAAAATATATTTTCCTACGGTATCTACACAGTATTATATTTGTTGATAGAATGTTCTAAAATTTTGGTCAAACTTTGCTTGTTTTGATTTCTCAAAAATAAATAAGGCTTAAGCTTTTGGATGGTGGTAGTACATTCATATCTAGACAAAGCTGAGTTAACTAGTTTTTTGTCTGTCCATAGCTAGTGTTCACGCTGCAAAAGGCTAAGAGCATCCACTATATGCATCAGTCTATCTCATACAGTAATTCAATATCACTGCTGAGGTCTGCCTTTTGTTTTGCTATTCATATGCAGACTGAAACTTTAGGGCCTTTACTCAAAAGGAAGATCAAAACTGCGGCTGATCAGGCTGCCAGTATGTTGATGCCGCCCCCATCTTCTAAATGCCTCTACAAGCACAAGGCCACGCACCAGCTGGGTGGTGATCTTTTAATGAATATGGTATATTTTCTTAATCCACAAAACATGCCTTGATTTTTCTCTGTTTATTGTCGGTTTTTTCTATGCTTGCCAAAAGTTTACAACAACAACAACAACCAAGCCTTTCAGTCCCAAACAAGTTGGGGTAGGCTAGAGTTGAAACCCATAAGATCTCGAAGCCAAAAGTTTAGAAACACCAAATTCGTTTGCTTACAATCATCATACAGTAATGTTCATCTACTCCAGTTCCCCTAACCCAACATAAAATGATGTTAATTTCGATTTTTAGATTAAAAGAGCACCATTAGGCGCTGTTAATTACGACTTTGAGATTAAAATGTCATTTGCAATTGTTAATTACAATTTTGAGACAATTGGTTAGTTTAACCTCGATCTCTTCTGCTCTCCATTTTTCCCAACCGAACAAAAATGTAACCATTCCATTCCTCTGAAATGGAACCATTCCATTCCATTCCACGCTGTTTCAGAACCGAACACACCCTTGCATTGTTGTGAACTGTTGTCCATACACGGCCATACCCTTCCACTTACATCTAGCACTATATGCATCAGTCTGTCTCAGAGTCATTCAATATCACTGCTGAGATCTGTTCCCATTCTTATGCAGGCTGAAACTGCTGCGCCTTTACTCAAGTGGATGCAAAATGGGGCTAATGAGGCTGCTGTGAGGACGATGGTGCCGGCACCATCTTCCGAAAACCTCTACAAGCACGAGGCCATGGGCCAGCTGGGTGGTGACCTTTTAATGAATCTGGTATATTTTCTTAATCCACATACATGATTTCATTATTATCTGTTTAATTACTGTTGGCTTTGTCTAATGCTTACCAAAAGTTCAGAAACACTGCGTTTGCTTACAATCATCATACACTAATTTTTCACTTTTCAGTCTGTCTCATCCAGTATATAAACTGTTGATTTCCATTGGCTTCTTTTGTAATCATTTGCATTGTTGTCAACTGTTCTCTATGCACAACCCTATTCTTCCACTTACACCCGCACTATTTGCATCAGTCTATCTCATAGATTTATTAAATATCAATGATGAGTTCTGTTGCTATTCATATGCAGGATGAAACTTCTGTTCCTCTACTCAAATGGATAAAAAATGATCCTGATGAGGCTGCTGTGAAGACGATGGTGCTGCCACCATCTTCTGAAAACCTCCTCAAGCACAAGGCCACGGGCCAGCTGGGTGGTACCCTTTTCAGTAAGCAGGTATATTTTCTTAATCCTCATACATGATTTGATTTTTGTCTGTTTATTGCCGGCTTTGTCTAATGCTTACCAATAGTTCAGAAACACACACACCTATTCTTCCACTTACATCCAGCACTATATGCATCAGTGTCTCATAGATTCATTTTATATATCACTGCTGATGTCTGTTGCTCTTCAATTTTTATATGCAGACTGAAACTGCTAAGCCTTCATTGGTCAAAAGGATTGCAACTGCTGCTGATGAGGCATCTGCAGAGGCTGCCACCAAGTTACTGTCAGCCCCACCTTCTGGATGCTTATATAAGCTCAAGTCCAAGGATCAGCCGGGCCGTAACCATCCAAGGGTTCGGGTATATTTTCTTAAGCCACATATACATGCCATGATTTATGTCTGATATTATCACTGGCTCTGTCTAATGCTTTTTGGAATTCGGAAACACCAAATTAGCATGCTTATATTCATCATACACTAATTTTTCACTGTTCAGTTTGTAACATAGTGTTATGCACTTGCTTGTCAACATTTGCATTGCTCTGAACTATGCACTTTACACAACCTAATTCTTCCACTTACGTTCAGCGCTACGCACCAGTAGTACCTCCCATGTTTCCTTCACCATCCCGATGCCGAGCTTGCGGGAATATGGCGGGCCCATGTACATACCCCGCATATAACACCTCCTATGGCTCTATCTACCTTTCTAGTAGCTCCTTCACAGAGTTACAGGTATGTATTCTCAGTGGTTTAGCATGAATTGGCATATAGTAAAGTCTTGTTTTTAGTCTTCCTGCTTCTTACATTTGTATCAATTTTCACATGCAGACTGTACCTTGTGAACTTCGTCCAATGATTAACCAGATGTGTCCGCATGAAGGATCTTTCACTATGCATGGCAATGGCAAATTGATGAACACCTACACGGTCTATGAGGTGTATGTCTACAAGACGCAGGCCAT
Organism: Lolium multiflorum; assembly: GCA_030979885.1. NCBI lineage: Eukaryota > Viridiplantae > Streptophyta > Magnoliopsida > Poales > Poaceae > Lolium > Lolium multiflorum. The sequence goes on along the minus strand of CM061753.1, from coordinate 276,557,319 downwards.
CACATATTTGTATGGACATGATTGGAGAAAGTTTGCTTTTGACTACGGTCTGAAGAAGGGCGACGAGCTGAGGATCAGAAACTCAAACGGGCAGATATACGTAACTGCTTACAGAGTTGGAGACACTTCCAAATATATAATATGTAACTTTTTTCTACTCATATCTTTTGATAACTGCATTCTGAGCAGTTGTTCTAAACCATTCCCTCTGTTCTAGCTTGCTGGGTTTAACATGATCAAAGCTGCAGATCCCCTGACGGAACAGGAGCGGATGTCACAAAGGGCAACCACACCAGCACCGGCACCGGCTTCCCACTCTCCTGCATCAGCACCGGTTCCTGTACCAGCTCCGTTTACTGCATCTACCCAGCAGTCCCCTACATCAGCATTGGTTCCTGTAGAGGCCCCATATACTACACATGCCCAGCAGGCTCCTGCATCAGCACTGGTTCCTCTAGCTGCACCGTTTACTGCACCTGCCCAACAGTCTCCTGCATCAGCACCGGTTCCTCTAGAGGCACCGTTTACTGCACCTGCCCAGCAGTCTCCTGCATCAGCACCAGCTCGTGTACCAGCCCAGGCTCATGCACCTGCCCCAGCCAGATCACCGAGGTCTCAGCTCATTGCTGTGGCCACCCGTGTGGTGACCAGGACGCATCTGAAGGCTATGTTCGTGAGTATATGACAGCATAACTGCTCTTATCTTGATGTCTTCTCTGCTCAAAGTCTCACATGGTTCAGTGCATTGGTGCCATTGACTAATTTTTGGTGGTATCTCTTGCTTTGAATCAGAAATTGCCTAAAAGTATCTCCAAGGATCTCAATGCTGGCCGAAGGGGCAAGATATCCCTCGTCATGGAGAGTGAAGGTCTCACCGTGGAGGGACGGTACTCTGTCAGTCCCACAGATGGCCGCTTGGCTGTTACTTCCAGGTGGAAAAAGTTCATTGACGGTGCCAAACTTCGCATTGGATCAAAGTTGAAGGTCAAGATCTTTCGATGCCGCTGTGACATGCTGGTCATAAAGTTCGCGGTTGTCTAGTTCTGTTGTCCCATGAGCCCTTAGCAAATGCATTTGTAGTTATACTTATATAAGGTTATCTTATCTGAACTGCTAATTAATTGTATGGGTGGTAAAACTCTGGCAAGCTTTTGCTCTTAGCAAGTATGTATGTATGATCAGCTATTATGATAACTAATGTTTGTGTTCATCTTAATTTGCATTTCCCTTTTAGAAAAAAACTTAATTTCTATTTTGGCTGACCTGTTAGAGAACTATCAGATTGAACCCACAACATGATTCATATAGATTCATTACACTGAGCCACATGTCTTGACCTTGCGATACACTACTTCCATTAATTAGTGCAAGAAGGCTTACCTGAGCTGCCTGAACCATGGCAGATTCGAATCCACCTTATCTATCTAGAAATACAACCTTTGCAGAAAGAGGATTTGCAGTATGGGGAGGCTGACATTGGGGACCCATGAGCCAGCAGCGTCGTCAACGTTTTAAAGGTGGCAGGAGATCGAAAGAAAAAATAAGCCAAAAATCAGTTGGTAAACAAATTCAAGAAAAGAAACATTTACCTTTCTGAGAGGATGACATGCGGGACCCATGAGGCAGCAGCATCCTCAACTATTTCAAGGCGGCAGGGGATCAAAATAAAAAAGGAAATAGCCAGAAATTAATTAGGGTAAAAAATAAATCCATCAAAGGAAACTTTTATTGTTCATAGAGGATGACATGTGGGACCGACTTGCCAGCTGCGTCGTCATCGTTTCAAAGGGGGCAGGGGATCAAAAGAAAAAGACAAATAGCCAGAAATTAGGGGAAAAAATAAATCCAACAAAGAAAACTTTTATTGTTCATAGAGGATGACATGCGGGACCCATGAGCCAGCAGCTTCCTCAACGTTTCAAAGTCGGCATGAGATTGAAAGAAAAAGTCAAGTGACATAATATCAGGAGCCAAAAATAATCCAAGAAAAGAAACTTTATTGTACATAGAGGATGACATGCGGGACATTTGGGCCTTCAACGCTTCCTGGGCCTTTTGACTCGTACAATTTCAGCCCACTCCAAAACAGGAAAGGTCGGATTTTTCTCAAAAAAAAAACAGGAAAGTCCTATGCTTCGCAAAAACAAAAAACAAGGAGATTCAACATATAAGTTTGTTTATGTAGATATAAAGATTTAATTTATCCGTTTGCAATAGCTCAGAGCGAAATACAACGTTTATTGTCTGCAAAATAAAATATCACATGTTTCTTGTACGGGGAGGCTGACATCGGGGACCCATGAGCCAGCAGCGGAGTCAACGTTTCAAAGGCGGCAGGGGATCGAAAATAAAAAAAGCCAAAAATCAGTTGGTAAAAAAATACAAGAAAAGAAAACATTTATCGTTCTGAGAGGATGACATGCGGGACCCATGAGGCAGCAGCATCCTCAACGTTTCAAAGTCGGCATGAGATCGAAAGAAAAAGGCAAGTGACATAATATCAGGAGCCAAAAATAATCCAAGAAAAGAAACTTTATTGTACATAGAGGATGACATGCGGGTCCCATTTTGTAGCAGCGGTCTCAACGTTTCCAAGGCGGCACAGGACCAAAAGAAAAATGAGGCAGCAGCATTCTCAACAATTCCAAGGCGGCAGGGGATCAAAAGAAAAATAAAGGAAATAGCCAGAAATTAATTAGGGGTCAAAAATAAATCCACCAAAGGAAACTTTTATTGTTCATAGAGGATGACATGTGGGACCGACCTGCCAACAGCGTCCTCATCGTTTCAAAGGGGGCAGGAAAAGAAAAAGGCAAATAGCCAGAAATTAGGGGTAAAAAATAACTCCAAGAAAGGAAACTTTTATTGTTCGTAGAGGATGACATGCGGGACCCATGAGCCAGCAGCTTACTCAACGTTTCAAAGGCGGCATGAGATCGAAAGAAAAAGGCAAGTGACCAAATATCAGGAGCCAAAAATAATCCAAGATTTATTGTACATAGAGGATGACATGTGGGTCCCATTTTGCAGCAGCGGTCTCAATGTTTGTAATGCGGCTTGAGATCAAAAGAAAAAGAAAGTAGCTAGTAATTAGGGGGTGAAAAAAAATCCAAGAAAAGAAAGTTGATGGACATAGAGGATGACATGCGGGTCCCTTGAACCAACAGCTTACTCAACGTTTCAAAGGGGGCAGGGGATCAAAAGAAAAAGGCAAGCCAAAAATCAGAGGGTGAAAAAAAATCCAACAAAGGAAACTTTTATAGCACACAGAGGATGACATGCGGGTCCATGAGCCAGCAGGTACCTCAACGTTTCAAACGTGGCATGAGATCGAAAGAAAAAGTCAAGTTACCAAATATGAGGTGCCAAAAAAAACTCCAAGAAAAGAAAGTTGATTGCTCATAGAGGATGACATGCGGGTCCCATTTAGCTGCAGCGGTCTCACCGTTTGAGAGGCGGCAGGGGATCGAAAGAAAAAGTCAAGTGACCAAATATGAGGTGCCAAAAATAATCCAAAAAATGAAAGTTTTATAGTACATAGAGGATGACATGCGGGTCCCATTTAGCAGCAGCGGTATCACTGTTTGAGAGGCAGCAGGGGATCGAAAGAAAAAGTCAAGTTACCAAATATGAGGTGCCAAAAAAATCCAAGAAAAGAAAGTTTTAAGTACATAGTGGATGACATGCGGGTCCCATTTAGCAGCAGCGGTATCACTGTTTGAGAGGCAGCAGGGGATCGAAAGAAAAAGTCAAGTGACCAAATATGAGGTGCCAAAAAAATCCAAGAAAAGAAAGTTTTATAGTACATATAGGATGACATGCGGGTCCCATTTAGCAGCGGTATCACGTTTGAGAGGCAGGTGATCGAAAGAAAAAGTCAAGTGACCAAATATGAGGTGCCAAAAAAATCCAAGAAAAGAAAGTTTTATAGTACATAGAGGATGACATGCGGGTCCCATTTAGCAGCAGCGGTATCAACGTTTGAGAGGCAGCAGGTGATCGAAAGAAAAAGTCAAGTGACGAAATATGAGGTGCCAAAAAAATCCAAGAAAAGAAAGTTTTATAGTACATAGAGGATGACATGCGGGTCCCATTTAGCAGCAGCGGTATCACCGTTTGAGAGGCGGCAGGGATCGAAAGAAAAAGGTAAGTGACCAAATATGAGGTGCCAAAAATAATTCAAGAAAAGAAAGTTTTATAGTACATAGAGGATGACATGCGGGTCCCAGCAGCAGCGGTATCACCGTTTGAGAGGCGGCAGGGGATCGAAAGAAAAAGGCAAGTGACCAAATTTGAGGTGCCAAAAAAACTCCAAGAAAAGAAAGTTGATTGCACATAGAGGATGACATGCGGGTCCCATTTAGCAGCAGCGGTCTCAACGTTTCCAAGGCGGCAAGGGATCAAAAGAAAAAGGAAGTAGCCAGAAATCAGGGGGTCAAAAAAATCCAAGAATAGAAAGAATTTTGGTTCATAGAGGATGACATGCGGGACCCATGATCCTGCATCGTAAACGGCTCGATCGGAGAACGTTGAACGAGATGGCGCGATCTAGAAAAAAACAATGCCAGAGAGGCTGCCATCTGGGCCCTACATCCCTCGGCGGTGCGGATTTGCGTTGACTCGGCCGGCGAACCCGAGATTTCGAGATGCACCACGTCCCGGGCCACCATACGCCACGTTTTGGCCGCTTTCGTCGGGCTAGGTGGCCTCAAAAACGAGAAAAAAAAGTTTTGACATGCACCACGGAGGGACCAAAATCGTCGGCCATGGTACACCAGCAACCACGGCGCGACTTCAACTTCGTCGGCCATGGCAACTTTTCTTGTAGTGCCGGGGCATCCCCAAGCTTAGGCTTTTCACTCTTCTTGATCATATATCATCCTTTCTGCCACACCAAACTTCAAGCAAACTCATTAGAGGGTTAGTGCATAATCAAAATTCACATGTTCAGAGGTGACACAATCATTCTTAACACTTCTGGACATTGCACAAAACTTCTGAAAGTTAATGGAACAAAGAAACTCATTCAACTTAACAAAAGCGGCAATGCGAAATAAAAGGCAGAATCTGTCAAAAACAGAACAGTCCGTAAAGACGAATGGAAGGGGCACTTAACTTGCTCAAACGGAAAAACTCAAAACTAATGAAAGTTGCGTACATATCTGAGGATCACACACGTAAATTTGCAGATTTTTTTGATTTTTTTACAGAGACTTCTGCTCAAATTCGTGACAGACAGCAAATCTGTTTCTGCGCAGCAATCCAAATCTAGCATCAACTTTACCATAGAGACTTTACTTGGCACAAAAACATGATAAGGAGAGGTTGCTACAGTAGTAAACAACTTCCAAGACTCAAATATAAAATAAAAGTGCTGTAGTAAAATAAACACATGGGTTATCTCCCAAGAAGTTCTTTCTTTATAGCCATTAAGATGGGCTCAGCAATTTTAATGATGATGCTCTCATAAGAAATAGTATTTGAAGCAAAAGAGAGCATCAAGAGGCAAATTCAAAACACATTTAAGCCTAACATGCTTCCTATGCATAGGAATCTTGTAAATAAACAAGTTCATGAAGAGTATAGTGGCAAGCATAGGAAGATAAAACAAGTGTAGCTTCAAAAATTTCAGCACATAGAGAGGTGTTTTAGTAACATGAAAATTTCTACAACCATATTTTCCTCTCTCATAATAACTTTCAGTAGCATCATGAGCAAACTCAACAATATAACTATCACATAAAGCATTCTTATCATGAGTCTCATGCATAAAATTATTACTCTCCACATAAGCATAATCAATTTTATTAGTTGTAGTGGGAGCAAATTCAACAAAGTAGCTATCATTATTATTCTCATCATCAAATATAGGAGGCAAAGTATCATCAAAGAAAATTTTCTCCTCAATGCTTGGGGGACTAAAAATATCATGCTCATCAAAACCAGCTTCCCCAAGCTTAGAATTTTCCATATCATTAACAACAATGGTGTTCAAAGCGTTCATACTAATATCATTGCTACCAGCATGCAAATAAGATTCCATAGGTTTTTTAATTTTCGCAGCAAACAATCCATGTCTTAACTCAGGAAATAGAATAAGAAGCTCATTGTTACTTTCCATTATGCCTAACTAGTGTAAACAAGAAACCAAAAGATGCAATTGCAGGATCTAAAGGAAATAGCTTCGAGTACTTACAACGGCGCCGGAAAATAGCTTAGTAGCCGAGATCCGGAGTGTGAGTACCTTTTACCTTTCCTCCCCGGCAACGGCGCCAGAAAATAGCTTAGTAGCCGAGATCCGGAGTGTGAGTACCCTTTACCTTTCCTCCCCGGCAACGGCGCCAGAAAATAGCTTGATGTCTACGGGTGCTTCTATTCTTGTAGACAATGTTGGGCCTCCAAGAGCAGAGGTTTGTAGAACAGCAGCAAGTTTTCCCTTAAGTGGATCACCCAAGGTTTATCGAACTCAGGGAGGAAGAGGTCAAAGATATCCCTCTCAAGCAACCCTGCAATCACGATACAAGAAGTCTCTTGTGTCCCCAACACACCTAATACACTTGTCAGATGTATAGGTGCACTAGTTCGGCGAAGAGATAGTGAAATACAAGTAGTATGGATGTATATGAGTGGTAATAGCAATCTGAATAAAATATGGCAGCGAGTAAACATGCAGTAGAACAGTAAATAAACGGTGTTTTCAGTATTGGAAACAAGGCCTAGGGATCATACTTTCACTAGTGGACACTCTCAACATTGATCGCATAATAAATAATAACTTCTCTCATTTGTGCTACATACACTCTTTGTTGGATGACAAACACCATTCATTGTGTAGGGCTACAAGAGCTCCCTCAAGCCGGAGTTAACAAGCGCCACAACATTCGGTATTCATATTTAAGTAACCTTAGAGCATAATAGATCTTTGCAAAATAAACCGAGTACTAACATAGCATACACACTGTCACCATTACACTATGAAAGGGGGAATAGATCACATCAATACTATCATAGCGATAATCAACTCCATAACCTACAAGAGATTATGATCATAATCTACGACAAGAACTACACGATGCACACACTATCACCATTACACCATGCAGGAGGAATAGACTACTTTAATAACATCACATGAGTAGCACATAACTAGTAGCGATACAAAGCACATTGCAATCATAAAGGGATATAAATAAGCACTTCACTATGCCATTCATAACAGTGAATAAGTATTCTGTGAAATATAGCCTAAGAGACCCACACGGTGCACACACTGTCACCTTTACACACGTGGGACAAGGAGTCTCCGGAGATCACATAAGTAAAATCCACTTGACTAGCATAATGACATCTAGATTACAAGCATCATCATATGAATCTCAATCATGTAAGGCAACTCATGAGATTATTGTATTGAAGTACATAGGAGAGAGATGAACCACATAGCTACCGGTACAGCCCCGAGCCTCGATGGAGAACTACTCCCTCCTCATGGGAGACAGCAGCGGTGATGAAGATGGCGGTGGTGTCGATGGAGGAGCCTTCCGGGGGCACTTCCCCATCCCGGCGGCGTGCCGGAACAGAGACTCCTGTCCCCCAGATCTTGGCTTCGCGATGGCGGCGGCTTTGGAACTTTTCTCGTACCGTGGCTTATTCGTATCGGGGTTTTAGGTCAGGGAGCTTATATAGGCGAAAGGGGAGCCTCGGAGGGGCCCTGGTGGGGCCAGACATGGCGCCCCCTCTGCGCGCCACCATGTGTGGTGGGCCGCCCCCTCTGACTCTCGGGTGTTGGAAGCTTCGGTGAAAATAGGGTGGGCGTTGATTTCGTCCGATTCCGAGAATATTTCCTTACTAGGATTTCTGAAACCAAAAACAGCAGAAAACAGGAACCGCACCGGCATCTCGTCAATGGGTTAGTTAAACGCATCAAAACGATATAAAGTGTGAACAAAACATGTAGGTATTGTCATAAAACAAGCATGGAACATCGAAATTATGGATACGTTTTGGACGTATCACCTTGTCCTAATTAGCTTGGATTTACATGGATTATCATTGCATAACATATGTTTCAACCAAGTGTCACAAAGGGGTACCTCTATGCCGCCTGTACAAAGGTCCAAGGAGATAAATCGCATTTGATTTCTCGTTTTTGAATAATCTCAACTTAGGACATCCATACCGGGACAACATAGAAAACAGATAATGGACTCCTCTTTAATGCATAAGCATTCAACAACAGATAATATTCTCATAAGAGATTGAGGATGAATGTCCAAACTGAAAACTTCCACCATGATACATGGCTTTGGTTAGCGGCCCAATGTTCTTCTCTAACATATGCATACTCAAACCATTTGATCATGATAAATCACCCTTACTTCAGACAAGACGAACATGCATAGCAACTCACATGATATTCAACAAAGGTGTAAAAAGTTGATGGCGTCCCCAGAAACATGGTTACCGCTCAACAAGCAACTTATAAGAACTAAAATACATAGCTACATATTCATCACCACAATAGTTTTTAAGCTATTTTCCCATGAGCTATATATTGCAAAGATAAAGGAATGAAATTTTAAAGGTAGCACTCAAGTAATTTACTTTGGAATGGCAGAAAAATACCACATAGTAGGTAGTTATGGTGGACACAAATGGCATGGGTTTTGGCTCAAGGTGTTTGGATGCACGAGAAGCATTTCCTCTCAGTACAAGGCTTTGGCTAGCAAGGTTGTTTGAAGCAAACACAAGTATGAACAGGTACAGCAAAACTTACACAAGAACATATTGCAAGCATTATAAGACTCTACACTGTCTTCCTTGTTGTTCAAACACTTTACCAGAAAATATCTAGACCTTAGAGAGACCAATCATGCAAACCAAATTTCAACAAGCTCTACGGTAGTTCTCCACTAATAGATTTAAACTACATGATGCAAGAGCTTAAACATGATCTATGAGAGCTCAAAACAATTGCCAAGTATCAAGTTATTCAAAACCATATGAAGCATTTTCTGATTCCAACCAAATAGCAATCAACGAAGCAATTTTCAGCCTTCGCCATGAACATTAAAGCATAACTAAGAACACAAGTGTTCCATATGAAAAAGCGGAGCGTAATATCTCCAATATAAGGATGGTGGGATCCAACTTTATTCAAACCAAAACAAAAATAAAAGCAAACAGACGCTCCAAGTAAAGAACATAAGATGTGATGGAATAAAAATATAGTTTCACTAGAAGTGACCTGATAAGTTGTCGATGAAGAAGGGGATGCCTTGGGCATCCCCAAGATTAGATGCTTGAGTCTTCTTAAAATATGCAGGGATGAACCACCGGGGCATCCCCAAGCTTAGACTTTTCACTCTTCTTGATCATATTGTATCATCCTCTTCTCTTGACCCTTGAAAACTTCCTCCACACCAAACTTAAAGCAAACTCATTAGAGGGTTAGTGCATAATCAAAAATTCATATATTCAGAGGTGACATAATCATTCTTAACACTTCTGGACATTGCACAAAGCTACTGAAAGTTAATGGAACAAAGAAATCCATTCAACATAGCAAAAGAGGCAATGCGAAATAAAAGGCAGAATCTGTCAAAACAGAACAGTCCGTAAAGACGAATTTTCCAGAGGCACTTAACTTGCTCAGACGGAAAAACTCAAAACTAATGAAAGTTGCGTACATATCTGAGGATCACGCACGTAAATTGGCAGATTTTTTTGATTTTTCTACAGAGAGATCTACGCAAATTCGTGACAGACAGCAATGCTGTTTCTGCGCAGCAATCCAAATCTAGCATCAACTTTACCATAGAGACTTTACTTGGCACAAAAACATGATAAGGAGAGGTTGCTACAGTAGTAACAACTTCCAAGACTCAACAAAACAGTAGTAAAATAAAACATGGGTTATCTCCCAAGAAGTGCTTTTCTTTAACGCCTTTCAGCTAGGCGCAGAAAGTGCAAATCAAGTATTATCAAGAGATGAAGCATCAACATCATAATTTTTCTTACAAACACAACTTGTTGCAGAGGGTACCTTAGATGCTCCATTATCTAAATTTTATATTTTCGTGCCCTCGGGTCCTTAGTTGTGCTCAGTTTTCCCCAGCTCCTTAGTTTTTCCTCAGTTTTACCCAAGCCTTTGTCTGAAACCATCACACGTGATGTAACGGCCGGTTGCCCGACGGTTGACCGTTATCTTCTGACTAGTGGGGCCACGTAGAGCCCGCAAAGACACGTCAGACCATCCATCTTTGTTTGACCGTAAGCATCGCTGTATCCCTGACCAAAACGCGAACGAGTGGGGCTTCGGTATATCGAATGACAAGTGGGGCCATGACGCTGATACAAGGGGCAATACACGGGTAGGATTAGATTTTTAAACGGAGCTCTACAGCGATGGCACGGAGGAGGTGGCATGCGGGGTGCCGAGATGAGATCGACGTCCACAAAGAACTGCATGAGGCGAGACCAGACGCATTAGATAGATATGAACTAGACGCGTTTAACCATGCAAAGAAGAGAAGAAATGGTCGACGACATCGACGACCACCTCAAAACTTTGACTGACCGTGTCGGACACGAACGCGAGCAATGTAGAGAAAACTAGTGTCTCTCCTTTCTGGCGTGTATAGGTGGGTGCTAGGAGAGTGTGGTGGCGAAGGGAAAGACCTCGCGGCGGTCTGTGGCGTCCAGCATAGCGGGTCGGCGTGGCCGTGCCCACAGCGGCGTGCATGCATGTTCGGCATTGGCATCAGCATGTACGTTCGGCATTGGCCTCGGCGGTATCTCTGGTGTGTCAGTGATCGAATGAGGGGACGGGATTGAGGGTGCATCCCGACGTTGACCTAGCAGTGGCGGCGAGCATAGCCGTTCTGACCATGCCGATATCGGCATCGGCATCGGCATCGTTTGGAGGCTGTGGTGCTCGAATCAAGTTGGGATTTGTTTCTTGTAGGCCAAAATGAATTTGAAACAAGTTTCATGTTGAAGGTTAGGTAACGAAAGTTTGTAACTATCCCAAAATTATACTAGCGCCATGGTGAGGTTCTTTTTGATAGAGCTATACGGTTGGGCAAACTTTTTTGACACTTTTTAGATAGGGTTCCTTGTTGTTACACGTATGGCATCATGTATGGAAAATTTGGGGTCATTTGGAGATGTTCGAAAAAATCACTTTGCTTAAGCGCATGCCGTTTCGTCTCGCTGAAACCAGCTTTTCTAACAAGGTGATTTTTTCTACCTTCTCTAAATAACCTCAAATTTCATACAGCTGATCTTCTATACATAGATAGATAGATTGTTTCGTTTTTACATTTTTCGAACTTTTTATTTCCCTTTATAATACCCAATTGATTTTCAGGTCAAAACCTCGAAAAACAGCTTTTGTAACAAATTAGGTTTTTTCTGCCTTCTCTAAATGACCTCAAAAATCATACGTGATAGGTTTATCATTCTATACAAAGATAGATGGTTTATCATTTTTTGCGTGAAAAGTAATGGCTACAAGAAATCGGTGATGGTTTATCATTTTTTGCGTGAAAATTAATGGCTACAACAAATCGGTGATGGTTTATCATTTTTTGCGTGAAAAGTAATGGCTACAACAAAGGGAATCGGTGATGGTTTATCATTTTTTGCGTGAAAAGTAATGGCTACAAGAAATCGGTGATGGTTTATCATTCTATACAAAGATAGGTAATGGCTACAAGAAATCGGTGATGGTTTATCATTTTTTGCGTGAAAAGTAATGGCTACAAGAAATCGGTGATGGTTTATCATTTTTTGCGTGAAAATTAATGGCTACAACAAATCGGTGATGGTTTATCATTTTTTGCGTGAAAAGTAATGGCTACAACAAAAATCGGTGATGGTTTATCATTTTTTTGCGTGAAAAGTAATGGCTACAACAAATTGTTGATGGTTTATCATTTTTTTGCGTGAAAAGTAATGGCAACAACAAATCGGTGATGGTTTATCATTTTTTTGCGTGAAAAGTAATGGCTACAACAAATCGGTGATGGTTTATCATTTTTTTGCGTGAAAAGTAATGGCAACAACAAATCGGTGATGGTTTATCATTTTTTGCGTGAAAAGTAACGCCTAAAAGAGTTTATAATTTTTAGCGCGTGAAAAATAATACAGAAAACCGAGAGAGGGTGGAAGCTAACCGCCAGAGAGAGAGAGAGGGGTTATCCTGCCCGTTTAGATCATACGATCAACGGTCGGCGGGCACGATCCGCGTGACATGGGCTAGACCAATCAGGGCGATGTTGCACGTCTGCGAGAATTTGTGAAGAGAGAGGGCAAAACTGAGTACTATCAAGAAACCAAGGGCACCTGAGTAGTAAACAGACTAAGGGATTCAAATTTGAGATTAAAAAATGGAAAATGCTTGTTTTGTACAATGAAACCCATCTTGGCCTACCTCAAACTATTTGCAATACCAATATACATCAGTGTGAGAATTGTGGCCTCATTTAGACAAAGTATGTTTTGGGGAAAGCTGTTTTGGGAAGGGCTTATTGTGGAAAACCATGCACCTTCATAGCTACTAGGTGATTTGAGAAGTGGCAATTTGTGGTAAAACTTGATTTATCTATGATTTGAGAAGTGGCAATTTGTGGTAAAGACTCCATGAGTAAGTGCCACTCTTTTTCGGATTTTTTTGCACATTAAATGACTCATTTAACTAGTTAATCCCATTTGTTGACTCTCTGTTGACCAGCCACTTGAGGGTAAAACTGAGTATATTGCACTAGCCAGTATTAGCACTCGAGGGGAAAATTGAGCACACAAAAAATGCTAGTATAAGACTCGAGGGTATACCTGAGTATATCTAAATTTCCAGGGTTAGACTCGAGGACACGTGCAATTGTTGACGCGTAGACGCGGGTCGCGGTGGAGAAGTCGAGACGTGCAATCGTGGACGCGTGTCGCGTTGCAGAAGTCCAAGACGTGCAGACGTGCACCTGTGCACGCGTAGGACGCGGGTCGCATTAACCACCCCTCGCCTTTATAGACGCCTCCTCGCACTCTCTCTGTCACTCTCACTCGCTCACGCATCGCCAACTCTCTCACGTCCCATCATCTTCTCCAAAGCAAAAAACCCTCTCCCTCTCCCTCTTCCTCTTCCTCCGCCGGAGAGATGGACAAGGAGAATGCCAATCCCATCGTCGAGGTAGGCTCGAAGCGCGACGCCTCCATCTTCGGCGCCGTCCCCTCTACGGACGGACGCCGCCGCCGCCGCCGCCGGTGCATCGGAGGCTGCTGCCGCCGGTGGCAGTCAGATCCCGGCGGGATGGGACCCCTACGACCCCGTGCCGTACGTCCCGCCCCCGAACCCCTACGACACCTCCCTGGAGGACCCATGGAACGAGGTAACTACGGTTTGCTTCCTTTTTTGTTCCCCATTCCTTTTTGAACCCTATTTTTGCTGGTGTAGATGGATCTGTAGATGGATGAGTATTGGGCTAATATTTGCGCCGATTTTATTCCATTTTGTTTTGATCACTTCTTGATTTCGTTTAAGATTTGGGGTTCGGCTGTTCGGTTAATTTATGCAAGTAATATTGGATCTCAATCAGTTAATTTATGCAAGTAATCATGGGATCTCAATCAGTTATTTTATGCACTAATCAAAAGATATCAACCGTTTAATTTTGCAAATAATCTCGAATGTGTTCAAGTTCAGATCTAGTTCAGATCTAGAATCTGTTTCTTTGCCTATGATGAATCGTTGGGCACAAATTTTTACAGGGAGGGTTCAGCGAACCATTGCTGTGTACAAATCTGTTGTGCATGAGCTTTAGTTCGCTAACACCTTCCCTGTAGATATATAATCATGTCCACTCTAACTGAGGCTGACTCTGTTTTTCTTAACTTTGTTATCATGTACGTTAGTCATCGTTGCAACTCATTCACTAGTTTCTGTTTGATATGGATCAGATGTCTGGCAGCGACGTCGGCAGCGACGAAGAGGAGGAGGACGTCAAGACTCGCCAGGTGCTGCGGAGGCTGCAGGTCGGCCAGTACATCTCCTACTTCGCCAAGGAGGTCTACAGGTGCCCCTTCTGCACCAGGAGACTCGGCGCCACGGACTTCAACTGCCTCGTCACGCATGCTGAGAACATCAGCAACACCTTCCCCAAGGTCGGCACGACGGTGAACGTCCACTCCTTCCGCGCCAAGCACAGGGCGCTCGGCATGCACCTCCGCAGCTTGCAGCGGGTGGAGATCTCCGCCGGGCGCATGCCTCCGCTCAAGCCCAAGGCTCCCAAGGGGAGCAAGAGCAACAAGTGGAGGCAGAGCCAGATGGGGTAGGCGGAGTCCTGGACGTGTGCTGCTGCTGCTGCCTCCTAGTTTGTTGTTGGGATCCCTTTGTTGTTAGCTAGGGATCCCTTGTTGTTATGTTAGTATGATGGTGCTGTGAAGAACCTGTTACTATGTTGGCTGCTGTGTATGCAGCTTATTATCTATCCATATTATCTATCCCTATTCTACTATATTTTGTTGGCCGTACTTAGTTTTCTTGATTTACTATGACTGTGAATTTATCGTACATTACCCTGGAGATTTGCTTCTAGATTTAACTACATACATATGGACCAGAGGGAGTACTAGATTTGCTGCCATATTGGGCAAACAACGAGGGCCAAAAGGCACAAATAATTGAAGAAAGTCAGAAATGCAAGCTTCTCTAGATTTTATACTAATTTGGTGAAAAGGACAGAGAGAAAGAGGGGAAAAAGGTGCTCTTAATAATGCCAATTTGGGGCCGAGAGAGACAGAACCCAGCTCCTGCTCACGTGCAACCAAACGCTTCTCGTCCTGTCCCACGCGGTCCCTTTCTACCAGCCCCACGCGACGCGGGCCCACACGACGCGGCCCCACACGTGACAGAACGGTCAACTAAACGGGAATCCTGCCGTCTGAGCTGCTTCTGCGGGTTTCAAACAAGGGCTTGGGGAAAACTGAGGAAAAACTAAGGAGCTGGGGAAAACTGAGTACAACTAAGGAGAGGGTACTTAGATGCTCCATTATCTAAATTTCCTATGGTGGTGCTAGGGGTTTTATCAATTTTAGGCCTATAATAATTCTTTGGTTTAGGCACCTTAGAGACATACATGAATTTTTGCTCTTTACCCACATAAGCTTTCTCCTTAAACTTAAGAGAAGAAAAAGTTGAACCCAAGGTTCCCATAGCTTTTTCAAGTTCACTAATCCTATTGGTTTGATTATCATGGATAACACAAGTTTCTAGGATAGCAATTCTTTCATCAATTCCTCCTAGGGATTTATCAAGTTTATCAGTATTATCAAGTAATATTCCCAATTTAGTCTCAACACTTGGAAGATTTTTCTCTATGGCTTCCAACTTTTTCATGACATCCTCAAGAGAAATTTTAATTTTAACTTCATTAACAGGTGGTGTTCTGATGACCCACAAGTATAGGGGATCAACAGTCTTCGAGGGAAGTATTACCCAATTTATTGATTCGACACAAGGGGAGACAAAGAATACTTGTAAGCCTTAACAGCGGAGTTGTCAATTCAGCTGCACCTGGAAACAGACTTGCTCGCAAGAGTTTATCAGTAGTAACAGTTTTATAGCAGTAGGAATAGTGAAATAACAGCGGTGAAATAAAGACAGCAGTAGTGATTATAGTAAACAGCAGGATTAAAATACTGTAGGCACAGGGACGGATTTAACGGGCGTTGCATGGATGAGAGAAACTCATGTAACAATCAAAGCATGGGCATTTGCAGATAATAATAAAACGGTATCCAAGTACTAATCAATCAATAGGCATGTGTTCCATATTTAGTCGTACGTGCTCGCAATGAGAAACTTGCACAACATCTTTTGTCCTACCAGCCGGTGGCAGCCGGGCCTCTAGGGAAACTACTGGATATTAAGGTACTCCTTTTAATAGAGTACCGGAGCAAAGCATTAACACTCCGTGAACACATGTGATCCTCACATCACTGCCATCCCCTCCGGTTGTCCCGATTTCTGTCACTTCGGGGCCATTGGTTCCGGACAGCGACATGTGTATACAACTTGCAGGTAAGATCATAAACAACGAATATCTTCATGAATAAATAACATGTTCAGATCTGAGATCATGGCACTCGGGCCCTAGTGACAAGCATTAAGCATAACAAGTTGCAACAATATCATAAAAGTGACATCTACGGATACTAGGCACTATGCCCTAACAATCTTATGACTATTACATGACCAATCTCATCCAATCCCTACCATCCCCTTCAGCCTACAGCGGGGGAATTACTCACACATGGATGGGGGAAACATTGCTGGTTGATGGAGAGGCGTTGGCGGTGATGGCGGTGAAGATCTCCTCCAATTCCCCGTCCCGGCGGAGTGCCAGAACGGAGACTTCTGGCTCCCGCGACGGAGTTTCGCGATGTGGCGGCTCTCTGGAGGGTTTCTGGCGATGTCGACTTCTCTCCGTGCGTTTTTAGGTCGAACCCGATAAGTAGTCCAAAGGGGGGCGTCGGAGGCCGGCCGAGGGGGCCAGACCACATGGCCGCGCGGGCCCCCCCTGGGCCGCGCCGCCATGTGGTGTGGGGCCCTCGGGCCTCCACCTCCTTTGCCCTTCTGGCTCCGTCAATATTTTGGTAAAATAGGGCCATCTGAAGAAATTCCGAGGATTTTCCCGAAAGTTGGATTTCTGCACAAAAACGAGACACCAGAGCAGTTCTGCTGAAAACAACGTTAGTCCGTGTTAGTTGTATCCAAAATACACAAATTAGAGGCAAAACAATAGCAAAAGTGTTCGGGAAAGTAGATACGTTTTGGACGTATCAACTCCCCCAAGCTTAGCTTATTGCTTGTCCTCAAGCAATTCAGTTAACAACTGAGCGATAAAAGAACTTTCACGAACACATTTGCTCATATGATGTATATATTCTCATGCTATGGCTAATACTTAAGCAGTTCATAATGAGATACATGCAAATAAGATCATCCAACAGCTATGTCAATCATGGAGAGGTACCAACAATTAATAATAAGCACCATGAATCATGTATATAAGCAGGATTGCAATGTTCATAAGAGAATATGATAAAGTGGTATCTCGCTTGCCTGTATTTGATCGGCAAAACATAAATGCCGAGGCACCTCTTGAGTTCATAGAAAGACTAGAATTAGTGATTGTCAAAGATAAAAGCATCAAAGTTATACCACAATTAATCATATTTTGAGACAAGCATATTATACTAAGAATGACAGTCGTGCTCTCAAGATAGTGCTCAAAGAAAGAATGGAGACACAACATAAAAAGTAAAAGATTGACCCTTCGCAGAGGGAAGCAGGGATTAACATGCGCTAGAGCTTTTCATTTGTAAAGCAGGAGTAAAATTATTTTGAGAGGTGTTTGTTGTTGTCAACGAATGGTAATGGGTACACTAACTACCTCATCAACCGGACTCACAAGAGCGGCTCCCATTTTATTTTTGGTTGGCACTCCTTCCAACCTTTCTTTCACAAACCATGGCTAACCGAATCCTCGGGTGCCTGCCAACAATCACATACCATGAAGGAGTGCCTTTTTATTTAAGTTTTATTATGATGATGACACTCCCCCAACCTTTGCTTACACAAGCCATGGCTAACCGAATCCTTCGGGTGCCGTCCAACAATCACAAACCATGGAGGAGTGTCTATTTAAGTTAATTAATTTGGGACTGGGAATCCCATTGCCAGCTCTTTTTGCAAAATTATTGGATAAGCGGATGTGCCACTAGTCCATATGAGAGTCCGTCAAAAGTAAATGACAAGGTCGAAAGCTAAACACCACATACTTCCTCATGAGCTATGAAACATTAACACAAATTGAGAAGCATTTTGAAGGTTTTAAAGGTAGCGCATGAGAATTTACTTGGAATGGTTTGAAATGCCATGCATAGGTATTTATGGTGGACACTTTTGGAACAACTTGGTTTTCAGGTGTTTGGAAGCACGAGCGGCGTCACCGCTCAGTACAAGTGAAGGCTAGCAAAAGACTAGGGAGCGACAAATCAAGAGAGCAGTAACTGTCATAATCATGCTTGCGGCAAAATAAATTAACGGAAGCATAAAAGTGATACAAGAACTCTGAAGCAATATAAATCATCGAGGCTTAATTGACTTTTTGTTCAGTCATATGCATGCGTGAGCATGTGCCAAGTCGATATAAATGAATTATTCAGAGGAGGATACCACAATGCCATACTTACTTATGAATAAAACAATGCAAGCAAACATCCATGACATGCTACTCATATTAATAAATTGAAACTAAACATGAGAGATCATGAGCTACTAGACTTTCTCAAATAACATATACCTCACATGAACCAACTAAGCATGCTCATATGGATGAGTATATGTACAAAAATGAAAGCAAATAGAGTTCATACCAGCCTCTCACCACAATCAGATTGTCGTAGATCGTCATTATTGCCCTTTTCACTTGTGTAGCTTGGATAATATGAAATGAAAACCACGCTCCAGCCACCGAAGACCATTGAACTCATGATGAACTTTACAAACCAAAGAAGAACAGCAAATATTTTTGGTGTTTTCGAATTAGAAACAAGAACGAAAGAAAACAAGCAAACAAAGCAAAATCTTTTTGGGTTTTCTTATAGCAAACTAACGATAGCAAATAAAGCAAACTAAGAGCAAGGTACCAAATAAACAAATGGTGAAGAGAAACAACAGAAATATTTTTGGTCTTTTTGTGTTTTAGGAAAGAAACAAAGCGAAAACAAAAGAATGCAAACTAACAGAAACACAGAAAAGCAGGATGACAGAAATCTGCCAAATCCTGACAGCAGTACAGAAATCGAATTTAACAAAAATCTTCCATTGCTCAGACCAAAAAGTGTTCAACTAATGAAAGTTAGATAACAACCTGGGGAACATGCTCAAAAATTGGCAACTCAAAATAACGTTCTGGCTGTGCGTACGAATTTTTTTGGTAACAGCACAGAATCTGTTTTTGGACAGCACTTCCCCAAATGTCATCTCCCTCTCATTAGAAAACCACTCTAGGAGACTAAACAAGTATGTACAAGTATCCAGCAACCATAATATGCAAGGAATGAGTGATGCCGGTATACCTCCCCCCAAGCTTAGGCTTTTGGCCTAAGTGGAGTTCATTCCCAACGAGGGTCGGAGTTCCACGCCGGTGGATCATACATGGAGTGGTAATAGGGCCCCTGTGCAGAAGAATATCGTGGAGGCTCCACATGACCATGATGTTGATATGAGGAGCTCGCTGCATCGGATGAAGAGTCGGGGTGCTCCTCGGCCTCCTCCACATTTTCCCTCGCACGACGGCTTTCTCTTTCTATGTATGCATTTAGCTCATTTTCTGTGATCGACCACCCGTTCCTGGCATCAAGGTTAAACAAAGCAGGTGCAGGCAATCGTACTAGTTTTTCAATTTTCTTAGTTATACTCCAACTTTTCTTATACAAAGTTATCCTATAATGCAGGTTGTTCAAACTAGATGCATCTGAAATAAACTCATGTCTAATCATGGAAACCACATCAAGCTTCTCTATAGAAAGCGGAATATCTAAATGGTGAGGTTCTACACCATGCATAGCTAATAAGCGAGAGGCGATAAGACCTCCACAAATTCCTCCTTTCTCACGGTTAGTAGCAAGTCTACAAGCTATTAAAGCACCCAAATTATAAGTCCTATCCTGTTGCAAAGCAGCAGCTAAGAAAGCCAAGTCTGGGACAGATAATTTACCTCCAGTCCTTCTTGCAAGGACGCACTTTGTAATGAAATAGGCAAAGTAGCGGATGGCTGGATGTTGAATGCTACTAATCTTACCATCATTGGAGAGGCTCCTCCCATTACAAATCCTTGTATAAAGATCTGAGAGCTCCCGCGGTGTTCCCCTGATCTTCTCGCAGGATCCCCATTGCGGTACTCCAATTGCTGCACAAAAAACACTAAATGACAAGTTGACAGCTTTATTGTAAATTTTATACTGGACCATGGGGTCAGATCGCGACCAATTGAACTTGAAGTCCTGCACAAAAGACATAGTTAATTTTGCATATTGTCTTGGCTCTCCTTCAACAAAACCACTCAGCCCTGCACGAGAGATTAGAGTTTGCACATCTTGTAAAATCCCCGCACTTCTCATAAAGTCCACGCATGGGTAGTAAGAGGGGTATACTCCCTCCTCACGATTGACTCTCGTAACTTGCTGGACTTCCAATTCTTCTTGGTTCAATTGGGGCACACCTCCTTCCATTTTCTGAAATTTTCAACAATCATTATAAAATTTGATTTCAAGGTGTGTAATTGAAGGGAACTACTATAGGAACTTGCTAGAGTACTACACATGCATCAAAACTAATTTCTACCACTTAGAACAAGCATGCAAGCTCACTAAACATGTTATCTACAGCAGCAAAATATTCAAGATGTACTCAACCAAATGAAATTCTAATTGGACAATCAAAGGAGTCACATACCAAGGAGTAAATGTGCCAAATTTCAGACAGAAATCTGGGCTGAGCAAGGAGATCGAAAAATCGCGAGTTCTTGAGCAGAAACACGAGTGAGAGAAACTTGGTACGAGTTTTTTCGGGAGAGAGAAGGTGCTGGGAGGAAGAGATGGTGTAGTGGGGCAAGGGGTGGCCCACACCACATGGTGGCGCGGCCCCCTTGCTGGCCGCGCCGCCTATGGTGTGGCACCCCCTGGTGCCCCACAGGTCATCCTCTGGTGCTCCCAGGTGCCTCGTCGAAAAATAGGACCAACGGTGTAATTTTTGTAATTTTTAGAGAACTTTGAAAAATGCACATTTCTGGGTATTAAATTAATGATTACTGCGCAGGAAAATGATTTCTAAAATCTTAAATGACTAAAGCATATTGCAAAACAAAAGTGCTACAGCAAGTAAAATAGGTGAAGGGAGAGAGAAAGAAAGAAGTGTTGTTTAGCTCTTTTATGCAATAAAATATACTTGTTAACAAGGTTGATCAAGTCTTGCTACCAAATAAATTTTATATGACATAAGAAGAAATAAACCTCAAATCAATCATGTTACCTTATATTGAATTGATATGGATCCAATCACAAGAGTTTGATATTCTTCTTTAGGCTCATATATAGGACAATCAATGGATCCCACTTTGATAGTTTTCACATTAAAAATTGTATTGACTCCACATACTTTATCAATCCTCTTGGGAAAATAGACAGTGTGTTCCTTATCATCAACATTGAAAGTAACCATGCCTTTATTGCAATCAATAACAGCCCCTGCAGTATTAAGAAAGGGTCTTCCAAGAATAATGGACATATTATCATCTTCAGGCATTTCCAACACAACAAAATCAGTTAATATCAAGCAATGCTGAGTAACTTGCACAGGAACATTTTCACATAAACCAACAGGAATAGCAGTAGATTTATCAGCCATTTGCAAGGATATATCAGTTGGTATCAATTTATCTAAATCAAGTCTCTTATAAAGAGAAAAAGGCATCACACTCACACCTGCTCCCAAATCACATAGAGCAGTTCTAACATAATTATTCTTGATGGAACAAGGAATAGTCGGTATACCTGGGTCGCCCAACTTCTTTGGAATCTTACCATTGAAGGAGTAATTAGCGAGCATAGTAGAAATCTCCTCATTGGGGACTTTCCTTTTATTAGTAACAATATCTTTCATATACTTTGAATAAGGAGGCAATTTAATAGCATCAGTCAAAGGGATTTGCAGAAATAAAGGTTTCATCCAATCACAAAATTTATTATAATGTTCCTCCTCCTTTGATTTTAGTTTCTTAGCAGGAAAAGGCATTTGCTTTTGAACCCAAGGTTCTCTTTCATTACCATGTTTCTTTGTAATAAAATCTTCTTTAGTATACTTTTTATTTTTAGCATGCTTTTCAGGTTCTTTTTCAATTTCTTCTTTATCAGGAGTATCATTCTTATCATTATCTTCCTCATGTTCATTACCACTTTCAGTTTCAGCATCAGAAATAGAAATACTATTAGGATCACTAACAGGTTCAGAGGATTCTACAACATTCTTATGTTTCTTTTTCTTTTTCTTAGATGGAGCACTAGTTTTAATTAGTTGAGAATCTTGTTCAACTCTTTTGGGATGCCCTTCAGGATATAGAGGATCCTGGGTAGAAGCACCGCCTCTAGTTGTTACCTCACAAGCATGTTTTTCTTTAGAATTATTTCCCAACAAGTCATTTTGCACTTTAGTAAGTTGATCAATTTGAGTTTGAACCATTTGAAAATGTTTAACAAGTATCTTAACATCATTGGAGGTTCTCTCCACAATACCATGCAATTCACTAATAGCTCGAGAATTTTCCATTAAATGATTCTCTACTCTCATATTAAAGTTTTCTTGTTTAACAATATAATTATCAAATTCATCTAAGCATTGAGCAGGAGATTTTGAATACGGAATATCTTCCCTAGTAAAGTGTTGAAGCGAGTGTACCTCAATCATGGATGAAGGGGGAATTGTCTCACATATATCTTCTATAGGAGGTAAATTCTTCACATCTTCAGGTTTAATACCCTTCTCCTTAAGAGACTTCTTGGCTTCCCTCATATCTTCATCATTCAATTTAATCATACCCCTCTTCTTCACTATCGGTGTCGGGGTTGGTTCAGGTGTAGACCAATCATCATGATTCCGGCCTATTTTAGCCAATAATTCTTCAGCATCGTCTGGAGTTCTTTTCCTGAAAACACAACCAGCACAACTATCCAGGTATGCCCTAGACTCAATAGTTAGTCCACTATAAAATATATCAAGTAAATCATGCTTTTCCAAATCATGGTCAGGCTGAGCTCTAATAAGAGAGCAAAATCTCGCCCAAGCCTCAGGCAATTTCTCTCCATCTTCCTGGTCAAAATTATAAATTCTCTGCAAAGCAGCATGTTGAGCACTAGCAGGAAAGTATTTTCGAAAGAAAACATCACGCAAGTCAGTTGGACTTTTAATAGAACCAGGAGGCAAATTATTATACCAAGTTTTAGCATCATCCTTTAATGAGAACGGAAAAATTTTAGCGACAAAATAAGTACGCATCTTGACATCATCAGAAAACACGCCACTAAGAGTAGATAACTCAGTCAAGTGTTCAACAGCACTTTCTTTTTCAGTACCACAAAAGGGTGTTTTCTCAACAATAGCTATATGAGATAGATCAAGAGAAAAATCATAATCTTTATCTCTAATGTTTATAGGAGATGTGGCAAATTTAGGATCAGGAGATGGTTTATATCTAACAGCATGTTCTGCAAGCAACTTTTTAATTTTTCTTGCATCAGTAGTAGCCTTGCATTTTTCAATAAAATCATTATCAAGCTCTACATAATCTTCATCAAGATCATCACTAGAATATTCAACAGACTCAGGTGAATTAACAGGTGTAGCAGCATTTTCATTAGGAGTTTCAGTATTTTCAATTTGTCTAGACCTAGCAATCGTAGCATCTAGAAAAGATCCCAATGAACCACTATCATCAAGCACAGCAGAAACATTATCAATATTATGAGAATTTTCAGATTCAGCAGAAGTACCAGCACGCGAAGCATGTGGCGGTGAAACAAGTTTATCAATCACAGATGGTGAATCAAGAGCAGCAGAGGTACTCAGAGTTGTACCTTTTCTTGTAGTGGATGGTAATATGGCGATCTTAGTATCGCGAGTTTTACCCATGATGGAGAATTTGCAGCAAACAATATCAATCCAAGTGAACTTCCAAATAAAGCTATGCTCCCCGGCAACGGCGCCAGAAAATAGTCTTGATGACCCACAAGTATAGGGGATCGCAACAGTCTTCGAGGGAAGTATTACCCAATTTATTGATTCGACACAAGGGGAGACAAAGAATACTTGTAAGCCTTAACAGCGGAGTTGTCAATTCAGCTGCACCTGGAAACAGACTTGCTCGCAAGAGTTTATCAGTAGTAACAGTTTTATAGCAGTAGGAATAGTGAAATAACAGCAGCGGTGAAATAAAGACAGCAGTAGTGATTATAGTAAACAGCAGGATTAAAATACTGTAGGCACAGGGACGGATTTAACGGGCGTTGCATGGATGAGAGAAACTCATGTAACAATCAAAGCATGGGCATTTGCAGATAATAATAAAACGGTATCCAAGTACTAATCAATCAATAGGCATGTGTTCCATATTTAGTCGTACGTGCTCGCAATGAGAAACTTGCACAACATCTTTTGTCCTACCAGCCGGTGGCAGCCGGGCCTCTAGGGAAACTACTGGATATTAAGGTACTCCTTTTAATAGAGTACCGGAGCAAAGCATTAACACTCCGTGAACACATGTGATCCTCACATCACTACCATCCCCTCCGGTTGTCCCGATTTCTGTCACTTCGGGGCCATTGGTTCCGGACAGCGACATGTGTATACAACTTGCAGGTAAGATCATAAACAACGAATATCTTCATGAATAAATAACATGTTCAGATCTGAGATCATGGCACTCGGGCCCTAGTGACAAGCATTAAGCATAACAAGTTGCAACAATATCATAAAAGTGACATCTACGGATACTAGGCACTATGCCCTAACAATCTTATGACTATTACATGACCAATCTCATCCAATCCCTACCATCCCCTTCAGCCTACAGCGGGGGAATTACTCACACATGGATGGGGGAAACATTGCTGGTTGATGGAGAGGCGTTGGCGGTGATGGCGGTGAAGATCTCCTCCAATTCCCCGTCCCGGCGGAGTGCCAGAACGGAGACTTCTGGCTCCCGCGACGGAGTTTCGCGATGTGGCGGCTCTCTGGAGGGTTTCTGGCGATGTCGACTTCTCTCCGTGCGTTTTTAGGTCGAACCCGATAAGTAGTCCAAAGGGGGGCGTCGGAGGCCGGCCGAGGGGGCCAGACCACATGGCCGCGCGGGCCCCCCCTGGGCCGCGCCGCCATGTGGTGTGGGGCCCTCGGGCCTCCACCTCCTTTGCCCTTCTGGCTCCGTCAATATTTTGGTAAAATAGGGCCATCTGAAGAAATTCCGAGGATTTTCCCGAAAGTTGGATTTCTGCACAAAAACGAGACACCAGAGCAGTTCTGCTGAAAACAGCGTTAGTCCGTGTTAGTTGTATCCAAAATACACAAATTAGAGGCAAAACAATAGCAAAAGTGTTCGGGAAAGTAGATACGTTTTGGACAGGTGGTATTCCAACTAGACTCTCAATGATGCAACTAGCTTCTAAAGCAGGAGTACCTAGGAAATTACCTCCCGAAAGAGTATCAAGAACATACCTATTCCAACTAGATAGGCCAACATAAAAGTTCCTAAGAAGGATAGTAGTGGAGTGTTTCTTAATGCACCTATGATGAGCATTACTAATTCTGTACCAAGCATCTTTAAAACTTTCCCCACCTTGTTGCTTAAAAGAACGAACTTCAACTTCAGGATTACTCATTTTAGTAGTAATAAAAGTAAACTAAGCAAACAGAATAAAATAAAGACAAGTAACTAATTTTTTTGTGTTTTGATATAGAGCAAGTAAACAAGAAAGTAAAGCAACTAATTTTTTTGTGTTTTTAATATAAAGCAAACAAGACAGTAAATAAGATAAAGTAAAGCAAGACAAAAACAAAGTAAAGAGATTGGATGTGGAATACTCCCCTTGCAGCGTGTCTTGATCTCCGCGGCAACGACGCCAGAAATTTAGCTTGACACGCGTGAAGCACACATCCGTTGGGAACCCCAAGTGGAATGTGTGATGCGTATAGAAGCAAGTTTCCCTCAGTATGAAACCAAGGTTATCGAACCAGTAGGAGTCAAGGAACACGTGAAGGTTGTTGGTGGAGGAGTGTAGTGCGGCGCAACACCAGTGAAACCGGCGCCAACGTGGAACCTGCACAACACAATCAAGATACTTTGCCCCAACGTAACAGTGAGGTTGTCAATCTCACCGGCTTGCTGAAAACAAAGGATTAAACGTATAGTGTGGAAGATGATGTTTGTTTGCAAAGAACAATAGAGAACAATGATTGCAGTAGATTGTATTCAGATGTAAAAGAATGGACCGGGGTCCATAGTTCACTAGTGGTGTCTCTCCAATAAGATAAATAACATGCTGGGTGAACAAATTACAGGCGGGCAATTGAAAAATAAAGATTCAATACATATCATGATGATCACTATGAGATTTAATCAGGGCATTACGACAAAGAACATAGACCGCCATCCAGCATGCATCTATGCCTTAATAGTCCACCTTCAGGTTAGCATCCGCACCCCTTCCAGTATTAAGTTGCAAACAATAGACAATTGCATTAAGTATGGTGCGTAATGTAATCAACAAAAATATCCTTAGACAAAGCATTGATGTTTTATCCCTAGTAGCAACAGCACATCCACAACCTTAGAACTTTCTGTCACTGTCCCAGATTCAATGGAGGCATGAACCCACTATCGAGCATAAATACTCCCTCTTGGAGTTACAAGTATCAACTTGGCCAGAGCCTCTACTAGCAACGGAGAGCATGCAAGAACATAAACAACACATATATGATAGATTGATAATCAACTTGACATAATATTCTATATTCATCGGATCCCGCCAAACACAACATGTAGCATTACAAATAGATGATCTTGATCATGTTAGGCAGCTCACAATGATAGCACAAGAGGAGAAGACAACCATCTAGCTACTACTATGGACCCATAGTCCAAGGATGAACTACTCACGCATCAATCCGGAGGCGGGCATGATGATGTAGAGCCCTCCGTGATGATTCCCCTCTCCGGCAGGGTGCCGGAGGCGATCTCCTGAATCCCCCGAGATGGGATTGGCGGCGGCGTATCTGGAAGTATTTCCGTATCGTGGCTCTTGGTCATAGGGTTTTCGCGACGGAGGGTATAAGTAGGCGGAAGGGCAGCTTTGGAGGGGGTACAGGGGCCCCACACCATAGGCTGGCGCGGGCCCCATGCAGGCCGCGCGGCCCTATGGTGCCGGCCCCTCGTGGCCCCACTTGTATGCTCTTCGGTCTTCTGGAAGCTCGTGGAAAAATAAGACCCTGGGCGTTGATTTCGTCCAATTCCGAGAATATTTCCTTTGTAGGATTTCTGAAACCAAAAACATCAGAAAACAGCCACTGGCGCTTCGGCATCTTGTTAATAGGTTAGTGCCGGAAAATGCATAATAATGATGTAAAGTATGTATAAAACATGTGAGTATTGTCATAAAAGTAGCATGGAACATAAGAAATTATAGATACGTTGGAGACGTATCATTTTTTGCGTGAAAAGTAATGGCTACAACAAAATCGGTGATGGTTTATCATTTTTGCGTGAAAAGTAATGGCTACAAGAAATGGGTGATGGTGTATCATTTTTTGCGTGAAAAGTAATGGCTACAACAAAATCGCTGATGGTGTGAAAAGCAATGGCTACAACAAAATCGGTGATGGTTTATCATTTTTTGTGTGGAAAGTAATGGATACAAGAAATGGGTGATGGTGTATCATTTTTTGCGTGAAAAGTAATGGCTACAACAAATCGGTGATGGTTTATCATTTTTTGCATGAAAAGTAATGCCTAAAAAGAGTTTATAATTTAGCTCGTGAAAAATAATGCAGAAAACCAAACTTTAGCGTACTGGGTAGCCGCCCTTTCACATACATAGACGGTGGAAGCTAACCGCCGACAGAGAGAGAGAGAGGGTGATGCGCGTAGATGTACACGTCCGTTGGGAACCCCAAGAGGAAGGTATGATGCGCACAGCGGCAAGTTTTCCCTCAGAAAGAAACCAAGGTTATCGAACCAGTAGGAGCCAAGAAGCACGTGAAGGTTGTTGGTGAAGGAATGTAGTGCGGCGCAACACCAGTGAAACCGGCGCCAACGTGGAACCTGCACAACACAATCAAAGTACTTTGCCCCAACGTAACAGTGAGGTTGTCAATCTCACCGGCTTGCTAAAAACAAAGGATTAAGCGTATCGAGTGGAAGATGGTGTTTGTTTGCAAAGAACAGTAAAAGCAGTAGAATGTATTCAGATGTAAAAGAATGGACCGGGGTCCACAGTTCACTAGTGGTGTCTCTCCAATAAGATAACTAGCATGCTGGGTGAACAAATTACAGGTGAGCAATTGACAAATAAAGATTCAATACATATCAACGATGATTACTATGTGATTTAATCAGGGCATTACGACAAAGTACATAGACCGCTATCCAGCATGCATCTATGCCTAAATAATCCACCTTCAGGTTATCATCCGAACCCCTTCCAGTATTAAGTTGTAAACAACAGATAATTGCATTAAGTATGGTGCGTAATGTAATCAACACAAATATCCTTAGACAAAGCATCAATGTTTTATCCCTAGTAGCAACAGCACATCCACAACCTTAGAACTTTCTGTCACTGTCCCAGATTTAATGGAGGCATGAACCCACTATCGAGCATAATTACCCCCTCTTGGAGTTACAAGTATCAACTTGGCCAGAGCCTCTACTAGCAACGGAGAGCATGCAAGAACATAAACAACACATATATGATAGATTGATAATCAACTTAACATAGTATTCTCTATTCATCGGATCTCACCAAACACAACATGTAGCATTACAAATAGATGATCTTGATCATGTTAGGCATCTCACAAGATCTATAACAATGAAAGCACAAGCGGAGAAGACAACCATCTAGCTACTGCTATGGACCCATAGTCCAAGGATGAACTACTCACGCATCAATGGAGGCGGGCATGATGATGTAGAGCCCCTCCGGTGATGATTCCCCTCTCCGGCAGGGTGCCGGAGGCGATCTCCTGAATCCCCCGAGATGGGATTGGCGGCGGCGGCCTCTCAGTAATGTTTTCCGTATCGTGGCTCTCGGTACAGGGGCGCGACGGGGGCTTTAAGTAGGCGGAAGGGTAGGTCAAAGGGCGACGCGAGGGGGCCACACAACATGTCGGGGGGAAGACCCCGGGTATGGCAATGGACGCGGAGCGGCCGGCTTGAGGTCAGCCGGCTCGCGGCAAAGGCCGGCTTGAGGCCGGCTGGCTCTAAGTCCTAGTCGGCCTGGCTGCGGCCTTCAACGCTGTAGCTGGGCCGGCTTCTACAAGCCATATCCGACTGGGGTTTGTACCTCAGACCGACTCGAGGCTGGCGAGTCTTGCACTGGAAGGAACTGGGTAGGTGAGCCGGGTTCAAAGGTCCACGCTGACCTCATCTCCCGTAAAGTACGGGGCACTGTAGAGCAGCAGTGCCACGCGCCAGACAGGCCATCATGGCGTACGTCGAGCCGTACGCGCTACAGAGCATGATGACGACAACGACAGCACCTCCA
This sequence comes from Lolium multiflorum, assembly GCA_030979885.1. NCBI lineage: Eukaryota > Viridiplantae > Streptophyta > Magnoliopsida > Poales > Poaceae > Lolium > Lolium multiflorum. The sequence continues at coordinate 276,527,946 of CM061753.1, read as the reverse complement.
CGCCGCTGACCTGAGCAGGCGGATGGGACGTGCCACTACGCTCAACGGCTCCCTGGCGTCAGCGCCTCGGGAAGGGACGGGAGCCGAAGCCGGCCCATGCTGGCCACTAGACTCTAGGGACTTATGTGTAAAGTGCCGGTGCCTATATAAGCCGGGCTACCCCCTCGTGCGGGGGACGATCGATCAGTTGCCATTTCACTAGTCTTAGAGCTGCCCTGTGAGAGAGACCTTCGTCTACCTTAGCCTCCCAGGGGCAGCCGGATACAGCTCAAGGAGCACCATTGTACTGTGTTACACATCATATACACTCATAGCAGGAGTAGAGGTGTTACCTCCATCGGAGGGCCTCGAACCTGGGTACGTCGCCGTGTCGCTCGTGCCCATACCCGCTTCCGGATACCGCCGTGAGACCACTAGGAACCACCTCGATTAGCCACCCTATGGCATATGTCATGACGATACCACGACATTTGGCGCCCACCGTGGGGCCTTCAGCGTCCGCGGCCGGTGTCTCCATCCGGACGGGCCTCACCACCACCGGCGAGAGGGTCGCTTCAGGCTTGGTCTGGAGATTCGGCTCCCTCGACTGCGTCAGCGACAACGCTGGCTGCTTCGCCGACCGGCCATTCCCTGCCGGCGGCAACATCATCAGCTTCGGCGGCTTCGACGTCTACGTCGCCACCGTCGCACCACCGCGCTACCCGCGCGAGATCGTGCGCTGCGCAAGCCCTCCCCCTGGAGCCGGCGCCAGCCTCACCACCACCGGCCCTTGCATCATGCAGGAGGTCATGGCCACCGGCGACGACGCCGGAGGCAAGTCCACGCGCATCCGTGGTCCTGAGCTGGAGCGCAACAAGGAGACCGGCGCATCCGCCTCGGGCGCAAAGGCGCCGCCACCACCATCCCGGCTGGACGAAGTCCGGGCCAAGCTGAGCACTCCGCTCACGCCTGGTGCCGACCCCACCACCATCGAGAAGGACCTGGAGGAGCACCGCCAGCTCCTCCTCAAGCAAACAGAAGAGCTGGCTGCTGCAAAGCGCCAGTGGGAGATCTCCCAGCGCGAGTTCAACCGCGCCCACGGCCTCACGCCCGCCGGCGACAACCCAAGCCGAGCCGGCCAGATCCGCCGCAGAGGAGGCGGCCTGGGCGCAGAGATCGCCCGGGACGGCGCAGCATCGCCGGCTCCGTCTACGGAGCTACCCATCTACAACACCCCCGACAAGAACATGCTCGCGGCTGAAGCTGCCGCGGAAGAGCTGCACCGCCTCGAAGGCGCAGAGTTACGCCGCCAAACTGAGCGGGTGACTGAGCTGCTGAAGGCGGCCAACCGCCTGACCAAGGACCCCAGGTACGCCCATGCCCCCAGAGCTTCTCACGCTCATGGCGCTGCAGGCAAGGACCGAGACGGTCCGAGGGACACGGCCGAGTCCACCTCCCCCGCACCAAGCCGGCGAGCCGACAGCCGGAACACCCACGCAAGTTCCAGCCGCACAAGCCGGCCGCCCAGTGGCAACAGCGGTCGCAGCCGGCCACCATCAAGCCGGCACGACGACGAAGAGTACGAGTACGAGAGGCCATCCACCATCAAGCACCGCGCGGCTCCAGAGGCCAGTGGCCAGCGCCAGCCGGCCCGCTCCCGGCTGGGCCCGCGCGTCGAGCCGGCAGACGCCAGAGATCGCCTCGACCGGCTGGTCGAATCCCGCATCGCGGAGGAAGAAGGGCCAGCCGGCCCCAAGTGCTTCGGGCCGCGGATCCTCAACGAGCCCATGAGAGCCGGCTTCCAGCTCCCCCGCGACACACCCAAGTACGACGGCACGACCAAGCCGGAGGACTGGCTGCAGGACTACTCCACCGCAGTCGGCATCGCCCAGGGCAACAAGCGCTGGGCCGTGCGCTACTCCCCCCTCATGCTGCTCGGCTCCGCCCGCACATGGCTCAACAACCTGCCAGCCGGCAGCATCAACGGCTGGCTCGACTTCGAGGACGCCTTCATCAGCAACTTCACCGGCACCTACCGCCGGCCGGGTCGCCCCCAACAGCTTGAGATGTGCAAGCAGGGCGCAGACGAGACGGACCGTGCGTACCTGACGCGCTGGTGCGAGATGCGCAACTCCTGCGAGGGCGTGCACGAGATCCAGGCAGTCGGCTTCTTCATGGCCGGCTGCCGGCCCAACACCATGCTGTGGCACAAGCTGCACCGCAGCGACCCCAAGACGATGGCTGCCTTGATGGCCATCGCAGACAAGTACGCGCTGGCTGATGGAACCAGCAGCACGCCGGCTGAGATTTCGCCGGCTCCATCCAGGCGGGACAACAACAAGCCGGCTGAGCACAAGCCGGCCGAGGGCGGCCACCACGGCAGCCGGCGGGACAATTACCGCGGCAAGAGGCACAGCGACCAGCCGGACCGCCGGTACGGCTCCGCCCACGTGGCGGCAGTGTCAGACCACGCGGCTGGCGCAAGCCGGCGCCAGAAGCAGACGGACCGGCCCTGGAAGCCGAAGTACACCTTCGAGCAGATGCTCGACTCGCCGTGCAAGTACCACAGCGGCAAGAACCCCTCCAACCACTCCACCCGCGACTGCCACTTCATGAAGCGGCTGACGAGCGGCGAGCCCCTTCCGCCTCCACCCCCACCTCCACCAGCCGGCGGGCCGGGTGGCCAAGCCGGCGCAGAAGCCAACAACCTCGAGCACCACGAGGCTAACCAAGTGCACCATGGCGGCCGGTACCTGGCTGAGGATGCCACCTACATCATCTTCACCACCGAGCCCGAGGACAAGACGAGCCAGCAGCGCCGTTCCCTCGAAGTCAACGCGGTCATGCCGCCGGTCCCCCAGTACCTACACTGGTCAGAGCAGGCCATCACTTTTGATCGCCGCGACACACCGGCTGTCCTACCAAAGCCGGGCAGCTACGCCATGGTCCTCGACCCCACCATCGGCACAACCCGGCGCAGCGTGCGCTTCTCGCGCGTCCTCATGGATGGGGGCAGCAGCATCAACATCCTCTACCGCGACACCGCCCGCAAGTTGGGCATCCAGGAGGCCGAGTTGCGCCCCACCCCCACCGTCTTCCATGGCATCGTGCCAGGCCACTGCTGCCAGCCGATCGGCCGGATCACCCTGGAGGTCATGTTCGGCAAGCCGGACAACTTCCGCACGGAGAACATCGAGTTCGAGGTGGTGGACCTCGTGAGTCCCTACCACGCGCTCCTGGGCAGGCCGGCCCTGACCAAGTTCATGGCGGTGCCCCACTATGGGTACCTGAAGATGAAGATGCCTGGCCCTAAGGGGGTCATCACCGTAGCCGGCGACTACCGCCGCTCCATGGACTGCGCCACGCAGAGCTCCAAGATGGCCCAGACGCTGGTCATCGCCACCGAGAAGCAGCTCATCCACGACGCCGTTGCCTTGGCCAAGGCCGCGCAGGCGGACATGCCGGCTGTGGGCAACCCGGCTGGGACGACTCACTTCCAGCCGGCCGACAACACCAAGAGGATCCTGCTCGACCCGGCCCAGCCGGACAAGTACGTCACCATCGGTGCCGGCTTGAGCAGCAAATAGGAAAGCGAGCTCACCAGCTTCCTCCGTGAGAATCGGGACATCTTCGCATGGTCTCCAAGGGACATGCCGGGTGTACCGAGGGAGTTGGCTGAGCACCACCTCCACGTCAGGCCTGAAGCCAAGCCGGTGAAGCAGCCTCTCAGGCGCTTCGCCGAAGAACGAAGGAAGGCCATCGGTGAAGAAATTGCCCGGCTCCTAGCTGCCGGCTTCATCATGGAAGTGCTGCACCCGGACTGGTTGGCGAACCCGGTCCTGGTTTTGAAGAAGAACGGCTCCTGGCGCATGTGTATCGACTACACCAGCCTCAACAAGGCGTGCCCGAAGGACCCCTTCCCCCTGCCGCGCATAGATCAAGTTATAGACTCGACTGCCGGCTGTGAACTGTTGTCTTTTCTAGATGCCTACTCAGGCTACCACCAGATTCCTTTGAATCCGGCTGATCAAATAAAGACTTCGTTCATTACCCCGTATGGGGCTTACTGCTACACGACTATGCCATTCGGCTTGAAAAATGCAGGCGCCACCTACCAAAGGTGCATGCAAAAGTGTTTGCAGGATCAAATCGGCAGAAATGTTCACGCATACGTGGATGATGTCGTTGTAAAAACCAAGGAGATGCCTACCCTCCTTGATGACTTGAGAGAAACCTTCACCAATCTGCGAAGATTCCGGATGAAGCTCAACCCGGCCAAGTGCACATTCGGCGTGCCAGCCGGCCAACTCCTGGGCTACCTCGTCTCTCAGCGAGGAATCGAAGCCAACCCGGAGAAGATCAGTGCCATTGAGAAGATGGAGCTGCCGCAGTGCCTCAAGGACGTCCAGAAGTTCACCGGATGCCTGGCCTCCTTGAGCCGCTTCGTCAGCCGGCTGGGGGAGAAGGCACTGCCCCTGTATCAATTGATGAGGAAGTCGGACAAATTTGTCTGGTCACCGCAGGCGGATGAAGCCTTTCGTGACTTAAAGCGCGTGCTCTCAACCGCGCCAATCCTTGCAACGCAGGTTCAATGGAGCCAATGCTGTTGTACATCGCAGCCACCAACCGAGTGGTTAGCGTTGTCCTGGTGGTGGAGCGCAAAGAAGCAGCCAACAGGGAGCAGCTGGTTCAGCGCCCAGTCTACTATCTCGAGGTGCTGTCCCAGTCGAAGCAAAACTACCCCCACTACCAGAAGGTCACCTACGGCGTGTACATGGCGGCCAAGAAGCTCAAGCACTACTTCCAAGAGCACCCCATCAGTGGTGGCCACAGCGCCCTTGGCGGAAATCATCGGCAGCAAGGATGCCAACGGCCGGGTTGCCAAGTGGGCCCTGGAGCTAGCCGCCCACACCATCCTCTACGAGCCGCGCACAGCCATCAAGTCGCAGATCCTCGCGGACTTCTTCGTCGACTGGGCCGAGATGCAATACCTGCCGCCTGTGCCTGATTCCACGCACTGGAAGCTGCACTTCGACGGCTCGAAGATGCGAAACGGCTTGGGAGCCGGCATCGTCGTCACTTCCCCCAAGGGAGATCGGCTGGACTATGTCCTGCAGATCCACTTCGCCGCATCCAACAATGTGGCGGAGTATGAAGCGCTCATCCATGGGCTGAAGCTGGCCAAGGAGATTGGCGTGCGTCGCATCCTCTGCTTCGGCGACTCCGACTTGGTTATACAGCAAGCATCGGGCGACTGGGACGCGAAGGACGCCAACATGGCCTCATACCGCTTCCACGTCCAGCAGCTATCCGGCTTCTTCGATGGCTGTGAATTCCACCATGTGCCACGAGCAAACAATGAGGCGGCAGATGCCCTATCCAAGATTGGCTCGACCCGGCAAGCCATTCCGCCGGGCGTTGCCCTGGCGATTCTCAAGAAACCGTCCATCATACCGTCACCGGACTCGGATTCCATATTCGTGCCGGCTGACCCGGGGGCTTCTCAGCCGAACCCGGGGGCTTCATTGCCCAAGTCGGGGGCTTATCAGCCAAACCCGCCGGCTTCTCAGCCGAACCCGGGGGCTTATCGGTCCAACGCGGGGGCTTCTCAGCCAAACTCGGGGGCTTATCAGCCAAACCCGCCGGCTTCACAGCCGAACCCGGCGACCACGCAGTCGAAACCGGAAGCTCCGAAGATGGAGGCCTTGGTGGTTAGCGTGTTTGAAATAAAATGCGTACCATCATGGGCACAAGAATTCCTCTCCTACCTCACCGATGGTGTGCTGCCCAATGACAGGGTTCAAGCTAGGCAGATTGAGAGAAGGGCCAAGGCCTATACAATCATCAACCACGAGCTGTACAAACGCAGCGTAAGTGGGGTGTTCCAGCGGTGCGTCGAGCCGGCTGAAGGGATTGAACTCCTACGGGAAATCCACCAGGGAGAGTGCGGCCATCACGCCTCCTCCAGAGCCATAGTGGCCAAAGCCTTCCGGCACGGTTTTTACTGGCCGACTGCGCTCAGAGACGCAGAAGACTTGGTGAAGAAGTGCAACGGCTGCCAGCGCTTCGCAAAGCAAAGGCAAACGCCGGCTTCCGCCCTAAAAACCATCCCCATTACCTGGCCGTTTGCCGTATGGGGCTTGGATATGGTGGGCCCATTCAAGACAGCCCGAGGCGGCATGACGCATCTCTTGGTGATGATTGATAAATTCACTAAGTGGATCGAGGCCAAGCCGATCAAGAAGCTGGATGGCTCCACAGCCGTCACATTCCTCAAGGAGATAATCGCGAGATACGGCTACCCGCATAGCATCATCACCGACAACGGCAGTAACTTCGCCGAAGGCATTTTCAAGCGCTATTGTGGGGAGATGGGGATCCGAATGGACCTGTCATCCGTAGCACACCCGGAGACCAACGGCCAAGTGGAGAAGGCAAACGGCTTGATCCTAGCCGGCATCCGGCCTCGGCTGGTGGAGCCGCTTGAACGCTCAGCCGGCTGCTGGATTGAAGAGCTGCCCAGCGTGCTGTGGAGCCTGCGCACAACGCCAAACCGCTCAGTCGGCTTCACGCCCTTCTTCCTCGTATACGGGGCCGAAGCCGTCCTGCCGACTGACATCGAGCACGACGCGCCAAGGATCAAGCTATACACAGAAGCTGAAGCCAAAGAAGCTCGCGAAGATGGAGTCGACCTGGTTGAAGAGGTCCGGCTGATGGCCGAATCCAGGTCCGCCGTATACCAGCAAAGCCTCCGTCGCTATCACAGCCGGAAGGTCAAGTCCTTAGCATTCCGAGAAGGAGACCTAGTGCTCCGGCTGATCCAACGGACAGCCGGACAGCATAAACTAGCATCCCCATGGGAGGGTCCCTTCATCGTGAGCAAGGCAGTAGGCAATGATTCCTACTATCTCATAGATGCCCAAGAGGCCAAAAAGAACAAGGCGAGCAAAACTGACGAGGAGACAAAACGTCCCTGGAATGTCAGGTTGCTTCGACCATTTTACACTTGAGAGCAGGAATGTATGTATCCCTTGTATCCCTTTTGTAAGCTATGAAAAAGCATGCGCCAAGAGCGCCGTTTCCGACAAGTTTTTCGCGCACTCTACTTCGTTTCGCCAATTGGCTTGAACCCTTTCACGCGACGGCTTAGTAACGTGATCTGATTTCCGACAGCCGGCTTCCGACCAGCTACAGACCGCAACCCGGCTGTCCGGCTGGCGGGAGTAAGGCCTAGGGAGCTGGCACGCGAAAAACGGCTAAGGAAAGAGTAAAAGCGAGTTGACTTGCAACCTTTCATAAAAGTGTCGGACTGCCGAAATCGACTCGTTCGACTGAAATACTATCGGCCTCACCCAGCGGCACGCTCTTGATCCGGCGACGGACCGCAAGTCGGACGTACGACCGGCAAGGGCACAGCCAAAGAGTGGGGCGGATGGGAAAAAGCGAACAAGTCGAAAGAAAGCAAGCCGGCACACAAATGATTAACAAACACATTAAAGTGCGTCATAATAAAAAAGGAGATAATATTGTCTTTACATAAGCACCCGGCATTCCGGGGATTTAATAAATTGTCTTGGCAAAAGCAAAGCTGCATAAACAGGAAAGTCTAGGGACCGGCTGGAGCAGGACCAGTCGGATCAACAGCAGGCGGCGGAGAATCCATCTCGACCCCTTCGTCTTCAAGCTCCTCCTCCTCATCAGAGTGAGGGTTCGGATCTGCGATGAAGACGCGCTTGTCGACGAAGTCGGCGATGGCGCTGGCTCGGGCAAGACGGGCGGCCTTCTGATCGGCTGAGAGCTCCTCCTCCACGCCGGCTCGCCGATACTCGAGCTGCCCCAGGTCCACCTCGTTGTACCAGGAGAGGACGAAGGACAGCGCCATGTCGGCGCCGGCACGCGTGGCAGACCCCTTCCAGTCGATGAAGCGGTCCGGCGCCTGCTCGATCAAGGAAGTGAGGCTGGAAATGTCTTGCGGCGCCTCCTTGTCGGGCCACAGCATCGGAACCAGCTCCTCAGCCGCCTTCCGGAGCTCCCAGCCAAACTTGGTGATGGGCTCGACGCGGGCAGCCAGGGACGACAGATGGTCCTCCATGGTGAAGGTCGCCGAGCTGCCCTCGCCAGTCGCCCGCCCCCTGGCCTCGCGCGCATCGCCAACGGCGCCAAGGCGGTATCCTGCGTCTCCGGGAAGGCCGCTGCAAGAAGGAAGCATGTCAGAAGTCATAAAAGCCGAAATAAGCTGAAAAATGCAAATTTTCGAAGTCCTAAAGTAGGACTGGCGGCAGCCGGCACGAGCCGACTGCCCCCAGCCCGAAGATGGAGATTCCGAAGCTCTAAAGTAGGACTGGCGGCAGCCGGCACGAGCCGACTGCCCCCAGCCCGAAGATGGAGATTCCGAAGCTCTAAAGTAGGACTGGCGGCAGCACAAGCCGACTGCCCCCAGCCCGAAGATGGAGATTTCGAAGGACAAAAGAAAAAGACTGGCGGCAGCCGGCACGAGCCGACTGCCCCCAGCCCGAAGATGGAGATTTCGAAGGACAAAAGAAAAAGACTGGCGGCAGCCGGCACGAGCCGACTGCCCCCAGCCCGAAGATGGAGATAGCGAAAAAAGATAAGTTTCTGCAGCCGGCTACCAGCGGAAGCTGGCAGCCGACAGCCGAAAGCCGGCAAAGGGGAAGGAAACATAAACTCACCCGAGAAACCGACATCGATCGCGCCAATCAGGTCCGTCCCGTCAGCTCCGTGGACTTGGCGGTGACTTCCTGCTGAAGCGCAAGCCGCTGCTTCTCCACCTCGGCCAGCCGCCGGCTCAGATCCTCTACCTTCTCCTTCTCTGCCGTCCTAAGGGAGGTGAGCTCGGCGAGATGGTTCTTCTCCAGCGCGCGCAGCCGCGTCAACTCCCCATCAGCCACCTTGAGCTTGGCGGCTGCAGCACGGCCCGCCTCCTCGCTCTCGGCGCACTGAGCGCGAGCAACCCGGAGGTCTCTCCAGCTGCGGGACCTGGCGGCTTCAACTGCGAGGCAGCCGGAAAGAGATGTCAGCCAACAAAGACAAAAGAAAAAAGACACCAAGCCAGATGAAGCAAGAACTTACCCTTGACGGCTTCCAGCTCACGAGCCAAGGTGGCCCGCTCAAGCTTGGCCTTATGATAGCTAGTCACCACCTTGTTGTACAAGACGGTGCGTCGCTCTTCGACCTCCTGAAAAAGAGAACCGTTTAGGCGAAACCTGGGTCGGCTCCGAGCAGCCGGCCCATGCCTCGGAGGGCTACCAGGATAACAATAAAATCACAGAAAATAAGATGGGAAGCCACCTACCTTGTCAGCATCTTCCAGCGTCTTTAGCTGGGCCAAAGTCTCGGTGGCCTTGTTCTTGAGGCTGGCGCGGTAGCCGGAGTAGAGCATCTTCAAGGGCGCCGTGCCAGGCTGCCCATCCCGGCTGATGATCTCGCAGGTGTCCGCCTGGTTCCAGGCCTGCTCCATGGTGCCAGCCGAGCCGAAGCTGGAGTCCGAGGCGGACGGCACGCTCACCAACCGGGCACCCTTGGCCACGTGTAGGCCAGTGGGCGACACCGCCGGGCTCTTCGACTTCACCAACGCCCGGGAGTCGGCGTCCGTAGCGCGCCGGCTCCTCCCGCTGCGGCTCCGTCCTCGGCGGCTCCGGCCGGAGGCGGCGCGGCTGGCCCGGTGGGAACCACCTCCGGCCCTTCAGGCGCAGCTCCGCCGGCTCCAGCTCCCGCCGCCGGTGGCGCACCTCGGCCGGCTCCAGCAGCCGGCCCCAGCAGCGGCGTGCGGTGCGGAAACAGGTCGCCGAGAGTAGGCCTCTGGGCCGACTCGCCCTGGGCGCCCTGGCCCGGCGCTGATGGAGGCGCGGCAGAAGAAGACGCCCCCGCGGGAGGCGGCGAAGCCGCAGGCGGCATGACCACAGGCGGCACAACGACAACGGGCGGCGTGCGCGCACGTGTCGAAGGCGGCGGCGTCGGCTCCCTCTGCCGGCGGAACGGCGGCGCAACGCGCGCAGCCGGCCCAGAGCTGCCGCCTTGGGCGAACTTGATGGCGGCCCTAGTCAAGCAAACAAAAGAAGATAAATGCAAAGTAAGGAAAGAAAAGGAATCAAACAACGAAGAAAACAAAAAGGACTTACCCGGCCATCTCAGGGACCTTCTTGGGCCCTTGCTGGCGCTGCCTCTTGGCCTGGCCCTCCAGCCTGGCCGTGCTCCCGCCGGCGGCCCGCTTCTTCTTCGGCGCGGAAGTCGCCGAGGCGGCAGGCGGCCTCGTGCGCAGAGGCACCGCCCGGATCGGTCCCGGCCCCGTGGTGGACGTGGCCGGCTCCGCCTCCTCCTCCTCCAACTGCTCCGGCGAAGGCGGCGGGTTGTGCTCCCCTTGGCCGCCCTGGTTGGGAACCCCAAGAGGAAGGTATGATCGCCGGCTTGGTCGCAAGTTTTCCCTCAGTATGAAACCAAGTTTAATCCAGTAGGAGCCAAGAAGCACGTTGAAGGTTGATGGTCGCGAAATGTGATGCGGCGCAACACCAGGGATTCCGGCGCCAACTGGAACCTGCACAACACAACCAAAGTACTTTGCCCCAACGAAACAGTGAGGTTGTCAATCTCACCGGCTTGCTGTAACAAAGGATTAAACGTATCGAGTGGAAGATGTTTGCAAAGAAAACAGTAAAACAAGTAGAATGTATGCTATGTAAAGAATAGGACCGGGGTCCACAGTTCACTAGAGGTGTCTCTCCCATAAGATAAAAGCATGTTGGGTGAACAAATTACAGTCGGGCAATTGACAAATAGAGAAAGGCATAATAATGCATATACATGACATGGTAAATATAGTGAGATTTAATTGGGCATTACGACAAAGTACATAGACCGCCATCCAACTGCATCTATGCCTAAAAAGTCCACCTTCAGGTTATCGTCCGAACCCCCTCCAGTATTAAGTTGCAAAGCAACAGACAATTGCATTAAGTATTGTGCGTAATGTAATCAATAACTACATCCTTAGACATAGCATCAATGTTTTATCCCTAGTGGCAACAGCACATCACAACCTTAGAACTTTCTGTCACTGTCCCAGGTATCAATGAAGGCATGAACCCACTATCGAGCATAATTACTCCCTCTTGGAGTTAAGAGTAAAAACTTGGCCAGAGCCTCTACTAATAACGGAGAGCATGCAAGATCATAAACAACACATGAACAATAGATTGATAATCACCATAATCATAGTACTCTCTATCCATCGGATCCCGACAAACACAACATATAGAATTACATATAGATGATCTTGATCATGTTAGGCAGCTCACAAGATCTAACAATGAAGCACAACAAGGAGAAGACGACCATCTAGCTACTGCTATGGACCCATGGTCCAGGGGTGAACTACTCACTCATCACTCCGGAGGCGATCATGGCGATGAAGAGTCCTCCGGGAGATGAATCCCCTCTCGGCAGGGTGCCGGAGGCGATCTCCGAATCCCCCGAGATGGGATTCGCGGCGGCGGCGTCTCTGTAAGGTTTTCCGTATCGTGGCTCTCGCATCGGGGGTTTCGCGACGGAGCTTTAAGTAGGCGGAAGGTCAACGCGAGGGGCCACACGAGGGCCCAGGGGCTAGGTCGGCGCGGGCTGGGCCGCGCCGGCCACCCCCTGGCTGCCTCGTGGCCCCACTTCGTTAGGTCTTCGGTCTTCTGGAAGCTTCGTGCAAAAATAGGACCCTGGGCGAAAGTTTCGTCCAATTCCGAGAATATTTCTTTACTAGGATTTCTGAAACCAAAAACAGCAGAAAACAGCAACTGGCTCTTCGGCATCTTGTTAATAGGTTAGTTCCAAAATGCATAAATATGACATATAATGTGCATAAAACATGTAGGTATCATCAATAAAGTAGCATGGAACATAAGAAATTATCGATACGTTGGAGACGTATCAGCATCCCCAAGCTTAGTTCTGCTCGTCCCGAGCAGGTAAAACGATAACAAAGATAATTTCTGAAGTGACATGCCATCATAATCTTGATCATACTATTTGTAAACATATGTAATGAATGCAGCGATCAAAGCAATGGTAATGACATGAGTAAACAACTGAATCATATAGCAAAGACTTTTCATGAATAGTACTTCAAGACAAGCATCAATAAGTCTTGCATAAGAGTTAACTCGTAAAGCAATAAATCAAAGTAAAGGTGTTGAAACAACACATAAGAAGATTAAGTTTCAGCGGTTGCTTTCAACTTATAACATGTATATCTCATGGATATTGTCAACATAAAGTAATATAACAAGTGCAATATGCAAGTATGTAGGAATCAATGCACAGTTCACACAAGTGTTTGCTTCTTAAGGTGGAAGGAGATAGGTAAACTGACTCAACAATAAAAGTAAAAGAATGGTCCTTCGCAGAGGAAAGCATCGATTGCTGTATTTGTGCTAGAGCTTTTATTTTGAAAACATGAAACAATTTTGTCAACGGTAGTAATAAAGCATATGAGTTATGAAAATTATATCTTACAAGTTGCAAGCCTCACGCATAGTATACTAATAGTGCCCGCACCTCGTCCTACTTAACTTGGACTACCGGATCTTTGCATGCCATGTTTCAACCAAGTGTCACAAAGGGGTACCTCCATGCCGCCTGTACAAAGGTCCAAGGAGAATGCTCGCATTTCGGATTTCTCGCTTTTGATTATTCTCAACTTAGACATCCATACCGGGACAACATGGACAACAGATAATGGACTCCTCTTTAATGCATAAGCATGTAGCAAAGTTATTATTCTCATATGAGATTGAGGATATATGTCCAAAACTGAAACTTCCACCATGATTCATGGCTTTAGTTAGCGGCCCAATGTTCTTCTCTAACAATTTTGCATGCTCCAACCACTAAAATGATAGACCTTCAGACAAGACGGACATGCATAGCAACTCACATGATATTCAACAATAGTTGATGGCGTTCCCCAGAAACATGGTTATCGCACAACAAGCAACTTAATAAAATATAAAGTGCATAAGTACATATTCAATACTACGATAGTTTTTAAGGCTATTTTGTCCCATGAGCTATATATTGCAAAGGTGAATGATGGAATTTTAAAGGTAGCACTCAAGCAATTTACTTTGGAATGGCGGGAAATACCATGTAGTAGGTAGGTATGGTGGACACAAATGGCATAGTAGTTGGCTCAAGGATTTTGGATGCATGAGAAGTATTCCCTCTCGATACAAGGTTTAGGCTAGCAAGGTTATTTGAAGCAAACTCAAGGATGAACAAGTGCAGCAAGACTCACATAAAAGACATATTGTAAACATTATAAGACTCTACACTGTCTTCCTTGTTGTTCAAAACTCAATACTAGATATTATCTAGACCTTAGAGAAACCAAATATGCAAATCAAATTTTAGCAAGCTCTATGTATTTCTTCACTAATGGGTGCAAAGCATATGATGCAAGAGCTTAAACATGAGCACAACAATTGCCAAGTATCACATTATCCAAGACATTTTTAGAATTACTACATGTAGCATTTTCCAATTCCAACCATATAACAAATTAACGAAGAAGAAACTTCGCCTTGAACATTATGAGTAAAGCCTAAGGACACATGTGTCCATATGCAACAGCGGAGCGTGTCTCTCTCCCACAAAGTGAATGCTAGGATCCATCTTATTCAAACAAAAACAAAAACGAAAACAAACCGACGCTCCAAGTAAAGAACACCAGATGTGACTGAATAAAAATATAGTTTCAGGGGAGGAACCTGATGATGTTGTCGATGAAGAAGGGGATGCCTTGGGCATCCCCAAGCTTAGACGCTTGAGTCTTCTTAAAATATGCAGGGATGAACCACGGGGGCATCCCCAAGCTTAGAGCTTTCACTCCTCTTGATCTTAGTATATCATTCTCCTCTCTTGACCCTTGAAAACTTCCTTCACACCAAACTTCAAGCAAACTCATTAGAGGGTTAGTGCATCATTAATAATTCACTCATTCAGAGGTGACACAATCATTCTTTTCACTTCTGGACATTGCATAATGCTACTGGACATTAATGGATCAAAGAAATAAATCCAACATAGCAAAAGAGGCAATGCGAAATAAAAGGCAGAATCTGTCAAAAACAGAACAGTCCGTAAAGACGAATTTATAAATGGCACCAGACTTGCTCAAATGGAAAAACTCAAAACTAATGAAAGTTGCGTATATATCTGAGGATCACGCTCGTAAATTGGCAGATTTTTTCGAATTTTCTACAGGGAATTATGCCCAGATTCGTGACAGACAGCAATGCTGTTTCTGTGCAGCGATCCCAAATATAACATCAACTTTGACATAGAAACTTTACTTGGCACAAAAACATGATAAGGAGAGGTTGCTACAGTAGTAAACAACTTCCAAGACTCAATAAAACAAAAAATTGCTGTAGGTAAAAACATGGGTTGTCTCCCATAAGCGCTTTTTTTAACGCCTTTCAGCTAGGCGCAGAAAGTGCAAATCAAGTAACATCGAGAGTAGAAGCATCAACATCATAGCTTGTTCTAATAATAGAATCAAAAGGCAACTTCATTCTCTTTCTAGGGAAGTGTTCCATACCTTTCTTGAGAGGAAATTGATATTTAATATTACCTTCCCTCATATCAATAACAGCACCAACAGTTCGAAGAAAAGGTCTTCCCAACACAATTGGACAAGATGCATTGCATTCGATATCCAAGACAACAAAATCAACGGGGACAAGGTTATTGTTAACCGTAATATGCACATTATCAATCCTCCCCAAAGGTTTCTTTTTAACATTATCGGCGAGATTAACATCCAAATAACAATTCTTTAATGGTGGCAAGTCAAGCATATCATAAATCTTTTTAGGCATAACAGAAATACTTGCACCAAGATCACATAAGGCATTACATTCAAAGTCATTGAATTTCATTTTAATGATGGGCTCCCAACCATCTTCTAACTTTCTAGGAATAGAAGTTTCAAGTTTTAGTTTCTCTTCTCTAGCTTTTATGAGAGCATTTGTAATATGTTTTGTAAAGGCTAAATTTATAGCACTAGCATTAGGACTTTTAGCAAGTTTTTGCAAGAACTTTATAACTTCAGAGATGTGGCAATCATCAAAATCTAAATCATTATGAGCTACAGCAATGGGATCATTATTCCCAAGGTTGGAAAAAATTTCAGCAGTTTTATCACAAGCAGTTTCAGCAGTTTTAGCAATTTCAGGCAGTTTTGTACGCTTTGCACTAGGAGTAGAAACATTGCCAACACCAATTATATTACCATTGATAGTAGGAGGTGTAGCAACATGTGAGGAATTAACATTACTAGTGGTGGTAATAGTCCAAACTTTAGCTACATTATTCTCTTTAGCTAGTTTTTCATTTTCTTCTCTATCCCACCTAGCACGCAACTCAGCCATTAATCTTATATTCTCATTAATTCTAACTTGGATGGCATTTGCTGTAGTAGTAATCTTATTATCAAGATCATTATTAGGCATAACTTTCAACTTTAAAAGATTAACATCAGAGGCAAGCCTATCAACTCTAGAAGCGATAGTATCAATTTTATCAAGCTTTTCCTCAACAGATTTGTTAAAAGCAGTTTGTGTACTAATAAATTCTTTAAGCATGGCTTCAAGACCAGAGGGTACACTTCTATTATTGTTGTAAGAATTCCCATAAGAATTACCATAACCATTACCATTAGTAGAAGGATATGGCCTATAGTTATTACCAGAGTTGTTCCTATAAGCATTGTTGTTGAAATTATTATTTTTAATGAAATTCACATCAACATTTTCTTCTTGAGCAACCAATGAAGCTAAAGGAACATTATTTGGATCAACATTAGATCTACCATTCACAAGCATAGACATAATCACATCAATCTTATCACTCAAGGAAGAGGTTTCCTCAACAGAATTTACCTTCTTACCTTGTGGAGCTCTTTCCGTGTGCCATTCAGAGTAATTTATCATCATATCATCAAGAAGTTTTGTAGCCGCCCCCAATGTGATGGACATAAAGGTACCTCCAGCAGCTGAATCCAATAAATTCCGCGAAGAAAAATTTAGTCCTGCATAGAAGGTTTGGATGATCATCCAAGTAGTCAGTCCATGGGTTGGGCAATTCTTTACCAAAGTTTTCATTCTCTCCCAAGCTTGAGCAACATGTTCAGTATCTAATTGTTTAAAATTCATTATGCTACTTCTCAAAGAAATAATTTTAGCGGGAGGATAATATCTACTAATAAAAGCATCCTTGCATTTAGTCCATGAATCAATACTATTCTTAGGCAAAGATAGCAACCAATCTTTAGCTCTTCCTCTTAATGAGAAAGGAAACACTTTTAATTTAATAATATCACCATCTACATCTTTATACTTTTGCATTTCACAAAGTTCAACAAAATTATTGAGATGGGCAGCAGCATCATCAGAACTAGCACCAGAAAATTGTTCTCTCATAACCAAATTCAGTAAAGCAGGTTTAATTTCAAAGAATTCTGCTGTAGTAGCAGGTGGAGCAATAGGTGTGCATAGGAAATCATTATTATTTGCATTTGTGAAGTCACACAACTTAGTATTTTCAGGGTTGGCCATTTTAGCAACGGTAAATAAAGCAAACTAGATAAAGTAAATGCGAGTAACTAATTTTTTTGTGTTTTTGATATAGCAAACAAGATAGCAAATAAAGTAAAACTAGCAACTAATTTTTTTGTATTTTGATTTAGTGCAGCAAACAAAGTAGTAAATAAAATAAAGCAAGACAAAAACAAAGTAAAGAGATTGAGAAGTGGAGACTCCCCTTGCAGCGTGTCTTGATCTCCCCGGCAACGGCGCCAGAAAAAGTGCTTGATGCGCGTGGATGTACACGTCCGTTGGGAACCCCAAGAGGAAGGTATGATGCGCACAGTGGCAAGTTTTCCCTCAGTATGAAACCAAGGTTTAATCGAACCAGTAGGAGCCAAGAAGCACGTTGAAGGTTGATGGTCGCGAAATGTGATGCGGCGCAACACCAGGGATTCCGGCGCCAACTAGGAACCTGCACAACACAACCAAAGTACTTTGCCCCAACGAAATGTGAGGTTGTCAATCTCACCGGCTTGCTGTAACAAAGGATTAAACGTATCGAGTGGAAGATGTTTGCAAAGAAAACAGTAAAACAAGTAGAATGTATGCTATGTAAAGAATAGGACCGGGGTCCACAGTTCACTAGAGGTGTCTCTCCCATAAGATAAAAGCATGTTGGGTGAACAAATTACAGTCGGGCAATTGACAAATAGAGAAAGGCATAATAATGCATATACATGACATGGTAAATATAGTGAGATTTAATTGGGCATTACGACAAAGTACATAGACCGCCATCCAACTGCATCTATGCCTAAAAAGTCCACCTTCAGGTTATCGTCCGAACCCCCTCCAGTATTAAGTTGCAAAGCAACAGACAATTGCATTAAGTATTGTGCGTAATGTAATCAATAACTACATCCTTAGACATAGCATCAATGTTTTATCCCTAGTGGCAACAGCACATCACAACCTTAGAACTTTCTGTCACTGTCCCAGGTATCAATGAAGGCATGAACCCACTATCGAGCATAATTACTCCCTCTTGGAGTTAAGAGTAAAAACTTGGCCAGAGCCTCTACTAATAACGGAGAGCATGCAAGATCATAAACAACACATGAACAATAGATTGATAATCACCATAATCATAGTACTCTCTATCCATCGGATCCCGACAAACACAACATATAGAATTACATATAGATGATCTTGATCATGTTAGGCAGCTCACAAGATCTAACAATGAAGCACAACAAGGAGAAGACGACCATCTAGCTACTGCTATGGACCCATGGTCCAGGGGTGAACTACTCACTCATCACTCCGGAGGCGATCATGGCGATGAAGAGTCCTCCGGGAGATGAATCCCTCTCCGGCAGGGTGCCGGAGGCGATCTCCAGAATCCCCCGAGATGGGATTCGCGGCGGCGGCGTCTCTGTAAGGTTTTCCGTATCGTGGCTCTCGGTACTGGGGGTTTCGCGACGGGAGCTTTAAGTAGGCGGAAGGTCAACGCGAGGGGCCACACGAGGGGCCCAGGGGCTAGGTCGGCGCGGCCAGGGCGCCGGCCACCCCCTGGCTGCCTCGTGGCCCCACTTCGTTAGGTCTTCGGTCTTCTGGAAGCTTCGTGCAAAAATAGGACCCTGGGCGAAAGTTTCGTCCAATTCCGAGAATATTTCTTTACTAGGATTTCTGAAACCAAAAACAGCAGAAAACAAGAATGGCTCTTCGGCATCTTGTTAATAGGTTAGTTCCAGAAAATGCATAAATATGACATATAATGTGCATAAAACATGTAGGTATCATCAATAAAGTAGCATGGAACATAAGAAATTATCGATACGTTGGAGACGTATCAGCATCCCCCTTGGCCGCTGGTCGGGCACCGCCGGCAGGTCGTCATCGCCGGCTTGGTCGCCGGCCTGGTCGCCGGCTTGGTCAGCCGGATCCACGAGATCCGCCGTCCAGATCTTGCGCGCCAAGTCGCCGTCCTCGATCTCTTGGCGGGGGAAGATCTAGAAAACAAGAACAGATGAGTAACAAGCGAGCCACGCAGCCGCAAGCCGAAAGGCACAAGCTAAAAATACAACTTACCCGCTCAGGCGGCGCAGCTCGGTCGTAAGGCGGCAGCCCCCACGCCCAGTCTTCCGGCATGTTGGCCTTGGTGATGTTGTTCACCCGGTGAGCGACTTGGGCCTTGGTGAGCGCTATCCTCGACGTCCGGGTCGGATCCAGCCGGCCGGACATAAGCCCGATCTTGTGGACACGGCGCTGGAGCGGGATCACCCGGCGCTCTATGTAGGTGCAGAGGAGGTCCTCGGCGCTCAGCCGGCCCGCAGAGACGCACTCCCCCAAGAAATCCCAGAGGAGGTTGACCTCCGCGTCCGGATCCGCCGACTTGGGGTTGTGACCCCAGTTGAGCCGGGTGGTCGGAGGAGCCGGATTATACTCCGGCAGGTTGATCCGGTCGAAGGCTGGGTTGGCGTTCTTCACGTAGAAAAACGTCATCTGCCAGTTCTTCACCGAGTCGACAGTCGGTATCTTCGGGAAGAGCGAGCCGGCGCGGGGATAGATGGAGGCGCAGCCGCAGGTCCTCAGGCGGCCCTCAGTCATTTGCGACTTGAGGTAGAAGAGCCGGCCCCAGAAGTCGACGTCGGGCCACAAGCCGGCGTAGCCCTCCATAAAAGCCACATAGCAGCTAAGGAGGACGCACGCGTTGGCCGGCAAGTGGTGCGGCTGCAGGCCGAAGAAGTCCAGGAACCTGCGGAAGAAGGCCGAAGCCGGCAGACCTAGCCCACGGTCAAGATGCGCGCCGAAGACGACGCGCTCGCCGGGCTCCGGCTTGGGCTCCACCTCCGCGCCAGGCGCCCGCGTGACAACCTCCCGAGGAATCCGGCGGAGGCGCACCAGGCGCTCGATGTCGTCGTCGTTCATAAGCGAGCCCCTCCAGGACCCGCTGGCGGAGGCCATGGACGAAGAGGAGGAGGAAGAAGACCAATCGAGATCGAAGGGAGAAGAGGAACCGCTCCTCACCGGAGGAGAGCGCGGCGGCGATGAGCGCAGCGTCGAGCCGCGGGGCCCCGTGGCGCCGGCTTGGCGTGCGGACGGCTGCCGAACGGCGGAGGACTCCGGCCGCGAAAGGTCACCGAGGTTCGCCAGGAGGTCGCCGGAGAAAGATCGACGGCGTGCGAGAGCGCTCGAGCGAAGAGAACGAGAGAGAGAAGAAGCAGTGGCGCAAGGGAGAAGAAGAGTGCCTCGGTACCGCGCGGGGGCATTTATAGCCGCCCGGCGCGCCCGTTACGCAGCCACGTGGCGATCGTGGGCCACGATGGGATTAACTGCGCCGAAACCGCCCCACACGACGTGGCAGTTACCAGAAACGGCCGCACCACTCCGCCCACAACCGCAGAAAATCCGGAGGGGACAGCGATGTGACCAGACGAAACGGCCACGCTGACGAAGCCGTCAGAGCGGTCAAGTCGGGCGCGGGACTCGAGGCGGCGGAGTTGCCGGTGTACCCGAGCCGGAGCCGGACAACAAAATCGACCCGGCCCCAAGTTCTGGCAACAAGCCGGAAACGTCTTCAACACTTAAGAAAAAGTGAAAACGACAGGAGCAAAAAAGGCGTCCGGCTGGAGGAAGCCGGACGGGGCGAGCCGGACGAGGGCGCAGCCGGCTGAATGAAAATTCTCAGCTGGCCCCTCCGGGAGCCGCCGGAAACAAGCGAGAGATATATAAAGCCAGGGAAACCTGCCTAGGTCCTTCTTAACGCAGGACCTTGCCAGCTTCGGGGGGTCGGGGGGAAGACCCCGGGTATGGCAATGGACGCGGAGCGGCCGGCTTGAGGTCGGCCGGCTCGCGGCAAAGGCCGGCTGAGGAGCAGCCGGCTGGAGCCGTGGCCGGCTGCCTCGGGAGCCGGCTGGCTCTAAGTCCTAGTCGGCCTGGCTGCGGCCTTCAACGCTGTAGCTGGGCCGGCTTCTACAAGCCACATCCGACTGGGGTCTGTACCTCAGACCGACTCGAGGCTGGCGAGTCTTGCACTGGAAGGAACTGGGTAGGTGAGCCGGGTTCAAAGGTCCACGCTGACCTCATCTCCCGTAAAGTACGGGGCACTGTAGAGCAGCAGTGCCACGCGCCGGACAGGCCATCATGGCGTACGTCGAGCCGTACGCGCTACAGAGCATGATGACGACAACGACAGCACCTCCACGCCGCTGACCTGAGCAGGCGGATGGGACGTGCCACTACGCTCAACGGCTCCCTGGCGTCAGCGCCTCGGGAAGGGACGGGAGCCGAAGCCGGCCCATGCTGGCCACTAGACTCTAGGGACTTATGTAAAGTGCCGGTGCCTATATAAGCCGGGCTACCCCCTCGTGCGGGGGACGATCGATCGGTTGCCATTCACTAGTCTTAGAGCTGCCCTGTGAGAGAGACCTTCGTCTACCTTAGCCTCCCAGGAGCAGCCGGATACAGCTCAAGGAGCACCATTGTACTGTGTTACATATCATATACACTCATAGCAGGAGTAGAGGTGTTACCTCCATCGGAGGGCCTCGAACCTGGGTACGTCGCCGTGTCGCTCGTGCCCATACCCGCATCCGGATACCGCCGTGAGACCACTAGGAACCACCTCGATTAGCCACCCTATGGCATATGTCATGACGATACCACGACATTTGGCGCCCACCGGGCTGGGCCGCGCCGCGGCCGGTGTGGCACCACCGGGCCCCACTCACCTTTTCCTTTCGGCGAAGCTTCGCAAAAATAGGACCCCGGGCGTTGATTTCGACCAATTCCGAGAATATTTCCTTACTAGGATTTCTGAAACCAAAAACAGCAAAAACAGAACTGGCACTTCGGCATCTTGTTAATAGGTTAGTGCCGGAAAATGTAAAATAACGCTGTAAAGTATGTGTAAAACACTCAAGTATTGTAATAAAAGTAGCATGGAACATAAGAAATTATAGATACGTTTGTGACGTATCAAGCATCCCCAAGCTTAGTTCCTACTCGTCCTCGAGTAGGTAAACGATAACACAAATAATTTCTGAAGTGACATGCTACCAACATAATCTTGATCAACATTATTGTAAAGCATATGAGATGAATGGAGTGATCTGAACAAAAGATTGCTAACAAAGATAATGACTAAGCAAATGAATCATATAGCAAAACTTTTCATGAATAATACTTTCAAGACAAGTATCAATAAGACTTGCATAAGAGATAACTCATAAGCAATAAATTCAAAGTAGAATGCATTGAAGCAACACAAAGGATGATTAAGTTTCAGCAATTGCTTTCAACTTGTAACATGTATATCTCATGGATATTGTCAACATAGAGTAATATAACAAGTGCAATAAGTAAACATGTAAGAATCAATGCACACAGTTAACACAAGTGTTTGCTTCTAAGATAGAAGGAATGGGTAAACTGACTCAACAATAAAGTAAAAGATTGGCCCTTCGCAGAGGGAAGCATTGATTACTATTTTTGTGCTAGAGCTTTTTGTTTTGAAAACATAGAAACAATTTTGTCAACGGTAGTAATAATTCATATGTGCTATGCATAATACTTCCTACAAGTTGCATGCCTCATGCATAGAGTACCAATAGTGCTCGCACCTTGTCCTACTATCTCGGAAAACACGGATTCTCATCGCATAACATATGCTTCAACCAAGTGTCACAAAGGGGTACCTCTATGCCGCCTGTACAAGTGTCTAAGGAGAAAGCACGCATTGGATTTCTCGCTTTTGATTATTCTCAACTTAGACATCCATACCGGGACAACATAGACAACAGATAATGGACTCCTCTTTTAATGCTTAAGCATTCAACAATAGTTAATATTCTCATAAGAGATTGAGGTTGTATGTCCAAACTGAAACTTCCACCATGATACATGGCTTTAGTTAGCGGCCCAATGTTCTTCTCTAACATATGCATACTCAAACCATTTGATCATGAAATCCACTACTTCAGACAAGACGAACATGCATAGCATCTCACATGATATCCAACAAAGATAAAGTTGATGGCGTCCCCAGAAAACATGGTTACCGCTCAACAAGCAACTTATAAGAATTAAAACACATAACTACATATTCATCACCACAATAGTTTTTAAGCTATTTGTCCCATGAGCTATATATTGTAAAGGTAGAGGAATGAAATTTAAAGGTAGCACTCAAGTAATTTACTTTGGAATGGCAGGAAATACCACATAGTAGGTAGATATGGTGGACACAAATGGCATGGAGTTTGGCTCAAGGTGTTTGGATGCACGAGAAGCATTTCCTCTCAGTACAAGGTTTGGGCTAGCAAGGTTGTTTGAAGCAAACACAAGTATGAACAGGTACAACAAAACTCACACAAGAACATATTGCAAGCATTATAAGGCTCTACACTGTCTTCCTTGTTGTTCAAACACTTTACCCGAAAATATCTAGACTTAGAGAGATCAATCATGCAAACCAAATTAAACAAGCTCTACAGTAGTTCTTCATTAATGGATTAAACTACATGATGCAAGAGCTTAAACATGATCTAAGAGAGCTCAAACAATTGCCAAATTGCCAAACCATATGCAGCATTTTCCAATTCCAACCAAATAGCAATTTAACGAAGCAATAAGCTTTCGCCATGAACATTAAAGCACAATTAAGAACACAAGTGTTCCATAAGAAAAAGCGGAGCGTAATATCTCCAATATAAGGATGGCGAGATCCAACTTTATTCAAAACAAAACAAAAATAAAAACAAACCGACGCTCCAAGTAAAGAACATAAGAATGTGATGGAATAAAAATATAGTTTCACTAGAAGTGACCTGATAATGTTGTCGATGAAGAAGGGATGCCTTGGGCATCCCCAAGCTTAGATGCTTGAGTCTTCTTAAAATATGCAGGGATGAACCACCGGGGCATCCCCAAGCTTAGACCTTTCGCTCTTCTTGATCATAGTATATCATCCTCTTCTCTTGACCCTTGAAAACTTCCTTCACACAAACTTCAAGCAAACTCATGAGAGGGTTAGTGCTTAACCACAAATTCACATATTCAGAGGTGACACAATCATTCTTAACACTTCTGGACATTGCACAAAGCTTCTGAAAGTTAATGGAACAAAGAAACTCATTCAACATAGCAAAAGCGGCAATGCGAAATAAAAGATAGAATCTGTCAAAAACAGAACAGTCCGTAAAGATGCTTCTGGACTGGGCACTTAACTTGCTCAAATGGAAAAACTCAAAACTAATGAAAGTTGCGTACATATCTGAGGATCACGCTCGTAATTTTGCAGATTTTTTCGATTTTTTTACAGAGACTTATGCCAGAATTCGTGACAGACAGCAATGCTGTTTCTGCGCAGCGATCCCAAATATAACATCAACTTTAGCATAGAAATTTTACTTGGCACAAAACATGATAAGGAGAGGTTGCTACAGTAGTAAACAACTTCCAAGACTCAACAAAACAAAAATTACTGTAGTAAAATAAACACATGGGTTATCTCCCAAGAAGTGCTTTTCTTTAACGCCTTTCAGCTAGGCGCAGAAAGTGCAAATCAAGTAACATCAAGAGTAGAAGCATCAACATCATAGCTTGTTCTAATAATAGAATCAAAAGGCAACTTCATTCTCTTTCTAGGGAAGTGTTCCATACCTTTCTTGAGAGGAAATTGATATTTAATATTACCTTCCCTCATATCAATAACAGCACCAACGGTTCGAAGAAAAGGTCTTCCCAACACAATAGGACAAGATGCATTGCATTCGATATCCAAGACAACAAAATCAACGGGGACAAGGTTATTGTTAACCGTAATGCGAACATTATCAATCCTCCCCAAAGGTTTCTTTTTAACATTATCGGCAAGATTAACATCCAAATAACAATTCTTCAATGGTGGCAAGTCAAGCATATCATAAATCTTTTTAGGCATAACAGAAATACTTGCACCAAGATCACATAAAGCATTACACTCAAAATCATTGAATTTCATTTTAATGATGGGCTCCCAACCATCTTCTAACTTCCTAGGAATAGAAGCTTCAAGTCTTAATTTCTCTTCCCGAGCTTTAATGAGAGCATTTGTAATGTGTTTTGTAAAGGCTAAATTTATAGCACTAGCATTGGGACTTCTAGCAAGTTTTTGTAAGAACTTTATAACTTCAGTAATATGACAATCATCAAAATCTAAACCATTATGTTCTACAGCAATGGAATCATTGTCACCAATATTTTGAAAAATTTCAGCAGTTTTATCACAAGCAGTTTCAGGCAGTTTTGTGCGCTTTGCACTAGGAGTAGAAACATTGCCAACACCAATTATTTTACCATTGATAGTAGGAGGTGCAGCAACATGTGAAGAATCAACATTACTAGTGGTGGTAATAGTCCATACTTTAGCTACATTATTTTCTTTAGCAAGTTTTTCTTTTTCTTCTCTATCCCACCTAGCATGCAATTCAGCCAACAATCTAATATTATCATTAATTCTAACTTGGATGGCATTTGTTTTAGCAAACCTAGCATCTTCAACTTTCTCAGGCATAACTTTCAATTTTAAAAGATCAACATCAAGAGCAAGACTATCAACCTTAGAAGCAAGAATATCAATTTTACTAAGCTTTTCTTCAACAGTTTTATTGAAAGCAGTTTGTGTACTAATAAATTCTTTAAGCATCACTTCAAGACCAGAGGGTACACTCTTATTATTATTGTAAGAATTACCATAACCATTACCATTATTAGAAGGATATGGCCTATAGTTGTTGTTACCATAATTATTCCTATAAGCATTGTTGTTGAAATTATTGCTCTTAATGAAATTCACATCAACATTTTCTTCTTGAGCAACCAATGAAGCTAAAGAAACATTATTAGGATCAATATGAGATCTACCATTTGCAAGCATAGACATAATAGCATCAATCTTATCACCCAAAGAAGAGGTTTCTTCAACAGAATTTACCTTCTTACCTTGAGGAGTTCTTTCAGTGTGCCATTCAGAGTAATTGATCATCATATCATCAAGTAATTTAGTTGCGGCGCCCAAAGTGATGGACATAAAAGTACCTCCAGCAGCTGAATCCAATAGGTTCCTCGAGGAAAAATTCAATCCTGCATAAAAGGTTTGGATGATCATCCAAGTAGTCAGTCCATGGGTTGGGCAATTCTTTACCAAAGATTTCATTCTCTCCCATGCTTGAGCAACATGTTCATTATCAAATTGTTTAAAATTCATTATGCTACTTCTCAAAGATATAATCTTAGCAGGAGGATAATATTTACTAATAAAAGCATCTTTACATTTAGTCCATGAATCAATACTATTTTTAGGCAAAGAAAGCAACCAATCTTTAGCTCTTCCTCTTAATGAGAAAGGAAACAATTTTAGTTTTATAATATCACCATGTATATCCTTATACTTTTTCATTTCACAAAGTTCAACAAAATTATTAAGATGGGCAGCAGCATCATCAGTACTAACACCAGAAAATTGCTCTCTCATAACAAGATTCAGTAAAGCAGGTTTAATTTCATAAAATTCTGCTGTAGTAGCAGGTGGAGCAATAGGAGTACATATAAAATCATTATTATTTGTGCTAGTGAAATCACACAACTTAGTATTTTCAGGAGTACCCATTATAACAGTAGTAAAGTAAACTAAGCAAATAAAGTAAAGACAAGTAACTAATTTTTTTGTGTTTTTGATATAGAGATCAAGACAGTAAATAAAGTAAAGCTAGCAACTAATTTTTTTGTGTTTTGTTTAAGTGCAGCAAACAAAGTAGTAAATAAAATAAAGCAAGACAAAAACAAAGTAAAGAGATTGGAAGTGGAGACTCCCTTGCAGCGTGTCTTGATCTCCCCGGCAACGGCGCAAGAAAAAGTTGCTTGATGCGTGTAGATGTACACGTCCGTTGGGAACCCCAAGAGGAAGGTATGATGCGCACAGCGGCAAGTTTTCCCTCAGAAAGAAACCAAGGTTATCGAACCAGTAGGAGCCAAGAAGCACGTGAAGGTTGTTGGTGGAGGAATGTAGTGCGGCGCAACACCAGTGAAACCGGCGCCAACATGGAACCTGCACAACACAATCAAAGTACTTTGCCCCAACGTAACAATGAGGTTGTCAATCTCACCGGCTTGCTGAAAACAAAGGATTAAGCGTATCGAGTGGAAGATGGTGTTTGTTTGCAAAGAACAGTAAAAGTAGTAGAATGTATTCAGATGTAAAAGAATGGACCGGGGTCCACAGTTCACTAGTGGTGTCTCTCCAATAAGATAACTAGCATGCTGGGTGAACAAATTACAGGTGAGCAATTGACAAATAAAGATTCAATACATATCAACGATGATTACTATGTGATTTAATCAGGGCATTACGACAAAGTACATAGACCGCTATCCAGCATGCATCTATGCCTAAATAATCCACCTTCAGGTTATCATCCGAACCCCTTCCGGTATTAAGTTGTAAACAACAGATAATTGCATTAAGTATGGTGCGTAATGTAATCAACACAAATATCCTTAGACAAAGCATCAATGTTTTATCCCTAGTAGCAACAACACATCCACAACCTTAGAACTTTCTGTCACTGTCCCAGATTTAATGGAGGCATGAACCCACTATCGAGCATAATTACCCCCTCTTGGAGTTACAAGTATCAACTTGGCCAGAGCCTCTACTAGCAACGGAGAGCATGCAAGAACATAAACAACACATATATGATAGATTGATAATCAACTTAACATAGTATTCTCTATTCATCGGATCTCACCAAACACAACATGTAGCATTACAAATAGATGATCTTGATCATGTTAGGCAGCTCACAAGATCTATAACAATGAAAGCACAAGCGGAGAAGACAACCATCTAGCTACTGCTATGGACCCATAGTCCAAGGATGAACTACTCACGCATCAATCCGGAGGCGGGCATGATGATGTAGAGCCCCACCGGTGATGATTCCCCTCTCCGGCAGGGTGCCGGAGGCGATCTCCGAATCCCCGAGATGGGATTGGCGGCGGCGCCTCAGTAATGTTTTCCGTATCGTGGCTCTCGGTACAGGGGGTTTCGCGCGGAGGCTTTAAGTAGGCGGAAGGGTAGGTCAAAGGGCGACGCGGGGGCCACACAAGGGCCACGCGGCCAAGGGCCGCGCCGCCCGGTGTGGCACCACCTCGTGGCCCCACTTCCTTTTCCTTTCGGTCTTCGGAAGCTTCGTGCAAAAATAGGACCCTGGGCGTTGATTTCGTCCAATTCCGAGAATATTTCCTTACTAGGATTTCTGAAACCAAAAACAGCAGAAAACAGCAACTGGCACTTCGGCATCTTGTTAATAGGTTAGTGCCGGAAAATGTAAAATAACTGTAAAGTATGTGTAAAACACTCAAGTATTGTAATAAAAGTAGCATGGAACATAAGAAATTATAGATACGTTTGCGACGTATCAGGGTGGTCCCCGCCGAGAGAGAGATACGGTTATCCGGTCGGCGGGCAAGATCCGCGTGACATGGGCTAGACCAATCAGGGCAATGTTGGGCGTCTGTGAGAGTTTGTGAAGGGAGAGGGCAAAACTGAGTAGTATCAAGAAACCAAGGGCAAGTGAGTAGTAAACAGACTAAGGGATTCAAATATGAGATTTAAAAAATGGAAAATGCGTGTTTTGTACAATGAAACCCATCTTGGCCTACCTCAAACTATTTGCAATACAAATATACATGAGTGTGAAAATTATGGCCTCATTCAGACAAAGTATGTTTTGGGGAAAGCTGTTTTGGGTAGGGCTTATTGTGGAAAACCATGCACCTTCATAGCTACTAGGTGATTTGAGAAGTGGCAATTTGTGGTAAAACTTGATTTATCTATGATTTATCTATGATTTGAGAAGTGGCAATTTGTGGTAAAGACTCCATGAGTAAGTGCCACTCTTTTTCAGAATTTTTTGCACATTAAATAACTCATTTATCTAATCTAGTAGACGGTAGCAACGAGGAGATGAAGAGACTAACCCTCGAAGATTCGCAAAGCTTAACGAGATTAGATCTCGGGGTGGATGTAGTCGATCACTTGCCGCTTGCAAAAGCGCGTAGAAGATCTTGACGGTGCCACAATCGGGCAGCACCTCCGTACTCGGTCACACGTTCGGTGTTGATGAAGACGACGTCCTCCTCCCCGTTCCAGCGGGCAGCGGAAGTAGTAGATCCTCCTCGGAATCTCGGCAGCACGACGGCGTGGTGGCGGTGGTGGTGGAGAACTCCGGCAGGGCTTCGCCTATGCGCTGCGGGAGTAGTATGTGGAGGAGGGGCGCTAGGGTTTGGGGAGAGGCTAGGGTTTGGGCGCCGACCACTTGGGGGCTGCGGCCAAGGAGGCTTTGGTGTGTCCGGCCCCTCCCCCTTGCCCCTCATTATATAGGTGGAAGCCCCCAAGAGTTGTAGTCCAAGTCTTCGAATAAGACCCCAACACAAAACTTGCCATAGGTGGGAAACCTACTCAAGGGGGAAGTCCTACTCAAGGTGGGACTCCCACCTTTCCTTGAGGGGGGTGGCCGGCCACCTTTAGGTGGAGTCCACCTGGGACTCCTCCCCTTAGGGTTGGCCGGCCATGCTAGTGGAGTCCCTCCGGGACTCCGCCTTCCATAGTGATTTCTTCCGGACTTTTCTAGAACCTTCTAGAACCTTCCATAAATGCACCGGATCATTTTCAAACTTATAAAATGACTTCCTATATATGAATCTTATTCTCCGGACCATTCCGGAACTCCTCGTGATGTCCTGGATCCCATCCGAGACTCCGAACAAAACTTCGAACTCCATTCCATATTCCATATCTACTTAAACGACATCAAACCTTAAGTGTGTCACCCTACGGTTCGCGAACTATGCAGACATGGTTGAGACTTCTCTCCGACCAATAACCAATAGTGGGATCTTGAGATCCATAATGGCTCCCACATATTCAACGATGACTTAGTTATCGAATGAACCATTTACATACGATACCGATTCCCTTTGTCACGCGATATTTTACTTGTCCGAGGTTTGATCATCGGTATCTCTATACTCGTTCAACCTCGTCTCCTGACAAGTACTCTTTACTCGTACCATGGTATGTGGTCTCTTATGAACCATTCATATGCTTGCAAGCTAATTAGACGACATTCCACCGAGAGGGCCCAGAGTATATCTATCCGTCATCGGGATGGACAAATCCCACTGTTGATCCATATGCCTCAACTCATACTTTCCGGATACCTAATCCCACCTTTATAACCACCCATTTACGCAGTGGCGTTTGATGTAATCAAAGTACCCTTCCGGCATAAGTGATTTACATGATCTCATGGTCGAAAGGACTAGGTAACTATGTATCGAAAGCTTATAGCAAATGAACTTAATGACGTGATCTTATGCTACGCTTAATTGGGTGTGTCCATTACATCATTCACATAATGACATAACCTTGTTATTAATAACATCCAATGTTCATGATCATGAAACTATGATCATCTATTAATCAACAAGCTAGTTATACAAGAGGCTTACTAGGGACTCCTTGTTGTTTACATAACACACATGTATCAATGTTTCGGTTAATACAATTATAGCATGGTATATAAACATTTATCATAAACACAAAGATATATAATAACCACTTTATTATTGCCTCTTGGGCATATCTCCAACAGTCTCCCACTTGCACTAGAGTCAATAATCTAGATTACATTGTAAGGTACCTAACACCCATGGCATTCTGGTGTTGGTCATGCTTTGCCCTAGGGAGAGCTTTAGTCAATGGATCTGCTACATTCAGATCAGTGTGTACTTTGCAAATCTTTACTTCTCCATCTTCGATGTACTCGCGAATCGAATGAAAACGCAGCTTGATATGCTTCAGCTTCTTGTGTGACCTTGGTTCTTGTGCATTGGCGATGGCACCCATGTTGTCACAATAAATGACTAGTGGGTCCAATGCACTAGGAACCACACCGAGCTCAACAATGAACCTCTTCATCCATACCGCTTCCGATGAAGCCTCCGAAGCCGCTATGTATTCCGATTCTGTTGAAGACTTCGCCACCGTGCACTGCTTGGAGCTGCACCAGCTTACTGCAGCACCATTCAATATAAACACGTACCCAGACTGAGACTTAGAGTCATCAGGATCGGTGTTCCAACTTGCATCGGTGTAACTGGTTACAACGAGCTCTTGGTCACCGCCATAACAAAGAAACATATCCTTAGTTCTTTTCAAGTACTTCAGGATATTCTTGACCGCTGTCTAGTGTTCCATTCCTGGATCACTTTGATATCTGCTAGTCAAACTAACAGCATGTGCTATATCCGGTCTAGTACACAGCATGGCATACATGATAGAGCCTACTGCCGAGGCATAGGGGATCTGATTCATCCTCTCTCTTTCTTCTGCCGTAGCCGGACCTTGAGTCTTACTCAAGACCTTACCTGGCAACATCGGTAAGAACCCTTTCTTACTTTCATCCATTCTAAACTTCTTTAGAATCTTGTCCAGGTATGTACTCTGTGAAAGCCCTATTAGGCGTCTTGATCTATCTCTATAAATCTTGATGCCTAAAATGTACGCTGCTTCACCAAGGTCCTTCATTGAAAAACACTTATTCAAATAACCTTTTACACTGCTTAATAGTTCTATATCATTCCCAATCAATAATATGTCATCTACATATAATATCAGGAATGCTACAGAGCTCCCACTCACTTTCTTGTAAATACAGGCCTCTCCATGACACTGTATAAACCCGAAGTCTTTGATCACCTTATCAAAGCGTCGGTTCCAACTCCGGGATGCTTGCTTCAGTCCATAAATGGAACGCTGAAGTTTGCATACCTTGTTAGCATTTTTAGGATCGACAAAACCTTTGGGTTGTACCATATACAACTCTTCCTCAATGTCACCATTAAGGAACGCCGTTTTGACATCCATCTGCCAAATCTCATAATCGAAAAATGCAGCTATTGCTAACAAAATCCTCACAGATTTTAGCTTCGCTACAGGTGAGAAGGTCTCATCGTAGTCAACTCCTTGAATTTGTCGGAAACCCTTTGCGACAAGTCGAGCTTTATAGACAGTAATATTACCATCAACATCTGTTTTTCTCTTGAAGATCCATTTATTCTCGACAGCCTTGCGGCTATCAGGTAAGTCTACCAAAGTCCACACTTGGTTATCATACATGGATCCCATTTCGGATTTCATGGCTTCTTGCCATTTGTTGGAATCTGGGCTCATCATCGCTTCTTCATACGTCGCAGGGTCTTCATCATTGTTGTCCACAATCATGACATTTAGACAAGGATCATACCAATCAGGAGTGGTACGTTCCCTTGTCGATCTGCGAGGTTCAGTAGCTACTCGTTCGAAGTTTCATGATCATTATCATTAGCTTCCTCTGTTACCGGTGCAGGCGGCACAGGAACATCTTCCGGTACTGCGCTACTCTGATCAACGAGAGAAGGTTCAGTAACCTCGTCGAGTTCTACTTTTCTTCCAGTCACTTCTTTAGTGAGAAATTCTTTCTCAAGAAAGGTTCCGTTCTTAGCAACAAAGATTTTGCCTTCGGATCTGTGATAGAAAGTATACCCAATAGTTTCCTTAGGGTATCCTATGAAGACGCATTTCTCCGCTTTGGGTTCTAGCTTGTCCGGTTGTAACTTTTTACATAGGCTTCGCAACCCCAAACTTTAAGGAACGACAACTTAGGTTTCTTATTAAACCATAATTCATACGGTGTCGTTGCAACGGATTTCGATGGTGCCCTATTTAAAGTGAATGCAGCTGTCTCTAATGCATAACCCCAAAACGATAATGGCAAATCAGTAAGAGACATCATAGAACGAACCATATCTAAGAGAGTTCGATTACGACGTTCGGACACACCATTGCGCTGTGGTGTTCCCGGCGGTGTCAACTGTGAAAGTATTCCGCATTTCTTTAAATGCATGCCAAACTCATAACTCAGATATTCGCCTCCGCGATCAGAACGCAGAAACTTGATCTTCTTGTTACGTTGATTTTCTACTTCACTTTGGAATTCCTTAAACTTCTCGAAAGTTTCGGACTTATGTTTCATGAAATAGATATACCCATATCTACTCAGATCATCTGTGAAGGTTAGAACATAATGATAACCACCGCGCGAGGCTACACTCATTGGTCCGCACACATCGGTATGTATGATTTCCAATAAGTCTGTAGCTCGCTCCATTATACCAGAGAATGGAGTCTTAGTCATTTTTCCCATTAGACATGCTTCGCATCTATCAAGTGACTCAAAGTCAAGTGACTCAAGTAATCCATCGGAATGGAGTTTCTTCATGCGTTTCACTCCAATATGACCAAGACGACAGTGCCACATATAAGTAGAATTATCATTCAATTTAATTCGCTTAGCATCAATGTTATGAACATGTGTATCACTACTATCGAGACTTAATAGAAATAAACCATTCTTCTCAGGCGCATGACCATAAAAGATATTATTCATAAAAATAGAACAACCATTATTCTCAGACTTAAATGAATAACCGTCTTGCATTAAACAAGATCCAGATATAATGTTCATGCTCAACGCAGGCACCAAATAACAATTATTGAGGTTTAAAACTAATCCCGAAGGTAGATGTAGAGGGAGCGTGCCGACAGCGATCACATCGACCTTGGATCCATTTCCAACGCGCATCGTCACTTCATCCCTCGATAGGCTTCGTTTATTCCGTAGTTCCTGTTTCGAGTTACAAATGTGAGCAACCGAACCAGTATCAAATACCCAGGCACTAGTACGAGAACCAGTAAGATAAACATCTATCTTCAGATCAGCCAAGTACTTGGGGCAATTACGCTTCCAGTGCCCCTTCCCATTGCAGTAATAGCAGTCAGTATCAGGTTTAGGGCCACCCTTAGGCTTCTCAGGAGGCGCGACAGCTTTCTTGCCGCCTGATACGTCTCCAACGTATCTATAATTTCTTATGTTCCATGCTACTTTATTGATGATATCTACATGTTTTATGCATACTTTTATGTCATATTTATGCGTTTTCCGGAACTAACCTATTGACGAGATGCCAAGTGCCAGTTTTCTGCTGTTTTTGGTTTCAGAAATCCTAGTAAGGAAATATTCTCGGAATCGGACGAAATCAACGCCCGGTATCCTATTTTCACGAAGCTTCCAGAACCCGAGAGCCACTGGAGGAGGGCCCTGGCCCAGATGACGGTGGCGGCGGCCAGGGCCCCGCCCCCTAGTGTGTCGTCGCCTCGTTGACCTTCCGACGCCGCCTCTTTGCCTATAAAGGTCCCTGACCTAAAACACGATACAAATAAGCCACGGTACGCGAAACCTTCCGAGCCACCGCCATCGCGAAGCCAAGATCTGGGGGACAGGAGTCTCTGTTCCGGCACGCCGCCGGACGGGGAAGTGCCCCCGGAAGACTTCTCCATCGACACCGCTGCCATCTCCACCGCCATCTTCATCACCGCTGTTGTCTCCCATGAGGAGGGAGTAGTTCTCCATCAAGGCTCGGGGCTGTACCGGTAGCTATGTGGTTCATCTCTCCTATGTACTTCAATACAATAATCTCATGAGCTGCCTTACATGATTGAGATTCATATGATGATGCTTGTAATCTAGATGTCATTATGCTAGTCAAGTGGATTTTACTTATGTGATCTCCGGAGACTCCTTGTCCCACGTGTGTAAAGGTGACAGTGTGTGCACCGTGTGGGTCTCTTAGGCTATATTTCACAGAATACTTATTCACTGTTATGAATGGCATAGTGAAGTGCTTATTTATATCCCTTTATGATTGCAATGTGTTTTGTATCACTATTTATCTATGTGCTACTCATGTGATGTTATTAAAGTAGTCTATTCCTCCTGCATGGTGTAATGGTGACAGTGTGTGCATCGTGTAGTTCTTGTCGTAGATTATGATCATAATCTCTTGTAGGTTATGGAGTTGATTATCGCTATGATAGTATTGATGTGATCTATGCCTCCTTCATAGTGTGATGGTGACAGTGTGCATGCTATGTTAGTACTTGGTCTATTTTGCAAAGATCTATTATGCTCTAAGGTTACTTAAACATGAATATCGAATGTTGTGGCGCTTGTTAACTCCGGCATTGAGGGTTCGTGTAATCCTACACAATTAGTGGTGTTCATCATCCAACAAGAGTATATGTAGCACAAAGGAAAGAGAACTTATTTATTATGTGATCAATGTTGAGAGTATCCACTAGTGAAAGTATGATCCCTAGGCCTTGTTTCCATCACAAAGAATTGCTTCCCACGCCAGCAAGCTATTTTCTGGCGCCGCTTGTTTACTGTTTTACTGCATCTTTACTTTCTGCAATATTACCACCATCTATACCACCTGTGTTTTACTATCTCTTCGCCGAACTAGTGCACCTATACATCTGACAAGTGTATTAGGTGTGTTGGGGACACAAGAGACTTCTTGCTTTGTGATTGCAGGGTTGCTTGAGAGGGATATCTTTGACCTCTTCCTCCCCGAGTTCGATAAACCTTGGGTGATCCACTTAAGGGAAAACTTGCTGCTGTTCTACAAACCTCTGCTCTTGGAGGCCCAACACTGTCTACAAGAATAGAAGCACCCGTAGACAACACCGCCCTTCTTGAAGTTGCCCTTCTTAGGTTTGCCTTGCTTCTTGAAACTGGTGGTCTTGTTGACCATCAACACTTGGTGCTCTTTCTTAATCTCAATCTCAGCAGATTTTAGCATGGAGAAGAGTTCAGGTAACTCCTTGTTCATGTTCTGCATGTTGTAGTTCATCACGAAGTTCTTGTAACTTGGTGGCAGTGATTGGAGGACACGATGAATACCCAGCTGGTTAGGGATCACAATCCCCAAGTCACTGAGCTTCTTCGCGTGTCCGGACATAGCGAACACGTGCTCACTAACGGAGCTGCCCTCTTCCATCATACAGCCAAAGAACTGCTTCGAGGCCTCATAGCTCTCCACGGCCGCATGAGTTTCAAAGATAACTTTGAGCTCATTGATCATATCACAAGGGTCGTGGTGCTCAAAACGCTTTTGGAGCTCTGCCTCTAGGCTGCATAGGATGGCACACTGAACTTGAGAGTAACGAGTCACCCGAGTCTCGTAAACATTTTTTACGTCCTCGGATACTGCAGGTGGTGGTGGGGGACCTAGCGGTGCTTCGAGCACAAATTGCAGATTTCCGCCATTGAGGAAGATCCTCACATGACGGAACCAGTCGGTGAAGTTGCTACCATTGCTTTTAAGCTTTTCTTTCTCTAGGAACTGGTTAAAATTGATTGATGGGGACGCCATGATCTACAACATATATTTGCAATAGTTTAGACTAAGTTTATGACAAATTGAGTTCAAATTTTAATTTAACAAAATTAAAAACTAGGTGAACTCCCACTCAAAACAATATCCCTCGCATTGTCTTAGTGATCACACGAACCAAATCCACCACACCAAGTCCGATCATCACGAGACAAGATGTAATTTCAATGGCGAACACTCAAAGTGTTCATCATATCAATCATATGACTCATGCTCTACCTTTCGGTATCCCGTGTTCCGAGACCATGTCTGTACATGCTAGGCTCGTCAAGGCAACCTTAGTATCCGCGTGTGCAAATCTGGCTTGCACCCGTTGTATGCACATGTAGAATCTATCACACCCGATCATCACGTGATGCTTCGAAACGACAAGTCTTAGCAACGGTGCTACTAAGGATGAACACTTTATTATCTTGATATTTAGTGAGAGGGATCATCTTATAATGCTACCGTCGCGATCTAAGCAAAATAAGATGCATAAAAGGATTAACATCACATGCAATTCATATGTGATATGATATGGCCCCTTTGTCTTTGCGCCTTTGATCTTCATCTCCAAAGCATGGACATGATCTCCATCATCAACGGGCATGATCTCCATCATCATCGGCGTAGCGTCAAGGTCCATCACGCCGTCTTCATGATTGTTCTCCCATGTAGCAACTATTACAACTTCTTTGAAATACTACTCAACATGAAATTTAAAGACAACCATAAGGCTCCTGCCGGTTGCCACAATACAATAATGATCATCTCATACATATTCATCATCACATTATGGCCATATCACATCACCAAACCCTGCAAAAACAAGTTAGACGCATCTAATTTGGTTTGCATATTTTACGTGGTTTAGGGTTTTCGAGTAAGATCCAATCTACCTACGAACATGAACCACAACGGTGATACTAGTGTTGTCAATAGAAAGAGTAAATTGGATCTTCACTATAGTGGGAGAGACAGACACCCGCAAAGCCACTTATGCAATACAAGTTGCATGTCGAGCGTGGAGCAAATCTCATGAACGCGGTCATGTAAAGTTAGCCCGAGCCGCTTCATCCCACTATGCCGCAAGATGCAAAGTACACGAACTAAAGACAACAAAGCATCAACGCCCACAAAACAATTGTGTTCTACTCGTGCAACCAATCTATGCATAGACACGGCTCTGATACCACTGATGGGATTCGTAGCATAGAAAACAAAAATTTTCCTACCGCAAGAACGAAACACAAGCCAAGATCTAATCTAGTAGACGGTAGCAACGAGGAGATGAAGAGACTAACCCTCGAAGATTCGCAAAGCTTAATGAGATTAGATCTCGGGGTGGATGTAGTCGATCACTTGCCGCTTGCAAAAGCGCGTAGAAGATCTTGACGGTGCCACAATCGGGCAGCACCTCCGTACTCGGTCACACGTTCGGCGTCCTCCTCCCCGTTCCAGCGGGCAGCGGAAGTAGTAGATCCTCCTCGGAATCCCGGCAGCACGACGGCGTGGTGGCGGTGGTGGTGGAGAACTCCGGCAGGGCTTCGCCTATGCGCTGCGGGAGTAGTATGTGGAGGAGGGGCGCTAGGGTTTGGGGAGAGGCTAGGGTTTGGGCGCCGGCCACTTGGGGGGCGGCCAAGGAGGCTTTGTGTGGCCGGCCCCCTCCCCTTGCCCCTCATTATATAGGTGGAAGCCCCAAGAGTTGTAGTCCAAGTCTTCGAATAAGACCCCAACACAAAACTTGCCATAGGTGGGAAACCTACTCAAGGGGGAGTCCTACTCAAGGTGGGACTCCCACCTTTCCTTGAGGGGGTGGCCGGCCACCTTTAGGTGGAGTCCACCTGGGACTCCTCCCCTTAGGGTTGGCCGGCCATGCTAGTGGAGTCCCTCCGGGACTCCGCCTTCCATAGTGATTTCTTCCGGACTTTTCTAGAACCTTCCATAAATGCACCGGATCATTTTCAAACTTATAAAATGACTTCCTATATATGAATCTTATTCTCCGGACCATTCCGGAACTCCTCGTGATGTCCTGGATCCCATCCGAGACTTCGAACAAAACTTCGAACTCCATTCCATATTCCATATCTACTTAAACGACATCAAACCTTAAGTGTGTCACCCTACGGTTCGCGAACTATGCAGACATGGTTGAGACTTCTCTCCGACCAATAACCAATAGCGGGATATGGAGATCCATAATGGCTCCCACATATTCAACGATGACTTAGTGATCGAATGAACCATTTACATACGATACCGATTCCCTTTGTCACACGATATTTTACTTGTCCGAGGTTTGATCATCGGTATCTCTATACCTCGTTCAACCTCGTCTCCTGACAAGTACTCTTTACTCGTACCGTGGTATGTGGTCTCTTATGAACCATTCATATGCTTGCAAGCTAATTAGATGACATTCCACCGAGAGGGCCCAGAGTATATCTATCCGTCATCGGGATGGACAAATCCCACAGTTGATCCATATGCCTCAACTCATACTTTCCGGATACCTAATCCCACCTTTATAACCACCCATTTACGCAGTGGCGTTTGATGTAATCAAAGTACCCTTCCGGCATAAGTGATTTACATGATCTCATGGTCGAAAGGACTAGGTAACTATGTATCGAAAGCTTATAGCAAATGAACTTAATGATGTGATCTTATGCTACGCTTAATTGGGTGTGTCCATTACATCATTCACATAATGACATAACCTTGTTATTAATAACATCCAATGTTCATGATCATGAAACTATGATCATCTATTAATCAACAAGCTAGTTATACAAGAGGCTTACTAGGGACTCCTTGTTGTTTACATAACACACATGTATCAATGTTTCGGTTAATACAATTATAGCATGGTATATAAACATTTATCATAAACACAAAGATATATAATAACCACTTTATTATTGCCTCTTGGGCATATCTCCAACATATTGCACTAGCCAGTATTAGCACTCAAGGCGAAAACTGAGCACACAAAAAATGCTAGTATATGACTCGAGGGTATACCTGAGTATATCTAAATTTCCAGGGTTAGACTCGAGGACGCGTGTTGCGGTGCAGAAGTGGAAGACGTGCCATTGTTGACGCGTGTCGCGGTGCAGACGTGCAATAGTGGACGCGTAGGACGCGGGTCGCATTTAGGACGCGTAAGCCCCTCTCTCCCTCCCTCTGCACACAGTACGTCTCATTCTCGCTCACGCACGAAACCACGCCTCTCACATCCCATCAACTTCTCCAAATCGATAAACCCCAACCGTCGTACGCGAGCTACCCTACCAGCGATGGAGAAGAAGAATGCGCCAGCGGCCGTCGCCTCCGAGCCCGTCGCCTCCGAACCCGTCGTCTCCAAGCCCATCGCATCCGAGCCCGTCGCCGCTGAGCCAGTCGCCGCCGAGCCGTCGCCTCCGAGGGCGGCGCATCCAAGCGCGGCGCCTCCGTGAACTGGGCCTCTCTCTCGACTGATGGACCACTGCTTGTTGTGCGCGTAGATGTACACGTCCGTTGGGAACCCCAAGAGGAAGGTATGATGCGCACAGCAGCAAGTTTCCTCATGAAACCAAGGTTATCGAACCAGTAGGAGCCAAGAAGCACGTGAAGGTTGTTGGTGGAGGAATGTAGTGCGGCGCAACACCAGTGAAACCGGCGCCAACATGGAACCTGCACAACACAATCAAAGTACTTTGCCCCAATGTAACAGTGAGGTTGTCAATCTCACCGGCTTGCTGAAAACAAAGGATTAAGCGTATCGAGTGGAAAATGGTGTTTGTTTGCAAAGAACAGTAAGAACAGTAGAATGTATTCAGATGTAAAAGAATGGACCAGGGTCCACAGTTCACTAGAGGTGTCTCTCCAATAAGATAACTAACATGCTGGGTGAACAAATTACAGGCGGGCAATTGACAAATAAAGATTCAATACATATCAACGATGATTACTATGTGATTTAATCAAGGCATTACGACAAAGTACATAGACCGCTATCCAGCATGCATCTATGCCTAAATAATCCACCTTCAGGTTATCATCCGAACCCCTTCTAGTATTAAGTTGTAAACAACAGATAATTGCATTAAGTATGGCGCGTAATGTAATCAACACAAATATCCTTAGACAAAGCATCGATGTTTTATCCCTAGTAGCAACAGCACATCCACAACCTTAGAACTTTCTGTCACTGTCCCAGATTTAATGGAGGCATGAACCCACTATCGAGCATAATTACCCCCTCTTGGAGTTACAAGTATCAACTTGGCCAGAGCCTCTACTAGCAACGGAGAGCATGCAAGAACATAAACAACACATATATGATAGATTGATAATCAACTTAACATAATATTCTATATTCATCGGATCCCGCCAAACACAACATGTAGCATTACAAATAGATGATCTTGATCATGTTAGGCAGCTCACAAGATCTAAACAATGATAGCACAAGCGGAGAAGACAACCATCTAGCTACTGCTATGGACCCATAGTCCAAGGATGAACTACTCACGCATCAATCCGGAGGCGGGCATGATGATGTAGAGCCCCTCCGGTGATGATTCCCCTCTCCGGCAGGGTGCCGGAGGCGATCTCCGAATCCCCCGAGATGGGATTCGCGACGGCGGCGTCTCTGGAAGTTTTCCGTATCGTGGCTCTCGGTACAGGGGTTTCGCGACGAAGGCTATTTGTAGGCGGAAGGGTAGGTCAGGGGGCGACGCGAGGGGCCCACACACTAGGGCCGCGCGGCCAGGGGCCAGGCCGCGCCGCCCTGGTGTGTGGCCACCTCGTGGCCCCACTTCGTTTCCTTTCGGTCTTCTGGAAGCTTCGTGCAAAAATAGGACCCTGGGCGTTGATTTCGTCCAATTCCGAGAATATTTCCTTACTAGGATTTCTGAAACCAAAAACAGCAGAAAACAGCAACTGGCGCTTCGGCATCTTGTTAATAGGTTAGTGCCGGAAAATGTATAATAATGCTATAAAGTATGTATAAAACATTCAAGTATTGTCATAAAAGTAGCATGGAACATAAGAAATTATAGATCCGTTTGAGACGTATCAAGCATCCCCAAGCTTAGTTCCTACTCGCCCTCGAGTAGGTAAACGATAACACAAATAATTTTTGAAGTGACATGCTACCAACATAATCTTGATCAACATTATTTTAAAGCATATGAGATGACTGGAGTGATCTGAACAAAAGATTGCTAACAAAGATAATGACTAAGCAAATGAATCATATAGCAAAACTTTTCATGAATAGTACTTTCAAACAAGTATCAATAAGACTTGCATAAGAGCTAACTCATAAGCAATAAATTCAAAGTAGAATGCATTGAAGCAACACAAAGGATGATTAAGTTTCAGCAATTGCTTTCAACTTGTGACATGTATATCTCATGGATATTTGTCAACATAGAGTAATATAACAGGTGCAATAAGTAAACATGTAAGAATCAATGCACACAGTTAACACAAGTGTTTGCTTCTAAGATAGAAAGAAGTGGGTAAACTGACTCAACATAAAGTAAAAGAATGGCCCTTCGCAGAGGGAAGCATGGATTACTATTTTTGTGCTAGAGATTTTGTTTTGAAAACATAGAAACAATTTTGTCAACGGTAGTAATAATTCATATGTGCTATGCATAATACTTCCTACAAGTTGCATGTCTCATGCATAGAGTACTAATAGTGCTCGCACCTTGTCCTACTTAGCTCGGAAAACACGGATTATCATCGCATAACATATGTTTCAACCAAGTGTCACAAAGGGGTACCTCTATGCCGCCTGTACAAGTGTCTAAGGAGAAAGCACGCATTGGATTTCTCGCTTTTGATTATTCTCAACTTAGACATCCATACCGGGACAACATAGACAACAGATAATGGACTCCTCTTTTAATGCTTAAGCATTCAACAACAGTTAATATTCTCATAAGAGATTGAGGTTGTATGTCCAAACTGAAACTTCCACCATGATACATGGCTTTAGTTAGCGGCCCAATGTTCTTCTCTAACATATGCATACTCAAACCATTTGATCATGAAATCGCACTTACTTCAGACAAGACGAACATGCATAGCATCTCACATGATATCCAACAAAGGTAAAGTTGATGGCGTCCCCAGAAACATGGTTACCGCTCAACAAGCAACTTATAAGAACTAAGACACATAACTACATATTCATCACCACAATAGTTTTTAAGATATTTGTCCCATGAGCTATATATTGTAAAGGTAAAGGAATGAAATTTTAAAGGTAGCACTCAAGTAATTTACTTTGGAATGGCAGAAAAATACCACATAGTAGGTAGATATGGTGGACACAAATGGCATGGGTTTTGGCTCAAGGTGTTTGGATGCACGAGAAGCATTTCCTCTCAGTAGCAAGGTTGTTTGAAGCAAACACAAGTATGAACAGGTACAGCAAAACTCACACAAGAACATATTGCAAGCATTATAAGACTCTACACTGTCTTCCTTGTTGTTCAAACACTTTACCCGAAAATATCTAGACTTAGAGAGACCAATCATGCAAACCAAATTAAACAAGCTCTATGGTAGTTCTTCATTAATAGATTAAACTACATGATGCAAGAGCTTAAACATGATCTATGAGAGCTCAAACAATTGCCAAGTTGCCAAACCATATGCAGCATTTTTTGATTCCAACCAAATAGCAATTTAACGAAGCAATTTCAGCCTTCGCCATGAACATTAAAGCACAATTAAGAACACAAGTGTTCCATATGAAAAAGCGGAGCGTAATATCTCCAATATAAGAATGGTGGGATCCAACTTTATTCAAACAAAAATAAAAATAAAAACAAACCGACGCTCCAAGTAAAGAACATAAGATGTGATGAAATAAAAATATAGTTTCACTAGAAGTGACATGATAATGTTGTCGATGAAGAAGGGG
This sequence comes from Lolium multiflorum, assembly GCA_030979885.1. Taxonomy (NCBI): domain Eukaryota; kingdom Viridiplantae; phylum Streptophyta; class Magnoliopsida; order Poales; family Poaceae; genus Lolium; species Lolium multiflorum. Next base: position 276,485,082 of record CM061753.1, on the reverse strand, counting down.
ATGCCTTGGGCATCCCCAAGCTTAGATGCTTGAGTCTTCTTAAAATATGCAGGGATGAACCACCGGGGCATCCCCAAGCTTAGACCTTTCACTCTTCTTGATCATAGTATATCATCATCTTCTCTTGACCCTTGAAAACTTCCTCCACACAAACTTCAAGCAAACTCATTAGAGGGTTAGTGCATAATCAAAATTCACACATTCAGAGGTGACACAATCATTCTTAACACTTCTGGACATTGCACAAAGCTTCTGAAAGTTAATGGAACAAAGAAACTCATTCAACATAGCAAAAGCGGCAATGCGAAATAAAAGGCAGAATTTGTCAAAAACAGAACAGTCCGTAAAGATGAATCTGGCAGGGGCACTTAACTTGCTCAAATGGAAAAACTCAAAACTAATGAAAGTTGCGTACGTATATGAGGATCACGCTCGTAAATTTGCAGATTTTTTTGATTTTTTTACAGGGAGCTCTGCGAGAATTCGTGACAGACAGCAATGCTGTTTCTGCGCAGCAATCCCAAATATAGCATCAACTTTAACATAGAAACTTTACTTGGCACAAAAACATGATAAGGAGAGGTTGCTACAGTAGTAAACAACTTCCAAGACTCAACAATACAGTAAATAAAATAAAGCATGGGTTATCTCCCAAGAAGTGCTTTTCTTTAACGCCTTTCAGCTAAAGTGCAAATCAAGTAACATCAAGAGAAGAAGCATCAACATCATAACTTGTTCTAATAATAGAATCAAAAGGCAACTTCATTCTCTTTCTAGGGAAGTGTTCCATACCTTTCTTGAGAGGAAATTGATATTTAATATTACCTTCCCTCATATCAATAACAACACCAACGGTTCGAAGAAAAGGTCTTCCCAACACAATAGGACAAGATGCATTGCATTCGATATCCAAGACAACAAAATCAACGGGGACAAGGTTATTGTTAACCGTAATACGCACATTATCAATCCTCCCCAAAGGTTTCTTTTTAACATTATCGGCAAGATTAACATCTAAATAACAATTCTTCAATGGTGGCAAGTCAAGCATATCATAAATCTTTTTAGGCATAACAGAAATACTTGCACCAAGATCACATAAAGAATTACACTCAAAGTCATTGAATTTCATTTTAATGATGGGCTCCCAACCATCTTCTAACTTCCTAGGAATAGAAGCTTCAAGTTTTAATTTCTCTTCCCTAGCTTTAATGAGAGCATTTGTAATATGTTTTGTAAAGGCTAAATTTATAACACTAGCATTGGGACTTCTAGCAAGTTTTTGTAAGAACTTTATAACTTCAGTAATATGACAATCATCAAAATCTAAACCATTATGTTCTACAGCAATGGAATCATTGTCACCAATATTTTGAAAAATTTCAGCAGTTTTATCACAAACAGTTTCAGCAGTTTCAGGCAATTTTGTACGCTTTGCACTAGGAGTAGAAACATTGCCAACACCAATTATTTTACCATTAATAGTAGGAGGTGCAGCAACATGTGAAGAATCAACATTACTAGTGGTGGTAATAGTCCATACTTTAGCTACATTATTCTCTTTAGCAAGTTTTTTTTTTCTTCTCTATCCCACCTAGCATGCAATTCAGCCAACAATCTAATATTATCATTAATTCAAACTTGGATGGCATTTGTTTTAGCAAACCTAGCATCTTTAACTTCCTCAGGCATAACTTTCAATTTTAAAAGATCAACATCAAGAGCAAGACTATCAACCTTAGAAGCAAGAACATCAATTTTACCAAGCTTTTCTTCAACAGTTTTATTGAAAGCAGTTTGTGTACTAATAAATTCTTTAAGCATCACTTCAAGACCAGAGGGTACACTCTTATTATTGTTGTAAGAATTACCATAAGAATTACCATAACCATTACCATTATTAGAAGGATATGGCCTATAGTTGTTGTTACCATAATTATTCCTATAAGCATTGTTGTTGAAATTATTATTCTTAATGAAATTCACATCAACATTTTCTTCTTGAGCAACCAATGAAGCTAAAGGAACATTATTAGGATCAATATGAGATCTACCATTTGCAAGCATAGACATAATAGCATCAATCTTATCACCCAAAGAAGAGGTTTCTTCAACATAATTTACCTTCTTACCTTGAGGAGTTCTTTCAGTGTGCCATTCAGAGTAATTGATCATCATATCATCAAGTAGTTTAGTTGCGGCGCCCAGGGTGATGGACATAAAAGTACCTCCAGCAGCTGAATCCAATAGGTTCCTCGAGGAAAAATTCAATCCTGCATAAAAGGTTTGGATAATCATCCAAGTAGTCAGTCCATGGGTTGGGCAATTCTTTACCAAAGATTTCATTCTCTCCCATGCTTGAGCAACATGTTCATTATCAAATTGTTTAAAGTTCATTATGCTACTTCTCAAAGATATAATCTTAGCAGGAGGATAATATTTACTAATAAAAGCATCTTTACATTTAGTCCATGAATCAATACTATTCTTAGGCAAAGATAGCAACCAATCTTTAGCTCTTCCTCTTAATGAGAAAGGAAACAATTTCAGTTTTATAATATCACCATCTATATCCTTATACTTTTGCATTTCACAAAGTTCAACAAAATTATTAAGATGGGCAGCAGCATCATCAGTACTAACACCAGAAAATTGCTCTCTCATAACAAGATTCAGTAAAGCAGGTTTAATCTCATAGAATTCTGCTGTAGTAGCAGGTGGAGCAATAGGAGTGCATATAAAATCATTATTATTTGTGCTAGTGAAATCACACAACTTAGTATTTTCAGGAGTACCCATTATAACAGTAATAAAGTAAACTAGGCAAATAAAGTAAAGACAAGTAACTAATTTTTTTGTGTTTTGATATAGAACAAGTAAACAAGACAGAAAGTAAAGTAAAGTAACTAATTTTTGTGTGTTTTTAATATGAAGCAAACAAGACAGTAAATAAAATAAAGTAAAGCAAGAAAAAAACCAAGTAAAGAGATTGGAAGTGGAGACTCCCCTTGCAGCGTGTCTTGATCTCCCAACAACGGCGCCTAAAAGAGATGCTTGTTGCGCGTAGATGTACACGTCCGTTGGGAACCCCAAGAGGAAGGTATGATGCGCACAGCAGCAAGTTTCCTCAGTATGAAACCAAGGTTATCGAACCAGTAGGAGCCAAGAAGCACGTGAAGGTTGTTGGTGGAGGAATGTAGTGCGCGCGCAACACCAGTGAAACCGGCGCCAACGTGGAACCTGCACAACACAATCAAAGTACTTTGCCCCAACGTAAGTGAGGTTGTCAATCTCACCGGTTTGCTGAAAACAAAGGATTAAGCATATCGAGTGGAAAATGGTGTTTGTTTGCAAAGAACAGTAAAGAACAGTAGAATGTATTCAGATGTAAAAGAATGGACCGGGATCCACAGTTCACTAGAGGTGTCTCTCCAATAAGATAACTAACATGCTGGGTGAACAAATTACAGGCGGCAATTGACAAATAAAGATTCAATACATATCAACGATGATTACTATGTGATTTAATCAGGGCATTACGACAAAGTACATAGACCGCTATCCAGCATGCATCTATGCCTAAATAATCCACCTTCAGGTTATCATCCGAACCCCTTCCAGTATTAAGTTGTAAACAACAGATAATTGCATTAAGTATGGCGCGTAATGTAATCAACACAAATATCCTTAGACAAAGCATCGATGTTTTATCCCTAGTAGCAACAACACATCCACAACCTTAGAACTTTCTGTCACTGTCCCAGATTAAATGGAGGCATGAACCCACTATCGAGCATAATTACCCCCTCTTGGAGTTACAAGTATCAACTTGGCCAGAGCCTCTACTAGCAACGGAGAGCATGCAAGAACATAAACAACACATATATGATAGATTGATAATCAACTTAACATAATATTCTATATTCATCGGATCCCGCCAAACACAACATGTAGCATTACAAATAGATGATCTTGATCATGTTAGGCAGCTCACAAGATCTAAACAATGATAGCACAAGCGGAGAAGACAACCATCTAGCTACTGCTATGGACCCATAGTCCAAGGATGAACTACTCACGCATCAATCCGGAGGCGGGCATGATGATATAGAGCCCCTCCGGTGATGATTCCCCTCTCCGCGGTGCCGGAGGCGATCTCCTGAATCCCCCGAGATGGGATTCGCGACGGCGGTGTCTCTGGAAGTTTTTCCGTATCGTGGCTCTCGGTACAGGGGTTTCGTGATGAAGGCTATTTGTAGGCGGAAGGGTAGGTCAGGGGGCGATGCGAGGGGCCCACACACTAGGGCCGCGCGGCCAGGGGCCAGGCCGCGCCGCCCTGGTGTGTGGCCACCTCGTGGCCCCACTTCGTTCCCTTTCGGTCTTCGGAAGCTTCGTGCAAAAATAGGACCTGGCGTTGATTTCGTCCAATTCGAGAATATTTCCTTACTAGGATTTCTGAAACCAAAAACAGCAGAAAACAGCAACTGGCTTCGGCATCTTGTTAATAGGTTAGTGCCGGAAAATGTATAATAATGTTGTAAAGTATGTATAAAACATTCATGTATTGTCATAAAAGTAGCATGGAACATAAGAAATTATAGATACGTTTGAGACGTATCAACCACTTCACAAGATCGGCCAATGCTTACTGGCAAACAAAGAGTACGCGGACACCTACTCTGCTATGAGGCAAGTCTGTAGAAATTGGCGCTCAGGTTTACCTGAGCCCGACGTGCACCTGCACGAATGGATCATGCTAGACCACGCCCTTCCACGCGTCGCTGAGTTCACCTTCCTCCAACTCGGCACATCACGCTACGTCACCATAGATCTATCGGAAGTTCATGCAAGGTTCAAATTCCTCCATATCTATAGGGTTAATCTACCTTTTTATTTTCAATCTTAAACATCTTAGTGCTGAATGTTATCTTCATCAATATATTTTAGATACTACTTCGTCGGCTTTTGCCGTGGCGTCATCGTGCTTGCCCAGAAGAACCCGCCGCACAAGGTAATGGAACACTATGTTTGAGGCGCAGATGCCTTGCAGTTGTGTTCTCATCAGCTTCAGGGTCGGTGACACCGTCGTATAGATTGCGAAGACCTCCCTACTAGCAGTAGAGTTGTTGATGGAGTTAAAGTTGGTGAAGCCTGCGTTGTCGAAGATTTCCGAGTCGCTGGCCAGATCGGAATCTGTGAACGACCCGAAAGTCATGTCGCCGAACAGATCGGCGAGTACCCGCCGGCAGCGGGCTTGGAGAAGCATGCCGGTGAAACTTCCTCGTTGCCTCACTCGATGGATGCTGCTGATGATCCCGAGAAATCGGAATCGATCTGATACGTCTCCGACGTATCGATAATTTCTTATGTTCCATGCTACTTTATTGACAATACCTACATGTTTTATACATACTTTATATCGTTTTGATGCATTTTCCGGAACTAACCTATTAACAAGATGCCGAAGTGCCGTTCTGTTTGTTGTTTTTGGTTCCGAAAGGCTGTTCGGGCAATATTCTCGGAATTCGACGAAACGAAGACCAAACATCATAATTCACCGAGACGGACCAGGACACCGGAGGGGAGACGGAGAGGAGGCCCAGGGGCCCCAGACCATAGGGCCGCGCGGGTGCCCCGCCGCGCCGGCCTATGGGGAGGGCGCCCTGGTGCCCCTCCGACGCCGCCTTCGCCTATAAGACCCCTCGTGACCTAAAACTTCGATACCTCTTCACGAAAACTCCAGAAAACATCCAGGGGCGCCGCCACATCGCGAAACTCCATTCGGGGGACAGTCTGTTCCGGCACACCCGGACGGGAATTGCCCCCGGAGTCATCTCCACCGCCGTCTTCACCGCCATCTTCACCGCCATCGCTGCCTCCATGATGAGGAGGGAGTAATTCACCCCCGGGCTGAGGGCTCTACCGTAGCTATGTGGTTAATCTCTCTCTCGTACTCCAATACAATGATCTCATGAGCTGCTTTACATGATTGAGATCCATATGATGAGCTTTGTATCGCTACTAGTTTATGTGCTACTCATGTGATGTTATTAAAGTAGTCTATTCCTCCTGCATGGTGTAAAGGTGCTAGTGTGTGCACCGTGTGGTTCTTGTCGTAGGCTATGATCATGATCTCTTGTAGATCGTGGAGTTAATTGTCATTATGATAGTATTGATGTGATCTATTCCTCCTTCATAGTGTAATGTGGACAGTGCGTGCTCTATGTTAGTTCTTGGTTTATTTTGCAATGATCTATTATGCTCTAAGGTTACTTAAACATGAATATCGAATGTTGTGGAGCTTGTTAACTCCGGCATTGAGGGTTCGTGTAATCCTACACAACGAATGATGTTCATTATCAAACAAGAGTGTATGTAGCACATATGAGAAGAAGTATTTATTATGCGATCAATGTTGAGAGTGTCCACTAGTGAAAGTATGATCCCTAGGCCTTGTTTCCAATACTGCAAACACCGTTTACTGTTTTGTTGCATGTTTACTCGCTGCCATATTTTATTCAGATTGCTATTACCACTCATATACATCCATATTACTTGTATTTCACTATCTCTTCGCCGAACTAGTTCACCTATACACCTGACAAGTGTATTTGGTGTGTTGGGGACACAAGAGACATCTTGCTTTGTGATTACAGGGTTGCTTGAGAGGGATATCTTTGACCTCTTCCTCCCTGAGTTCGATAAACCTTGGGTAATCCACTTAAGGGAAACTTGCTGATGTTCTACAAACCTCTGCTCTTGGAGGCCCAACACTGTCTACAAGAATAGAAGCACCCGTAGACATCAAGCACTTTTCTGGCGCCGTTGTCGGGGAGGAAAGGTAAAAGGTACTCACACTCCGGTCCTGTAACAGTACTTTTCTGGCGCCATTGTGTGTGTGCTCGAAGCTATTTCCTTTAGACTCTGCAATTACGACATTTTGTTTCTTGTTTACACTAGTTAGGCATAATGGACAACAAAGAGCTTCTTATTCTATTTCCTGATTTAAGACATGGATGGTTTGATACAAAAATTAAAAAACCTATGGAACCTTATTTACATGATAGTAGCAATGTTATTAGTATGAATGCAATTACTGCTAATGCTATGAAGAAGTCTAAGCTTGGGGAAGCTAGTTTACATAAAAATAATCTTTTTAGCTCCTCCGCTTTGGAAGAAATATTTTGCTCTGATAATGCTTTATCTCCCATATGCGATAACTCTAATGATGCTTCTGATACTTTAAATCCACCTGCTGAAAGTATTCCGTATAAAATACCTATGGAAATTATTGAACGTGTTATGGATAACCGCTATGAAGGGGATGGAACTGTCCATCCTAGGAATCATTTATTGTTTTTGCATGAATTATGCGGGTTATTCAAGTGTGCAGGTATTTCAATGGATGAAGTTAGAAAGAAATTATTTGTTATGTCGCTATCTGGTGAAGCGGCGCATTGGTATAAACTATTGAAGGACGGGCGCTCTCTTGATTGGAAGGATATTGTGCCTCTATTTTATTCCAAGTTCTATCCTCCAAGTGAAATTCACAAAGATCGAAACCATATATATAATTTTTGGCCTCATGATGGAGAGAGTATTGCCCAAGCATGGGAGAGATTGAAGACTTTAATGCTCAAATGCCCCAATCATGAGCTTCCAGGTAATATCATCATTGATAATTTCTATGCAAGACTTTCTTTTCAAGATAAGACCTTGCTGGATACTACTTGTTCTGGATCATTCACGAGCAATAAAGAAGAGTTTAAAAGGGACCTTCTTGATCGGATTAAGGAGAACGCTGAAGATTGGGAGAACGACAAAGGTAAAGAGTCAGGTATAAATTATGATTATGAATGCATTGAAACTTTCATGGATAGTGGTAAATTTCGAAATATGAGTGCTACTTATGGTCTTGACTCTCAAGTTGCTGCAAATCTTTATAAAGCCTTTGCTTCTCATTTAGAATTGCCTAAAAAGAATTTTGATAAGTATCATGAACCTTTTAAAGAGGCTTGCATGAAGAATGACATTGTTGTTAATGATTGCAATAAGCATGCTCAAACTCCTAAGAATGCTATTTCCTATAAGCATGTTAATTTTTGTGGAATACATAGACCTTGTGGAATTAATCAAATAGAAGATGAATATTGTATCCATCACAGAAATGAAAAAACTAGAAAGTGGTCTAGAGCTCTAGATGATCTTGGAGAAAAAGTGTGTGCCCTCTATCCTTTTATTTGTGAACTTTGCCATAGAGTTGGTCATTTTAATTTTCAATGTTCCTCCAATGATAATTCAAACCCCATGAGTGCTGCAAATTTGTATTGTGATGATGAAATTATTCCTAATCAGCATGATGAACTTACCTTATTTTTGAAGTGTGAAGAGTTATCAAGAAAAATTTCTTTGTTAAATATTAACGATCTTGATATTGATGATGTCCTGCATGGTTGTCTTTCTTATTGCATTGATAATAGCCATACAAATACTTACATACAAAATATTTTAGAAGATGACACCTTGCCAAAATATGATAGGACCGCTGTGTGTTTTCAACTAATTAATGAAAAGGAGGGATCCTCCCAAGTTTCTTCTATTGTTTCTAAAAGTAAATCAGGTTATGCGGACAAGCCACCCTTCAAGCCTCTTCCTCCTAAAGAAGGGAACGAGGAGAAGGAGAAGAAGAAGAAGAAGAAGAAGGGAACGAAGAAGAAGAAGGAGAATAAAAAGAAAGAGGTAACGACGTATCCCCGCGTGAATGAGATAACGCTAGGTAACCGTAAGTATGTTGCTCCTAATGATTATTATGATAATGAATCTGAGTACGATGATCTTCCTATACCCTTTACCCATATTAGTGATCATGATTTGGATGAGCACGCTGCCTTTGATATTGAAAATCTCTTTGGTACTGATTATGAAATTAATGATGATAGCATTATTCATGTCCCCTTAAACGATGATATTGAAAGCTCTAAGCTTGGGGATGTTGTGCTTGAAGATCCTGTATTTGAGACATCTACTTTTAGTGAAAATGATGATATTACATATTCAGGTTTAGATAATTGCTATAGAGATGTATATGACACATGTTACAATTATCCTTATGAAACTTGTCATAGTTATGATGGGCTTGCCAAAAACAATTCTTTTAATATGCAACTTGTTTACCATGTTCAAATTCTTGATAATAATCTTGCTCCAATTACTATTAATGAGAATAACTCTTCTTATGCCAAAATTAATGATACTTCTATGCATATGAACCATGATAAGAATGTTTTAAGTGACGGGTATATTGTGGATTTCATCAATGATGCTACTGAAAGTTATTATGAGAGAGGGAAATATGGTTATATGCATCTTAATAATATTAAGTTTCCCCTCTTTATGTTGAGAATCTTTAAGTTACTCGTGTTTTATCCTCTTATGCTTGCCACTTTGCTCTTCATGAATTCATTTGTGTATAAGATTCTTTTGCATAGGAAGCATGTTAGGCTCAAATGTGTTTTGAATTGCCTCTTGAAGCTCTCTTTTGCTTCAAATACTATTTCTTGCGGGTGCATCACCAAAATTGCTGAGCCCATCTTAATGGCTATAAAGAAAGAACTTCTTGGGAGATAACCCATGTGTTATTTTGCTACAGTACTTTGTTTTATATTTGTGTCTTGGAAGTTGTTTACTACTGTAGCAACCTCTCCTTATCATGTTTTTGTGCCAAGTAAAGTTTCTATGTCAAAGTTGATGTTATATTTGGGATCGCTGCGCAGAAACAGCATTGCTGTCTGTCACGAATCTGGGCACAGTTTTCTGTAGAAAATTCGAAAAAATCTGCCAATTTACGAGCGTGATCCTCAGATATGTACGCAACTTTCATTAGTTTTGAGTTTTTCCATTTGAGCAAGTCTTGTGCCAGCTTTAAATTCGTCTTTACGGACTGTTCTATTTTTGACAGATTCTGCCTTTTATTTCGCATTGCCTCTTTTGCTATGTTGGATTCATTTCTTTGATCCATTAATGTCCAGTAGCTTTATGCAATGTCCAGAAGTGAAAAGAATGTTTGTGTCACCTCTGAACATGTGAATTTTTGATTATGCACTAACCCTCTAATGAGTTTGCTTGAAGTTTGGTGTGAAGGAAGTTTTCAAGTGTCAAGAGAGGAGGATGATATACTACGATCAAGAAGAATGAAAAGTCTAAGCTTGGGGATGCCCGGTGGTTCATCCCTGCATATTTCAAGAAGACTCAAGCATCTAAGCTTGGGGATGCCCAAGGCATCCCCTTCTTCATCGACAAAGTATCAGGTTCCTTCTCTTGAAACTATATTTTTATTCTGTCACATCTTATATACTTTACTTGGAGCGTCTGTATGCTTTTGTTTTTGTTTTTGTTTGAATAAATGATTGTTTGGGAGAGAGACATGCTCCGCTGGTTCGTATGAACACATGTGTTCTTAGCTTTTAATTTTCATGGCGAAGGTTGAAACTGCTTCGTTAATTGTTATATGGTTGGAAACGGGAAATGCTACATGTAGTAATTGGTATAATGTCTTGAATAATGTGAAACTTGGCAATTGTTGTGCTCATATAGATCTTGTTTAAGCTCTTGCATCATGTACCTTGTACCCATTAATGAATAATTACATAGAGCTTGTTAAAATTTGGTTTGCATGATTGGTCTCTCTAAGTCTAGATATTTTCTGGTTGAGGTGTTTGAACAACAAGGAGACAATGTAAAGTCTTATAATGCTTACAATATGTTTATATGTGAGTCTTGCTGCACCATTTTATACTTGAGTTTGCTTCAAATAACCTTGCTAGCCTAAACCTTGTATCGAGAGGGAATACTTCTCATGCATCCAAATACTTGAGCCAATATTCATGCCATTTGCGTCCACCATTCCTACCTACTACATGGTATTTCTCCGCCATTCCAAAGTAAATTGCTTGAGTGCTACCTTTAAACAATTCAAAAGTTATTACCTCTGATTTGTGTCAATGTTTTATAGCTCATGAGGAAGTATGTGGTGTTTATCTTTCAATCTTGTTGGGCAACTTTCACCAATGGACTAGTGGCTTCATCCGCTTATCCAATAATTTTGCAAAAAGAGCTGGCAATGGGATTCCCAGTCCCAAATTAATTAACAAAAATAGACACTCCTCCATGGTATGTGATTGTTGGACGGCACCCGAAGGATTCGGTTAGCCATGGCTTGAGAAAGCAAAGGTGGGGAGGAGTGTCATCATAATAAAACTAAAATAAAAAGGCACTCCTTCATGGTATGAGATTGTTGGCAGGCACCCGAGGATTCGGTTAGCCATGGTTTGTGAAAGAAAGGTTGGAAGGAGTGCCACCCAAAAATAAAATAAAATGGGAGCCGCTCTTTGAAGGTTTGTCTGGCAAGGGGGTTAGAGTGCCCATTACCATTCGTTGACAACAACAAACACCTCTCAAAACTTTATTTTTATGCTCTCTATATGTTTTCAAAATCAAAGCTCTAGCACAAATATAGCAATCGATGCTTTCCTCTTTGAAGGACCATTCTTTTACTTTATTGTTGAGTCAGTTTACCTATTCTTTCTATCTTAGAAGCAAACACTTGTGTAAATTGTGTGCATTGATTCTTACATGTTTACCTATTGCACTTGTTATATTACTTTGTGTTGACAATTATCCATGAGATATACATGTTAAAGTTGAAAGCAACCGCTGAAACTTATATCTTCCTTTGTGTTGTTTCAAAGCTTTCTACTAAGAATTTATTGCTTATGAGTTAACTCTTATGCAAGACTCATTGATGCTTGTCTTGAAAGTATTATTCATGAAAAGTCTTTGTTATGTGATTCATTTGTTTACTCATTATCTTCATCATTGCTTCGAATTTCTGCATTTATCTCATGAGCTTTACAATAGTATGATCAAGGTTATGATGGCATGTCACTTTAGAAATTATCTTTGTTATCGTTTTACCTGCTCGGGACGAGCAGAACTAAGCTTGGGGATGCTGACGTCTCTCGACGATAATTTCTTATGTTCCATGCTACTTTATTGACAATACCTACATGTTTTATACATACTTTATATCGTTTTGATGCATTTTCCGGAACTAACCTATTAACAAGATGCCGAAGTGCCAGTTCCTGTTTCTGCTGTTTTTGGTTCCGAAAGGCTGTTCGGGCAATATTCTCGGAATTCGACGAAACGAAGACCAAACATCATAATTCACCGAGACGGACCAGACACCGAAGGGAGACGGAGAGGAGGCCCAGGGCCCCCAGACCATAGGGCCGCGCGGTGCCCCCGGCCGCGCCGGCCTATGGGGAGGGCGCCCTGGTGCCCCTCCGACGCCGCCTCTTCGCCTATAAGACCCCTCGTGACCTAAAACTTCGATACCTCTTCACGAAAACTCCAGAAAACATCCAGGGGCGCCGCCACATCGCGAAACTCCGGGGGACAGAAGTCTCTGTCCGGCCCTGCCGGGACGGGGAATTGCCCGGAGTCATCTCCACCGCCGTCTCCACCGCCATCTTCACCGCCATCGCTGCCTCCATGATGAGGAGGGAGTAATTCACCCTGGGGCTGAGGGCTCTACCGTAGCTATGTGGTTAATCTCTCTCTCTGTACTCCAATACAATGATCTCATGAGCTGCTTTACATGATTGAGATCCATATGATGAGCTTTGTATCGCTACTAGTTTATGTGCTACTCATGTGATGTTATTAAAGTAGTCTATTCCTCCTGCATGGTGTAAAGGTGCTAGTGTGTGCACCGTGTGGTTCTTGTCGTAGGCTATGATCATGATCTCTTGTAGATCGTGGAGTTAATTGTCATTATGATAGTATTGATGTGATCTATTCCTCCTTCATAGTGTAATGTGGACAGTGCGTGCTCTATGTTAGTTCTTGGTTTATTTTGCAATGATCTATTATGCTCTAAGGTTACTTAAACATGAATATCGAATGTTGTGGAGCTTGTTAACTCCGGCATTGAGGGTTCGTGTAATCCTACACAACGAATGATGTTCATTATCAAACAAGAGTGTATGTAGCACATATGAGAAGAAGTATTTATTATGCGATCAATGTTGAGAGTGTCCACTAGTGAAAGTATGATCCCTAGGCCTTGTTTCCAATACTGCAAACACCGTTTACTTACTGTTCTGTTGCATGTTTACTCGCTGCCATATTTTATTCAGATTGCTATTACCACTCATATACATCCATATTACTTGTATTTCACTATCTCTTCGCCGAACTAGTTCACCTATACACCTGACAAGTGTATTTGGTGTGTTGGGGACACAAGAGACATCTTGCTTTGTGATTACAGGGTTGCTTGAGAGGGATATCTTTGACCTCTTCCTCCTGAGTTCGATAAACCTTGGGTAATCCACTTAAGGGAAACTTGCTGATGTTCTACAAACCTCTGCTCTTGGAGGCCCAACACTGTCTACAAGAATAGAAGCACCCGTAGACATCAAGCACTTTTCTACCGCTAACCGTCCAAAAAATCGGTCCCGCGAGACGATGCGATCCTTCTTTCCTGACGAGGAAGCGGAAGCTCCCGAACTTCATCTCCGTCAACTCCTCCAGATTGGCATATGCATGCAAACGGGTGGGAGGGTGAGGAAAAAAATCGGCGAGATCAGGTTGGACTCGTTTACCTCTGTCCATTGCGTTGCTTGCAGTAGATGATGATGTTGACGATGCCATCGAAATCAGGACCTTGCGACCTCCAATTCCCATAGACGGCGCCAATTGACAAGTGATTAACTTGTCAATGCCTACGGATTGCAGACTTAGGGTTTAGTAAGAAGTAGAGGGAAAGTAGATCTCGAAGGTTTCAGCCGACGAAAGCGCTCGACTAAAGTTACGGTGGTTTTGTTGACAATAGATTCGATCCCTTGCTGTTCCCTTGACTCCCCTTTATATAGGAGGTGGAGCCGAGGCCTTTCGTACCGTATAAGTTACAAACTACGAGAGGCATGTTGAGCCTTTCCTACATTGTTACAATATTTCTATTACAATTCTACTTTCCTTATCCGAAGTTCTCAGGACTTCTGGGCCTCCAAAGTTTCGGTCGTGCACCTCACGTCTTCTCTAGATAACTCGGGTGTTTTATTCGGCATGCCTATTCGGCGTACCTATGTCAACGACAGCTTTGTGAACTGATGGCCCAGAGTACATATATATCCGTCACACGAATAGACAAATCCCGATCTTGATGCATACGGCTCAACCTACCCATTCCGAATACCTGATAGACACCTCCATAATTACCCCGATATGGTGTAATCGTTGATGCAGTCAAGGAAGCCTCCAGTGATAGTGATTAGATATGATATCACGGTCTAAGGAGTAGATTACAGCTTTTTCTCAGTTATGGCAATATTGAACTATGTGACTGGATCACATTACAATACTTATGTTGGGTGTGTGTCCATCACATCATTCATCCAATGACATGACGCCAGTCTTAATTGACATAAATTCTATGACCGGGAAACCTCGATCATCAGTTGACCAATGAGCTAGCTAGTTCGCACATGGGATCACTAGGGACTCTAGTATGTTTACATACTGCACGTGTATCAATTTTTACGATTAATACAGTTATAGCATGGCATAAAACTTGTTACGAACATTAGAGATATGATAGTGAAACATCTTTATTAGTTTCCTCTAGCGCATATCTCCAACATCTCCACATTCCAACGGTGGTGTCACAAGACTCGCATGTCCCGCCGGGGGGGAGGGGGGCTGGACCTTGGTCGACGTCGCGTCATGCCATGGTGGATTTGTATACGGCTCATGTTGTCATCTGTGTCGGCTTCGAAAAAGCCTCTTCAATCCGGGCATCATGGTAATCCCAAGCCGGACTCTTGGGCGGTGCAACACGCAAGCCAGTGGTCATCTAGGTAGATGAGTTGGCTGATCTTTTGTTCGCTAGGCGGCAGGGAAAAGGTATCATATATCCCCATCATATGTGTCCTTTTATTCATGTCGACCATCCTTCCTCCCTCTTATACATTCCAATCCTCACCTAGAGCCCTTCCCTCTCCTTTGGTCATCTAGGACTTGTTTCTGATCTCGTGCCTTACGAATTATGTTCCTTTCTTGCACATATCCACATCATTCCCATCCTCTCTATCTACCAAATCACACTAATTCCTCAACTCATCCTCCTCCCATCCACATGTTTTTTCAATTGTATACCCACATCTCGCCCTCTAGTTCTTATCTTCGTTATCTTAGGTGGAATCCTCTCCAACATTCATCTTCATGTCGCAACAAACCCCTATAAAATTTGTCTTTGAAGTTCT